>JASJYW010000027.1:36014630-37214630 GCA_030386875.1 Morinoia aosen | reverse complement strand
GAAATATCTCTAGAACGTACAAAGGAGTACACGAGGTATCTCTACAGCGTACAAAGGAGTACAGAAGGTATCTCTACATCGCACAAAGGAGTACAGAAGGTATCTCTACAGCGTACAAAGGAGTACAGAAGGTATCTCTACAGCGCACAAAGGAGTACAGAAGGTATCTCTACAGCGCACAAAGGAGTACAGAAGGTCTCTCTACAGCGCACAAAGGAGTACAGGAAATATCTCTAGAACGTACAGAGGAGTACACGAGGTATCTCTACAGCGTACAAAGGAGTACAGAAGGTATCTCTACAGCGTACAAAGGAGTACAGAAGGTATCTCTACAGCGCACAAAGGAGTACAGAAGGTATCTCTACAGCGCACAAAGGAGTACAGAAGGTATCTCTACAGCGCACAAAGGAGTACAGAAGGTATCTCTACAGCGCACAAAGGAGTACAGAAGGTATCTCTACAGCGCACAAAGGAGTACAGAAGGTATCTCTACAGCGTACAAAGGAGTACAGAAGGTATCTCTACAGCGCACAAAGGAGTACAGAAGGTATCTCTACAGCGCACAAAGGAGTACAGAAGGTATCTCTACAGCGCACAAAGGAGTACAGGAAATATCTCTAGAACGTACAAAGAAGTACACGAGGTATCTCTACAGCGTACAAAGGAGTACAGCAGGTATCTCTACAGCGCACAAAGGAGTACAGAAGGTATCTCTACAGCGCACAAAGGAGTACAGAAGGTATCTCTACAGCGCACAAAGGAGTACAGAAGGTATCTCTACAGCGCACAAAGGAGTACAGAAGGTATCTCTACAGCGCACAAAGGAGTACAGAAGGTATCTCTACAGCGCACAAAGGAGTACAGAAGGTATCTCTACAGCGCACAAAGGAGTACAGAAGGTATCTCTACAGCGCACAAAGGAGTACAGGAAATATCTCTAAAACGTACAAAGGAGTACACGAGGTATCTCTACAGCGTACAAAGGAGTACAGAAGGTATCTCTACAGCGCACAAAAGAGTACAGAAGGTATCTCTACAGCGCACAAAGGAGTACAGAAGGTATCTCTACAGCGAACAAAGGAGTACAGAAGGTATCTCTACAGCGCACAAAGGAGTACAGAAGGTATCTCAACAGCGCACAAAGGAGTACAGAAGGTATCTCTACAGCGCACAAAGGAGTACAGGAAATATCTCTAGAACGTACAAAGGAGTACACGAGGTATCTCTACAGCGTACAAAGAAGTACAGAAGGTATCTCTACAGCGCACAAAGGAGTACAGAAGGTATCTCTACAGCGTACAAAGGAGTACAGAAGGTATCTCTACAGCGCACAAAGGAGTACAGAAGGTATCTCTACAGCGCACAAAGGAGTACAGAAGGTATCTCTACAGCGCACAAAGGAGTACAGAAGGTATCTCTACAGCGCACAAAGGAGTACATGAAATATCTCTAGAACGTACAAAGGAGTACACGAGGTATCTCTACAGCGCACAAAGGAGTAAAGAAGGTATCTCTACAGCGCACAAAGGAGTACAGAAGGTATCTCTACAGCGCACAAAGGAGTACAGAAGGTATCTCTACAGCGCACAAAGGAGTACAGAAGGTATCTCTACAGCGCACAAAGGAGTACAGGAAATATCTCTAGAACGTACAAAGGAGTACACGAGGTATCTCTACAGCGTACAAAGGAGTACAGAAGGTATCTCTACAGCGCACAAATGAGTACAGAAGGTATCTCTACAGCGCACAAAAGAGTACAGAAGGTATCTCTACAGCGCACAAAGGAGTACAGAAGGTATCTCTACAGCGCACAAAGGAGTACAGGAAATATCTCTAGAACGTACAAAGGAGTACACGAGGTATCTCTACAGCGTACAAAGGAGTACAGAAGGTATCTCTACAGCGCACAAAGGAATACAGAAGGTATCTCTACAGCGCACAAAGGAGTACAGAAGGTATCTCTACAGCGCACAAAGGAGTACAGAAGGTATCTCTACAGCGCACAAAGGAGTACAGAAGGTATCTCTACAGCGCACAAAGGAGTACAGAAGGTATCTCTACAGCGCACAAAGGAGTACAGGAAATATCTCTAGAACGTACAAAGGAGTACACGAGGTATCTCTACAGCGTACAAAGGAGTACAGAAGGTATCTCTACAGCGCACAAAGGAGAACAGAAGGTATCTCTACAGCGTACAAAGGAGTACAGAAGGTATCTCTACAGCGCACAAAGGAGTACAGAAGGTATCTCTACAGCGCACAAAGGAGTACAGAAGGTATCTCTACAGCGCACAAAGGAGTACAGGAAATATCTCTAGAACGTACAAAGGAGTACACGAGGTATCTCTACAGCGTACAAAGGAGTACAGAAGGTATCTCTACAGCGCACAAAGGAGTACAGAAGGTATCTCTACAGCGCACAAAGGAGTACAGAAGGTATCTCTACAGAGCACAAAGGAGTACAGAAGGTATCTTTACAGCGCACAAAGGAGTACAGAAGGTATCTCTACAGCGCACAAAGGAGTACAGAAGGTATCTCTACAGCGCACAAAGGATTACAGAAGGTATCTCTACAGCGCACAAAGGAGTACAGAAGGTATCTCTACAGCGTACAAAGGAGTACAGAAGGTATCTCTACAGCGCACAAAGGAGTACAGAAGGTATCTCTACAGCGCACAAAGGAGTACTGAAGGTATCTCTACAGCGCACAAAGGAGTACAGAAGGTATCTCTACAGCGTACAAAGGAGGACAGAAGGTATCTCTACAGCGCACAAAGGAGTATAGAAGGTATCTCTACAGCGCACATAGGAGTACAGAAGGTATCTCTACAGCGCACAAAGGAGTACAGGAAATATCTCTAGAACGTACAAAGGAGTACACGAGGTATCTCTACAGCGTACAAAGGAGTACAGAAGGTATCTCTACAGCGCACAAAGGAGTACAGAAGGTATCTCTACAGCCCACAAAGGAGTACAGAAGGTATCTCTACAGCGCACAAAGGAGTACAGAAGGTATCTCTACAGCGCACAAAGGAGTACAGAAGGTATCTCTACAGCGCAAAAAGGAGTACAGAAGGTATCTCTACAGCGCACAAGGCAGTACAGGAAATATCTCTAGAACGTACAAAGGAGTACACGAGGTATCTTTACAGCGTACAAAGGAGTACAGAAGGTATCTCTACAGCGCACAAAGGAGTACAGAAGGTATCTCTACAGCGTACAAAGGAGTACAGAAGGTAACTCTACAGCGCACAAAGGAGTACAGAAGGTATCTCTACAGCGCACAAAGGAGTACAGAAGGTATCTCTACAGCGCACGAAGAAGTACAGGAAATATCTCTAGAACGTACAAAGGAGTACACGAGTTATCTCTACAGCGTACAAAGGAGTACAGAAGGTATCTCTACAGCGCACAAAGGAGTACAGAAGGTATCTCTACAGCGCACAAAGGAGTACAGAAGGTATCTCTACAGCGCACAAAGGAGTACAGAAGGTATCTCTACAGCGCACAAAGGAGTACAGAGGGTATCTCTACAGCGCACAAAGGAGTACAGGAAATATCTCTAGAACGTACAAAGGAGTACACGAGGTATCTCTACAGCGTACAAAGGAGTACAGAAGGTATCTCTACAGCGCACAAAGGAGTACAGAAGGTATCTCTACAGCGCATAAAAGGAGTACAGAAGGTATCTCTACAGCGCACAAAGGAGTACAGAAGGTATCTCTACAGCGCACAAAGTAGTACAGGAAATATCTCTAGAACGTACACAGGAGTACACGAGGTATCTCTACAGCGTACAAAGGAGTACAGAAGGTATCTCTACAGCGCACAAAGGAGTACAGAAGGTATCTCTACAGCGCACAAAGGAGTACAGAAGGTATCTCTACAGCGCACAAAGGAGTACAGATGGTATCTCTACAGCGCACAAAGGAGTACAGAAGGTATCTCTACAGCGCACAAAGGAGTACAGAAGGTATCTCTACAGCGCACAAAGAAGTACAGGAAATATCTCTAGAACCTACAAAGGAGTACACGAGGTATCTCTACAGCGTACAAAGGAGTACAGAAGGTATCTCTACAGCGCACAAAGGAGTACAGAAGGTATCTCTACAGCGTAAAAAGGAGTACAGAAGGTATCTCTACAGCGCACAAAGGAGTACAGAAGGTATCCCTACAGCGCACAAAGGAGTACAGAAGGTATCTCTACAGCGCACAAAGGAGTACAGGAAATATCTCTAGAACGTACAAAGGAGTACACGAGGTATCTCTACAGCGTACAAAGGAGTACAGAAGGTATCTCTACAGCGCACAAAGGAGTACAGAAGGTATCTCTACAGCGCACAAAGGAGTACAGAAGGTATCTCTACAGCGCACAAAGGAGTACAGAAGGTATCTCAACAGCGCACAAAGGAGTACAGGAAATATCTCTAGAACGTACAAAGGAGTACAGGAAATATCTCTAGAACGTACTAAGGAGTACACGAGGTATCTCTACAGCGTACAAAGGAGTACAGAAGGTATCTCTACAGCGCACAAAGGAGTACAGAAGGTATCTCAACAGCGCACAAAGGAGTACAGAAGGTATCTCTACAGCGCACAAAGGAGTACAGAAGGTATCTCTACAGCGCACAAAGGAGTACAGAAGGTATCTCTACAGCGAACAAATTAGTACAGAAGGTATCTCTACAGCGCACAAAGGAGTACAGAAGGTATCTCTACAGCGCACAAAGGAGTACAGGAAATAGCTCTAGAACGTACAAAGGAGTACACGAGGTATCTCTACAGCGTACAAAGGAGTACAGAAGGTATCTCTACAGCGCACAAAGGAGTACAGAAGGTATCTCTACAGCGTACAAAGGAGTACAGAAGGTATCTCTACAGCGCACAAAGGAGTACAGAAGGTATCTCTACAGCGCACGAAGGAGTACAGGAAATATCTCTAGAACGTACAAAGGAGTACACGAGGTATCTCTACAGCGTACAAAGGAGTACAGAAGGTATCTCTACAGCGCACAAAGGAGTACAGAAGGTATCTCTACAGCGCACAAAGGAGTACAGAAGGTATCTCTACAGCGCACAAAGGAGTACAGGAAATATCTCTAGAACGTACAAAGGAGTACACGAGGTAAATCTAGAACGTACAAAGAAGTACACGAGGTATCTCTACAGCGTACAAAGGAGTACAGAAGGTATCTCTACAGCGCACAAAGGAGTACAGAAGGTATCTCTACAGCGTACAAAGGAGTACACGAGGTATCTCTACAGCGTACAAAGGAGTACAGAAGGTATCTCTACAGCGCACAAAGGCGTACACGAGGTATCTCTACAGCGTACAAAGGAGTACAGAAGGTATCTCTACAGCACACAAAGGAGGACAGAAGGTATTTCTACAGCGCACAATGGAGTACAGAAGGTATCTCTACAGCGCACAAAGGAGTACAGAAGGTATCTCTTCAGCGCTCAAAGGAGTACAGAAGGTATCTCTACAGCGCACAAAGAAGTACAGAAGGTATCTCTACAGCGCACAAAGGAGTACAGAAGGTATCTCTACAGCGCACAAAGGAGTACAGAAGGTATCTCTACAGCGTACAAAGGAGTACAGAAGGTATCTCTACAGCGCACAAAGGAGTACAGAAGGTATCTCTACAGCGCACAAAGGAGTACAGAAGGTATCTCTACAGCGCACAAAGGAGTACAGGAAATATCTCTAGAACGTACAAAGGAGTACACGAGGTATCTCTACAGCGTACAAAGGAGTACAGAAGGTATCTCTACAGCGCACAAAGGAGTACAGAAGGTATCTCTACAGCGCACAAAGGAGTACAGAAGGTATCTCTACAGCGCACGAAGGAGTACAGAAGGTATCTCTACAGCGCACAAAGGAGTACAGAAGGTGTCTCTACAGCGCACAAAGGAGTACAGGAAATATCTCTAGAACGTACAAAGGAGTACACGAGGTATCTCTACAGCGTACAAAGGAGTACAGAAGGTATCTCTACAGCGCACAAAGGAGTACAGAAGGTATCTCTACAGCGCACAAAGGAGTACAGAAGGTATCTCTACAGCGCACAAAGGAGTACAGAAGGTATCTCTACAGCGCACAAAGGAGTACAGAAGGTATCTCTACAGCGCATAAAGGAGTACAGAAGGTATCTCTACAGCGCACAAAGGAGTACAGGAAATATCTCTAGAACGTACAAAGGAGTACACGAGGTATCTCTACAGCGTACAAAGGAGTACAGAAGGTATCTCTACAGCGCACAAAGGAGTACAGAAGGTATCTCTACAGCGTACAAAGGAGTAATGAAGGTATCTCTACAGCGCACAAAGGAGTACAGAAGGTATCTCTACAGCGCACAAAGGAGTACAGAAGGTATCTCTACAGCGCACAAAGAAGTACAGGAAATATCTCTAGAACGTTCAAAGGAGTCCACGAGGTAACTCTACAGCGTACAAAGGAGTACAGAAGGTATCTCTACAGCGCACAAAGGAGTACAGGAAATATCTCTAGAACGTACAAAGGAGTACACGAGGTATCTCTACAGCGTACAAAGGAGTACAGAAGGTATCTCTACAGCGCACAAAGGAGAACAGAAGGTATCTCTACAGCGTACAAAGGAGTACAGAAGGTATCTCTACAGCGCACAAAGGAGTACAGAAGGTATCTCTACAGCGCACAAAGGAGTACAGAAGGTATCTCTACAGCGCACAAAGGAGTACAGGAAATATCTCTAGAACGTACAAAGGAGTACACGAGGTATCTCTACAGCGTACAAAGGAGTACAGAAGGTATCTCTACAGCGCACAAAGGAGTACAGAAGGTATCTCTACAGCGCACAAAGGAGTACAGAAGGTATCTCTACAGAGCACAAAGGAGTACAGAAGGTATCTTTACAGCGCACAAAGGAGTACAGAAGGTATCTCTACAGCGCACAAAGGAGTACAGAAGGTATCTCTACAGCGCACAAAGGATTACAGAAGGTATCTCTACAGCGCACAAAGGAGTACAGAAGGTATCTCTACAGCGTACAAAGGAGTACAGAAGGTATCTCTACAGCGCACAAAGGAGTACAGAAGGTATCTCTACAGCGCACAAAGGAGTACTGAAGGTATCTCTACAGCGCACAAAGGAGTACAGAAGGTATCTCTACAGCGTACAAAGGAGGACAGAAGGTATCTCTACAGCGCACAAAGGAGTATAGAAGGTATCTCTACAGCGCACATAGGAGTACAGAAGGTATCTCTACAGCGCACAAAGGAGTACAGGAAATATCTCTAGAACGTACAAAGGAGTACACGAGGTATCTCTACAGCGTACAAAGGAGTACAGAAGGTATCTCTACAGCGCACAAAGGAGTACAGAAGGTATCTCTACAGCCCACAAAGGAGTACAGAAGGTATCTCTACAGCGCACAAAGGAGTACAGAAGGTATCTCTACAGCGCACAAAGGAGTACAGAAGGTATCTCTACAGCGCAAAAAGGAGTACAGAAGGTATCTCTACAGCGCACAAGGCAGTACAGGAAATATCTCTAGAACGTACAAAGGAGTACACGAGGTATCTTTACAGCGTACAAAGGAGTACAGAAGGTATCTCTACAGCGCACAAAGGAGTACAGAAGGTATCTCTACAGCGTACAAAGGAGTACAGAAGGTAACTCTACAGCGCACAAAGGAGTACAGAAGGTATCTCTACAGCGCACAAAGGAGTACAGAAGGTATCTCTACAGCGCACGAAGAAGTACAGGAAATATCTCTAGAACGTACAAAGGAGTACACGAGGTATCTCTACAGCGTACAAAGGAGTACAGAAGGTATCTCTACAGCGCACAAAGGAGTACAGAAGGTATCTCTACAGCGCACAAAGGAGTACAGAAGGTATCTCTACAGCGCACAAAGGAGTACAGAAGGTATCTCTACAGCGCACAAAGGAGTACAGAGGGTATCTCTACAGCGCACAAAGGAGTACAGGAAATATCTCTAGAACGTACAAAGGAGTACACGAGGTATCTCTACAGCGTACAAAGGAGTACAGAAGGTATCTCTACAGCGCACAAAGGAGTACAGAAGGTATCTCTACAGCGCATAAAAGGAGTACAGAAGGTATCTCTACAGCGCACAAAGGAGTACAGAAGGTATCTCTACAGCGCACAAAGTAGTACAGGAAATATCTCTAGAACGTACACAGGAGTACACGAGGTATCTCTACAGCGTACAAAGGAGTACAGAAGGTATCTCTACAGCGCACAAAGGAGTACAGAAGGTATCTCTACAGCGCACAAAGGAGTACAGAAGGTATCTCTACAGCGCACAAAGGAGTACAGATGGTATCTCTACAGCGCACAAAGGAGTACAGAAGGTATCTCTACAGCGCACAAAGGAGTACAGAAGGTATCTCTACAGCGCACAAAGAAGTACAGGAAATATCTCTAGAACCTACAAAGGAGTACACGAGGTATCTCTACAGCGTACAAAGGAGTACAGAAGGTATCTCTACAGCGCACAAAGGAGTACAGAAGGTATCTCTACAGCGTAAAAAGGAGTACAGAAGGTATCTCTACAGCGCACAAAGGAGTACAGAAGGTATCTCTACAGCGCACAAAGGAGTACAGAAGGTATCTCTACAGCGCACAAAGGAGTACAGGAAATATCTCTAGAACGTACAAAAGAGTACACGAGGTATCTCTACAGCGTACAAAGGAGTACAGAAGGTATCTCTACAGCGCACAAAGGAGTACAGAAGGTATCTCTACAGCGCACAAAGGAGTACAGAAGGTATCTCTACAGCGCACAAAGGAGTACAGAAGGTATCTCAACAGCGCACAAAGGAGTACAGGAAATATCTCTAGAACGTACAAAGGAGTACAGGAAATATCTCTAGAACGTACTAAGGAGTACACGAGGTATCTCTACAGCGTACAAAGGAGTACAGAAGGTATCTCTACAGCGCACAAAGGAGTACAGAAGGTATCTCAACAGCGCACAAAGGAGTACAGAAGGTATCTCTACAGCGCACAAAGGAGTACAGAAGGTATCTCTACAGCGCACAAAGGAGTACAGAAGGTATCTCTACAGCGAACAAATTAGTACAGAAGGTATCTCTACAGCGCACAAAGGAGTACAGAAGGTATCTCTACAGCGCACAAAGGAGTACAGGAAATAGCTCTAGAACGTACAAAGGAGTACACGAGGTATCTTTAGAACGTACAAAGGAGTACACGAGGTATCTCTACAGCGTACAAAGGAGTACAGAAGGTATCTCTACAGCGCACAAAGGAGTACAGAAGGTATCTCTACAGCGTACAAAGGAGTACAGAAGGTATCTCTACAGCGCACAAAGGAGTACAGAAGGTATCTCTACAGCGCACGAAGGAGTACAGGAAATATCTCTAGAACGTACAAAGGAGTACACGAGGTATCTCTACAGCGTACAAAGGAGTACAGAAGGTATCTCTACAGCGCACAAAGGAGTACAGAAGGTATCTCTACAGCGCACAAAGGAGTACAGAAGGTATCTCTACAGCGCACAAAGGAGTACAGGAAATATCTCTAGAACGTACAAAGGAGTACACGAGGTAAATCTAGAACGTACAAAGAAGTACACGAGGTATCTCTACAGCGTACAAAGGAGTACAGAAGGTATCTCTACAGCGCACAAAGGAGTACAGAAGGTATCTCTACAGCGTACAAAGGAGTACACGAGGTATCTCTACAGCGTACAAAGGAGTACAGAAGGTATCTCTACAGCGCACAAAGGCGTACACGAGGTATCTCTACAGCGTACAAAGGAGTACAGAAGGTATCTCTACAGCACACAAAGGAGGACAGAAGGTATTTCTACAGCGCACAAAGGAGTACAGAAGGTATCTCTACAGCGCACAAAGGAGTACAGAAGGTATCTCTTCAGCGCTCAAAGGAGTACAGAAGGTATCTCTACAGCGCACAAAGAAGTACAGAAGGTATCTCTACAGCGCACAAAGGAGTACAGAAGGTATCTCTACAGCGCACAAAGGAGTACAGAAGGTATCTCTACAGCGTACAAAGGAGTACAGAAGGTATCTCTACAGCGCACAAAGGAGTACAGAAGGTATCTCTACAGCGCACAAAGGAGTACAGAAGGTATCTCTACAGCGCACAAAGGAGTACAGGAAATATCTCTAGAACGTACAAAGGAGTACACGAGGTATCTCTACAGCGTACAAAGGAGTACAGAAGGTATCTCTACAGCGCACAAAGGAGTACAGAAGGTATCTCTACAGCGCACAAAGGAGTACAGAAGGTATCTCTACAGCGCACGAAGGAGTACAGAAGGTATCTCTACAGCGCACAAAGGAGTACAGAAGGTGTCTCTACAGCGCACAAAGGAGTACAGGAAATATCTCTAGAACGTACAAAGGAGTACACGAGGTATCTCTACAGCGTACAAAGGAGTACAGAAGGTATCTCTACAGCGCACAAAGGAGTACAGAAGGTATCTCTACAGCGCACAAAGGAGTACAGAAGGTATCTCTACAGCGCACAAAGGAGTACAGAAGGTATCTCTACAGCGCACAAAGGAGTACAGAAGGTATCTCTACAGCGCATAAAGGAGTACAGAAGGTATCTCTACAGCGCACAAAGGAGTACAGGAAATATCTCTAGAACGTACAAAGGAGTACACGAGGTATCTCTACAGCGTACAAAGGAGTACAGAAGGTATCTCTACAGCGCACAAAGGAGTACAGAAGGTATCTCTACAGCGTACAAAGGAGTAATGAAGGTATCTCTACAGCGCACAAAGGAGTACAGAAGGTATCTCTACAGCGCACAAAGGAGTACAGAAGGTATCTCTACAGCGCACAAAGAAGTACAGGAAATATCTCTAGAACGTTCAAAGGAGTACACGAGGTAACTCTACAGCGTACAAAGGAGTACAGAAGGTATCTCTACAGCGCACAAAGGAGTACAGGAAATATCTCTAGAACGTACAAAGGAGTACACGAGGTATCTCTACAGCATACAAAGGAGTACAGAAGGTATCTCTACAGCGCACAAAGGAGTACAGAAGGTATCTCTACAGCGCACAAAGGAGTACAGAAGGTATCTCTACAGCGTAAAAAGGAGTACAGAAGGTATCTCTACAGCGCACAAAGGAGTACAGAAGGTATCTCTACAGCGCACAAAGGAGTACAGAAGGTATCTCTACAGCGCACAAAGGAGTACAGGAAATATCTCTAGAACGTACAAAGGAGTACACGAGGTATCTCTACAGCGTACAAAGGAGTACAGAAGGTATCTCTACAGCGCACAAAGGAGTACAGAAGGTATCTCTACAGCGCACAAAGGAGAACAGAAGGTATCTCTACAGCGCACAAAGGAGTACAGAAGGTATCTCTACAGCGCACAAAGGAGTACAGAAGGTATCTCTACAGCGCACAAAGGAGTACAGGAAATATCTCTAGAACGTACAAAGGAGTACAGGAAATATCTCTACAGCGTACAAAGGAGTACAGAAGGTATCTCTACAGCGCACAAAGGAGTACAGAATGTATCTCTACAGCGCACAAAGGAGTACAGAAGGTATCTCTACAGCGCACAAAGGAGTACAGAAGGTATCTCTACAGCGCACAAAGGAGTACAGAAGGTATCTCTACAGCGAACAAATTAGTACAGAAGGTATCTCTACAGCGCACAAAGGAGTACAAAAGGTATCTCTACAGCGCACAAAGGAGTACAGGAAATATCTCTAGAACGTACAATGGAGTACACGAGGTATCTTTAGAACGTACAAAGGAGTACACGAGGTATCTCTACAGCGTACAAAGTAGTACAGAAGGTATCTCTACAGCGCACAAAGGAGTACAGAAGGTATCTCTACAGCGTACAAAGGAGTACAGACGGTATCTCTACAGCGCACAAAGGAGTACAGAAGGTATCTCTACAGCGCACAAAGGAGTACAGAAGGTATCTCTACAGCGCACGAAGGAGTACAGGAAATATCTCTAAAACGTACAAAGGAGTACACGAGGTATCTCTACAGCGTACAAAGGAGCACAGAAGGTATCTCTACAGCGCACAAAGGAGTACAGAAGGTATCTCTACAGCGCACAAAGGAGTACAGGAAATATCTCTAGAACGTACAAAGGAGTACACGAGGTAAATCTAGAACGTACAAAGAAGTACACGAGGTATCTCTACAGCGTACAAAGGAGTACAGAAGGTATCTCTACAGCGCACAAAGGAGTACAGAAGGTATCTCTACAGCGCACAAAGGAGTACAGAAGGTATCTCTACAGCGCACAAAGAAGTACAGGAAATATCTCTAGAACGTACAAAGGAGTACACGAGGTATCTCTACAGCGTACAAAGGAGTACAGAAGGTATCTCTACAGCGCACAAAGGAGTACAGAAGGTATCTCTACAGCGCACAAAGGAGTACAGAAGGTATCTCTACAGCGCACGAAGGAGTACAGAAGGTATCTCTACAGCGCACAAAGGAGTACAGAAGGTATCTCTACAGCGCACAAAGGAGTACAGGAAATATCTCTAGAACGTACAAAGGAGTACACGAGGTATCTCTACAGCGTACAAAGGAGTACAGAAGGTATCTCTACAGCGCACAAAGGAGTACAGAAGGTATCTCTACAGCGCATAAAAGGAGTACAGAAGGTATCTCTACAGCGCACAAAGGAGTACAGAAGGTATCTCTACAGCGCACAAAGGAGTACAGGAAATATCTCTAGAACGTACACAGGAGTACACGAGGTATCTCTACAGCGTACAAAGGAGTACAGAAGGTATCTCTACAGCGCACAAAGGAGTACAGAAGGTATCTCTACAGCGCACAAAGGAGTACAGAAGGTATCTCTACAGCGCACAAAGGAGTACAGAAGGTATCTCTACAGCGCACAAAGGAGTACAGAAGGTATCTCTACAGCGCACAAAGGAGTACAGAAGGTATCTCTACAGCGCACAAAGGAGTACAGGAAATATCTCTAGAACCCACAAAGGAGTACACGAGGTATCTCTACAGCGTACAAAGGAGTACAGAAGGTATCTCTACAGCGCACAAAGGAGTACAGAAGGTATCTCTACAGCGTACAAAGGAGTACAGAAGGTATCTCTACAGCGCACAAAGGAGTACAGAAGGTATCTCTACAGCGCACAAAGGAGTACAGAAGGTATCTCTACAGCGCACAAAGGAGTACAGGAAATATCTCTAGAACGTACAAAGGAGTACACGAGGTATCTCTACAGCGTACAAAGGAATACAGAAGGTATCTCTACAGCGCACAAAGGAGTACAGAAGGTATCTCTACAGCGCACAAAGGAGAACAGAAGGTATCTCTACAGCGCACAAAGGAGTACAGAAGGTATCTCTACAGCGCACAAAGGAGTACAGAAGGTATCTCTACAGCGCACAAAGGAGTACAGGAAATATCTCTAGAACGTACAAAGGAGCACAGGAAATATCTCTAGAACGTACAAAGGAGTACACGAGGTATCTCTACAGCGTACAAAGGAGTACAGAAGGTATCTCTACAGCGCACAAAGGAGTACAGAATGTATCTCTACAGCGCACAAAGGAGTACAGAAGGTATCTCTACAGCGCACAAAGGAGTACAGAAGGTATCTCTACAGCGAACAAAGGAGTACAGAAGGTATCTCTACAGCGCACAAAGGAGTACAGAAGGCATCTCTACAGCGCACAAAGGAGTACAGGAAATATCTCTAGAACGTACAAAGGAGTACACGAGGTATCTTTAGAACGTACAAAGGAGTACACGAGGTATCTCTACAGCGTACAAAGGAGTACAGAAGGTATCTCTACAGCGCACAAAGGAGTACAGAAGGTATCTCTACAGCGTACAAAGGAGTACAGAAGGTATCTCTACAGCGCACAAAGGAGTACAGAAGGTATCTCTACAGCGCACAAAGGAGTACAGAAGGTATCTCTACAGCGCACGAAGGAGTACAGGAAATATCTCTAGAACGTACAAAGGAGTACGCGAGGTATCTCTACAGCGTACAAAGGAGTACAGAAGGTATCTCTACAGCGCACAAAGGAGTACAGAAGGTATCTCTACAGCGCACAAAGGAGTACAGGAAATATCTCTAGAACGTACAAAGGAGTACACGAGGTATCTCTAGAACGTACAAAGAAGTACACGAGGTATCTCTACAGCGTACAAAGGAGTACAGAAGGTATCTCTACAGCGCACAAAGGAGTACAGAAGGTATCTCTACAGCGTACAAAGGAGTACACGAGGTATCTCTACAGCGTACAAAGGAGTACAGAAGGTATCTCTACAGCGCACAAAGGAGTACACGAGGTATCTCTACAGCGTACAAAGGAGTACAGAAGGTATCTCTACAGCGCACAAAGGAGTACAGAAGGTATCTCTACAGCGCACAAAGGAGTACAGAAGGTATCTCTACAGCGCACAAAGGAGTACAGAAGGTATCTCTTCAGCGCACAAAGAAGTACAGAAGGTATCTCTACAGCGCACAAAGAAGTACAGAAGGTATCTCTACAGCGCACAAAGGAGTACAGAAGGTATCTCTACAGCGCACAAAGGAGTACAGAAGGTATCTCTACAGCGTACAAATGAGTACAGAAGGTATCTCTACAGCGCACAAAGGAGTACAGAAGGTATCTCTACAGCGCACAAAGGAGTACAGAAGGTATCTCTACAGCGCACAAAGGAGTACAGGAAATATCTCTAGAACGTACAAAGGAGTACACGAGGTATCTCTACAGCGTACAAAGGAGTACAGAAGGTATCTCTACAGCGCACAAAGGAGTACAGAAGGTATCTCTACAGCGCACAAAGGAGTACAGAAGGTATCTCTACAGCGCACAAAGGAGTACAGAAAGTATCTCTTCAGCGCACAAAGGAGTACAGAAGGTATCTCTACAGCGCACAAAGGAGTACAGGAAATATCTCTAGAACGTACAAAGGAGTACACGAGGTATCTCTACAGCGTACAAAGACGTACAGAAGGTATCTCTACAGCGCACAAAGGAGTACAGAAGGTATCTCTACAGCGCACAAAGGAGTACAGAAGGTATCTCTACAGCGCACAAAGGAGTACAGAAGGTATCTCTACAGCGCACAAAGGAGTACAGAAGGTATCTCTACAGCGCACAAAGGAGTACAGAAGGTATCTCTACAGCGCACAAAGGAGTACAGAAGGTATCTCTACAGCGCACAAAGGAGTACAGAAGGTATCTCTACAGCGCATAAAAGGAGTACAGAAGGTATCTCTACAGCGCACAAAGGAGTACAGAAGGTATCTCTACAGCGCACAAAGGAGTACAGGAAATATCTCTAGAACGTACACAGGAGTACACGAGGTATCTCTACAGCGTACAAAGGAGTACAGAAGGTATCTCTACAGCGCACAAAGGAGTACAGAAGGTATCTCTACAGCGCACAAAGGAGTACAGAAGGTATCTCTACAGCGCACAAAGGAGTACAGAAGGTATCTCTACAGCGCACAAAGGAGTACAGAAGGTATCTCTACAGCGCACAAAGGAGTACAGAAGGTATCTCTACAGCGCACAAAGGAGTACAGGAAATATCTCTAGAACCCACAAAGGAGTACACGAGGTATCTCTACAGCGTACAAAGGAGTACAGAAGGTATCTCTACAGCGCACAAAGGAGTACAGAAGGTATCTCTACAGCGTACAAAGGAGTACAGAAGGTATCTCTACAGCGCACAAAGGAGTACAGAAGGTATCTCTACAGCGCACAAAGGAGTACAGAAGGTATCTCTACAGCGCACAAAGGAGTACAGGAAATATCTCTAGAACGTACAAAGGAGTACACGAGGTATCTCTACAGCGTACAAAGGAATACAGAAGGTATCTCTACAGCGCACAAAGGAGTACAGAAGGTATCTCTACAGCGCACAAAGGAGAACAGAAGGTATCGCTACAGCGCACAAAGGAGTACAGAAGGTATCTCTACAGCGCACAAAGGAGTACAGAAGGTATCTCTACAGCGCACAAAGGAGTACAGGAAATATCTCTAGAACGTACAAAGGAGTACAGGAAATATCTCTAGAACGTACAAAGGAGTACACGAGGTATCTCTACAGCGTACAAAGGAGTACAGAAGGTATCTCTACAGCGCACAAAGGAGTACAGAATGTATCTCTACAGCGCACAAAGGAGTACAGAAGGTATCTCTACAGCGCACAAAGGAGTACAGAAGGTATCTCTACAGCGAACAAAGGAGTACAGAAGGTATCTCTACAGCGCACAAAGGAGTACAGAAGGCATCTCTACAGCGCACAAAGGAGTACAGGAAATATCTCTAGAACGTACAAAGGAGTACACGAGGTATCTTTAGAACGTACAAAGGAGTACACGAGGTATCTCTACAGCGTACAAAGGAGTACAGAAGGTATCTCTACAGCGCACAAAGGAGTACAGAAGGTATCTCTACAGCGTACAAAGGAGTACAGAAGGTATCTCTACAGCGCACAAAGGAGTACAGAAGGTATCTCTACAGCGCACAAAGGAGTACAGAAGGTATCTCTACAGCGCACGAAGGAGTACAGGAAATATCTCTAGAACGTACAAAGGAGTACGCGAGGTATCTCTACAGCGTACAAAGGAGTACAGAAGGTATCTCTACAGCGCACAAAGGAGTACAGAAGGTATCTCTACAGCGCACACAGGAGTACAGGAAATATCTCTAGAACGTACAAAGGAGTACACGAGGTATCTCTAGAACGTACAAAGAAGTACACGAGGTATCTCTACAGCGTACAAAGGAGTACAGAAGGTATCTCTACAGCGCACAAAGGAGTACAGAAGGTATCTCTACAGCGTACAAAGGAGTACACGAGGTATCTCTACAGCGTACAAAGGAGTACAGAAGGTATCTCTACAGCGCACAAAGGAGTACACGAGGTATCTCTACAGCGTACAAAGGAGTACAGAAGGTATCTCTACAGCGCACAAAGGAGTACAGAAGGTATCTCTACAGCGCACAAAGGAGTACAGAAGGTATCTCTACAGCGCACAAAGGAGTACAGAAGGTATCTCTTCAGCGCACAAAGAAGTACAGAAGGTATCTCTACAGCGCACAAAGAAGTACAGAAGGTATCTCTACAGCGCACAAAGGAGTACAGAAGGTATCTCTACAGCGCACAAAGGAGTACAGAAGGTATCTCTACAGCGTACAAATGAGTACAGAAGGTATCTCTACAGCGCACAAAGGAGTACAGAAGGTATCTCTACAGCGCACAAAGGAGTACAGAAGGTATCTCTACAGCGCACAAAGGAGTACAGGAAATATCTCTAGAACGTACAAAGGAGTACACGAGGTATCTCTACAGCGTACAAAGGAGTACAGAAGGTATCTCTACAGCGCACAAAGGAGTACAGAAGGTATCTCTACAGCGCACAAAGGAGTACAGAAGGTATCTCTACAGCGCACAAAGGAGTACAGAAAGTATCTCTTCAGCGCACAAAGGAGTACAGAAGGTATCTCTACAGCGCACAAAGGAGTACAGGAAATATCTCTAGAACGTACAAAGGAGTACACGAGGTATCTCTACAGCGTACAAAGACGTACAGAAGGTATCTCTACAGCGCACAAAGGAGTACAGAAGGTATCTCTACAGCGCACAAAGGAGTACAGAAGGTATCTCTACAGCGCACAAAGGAGTACAGAAGGTATCTCTACAGCGCACAAAGGAGTACAGAAGGTATCTCTACAGCGCACAAAGGAGTACAGAAGGTATCTCTACAGCGCACAAAGGAGTACAGAAGGTATCTCTACAGCGCACAAAGAAGTACAGGAAATATCTCTAGAACGTACAAAGGAGTACACGAGGTATCTCTACAGCGTACAAAGGAGTACAGAAGGTATCTCTACAGCGCACAAAGGAGTACAGAAGGTATCTCTACAGCGCACAAAGGAGTACAGAAGGTATCTCTACAGCGCACAAAGGAGTACAGAAGGTATCTCTACAGCGCACAAAGGAGTACAGAAGGTATCTCTACAGCGCACAAAGGAGTACAGGAAATATCTCTAGAACGTACAAAGGAGTACACGAGGTATCTCTACAGCGTACAAAGGAGTACAGAAGGTATCTCTACAGCGCACAAAGGAGTACAGAAGGTATCTCTACAGCGCATAAAAGGAGTACAGAAGGTATCTCTACAGCGCACAAAGGAGTACAGAAGGTATCTCTACAGCGCACAAAGTAGTACAGGAAATATCTCTAGAACGTACACAGGAGTACACGAGGTATCTCTACAGCGTACAAAGGAGTACAGAAGGTATCTCTACAGCGCACAAAGGAGTACAGAAGGTATCTCTACAGCGCACAAAGGAGTACAGAAGGTATCTCTACAGCGCACAAAGGAGTACAGAAGGTATCTCTACAGCGCACAAAGGAGTACAGAAGGTATCTCTACAGCGCACAAAGGAGTACAGAAGGTATCTCTACAGCGCACGAAGAAGTACAGGAAATATCTCTAGAACCTACAAAGGAGTACACGAGGTATCTCTACAGCGTACAAAGGAGTACAGAAGGTATCTCTACAGCGCACAAAGGAGTACAGAAGGTATCTCTACAGCGTAAAAAGGAGTACAGAAGGTATCTCTACAGCGCACAAAGGAGTACAGAAGGTATCTCTACAGCGCACAAAGGAGTACAGAAGGTATCTCTACAGCGCACAAAGGAGTACAGGAAATATCTCTAGAACGTACAAAGGAGTACACGAGGTATCTCTACAGCGTACAAAGGAGTACAGAAGGTATCTCTACAGCGCACAAAGGAGTACAGAAGGTATCTCTACAGCGCACAAAGGAGTACAGAAGGTATCTCTACAGTGCACAAAGGAGTACAGAAGGTATCTCTACAGCGCACAAAGGAGTACAGGAAATATCTCTAGAACGTACAAAGGAGTACAGGAAATATCTCTAGAACGTACTAAGGAGTACACGAGGTATCTCTACAGCGTACAAAGGAGTACAGAAGGTATCTCTACAGCGCACAAAGGAGTACAGAAGGTATCTCTACAGCGCACAAAGGAGTACAGAAGGTATCTCTACAGCGCACAAAGGAGTACAGAAGGTATCTCTACAGCGCACAAAGGAGTACAGAAGGTATCTCTACAGCGAACAAATTAGTACAGAAGGTATCTCTACAGCGCACAAAGGAGTACAGAAGGTATCTCTACAGCGCACAAAGGAGTACAGGAAATATCTCTAGAACGTACAAAGGAGTACACGAGGTATCTTTAGAACGTACAAAGGAGTACACGAGGTATCTCTACAGCGTACAAAGGAGTACAGAAGGTATCTCTACAGCGCACAAAGGAGTACAGAAGGTATCTCTACAGCGTACAAAGGAGTACAGAAGGTATCTCTACAGCGCACAAAGGAGTACAGAAGGTATCTCTACAGCGCACGAAGGAGTACAGGAAATATCTCTAGAACGTACAAAGGAGTACACGAGGTCTTTCTACAGCGTACAAAGGAGTACAGAAGGTATCTCTACAGCGCACAAAGGAGTACAGAAGGTATCTCTACAGCGCACAAAGGAGTACAGAAGGTATCTCTACAGCGCACAAAGGAGTACAGGAAATATCTCTAGAACGTACAAAGGAGTACACGAGGTAAATCTAGAACGTACAAAGAAGTACACGAGGTATCTCTACAGCGCACAAAGGAGTACAGAAGGTGTCTCTACAGCGCACAAAGGAGTACAGGGAATATCTCTAGAACGTACAAAGGAGTACACGAGGTATCTCTACAGCGTACAAAGGAGTACAGAAGGTATCTCTACAGCGCACAAAGGAGTACAGAAGGTATCTCTACAGCGCACAAAGGAGTACAGAAGGTATCTCTACAGCGCACAAAGGAGTACAGAAGGTATCTCTACAGCGCACAAAGGAGTACAGAAGGTATCTCTACAGCGCATAAAGGAGTACAGAAGGTATCTCTTCAGCGCACAAAGGAGTACAGGAAATATCTCTAGAACGTACAAAGGAGTACACGAGGTATCTCTACAGCGTACAAAGGAGTAATGAAGGTATCTCTACAGCGCACAAAGGAGTACAGAAGGTATCTCTACAGCGCACAAAGGAGTACAGAAGGTATCTCTACAGCGCACAAAGAAGTACAGGAAATATCTCTAGAACGTTCAAAGGAGTACACGAGGTAACTCTACAGCGTACAAAGGAGTACAGAAGGTATCTCTACAGCGCACAAAGGAGTACAGGAAATATCTCTAGAACGTACAAAGGAGTACACGAGGTATCTCTACAGCATACAAAGGAGTACAGAAGGTATCTCTACAGCGCACAAAGGAGTACAGAAGGTATCTCTACAGCGCACAAAGGAGTACAGAAGGTATCTCTACAGCGTAAAAAGGAGTACAGAAGGTATCTCTACAGCGCACAAAGGAGTACAGAAGGTATCTCTACAGCGCACAAAGGAGTACAGAAGGTATCTCTACAGCGCACAAAGGAGTACAGGAAATATCTCTAGAACGTACAAAGGAGTACACGAGGTATCTCTACAGCGTACAAAGGAGTACAGAAGGTATCTCTACAGCGCACAAAGGAGTACAGAAGGTATCTCTACAGCGCACAAAGGAGAACAGAAGGTATCTCTACAGCGCACAAAGGAGTACAGAAGGTATCTCTACAGCGCACAAAGGAGTACAGAAGGTATCTCTACAGCGCACAAAGGAGTACAGGAAATATCTCTAGAACGTACAAAGGAGTACAGGAAATATCTCTACAGCGTACAAAGGAGTACAGAAGGTATCTCTACAGCGCACAAAGGAGTACAGAATGTATCTCTACAGCGCACAAAGGAGTACAGAAGGTATCTCTACAGCGCACAAAGGAGTACAGAAGGTATCTCTACAGCGCACAAAGGAGTACAGAAGGTATCTCTACAGCGAACAAATTAGTACAGAAGGTATCTCTACAGCGCACAAAGGAGTACAAAAGGTATCTCTACAGCGCACAAAGGAGTACAGGAAATATCTCTAGAACGTACAAAGGAGTACACGAGGTATCTTTAGAACGTACAAAGGAGTACACGAGGTATCTCTACAGCGTACAAAGGAGTACAGAAGGTATCTCTACAGCGCACAAAGGAGTACAGAAGGTATCTCTACAGCGTACAAAGGAGTACAGAAGGTATCTCTACAGCGCACAAAGGAGTACAGAAGGTATCTCTACAGCGCACAAAGGAGTACAGAAGGTATCTCTACAGCGCACGAAGGAGTACAGGAAATATCTCTAGAACGTACAAAGGAGTACACGAGGTATCTCTACAGCGTACAAAGGAGCACAGAAGGTATCTCTACAGCGCACAAAGGAGTACAGAAGGTATCTCTACAGCGCACAAAGGAGTACAGGAAATATCTCTAGAACGTACAAAGGAGTACACGAGGTAAATCTAGAACGTACAAAGAAGTACACGAGGTATCTCTACAGCGTACAAAGGAGTACAGAAGGTATCTCTACAGCGCACAAAGGAGTACAGAAGGTATCTCTACAGCGCACAAAGGAGTACAGAAGGTATCTCTACAGCGCACAAAGAAGTACAGGAAATATCTCTAGAACGTACAAAGGAGTACACGAGGTATCTCTACAGCGTACAAAGGAGTACAGAAGGTATCTCTACAGCGCACAAAGGAGTACAGAAGGTATCTCTACAGCGCACAAAGGAGTACAGAAGGTATCTCTACAGCGCACGAAGGAGTACAGAAGGTATCTCTACAGCGCACAAAGGAGTACAGAAGGTATCTCTACAGCGCACAAAGGAGTACAGGAAATATCTCTAGAACGTACAAAGGAGTACACGAGGTATCTCTACAGCGTACAAAGGAGTACAGAAGGTATCTCTACAGCGCACAAAGGAGTACAGAAGGTATCTCTACAGCGCATTAAAGGAGTACAGAAGGTATCTCTACAGCGCACAAAGGAGTACAGAAGGTATCTCTACAGCGCACAAAGGAGTACAGGAAATATCTCTAGAACGTACACAGGAGTACACGAGGTATCTCTACAGCGTACAAAGGAGTACAGAAGGTATCTCTACAGCGCACAAAGAAGTACAGAAGGTATCTCTACAGCGCACAAAGGAGTACAGAAGGTATCTCTACAGCGCACAAAGGAGTACAGAAGGTATCTCTACAGCGCACAAAGGAGTACAGAAGGTATCTCTACAGCGCACAAAGGAGTACAGAAGGTATCTCTACAGCGCACAAAGGAGTACAGGAAATATCTCTAGAACCTACAAAGGAGTACACGAGGTATCTCTACAGCGTACAAAGGAGTACAGAAGGTATCTCTACAGCGCACAAAGGAGTACAGAAGGTATCTCTACAGCGTACAAAGGAGTACAGAAGGTATCTCTACAGCGCACAAAGGAGTACAGAAGGTATCTCTACAGCGCACAAAGGAGTACAGAAGGTATCTCTACAGCGCACAAAGGAGTACAGGAAATATCTCTAGAACGTACATAGGAGTACACGAGGTATCTCTACAGCGTACAAAGGAATACAGAAGGTATCTCTACAGCGCACAAAGGAGTACAGAAGGTATCTCTACAGCGCACAAAGGAGAACAGAAGGTATCTCTACAGCGCACAAAGGAGTACAGAAGGTATCTCTACAGCGCACAAAGGAGTACAGAAGGTATCTCTACAGCGCACAAAGGAGTACAGGAAATATCTCTAGAACGTACAAAGGAGTACAGGAAATATCTCTAGAACGTACAAAGGAGTACACGAGGTATCTCTACAGCGTACAAAGGAGTACAGAAGGTATCTCTACAGCGCACAAAGGAGTACAGAATGTATCTCTACAGCGCACAAAGGAGTACAGAAGGTATCTCTACAGCGCACAAAGGAGTACAGAAGGTATCTCTACAGCGAACAAAGGAGTACAGAAGGTATCTCTACAGCGCACAAAGGAGTACAGAAGGTATCTCTACAGCGCACAAAGGAGTACAGGAAATATCTCTAGAACGTACAAAGGAGTACACGAGGTATCTTTAGAACGTACAAAGGAGTACACGAGGTATCTCTACAGCGTACAAAGGAGTACAGAAGGTATCTCTACAGCGCACAAAGGAGTACAGAAGGTATCTCTACAGCGTACAAAGGAGTACAGAAGGTATCTCTACAGCGCACAAAGGAGTACAGAAGGTATCTCTACAGCGCACAAAGGAGTACAGAAGGTATCTCTACAGCGCACGAAGGAGTACAGGAAATATCTCTAGAACGTACAAAGGAGTACGCGAGGTATCTCTACAGCGTACAAAGGAGTACAGAAGGTATCTCTACAGCGCACAAAGGAGTACAGAAGGTATCTCTACAGCGCACAAAGGAGTACAGGAAATATCTCTAGAACGTACAAAGGAGTACACGAGGTAT
The DNA here is from genome assembly GCA_030386875.1 of Morinoia aosen. Taxonomy (NCBI): domain Eukaryota; kingdom Metazoa; phylum Arthropoda; class Malacostraca; order Amphipoda; family Talitridae; genus Morinoia; species Morinoia aosen. The sequence goes on along the minus strand of JASJYW010000027.1, from coordinate 37,191,225 downwards.
CTCTAGAACGTACAAAGAAGTACACGAGGTATCTCTACAGCGTACAAAGGAGTACAGAAGGTATCTCTACAGCGCACAAAGGAGTACAGAAGGTATCTCTACAGCGTACAAAGGAGTACACGAGGTATCTCTACAGCGTACAAAGGAGTACAGAAGGTATCTCTACAGCGCACAAAGGAGTACACGAGGTATCTCTACAGCGTACAAAGGAGTACAGAAGGTATCTCTACAGCGCACAAAGGAGTACAGAAGGTATCTCTACAGCGCACAAAGGAGTACAGAAGGTATCTCTACAGCGCACAAAGGAGTACAGAAGGTATCTCTTCAGCGCACAAAGAAGTACAGAAGGTATCTCTACAGCGCACAAAGAAGTACAGAAGGTATCTCTACAGCGTACAAAGGAGTACAGAAGGTATCTCTACAGCGCACACAGGAGTACAGAAGGTATCTCTACAGCGTACAAATGAGTACAGAAGGTATCTCTACAGCGCACAAAGGAGTACAGAAGGTATCTCTACAGCGCACAAAGGAGTACAGAAGGTATCTCTACAGCGCACAAAGGAGTACAGGAAATATCTCTAGAACGTACAAAGGAGTACACGAGGTATCTCTACAGCGTACAAAGGAGTACAGAAGGTATCTCTACAGCGCACAAAGGAGTACAGAAGGTATCTCTACAGCGCACAAAGGAGTACAGAAGGTATCTCTACAGCGCACAAAGGAGTACAGAAAGTATCTCTACAGCGCACAAAGGAGTACAGAAGGTATCTCTACAGCGCACAAAGGAGTACAGGAAATATCTCTAGAACGTACAAAGGAGTACACGAGGTATCTCTACAGCGTACAAAGACGTACAGAAGGTATCTCTACAGCGCACAAAGGAGTACAGAAGGTATCTCTACAGCGCACAAAGGAGTACAGAAGGTATCTCTACAGCGCACAAAGGAGTACAGAAGGTATCTCTACAGCGCACAAAGGAGTACAGAAGGTATCTCTACAGCGCACAAAGGAGTACAGAAGGTATCTCTACAGCGCACAAAGGAGTACAGGAAATATCTCTAGAACGTACAAAGGAGTACACGAGGTATCTCTACAGCGTACAAAGGAGTACAGAAGGTATCTCTACAGCGCACAAAGGAGTACAGAAGGTATCTCTACAGCGTACAAAGGAGTACAGAAGGTATCTCTACAGCGCACAAAGGAGTACAGAAGGTATCTCTACAGCGCACAAAGGAGTACAGAAGGTATCTCTACAGCGCACAAAGGAGTACAGATGGTATCTCTACAGCGCGCAAAGGAGTACAGAAGGTATCTCTACAGCGCACAAAGGAGTACAGAAGGTATCTCTACAGCGCACAAAGGAGTACAGAAGGTATCTCTACAGCGCACAAAGGAGTACAGGAAATATCTCTAGAACGTACAAAGGAGTACACGAGGTATCTCTACAGCGTACAAAGGAGTACAGAAGGTATCTCTACAGCGCACAAAGGAGTATAGAAGGTATCTCTACAGCGTACAAAGGAGTACAGAAGGTATCTCTACAGCGCACAAAGGAGTACAGAAGGTATCTCTACAGCGCACAAAGGAGTACAGAAGGTATCTCTACAGCGCACAAAGGAGTACAGATGGTATCTCTACAGCGCACAAAGGAGTACAGAAGGTATCTCTACAGCGCACAAAGGAGTACAGAAGGTATCTCTACAGCGCACAAAGGAGTACAGGAAATATCTCTAGAACGTACAAAGAAGTACAGGAAATATCTCTAGAACGTACAAAGGAGTACACGAGGTATCTCTACAGCGTACAAAGGAGTACAGAAGGTATCTCTACAGCGCACAAAGGAGTACGGAAGGTATCTCTACAGCGCACAAAGGAGTACAGAAGGTATCTCTACAGCGCACAAAGGAGTACAGAAGGTATCTCTACAGCGCACAAAGGAGTACAGAAGGTATCTCTACAGCGCACAAAGGAGTACAGAAGGTATCTCTACAGCGCACAAAGGAGTACAGAAGGTATCTCTACAGCGCACAAAGGAGTACAGAAGGTATCTCTACAGCGCACAAAGGAGTACAGAAGGTATCTCTACAGCGTACAAAGGAGTACAGAAGGTATCTCTACAGCGCACAAAGGAGTACAGAAGGTATCTCTACAGCGCACAAAGGAGTACAGAAGGTATCTCTACAGCGCACAAAGGAGTACAGAAGGTATCTCTACTGCGCACAAAGGAGTACAGAAGGTATCTCTACAGCGCACAAAGGAGTACAGAAGGTATCTCTACAGCGCACAAAGGAGTACAGGAAATATCTCTAGAACGTACAAAGGAGTACACGAGGTATCTCTACAGCGTACAAAGAAGTACAGAAGGTATCTCTACAGCGCACAAAGGAGTACAGAAGGTATCTCTACAGCGCACAAAGGAGTACAGAAGGTATCTCTACAGCGCACAGAGGAGTACAGAAGGTATCTCTACAGCGTACAAAGGAGTACAGAAGGTATCTCTACAGCGCACAAAGGAGTACAGAAGGTATCTCTACAGCGCACAAAGGAGTACAGAAGGTATTTCTACAGCGCACAAAGGAGTACAGAAGGTATCTCTACAGCGCACAAAGGAGTACAGAAGGTATCTCTACAGCGCACAAAGGAGTACAGAAGGTATCTCTACAGCGCACAAAGGAGTACAGGAAATATCTCTAGAACGTACAAAGGAGTACACGAGGTATCTCTACAGCGTACAAAGGAGTACAGAAGGTATCTCTACAGCGCACAAAGGAGTACAGAAGGTATCTCTACAGCGCACAAAGGAGTACAGAAGGTATCTCTACAGCGCACAAAGGAGTACAGAAGCTATCTCTACAGCGCACAAAGGAGTACAGAAGGTATCTCTACAGCGCACAAAGGAGTACAGAAGGTATCTCTACAGCGCACAAAGGAGTACAGGAAATATCTCTAGAACCTACAAAGGAGTACACGAGGTATCTCTACAGCGTACAAAGGAGTACAGAATGTATCTCTACAGCGCACAAAGGAGTACAGAAGGTATCTCTACAGCGTACAAAGGAGTACAGAAGGTATCTCTACAGCGCACAAAGGAGTACAGAAGGTATCTCTACAGCGCACAAAGGAGTACAGAAGGTATCTCTACAGCGCACAAAGGAGTACAGGAAATATCTCTAGAACGTACAAAGGAGTACACGAGGTATCTCTACAGCGTACAAAGGAATACAGAAGGTATCTCTACAGCGCACAAAGGAGTACAGAAGGTATCTCTACAGCGCACAAAGGAGAACAGAAGGTATCTCTACAGCGCACAAAGGTGTACAGAAGGTATCTCTACAGCGCACAAAGGAGTACAGGAAATATCTCTAGAACGTACAAAGGAGTACAGGAAATATCTCTAGAACGTACAAAGGAGTACACGAGGTATCTCTACAGCGTACAAAGGAGTACAGAAGGTATCTCTACAGCGCACAAAGGAGTACAGAATGTATCTCTACAGCGCACAAAGGAGTACAGAAGGTATCTCTACAGCGCACAAAGGAGTACAGAAGGTATCTCTACAGCGAACAAAGGAGTACAGAAGGTATCTCTACAGCGCACAAAGGAGTACAGAAGGTATCTCTACAGCGCACAAAGGAGTACAGGAAATATCTCTAGAACGTACAAAGGAGTACACGAGGTATCTTTAGAACGTACAAAGGAGTACACGAGGTATCTCTACAGCGTACAAAGGAGTACAGAAGGTATCTCTACAGCGCACAAAGGAGTACAGAAGGTATCTCTACAGCGTACAAAGGAGTACAGAAGGTATCTCTACAGCGCACAAAGGAGTACAGAAGGTATCTCTACAGCGCACAAAGGAGTACAGAAGGTATCTCTACAGCGCACGAAGGAGTACAGGAAATATCTCTAAAACGTACAAAGGAGTACGCGAGGTATCTCTACAGCGTACAAAGGAGTACAGAAGGTATCTCTACAGCGCACAAAGGAGTATAGAAGGTATCTCTACAGCGTACAAAGGAGTACAGAAGGTATCTCTACAGCGCACAAAGGAGTACAGAAGGTATCTCTACAGCGCACAAAGGAGTACAGAAGGTATCTCTACAGCGCACAAAGGAGTACAGATGGTATCTCTACAGCGCACAAAGGAGTACAGAAGGTATCTCTACAGCGCACAAAGGAGTACAGAAGGTATCTCTACAGCGCACAAAGGAGTACAGGAAATATATCTAGAACGTACAAAGAAGTACAGGAAATATCTCTAGAACGTACAAAGGAGTACACGAGGTATCTCTACAGCGTACAAAGGAGTACAGAAGGTATCTCTACAGCGCACAAAGGAGTACAGAAGGTATCTCTACAGCGCACAAAGGAGTACAGAAGGTATCTCTACAGCGCACAAAGGAGTACAGAAGGTATCTCTACAGCGCACAAAGGAGTACAGAAGGTATCTCTACAGCGCACAAAGGAGTACAGAAGGTATCTCTACAGCGCACAAAGGAGTACAGAAGGTATCTCTACAGCGCACAAAGGAGTACAGAAGGTATCTCTACAGCGCACAAAGGAGTACAGAAGGTATCTCTACAGCGTACAAAGGAGTACAGAAGGTATCTCTACAGCGCACAAAGGAGTACAGAAGGTATCTCTACAGCGCACAAAGGAGTACAGAAGGTATCTCTACAGCGCACAAAGGAGTACAGAAGGTATCTCTACTGCGCACAAAGGAGTACAGAAGGTATCTCTACAGCGCACAAAGGAGTACAGAAGGTATCTCTACAGCGCACAAAGGAGTACAGGAAATATCTCTAGAACGTACAAAGGAGTACACGAGGTATCTCTACAGCGTACAAAGAAGTACAGAAGGTATCTCTACAGCGCACAAAGGAGTACAGAAGGTATCTCTACAGCGCACAAAGGAGTACAGAAGGTATCTCTACAGCGCACAAAGGAGTACAGGAAATATCTCTAGAACGTACAAAGGAGTACACGAGGTATCTCTACAGCGTACAAAGACGTACAGAAGGTATCTCTACAGCGCACAAAGGAGTACAGAAGGTATCTCTACAGCGCACAAAGGAGTACAGAAGGTATCTCTACAGCGCACAAAGGAGTACATAAGGTATCTCTACAGCGCACAAAGGAGTACAGAAGGTATCTCTACAGCGCACAAAGGAGTACAGAAGGTATCTCTACAGCGCACAAAGGAGTACAGGAAATATCTCTAGAACGTACAAAGGAGTACACGAGGTATCTCTACAGCGTACAAAGGAGTACAGAAGGTATCTCTACAGCGCACAAAGGAGTACAGAAGGTATCTCTACAGCGTACAAAGGAGTACAGAAGGTATCTCTACAGCGCACAAAGGAGTACAGAAGGTATCTCTACAGCGCACAAAGGAGTACAGAAGGTATCTCTACAGCGCACAAAGGAGTACAGATGGTATCTCTACAGCGCGCAAAGGAGTACAGAAGGTATCTCTACAGCGCACAAAGGAGTACAGAAGGTATCTCTACAGCGCACAAAGGAGTACAGAAGGTATCTCTACAGCGCACAAAGGAGTACAGGAAATATCTCTAGAACGTACAAAGGAGTACACGAGGTATCTCTACAGCGTACAAAGGAGTACAGAAGGTATCTCTACAGCGCACAAAGGAGTATAGAAGGTATCTCTACAGCGTACAAAGGAGTACAGAAGGTATCTCTACAGCGCACAAAGGAGTACAGAAGGTATCTCTACAGCGCACAAAGGAGTACAGAAGGTATCTCTACAGCGCACAAAGGAGTACAGATGGTATCTCTACAGCGCACAAAGGAGTACAGAAGGTATCTCTACAGCGCACAAAGGAGTACAGAAGGTATCTCTACAGCGCACAAAGGAGTACAGGAAATATCTCTAGAACGTACAAAGAAGTACAGGAAATATCTCTAGAACGTACAAAGGAGTACACGAGGTATCTCTACAGCGTACAAAGGAGTACAGAAGGTATCTCTACAGCGCACAAAGGAGTACAGAAGGTATCTCTACAGCGCACAAAGGAGTACAGAAGGTATCTCTACAGCGCACAAAGGAGTACAGAAGGTATCTCTACAGCGCACAAAGGAGTACAGAAGGTATCTCTACAGCGCACAAAGGAGTACAGAAGGTATCTCTACAGCGCACAAAGGAGTACAGAAGGTATCTCTACAGCGCACAAAGGAGTACAGAAGGTATCTCTACAGCGCACAAAGGAGTACAGAAGGTATCTCTACAGCGTACAAAGGAGTACAGAAGGTATCTCTACAGCGCACAAAGGAGTACAGAAGGTATCTCTACAGCGCACAAAGGAGTACAGAAGGTATCTCTACAGCGCACAAAGGAGTACAGAAGGTATCTCTACTGCGCACAAAGGAGTACAGAAGGTATCTCTACAGCGCACAAAGGAGTACAGAAGGTATCTCTACAGCGCACAAAGGAGTACAGGAAATATCTCTAGAACGTACAAAGGAGTACACGAGGTATCTCTACAGCGTACAAAGAAGTACAGAAGGTATCTCTACAGCGCACAAAGGAGTACAGAAGGTATCTCTACAGCGCACAAAGGAGTACAGAAGGTATCTCTACAGCGCACAGAGGAGTACAGAAGGTATCTCTACAGCGTACAAAGGAGTACAGAAGGTATCTCTACAGCGCACAAAGGAGTACAGAAGGTATCTCTACAGCGCACAAAGGAGTACAGAAGGTATTTCTACAGCGCACAAAGGAGTACAGAAGGTATCTCTACAGCGCACAAAGGAGTACAGAAGGTATCTCTACAGCGCACAAAGGAGTACAGAAGGTATCTCTACAGCGCACAAAGGAGTACAGGAAATATCTCTAGAACGTACAAAGGAGTACACGAGGTATCTCTACAGCGTACAAAGGAGTACAGAAGGTATCTCTACAGCGCACAAAGGAGTACAGAAGGTATCTCTACAGCGCACAAAGGAGTACAGAAGGTATCTCTACAGCGCACAAAGGAGTACAGAAGCTATCTCTACAGCGCACAAAGGAGTACAGAAGGTATCTCTACAGCGCACAAAGGAGTACAGAAGGTATCTCTACAGCGCACAAAGGAGTACAGGAAATATCTCTAGAACCTACAAAGGAGTACACGAGGTATCTCTACAGCGTACAAAGGAGTACAGAATGTATCTCTACAGCGCACAAAGGAGTACAGAAGGTATCTCTACAGCGTACAAAGGAGTACAGAAGGTATCTCTACAGCGCACAAAGGAGTACAGAAGGTATCTCTACAGCGCACAAAGGAGTACAGAAGGTATCTCTACAGCGCACAAAGGAGTACAGGAAATATCTCTAGAACGTACAAAGGAGTACACGAGGTATCTCTACAGCGTACAAAGGAATACAGAAGGTATCTCTACAGCGCACAAAGGAGTACAGAAGGTATCTCTACAGCGCACAAAGGAGAACAGAAGGTATCTCTACAGCGCACAAAGGTGTACAGAAGGTATCTCTACAGCGCACAAAGGAGTACAGGAAATATCTCTAGAACGTACAAAGGAGTACAGGAAATATCTCTAGAACGTACAAAGGAGTACACGAGGTATCTCTACAGCGTACAAAGGAGTACAGAAGGTATCTCTACAGCGCACAAAGGAGTACAGAATGTATCTCTACAGCGCACAAAGGAGTACAGAAGGTATCTCTACAGCGCACAAAGGAGTACAGAAGGTATCTCTACAGCGAACAAAGGAGTACAGAAGGTATCTCTACAGCGCACAAAGGAGTACAGAAGGTATCTCTACAGCGCACAAAGGAGTACAGGAAATATCTCTAGAACGTACAAAGGAGTACACGAGGTATCTTTAGAACGTACAAAGGAGTACACGAGGTATCTCTACAGCGTACAAAGGAGTACAGAAGGTATCTCTACAGCGCACAAAGGAGTACAGAAGGTATCTCTACAGCGTACAAAGGAGTACAGAAGGTATCTCTACAGCGCACAAAGGAGTACAGAAGGTATCTCTACAGCGCACAAAGGAGTACAGAAGGTATCTCTACAGCGCACGAAGGAGTACAGGAAATATCTCAAAAACGTACAAAGGAGTACGCGAGGTATCTCTACAGCGTACAAAGGAGTACAGAAGGTATCTCTACAGCGCACAAAGGAGTATAGAAGGTATCTCTACAGCGTACAAAGGAGTACAGAAGGTATCTCTACAGCGCACAAAGGAGTACAGAAGGTATCTCTACAGCGCACAAAGGAGTACAGAAGGTATCTCTACAGCGCACAAAGGAGTACAGATGGTATCTCTACAGCGCACAAAGGAGTACAGAAGGTATCTCTACAGCGCACAAAGGAGTACAGAAGGTATCTCTACAGCGCACAAAGGAGTACAGGAAATATCTCTAGAACGTACAAAGAAGTACAGGAAATATCTCTAGAACGTACAAAGGAGTACACGAGGTATCTCTACAGCGTACAAAGGAGTACAGAAGGTATCTCTACAGCGCACAAAGGAGTACAGAAGGTATCTCTACAGCGCACAAAGGAGTACAGAAGGTATCTCTACAGCGCACAAAGGAGTACAGAAGGTATCTCTACAGCGCACAAAGGAGTACAGAAGGTATCTCTACAGCGCACAAAGGAGTACAGAAGGTATCTCTACAGCGCACAAAGGAGTACAGAAGGTATCTCTACAGCGCACAAAGGAGTACAGAAGGTATCTCTACAGCGCACAAAGGAGTACAGAAGGTATCTCTACAGCGTACAAAGGAGTACAGAAGGTATCTCTACAGCGCACAAAGGAGTACAGAAGGTATCTCTACAGCGCACAAAGGAGTACAGAAGGTATCTCTACAGCGCACAAAGGAGTACAGAAGGTATCTCTACTGCGCACAAAGGAGTACAGAAGGTATCTCTACAGCGCACAAAGGAGTACAGAAGGTATCTCTACAGCGCACAAAGGAGTACAGGAAATATCTCTAGAACGTACAAAGGAGTACACGAGGTATCTCTACAGCGTACAAAGAAGTACAGAAGGTATCTCTACAGCGCACAAAGGAGTACAGAAGGTATCTCTACAGCGCACAAAGGAGTACAGAAGGTATCTCTACAGCGCACAGAGGAGTACAGAAGGTATCTCTACAGCGTACAAAGGAGTACAGAAGGTATCTCTACAGCGCACAAAGGAGTACAGAAGGTATCTCTACAGCGCACAAAGGAGTACAGAAGGTATTTCTACAGCGCACAAAGGAGTACAGAAGGTATCTCTACAGCGCACAAAGGAGTACAGAAGGTATCTCTACAGCGCACAAAGGAGTACAGAAGGTATCTCTACAGCGCACAAAGGAGTACAGGAAATATCTCTAGAACGTACAAAGGAGTACACGAGGTATCTCTACAGCGTACAAAGGAGTACAGAAGGTATCTCTACAGCGCACAAAGGAGTACAGAAGGTATCTCTACAGCGCACAAAGGAGTACAGAAGGTATCTCTACAGCGCACAAAGGAGTACAGAAGGTATCTCTACAGCGCACAAAGGAGTACAGAAGGTATCTCTACAGCGCACAAAGGAGTACAGAAGGTATCTCTACAGCGCACAAAGGAGTACAGGAAATATCTCTAGAACCTACAAAGGAGTACACGAGGTATCTCTACAGCGTACAAAGGAGTACAGAATGTATCTCTACAGCGCACAAAGGAGTACAGAAGGTATCTCTACAGCGTACAAAGGAGTACAGAAGGTATCTCTACAGCGCACAAAGGAGTACAGAAGGTATCTCTACAGCGCACAAAGGAGTACAGAAGGTATCTCTACAGCGCACAAAGGAGTACAGGAAATATCTCTAGAACGTACAAAGGAGTACACGAGGTATCTCTACAGCGTACAAAGGAATACAGAAGGTATCTCTACAGCGCACAAAGGAGTACAGGAAATATCTCTAGAACGTACAAAGGAGTACACGAGGTATCTTTAGAACGTACAAAGGAGTACACGAGGTATCTCTACAGCGTACAAAGGAGTACAGAAGGTATCTCTACAGCGCACAAAGGAGTACAGAAGGTATCTCTACAGCGTACAAAGGAGTACAGAAGGTATCTCTACAGCGCACAAAGGAGTACAGAAGGTATCTCTACAGCGCACAAAGGAGTACAGAAGGTATCTCTACAGCGCACGAAGGAGTACAGGAAATATCTCTAAAACGTACAAAGGAGTACGCGAGGTATCTCTACAGCGTACAAAGGAGTACAGAAGGTATCTCTACAGCGCACAAAGGAGTATAGAAGGTATCTCTACAGCGTACAAAGGAGTACAGAAGGTATCTCTACAGCGCACAAAGGAGTACAGAAGGTATCTCTACAGCGCACAAAGGAGTACAGAAGGTATCTCTACAGCGCACAAAGGAGTACAGATGGTATCTCTACAGCGCACAAAGGAGTACAGAAGGTATCTCTACAGCGCACAAAGGAGTACAGAAGGTATCTCTACAGCGCACAAAGGAGTACAGGAAATATCTCTAGAACGTACAAAGAAGTACAGGAAATATCTCTAGAACGTACAAAGGAGTACACGAGGTATCTCTACAGCGTACAAAGGAGTACAGAAGGTATCTCTACAGCGCACAAAGGAGTACAGAAGGTATCTCTACAGCGCACAAAGGAGTACAGAAGGTATCTCTACAGCGCACAAAGGAGTACAGAAGGTATCTCTACAGCGCACAAAGGAGTACAGAAGGTATCTCTACAGCGCACAAAGGAGTACAGAAGGTATCTCTACAGCGCACAAAGGAGTACAGAAGGTATCTCTACAGCGCACAAAGGAGTACAGAAGGTATCTCTACAGCGCACAAAGGAGTACAGAAGGTATCTCTACAGCGTACAAAGGAGTACAGAAGGTATCTCTACAGCGCACAAAGGAGTACAGAAGGTATCTCTACAGCGCACAAAGGAGTACAGAAGGTATCTCTACAGCGCACAAAGGAGTACAGAAGGTATCTCTACTGCGCACAAAGGAGTACAGAAGGTATCTCTACAGCGCACAAAGGAGTACAGAAGGTATCTCTACAGCGCACAAAGGAGTACAGGAAATATCTCTAGAACGTACAAAGGAGTACACGAGGTATCTCTACAGCGTACAAAGAAGTACAGAAGGTATCTCTACAGCGCACAAAGGAGTACAGAAGGTATCTCTACAGCGCACAAAGGAGTACAGAAGGTATCTCTACAGCGCACAGAGGAGTACAGAAGGTATCTCTACAGCGTACAAAGGAGTACAGAAGGTATCTCTACAGCGCACAAAGGAGTACAGAAGGTATCTCTACAGCGCACAAAGGAGTACAGAAGGTATTTCTACAGCGCACAAAGGAGTACAGAAGGTATCTCTACAGCGCACAAAGGAGTACAGAAGGTATCTCTACAGCGCACAAAGGAGTACAGAAGGTATCTCTACAGCGCACAAAGGAGTACAGGAAATATCTCTAGAACGTACAAAGGAGTACACGAGGTATCTCTACAGCGTACAAAGGAGTACAGAAGGTATCTCTACAGCGCACAAAGGAGTACAGAAGGTATCTCTACAGCGCACAAAGGAGTACAGAAGGTATCTCTACAGCGCACAAAGGAGTACAGAAGGTATCTCTACAGCGCACAAAGGAGTACAGAAGGTATCTCTACAGCGCACAAAGGAGTACAGAAGGTATCTCTACAGCGCACAAAGGAGTACAGGAAATATCTCTAGAACCTACAAAGGAGTACACGAGGTATCTCTACAGCGTACAAAGGAGTACAGAATGTATCTCTACAGCGCACAAAGGAGTACAGAAGGTATCTCTACAGCGTACAAAGGAGTACAGAAGGTATCTCTACAGCGCACAAAGGAGTACAGAAGGTATCTCTACAGCGCACAAAGGAGTACAGAAGGTATCTCTACAGCGCACAAAGGAGTACAGGAAATATCTCTAGAACGTACAAAGGAGTACACGAGGTATCTCTACAGCGTACAAAGGAATACAGAAGGTATCTCTACAGCGCACAAAGGAGTACAGAAGGTATCTCTACAGCGCACAAAGGAGAACAGAAGGTATCTCTACAGCGCACAAAGGTGTACAGAAGGTATCTCTACAGCGCACAAAGGAGTACAGGAAATATCTCTAGAACGTACAAAGGAGTACAGGAAATATCTCTAGAACGTACAAAGGAGTACACGAGGTATCTCTACAGCGTACAAAGGAGTACAGAAGGTATCTCTACAGCGCACAAAGGAGTACAGAATGTATCTCTACAGCGCACAAAGGAGTACAGAAGGTATCTCTACAGCGCACAAAGGAGTACAGAAGGTATCTCTACAGCGAACAAAGGAGTACAGAAGGTATCTCTACAGCGCACAAAGGAGTACAGAAGGTATCTCTACAGCGCACAAAGGAGTACAGGAAATATCTCTAGAACGTACAAAGGAGTACACGAGGTATCTTTAGAACGTACAAAGGAGTACACGAGGTATCTCTACAGCGTACAAAGGAGTACAGAAGGTATCTCTACAGCGCACTAAGGAGTACAGAAGGTATCTCTACAGCGTACAAAGGAGTACAGAAGGTATCTCTACAGCGCACAAAGGAGTACAGAAGGTATCTCTACAGCGCACAAAGGAGTACAGAAGGTATCTCTACAGCGCACGAAGGAGTACAGGAAATATCTCTAAAACGTACAAAGGAGTACGCGAGGTATCTCTACAGCGTACAAAGGAGTACAGAAGGTATCTCTACAGCGCACAAAGGAGTACAGAAGGTATCTCTACAGCGCACAAAGGAGTACAGGAAATATCTCTAGAACGTACAAAGGAGTACACGAGGTATCTCTAGAACGTACAAAGAAGTACACGAGGTATCTCTACAGCGTACAAAGGAGTACAGAAGGTATCTCTACAGCGCACAAAGGAGTACAGAAGGTATCTCTACAGCGTACAAAGGAGTACACGAGGTATCTCTACAGCGTACAAAGGAGTACAGAAGGTATCTCTACAGCGCACAAAGGAGTACACGAGGTATCTCTACAGCGTACAACAGAGTACAGAAGGTATCTCTACAGCGCACAAAGGAGTACAGAAGGTATCTCTACAGCGCACAAAGGAGTACAGAAGGTATCTCTACAGCGCACAAAGGAGTACAGAAGGTATCTCTTCAGCGCACAAAAGAGTACAGAAGGTATCTCTACCGCGCACAAAGAAGTACAGAAGGTATCTCTACAGCGCACAAAGGAGTACAGAAGGTATCTCTACAGCGCACAAAGGAGTACAGAAGGTATCTCTACAGCGTACAAATGAGTACAGAAGGTATCTTTACAGCGCACAAAGGAGTACAGAAGGTATCTCTACAGCGCACAAAGGAGTACAGAAGGTATCTCTACAGCGCACAAAGGAGTACAGGAAATATCTCTAGAACGTACAAAGGAGTACACGAGGTATCTCTACAGCGTACAAAGGAGTACAGAAGGTATCTCTACAGCGCACAAAGGAGTACAGAAGGTATCTCTACAGCGCACAAAGGAGTACAGAAGGTATCTCTACAGCGCACAAAGGAGTACAGAAGGTATCTCTACAGCGCACAAAGGAGTACAGAAGGTATCTCTACAGCGCACAAAGGAGTACAGGAAATATCTCTAGAACGTACAAAGGAGTACACGAGGTATCTCTACAGCGTACAAAGGAGTACAGAAGGTATCTCTACAGCGCACAAAGGAGTACAGAAGGTATCTCTACAGCGCACAAAGGAGTACAGAAGGTATCTCTACAGCGCACAAAGGAGTACAGAAGGTATCTCTACAGCGCACAAAGGAGTACAGAAGGTATCTCTACAGGCCACAAAGGAGTACAGAAGGTATCTCTACAGCGCACAAAGGAGTACAGGAAATATCTCTAGAACGTACAAAGGAGTACACGAGGTATCTCTACAGCGTACAAAGGAGTACAGAAGGTATCTCTACAGCGCACAAAGGAGTACAGAAGGTATCTCTACAGCGTACAAAGGAGTACAGAAGGTATCTCTACAGCGCACAAAGGAGTACAGAAGGTATCTCTACAGCGCACAAAGGAGTACAGAAGGTATCTCTACAGCGCACAAAGGAGTACAGGAAATATCTCTAGAACGTACAAAGGAGTACACGAGGTATCTCTACAGCGTACAAAGGAGTACAGAAGGTATCTCTACAGCGCACAAAGGAGTACAGAAGGTATCTCTACAGCGCACAAAGGAGTACAGAAGGTATCTCTACAGCGCACAAAGGAGTACAGAAGGTATCTCTACAGCGCACAAAGGAGTACAGAAGGTATCTCTACAGCGCACAAAGGAGTACAGAAGGTATCTCTACAGCGCACAAAGGAGTACAGAAGGTATCTCTACAGCGCACAAAGGAGTACAGAAGGTATCTTTACAGCGCACAAAGGAGTACAGGAAATATCTCTAGAACGTACAAAGAAGTTCAGGAAATATCTCTAGAACGTACAAAGGAGTACACGAGGTATCTCTACAGCGTACAAAGGAGTACAGAAGGTATCTCTACAGCGCACAAAGGAGTACAGAAGGTATCTCTAGAGCGCACAAAGGAGTACAGAAGGTATCTCTACAGCGCACAAAGGAGTACAGAAGGTATCTCTACAGCGCACAAAGGAGTACAGAAGGTATCTCTACAGCGCACAAAGGAGTACAGAAGGTATCTCTTCAGCGCACAAAGGAGTACAGAAGGTATCTCTACAGCGCACAAAGAAGTACAGAAGGTATCTCTACAGCGCACAAAGGAGTACAGAAGGTATCTCTACAGCGCACAAAGGAGTACAAAAGGTATCTCTACAGCGTACAAATGAGTACAGAAGGTATCTCTACAGCGCACAAAGGAGTACAGAAGGTATCTCTACAGCGCACAAAGGAGTACAGAAGGTATCTCTACAGCGCACAAAGGAGTACAGGAAATATCTCTAGAACGTACAAAGGAGTACACGAGGTATCTCTACAGCGTACAAAGGAGTACAGAAGGTATCTCTACAGCGCACAAAGGAGTACAGAAGGTATCTCTACAGCGCACAAAGGAGTACAGAAGGTATCTCTACAGCGCACAAAGGAGTACAGAAGGTATCTCTACAGCGCACAAAGGAGTACAGAAGGTATCTCTACAGCGCACAAAGGAGTACAGGAAATATCTCTAGAACGTACAAAGGAGTACACGAGGTATCTCTACTGCGTACAAAGGAGTACAGAAGGTATCTCTACAGCGCACAAAGGAGTACAGAAGGTATCTCTACAGCGCACAAAGGAGTACAAAAGGTATCTCTACAGCGCACAAAGGAGTACAGAAGGTATCTCTACAGCGCACAAAGGAGTACAGAAGGTATCTCTACAGCGCACAAAGGAGTACAGAAGGTATCTCTACAGCGCACAAAGGAGTACAGGAAATATCTCTAGAACGTACAAAGGAGTACACGAGGTATCTCTACAGCGTACAAAGGAGTACAGAAGGTATCTCTACAGCGCACAAAGGAGTACAGAAGGTATCTCTACAGCGTACAAAGGAGTACAGAAGGTATCTCTACAGCGCACAAAGGAGTACAGAAGGTATCTCTACAGCGCACAAAGGAGTACAGAAGGTATCTTTACAGCGCACAACGGAGTACAGGAAATATCTCTAGAACGTACAAAGGAGTACACGAGGTATCTCTACAGCGAACAAAGGAGTACAGAAGGTATCTCTACAGCGCACAAAGGAGTACAGAAGGTATCTCTACAGCGCACAAAGGAGTACAGAAGGTATCTCTACAGCGCACAAAGGAGTACAGAAGGTATCTCTACAGCGCACAAAGGAGTACAGAAGGTATCTCTACAGCGCACAAAGGAGTACAGAAGGTATCTCTACAGCGCACAAAGGAGTACAGAAGGTATCTCTACAGCGCACAAAGGAGTACAGAAGGTATCTCTACAGCGCACAAAGGAGTACAGGAAATATCTCTAGAACGTACAAAGAAGTTCAGGAAATATCTCTAGAACGTACAAAGGAGTACACGAGGTATCTCTACAGCGTACAAAGGAGTACAGAAGGTATCTCTACAGCGCACAAAGGAGTACAGAAGGTATCTCTACAGCGCACAAAGGAGTACAGAAGGTATCTCTACAGCGCACAAAGGAGTACAGAAGGTATCTCTACAGCGCACAAAGGAGTACAGAAGGTATCTCTACAGCGCACAAAGGAGTACAGAAGGTATCTCTACAGCGCACAAAGGAGTACAGAAGGTATCTCTACAGCGCACAAAGGAGTACAGAAGGTATCTCTACAGCGCACAAAGGAGTACAGAAGGTATCTCTACAGCGTACAAAGGAGTACAGAAGGTATCTCTACAGCGCACAAAGGAGTACAGAAGGTATCTCTACAGCGCAAAAAGGAGTACAGAAGGTATCTCTACAGCGCACAAAGGAGTACAGAAGGTATCTCTACTGCGCACAAAGGAGTACAGAAGGTATCTCTACAGCGCACAAAGGAGTACAGAAGGTATCTCTACAGCGCACAAAGGAGTACAGGAAATATCTCTAGAACGTACAAAGGAGTACACGAGGTATTTCTACAGCGTACAAAGAAGTACAGAAGGCATCTCTACAGCGCACAAAGGAGTACAGAAGGTATCTCTACAGCGCACAAAGGAGTACAGAAGGTATTTCTACAGCGCACAAAGGAGTACAGAAGGTATCTCTACAGCGTACAAAGGAGTACAGAAGGTATCTCTACAGCGCACAAAGGAGTACAGAAGGTATCTCTACAGCGCACAAAGGAGTACAGAAGGTATCTCTACAGCGCACAAAGGAGTACAGAAGGTATCTCTACAGCGCACAAAGGAGTACAGAAGGTATCTCTACAGCGCACAAAGGAGTACAGAAGGTATCTCTACAGCGCACAAAGGAGTACAGGAAATATCTCTAGAACGTACAAAGGAGTACACGAGGTATCTCTACAGCGTACAAAGGAGTACAGAAGGTATCTCTACAGCGCACAAAGGAGTACAGAAGGTATCTCTACAGCGCACAAAGGAGTACAGAAGGTATCTCTACAGCGCACAAAGGAGTACAGAAGGTATCTCTACAGCGCACAAAGGAGTACAGAAGGTATCTCTACAGCGCACAAAGGAGTACAGAAGGTATCTTTACAGCGTACAAAGGAGTACAGAAGGTATCTCTACAGCGCACAAAGGAGTACAGAAGGTATCTCTACAGCGTACAAAGGAGTACAGAAGGTATCTCTACAGCGCACAAAGGAGTACAGAAGGTATCTCTACAGCGCACAAAGGAGTACAGAAGGTATCTCTACAGCGCACAAAGGAGTACAGAAGGTATCTCTACAGCGCTCAAAGGAGTACAGAAGGTATCTCTACAGCGCACAAAGGAGTACAGAAGGTATCTCTACAGCGCAAAAAGGAGTACAGGAAATATCTCTAGAACGTACAAAGGAGTACACGAGGTATCTCTACAGCGCACAAAGGAGTACAGGAAATATCTCTAGAACGTACAAAGGAGTACAGAAGGTATCTCTACAGCGCACAAAGGAGTACAGAAGGTATCTCTTCAGCGCACAAAGGAGTACAGAAGGTATCTCTACAGCGCACAAAGGAGTACAGGAAATATCTCTAGAACGTACAAAGGAGTACACGAGGTATCTCTACAGCGTACAAAGGAGTACAGAAGGTATCTCTACAGCGCACAAAGGAGTACAGAAGGTATCTCTACAGCGCACAAAGGAGTACAGAAGGTATCTCTACAGCGCACAAAGGAGTACAGAAGGTATCTCTACAGCGCACAAAGGAGTACAGAAGGTATCTCTACAGCGCACAAAGGAGTACAGGAAATATCTCTAGAACGTACAAAGAAGTACACGAGGTATCTCTACAGCTTACAAAGGAGTACAGAAGGTATCTCTACAGCGCACAAAGGAGTACAGAAGGTATCTCTACAGCGCACAAAGGAGTATAGAAGGTATCTCTACAGCGCACAAAGGAGTACAGAAGGTAACTCTACAGCGCACAAAGGAGTACAGAAGGTATCTCTACAGCGCACAAAGGAGTACAGAAGGTATCTCTACAGCGCACAAAGGAGTACAGGAAATATCTCTAGAACGTACAAAGGAGTACAAAAAATATCTCTAGAACGTTCAAAGGAGTACACGAGGTATCTCTACAGCGTACAAAGGAGTACAGAAGGTATCTCTACAGCGCACAAAGGAGTACAGAAGATATCTCTACAGCGCACAAAGGAGTACAGAAGGTATCTCTACAGCGCACAAAGGAGTACAGAAGGTATCTCTACAGCGCAAAAAGGAGTACAGAAGGTAGCTCTACAGCGCACAAAGAAGTACAGAAGGTATCTCTACAGCGTACAAAGGAGTACAGAAGGTATCTCTACAGCGCACAAAGGAGTACAGAAGGTATCTCTACAGCGCACAAAGGAGTACAGAAGGTACCTCTACAGCGCACAAAGGAGTACAGGAAATATCTCTAGAACGTACAAAGGAGTACATGAGGTATCTCTACAGCGTACAAAGGAGTACAGAAGGTATCTCTACAGCGCACAAAGGAGTACAGAAGGTATCTCTACAGCGCACAAAGGAGTACAGAAGGTATGTCTACAGCGCACAAAGGAGTACAGAAGGTATCTCTACAGCGCACAAAGGAGTACAGAATGTATCTCTACAGCGCACAAAGGAGTACAGGAAATATCTCTAGTACGTACAAAGGAGTACACGAGGTATCTCTACAGCGTACAAAGGAGTACAGAAGGTATCTCTACAGCGCACAAAGGAGTACAGAAGGTATCTCTACAGCGCACAAAGGAGTACAGAAGGTATCTCTACAGCGCACAAAGGAGTACAGAAGGTATCTCTACAGCGCACAAAGGAGTACAGAAGGTATCTCTTCAGCGCACAAAAGGTACAGAAGGTATCTCTACAGCGCACAAAGAAGTACAGGAAATATCTCTAGAACGTACAAAGGAGTACACGAGGTATCTCTACAGCGTAAAAAGGAGTACAGAAGGTATCTCTACAGCGCACAAAGGAGTACAGAAGGTATCTCTACAGCGCACAAAGGAGTACAGAAGGTATCTATACAGCGCACACAGGAGTACAGAAGGTATCTCTGCAGCGCACAAAGGAGTACACAAGGTATCTCTACAGCGCACAAAGGAGTACAGAAGGTATCTCTACAGCGCACAAAGGATTACAGAAAATATCTCTAGAACGTACAAATGAGTACACGAGGTATCTCTTCAGCGTACAAAGGAGTACAGAAGGTAGCTTTACAGCGCACAAAGGAGTACAGAAGGTATCTCTACAGCGCACAAAGGAGTACAGAAGGTATCTCTACAGCGCACAAAGGAGTACAGAAGGTATCTCTACAGCGCACAAAGGAGTACAGAAGGTATCTCTACAGCGCACAAAGGAGTACAGAAGGTATCTCTACAGCGCACAAAGGAGTACAGAAGGTATCTCTAAATCGCACAAAGGAGTACAGGAAATATCTATAGAACGTACAAAGGAGTACACGAGATATCTCTACAGCGTACAAAGGAGTACGGAAGGTATCTCTACAGCGCCCAAAGGAGTACAGAAGGTATCTCTACAGCGCACAGAGGAGTACAGAAGGTATCTCTACAGCGCACAAAGGAGTACAGAAGGTATCTCTACAGCGCACAAAAGGAGTACAGAAGGTATCTCTACAGCGCACAAAGGAGTACAGGAAATATCTCTAGAACGTACAAAGGAGTACACGAGGTATCTCTACAGCGTACAAAGGAGTACAGAAGGTATCTCTACAGCGCATAAAGGAGTACAGAAGGTATCTCTACAGCGCACAAAGGAGTACAGAAGGTATCTCTACAGCGCACAAAGGAGTACAGAAGGTATCTCTACAGCGCACAAAGGAGTACAGAAGGTATCTCTACAGCGCACAAAGGAGTACAGAAGGTATCTCTACAGCGCACAAAGGAGTACAGAAGGTATCTCTACAGCGCACAAAGGAGTACAGGAAATATCTCTAGAACGTACAAAGGAGTACACGAGGTATCCCTACAGCGTACAAATGAGTACAGAAGGTATCTCTACAGCGCACAAAGGAGTACAGAAGGTATCTCTACAGCGTACAAAGGAGTACAGAAGGTATCTCTACAGCGCACAAAGGAATACAGAAGGTATCTCTACACCGCACAAAGGAGTACAGAAGGTATCTCTACAGCGCACAAAGGAGTACAGAAGGTATCTCTACAGCGCACAAATGAGTACAGAAGGTATCTCTACAGCGCAGAAAGGAGTACAGGAAATATCTCTAGAACGTACAAAGGAGTACACGAGGTATCTCTACAGCGTACAAAGGAGTACAGAAGGTATCTCTACAGCGCACAAAGGAGTACAGGAAATATCTCTAGAACGTACAAAGGAGTACAGAAGGTATCTCTACAGCGCACAAAGGAGTACAGAAGGTATCTCTACAGCGCACAAAGGAGTACAGAAGGTATCTCTACAGCACACAAAGGAGTACAGAAGGTATCTCTACAGCGCACAAAGGAGTACAGAAGGTATCTCTACAGCGCACAAAGGAGTACAGAAGGTATCTCTACAGCGCAAAAAGGAGTACAGGAAATATCTCTAGAACGTACAAAGGAGTACACGAGGTATCTCTACAGCGCACAAAGGAGTACAGGAAATATCTCTAGAACGTACAAAGGAGTACAGAAGGTATCTCTACAGCGCACAAAGGAGTACAGAAGGTATCTCTTCAGCGCACAAAGGAGTACAGAAGGTATCTCTACAGCGCACAAAGGAGTACAGGAAATATCTCTAGAACATACAAAGGAGTACACGAGGTATCTCTACAGCGTACAAAGGAGTACAGAAGGTATCTCTACAGCGCACAAAGGAGTACAGAAGGTATCTCTACAGCGCACAAAGGAGTACAGAAGGTATCTCTACAGCGCACAAAGGAGTACAGAAGGTATCTCTACAGCGCACAAAGGAGTACAGAAGGTATCTCTACAGCGCACAAAGGAGTACAGGAAATATCTCTAGAACGTACAAAGAAGTACACGAGGTATCTCTACAGCTTACAAAGGAGTACAGAAGGTATCTCTACAGCGCACAAAGGAGTACAGAAGGTATCTCTACAGCGCACAAAGGAGTACAGAAGGTATCTCTACAGCGCACAAAGGAGTACAGAAGGTAACTCTACAGCGCACAAAGGAGTACAGAAGGTATCTCTACAGCGCACAAAGGAGTACAGAAGGTATCTCTACAGCGCACAAAGGAGTACAGGAAATATCTCTAGAACGTACAAAGGAGTACAAAAAATATCTCTAGAACGTTCAAAGGAGTACACGAGGTATCTCTACAGCGTACAAAGGAGTACAGAAGGTATCTCTACAGCGCACAAAGGAGTACAGAAGATATCTCTACAGCGCACAAAGGAGTACAGAAGGTATCTCTACAGCGCACAAAGGAGTACAGAAGGTATCTCTACAGCGCAAAAAGGAGTACAGAAGGTAGCTCTACAGCGCACAAAGAAGTACAGAAGGTATCTCTACAGCGTACAAAGGAGTACAGAAGGTATCTCTACAGCGCACAAAGGAGTACAGAAGGTATCTCTACAGCGCACAAAGGAGTACAGAAGGTACCTCTACAGCGCACAAAGGAGTACAGGAAATATCTCTAGAACGTACAAAGGAGTACATGAGGTATCTCTACAGCGTACAAAGGAGTACAGAAGGTATCTCTACAGCGCACAAAGGAGTACAGAAGGTATCTCTACAGCGCACAAAGGAGTACAGAAGGTATGTCTACAGCGCACAAAGGAGTACAGAAGGTATCTCTACAGCGCACAAAGGAGTACAGAATGTATCTCTACAGCGCACAAAGGAGTACAGGAAATATCTCTAGTACGTACAAAGGAGTACACGAGGTATCTCTACAGCGTACAAAGGAGTACAGAAGGTATCTCTACAGCGCACAAAGGAGTACAGAAGGTATCTCTACAGCGCACAAAGGAGTACAGAAGGTATCTCTACAGCGCACAAAGGAGTACAGAAGGTATCTCTACAGCGCACAAAGGAGTACAGAAGGTATCTCTTCAGCGCACAAAAGGTACAGAAGGTATCTCTACAGCGCACAAAGAAGTACAGGAAATATCTCTAGAACGTACAAAGGAGTACACGAGGTATCTCTACAGCGTAAAAAGGAGTACAGAAGGTATCTCTACAGCGCACAAAGGAGTACAGAAGGTATCTCTACAGCGCACAAAGGAGTACAGAAGGTATCTATACAGCGCACACAGGAGTACAGAAGGTATCTCTGCAGCGCACAAAGGAGTACACAAGGTATCTCTACAGCGCACAAAGGAGTACAGAAGGTATCTCTACAGCGCACAAAGGATTACAGAAAATATCTCTAGAACGTACAAATGAGTACACGAGGTATCTCTTCAGCGTACAAAGGAGTACAGAAGGTATCTTTACAGCGCACAAAGGAGTACAGAAGGTATCTCTACAGCGCACAAAGGAGTACAGAAGGTATCTCTACAGCGCACAAAGGAGTACAGAAGGTATCTCTACAGCGCACAAAGGAGTACAGAAGGTATCTCTACAGCGCACAAAGGAGTACAGAAGGTATCTCTACAGCGCACAAAGGAGTACAGAAGGTATCTCTAAATCGCACAAAGGAGTACAGGAAATATCTATAGAACGTACAAAGGAGTACACGAGATATCTCTACAGCGTACAAAGGAGTACGGAAGGTATCTCTACAGCGCACAAAGGAGTACAGAAGGTATCTCTACAGCGCACAGAGGAGTACAGAAGGTATCTCTACAGCGCACAAAGGAGTACAGAAGGTATCTCTACAGCGCACAAAAGGAGTACAGAAGGTATCTCTACAGCGCACAAAGGAGTACAGGAAATATCTCTAGAACGTACAAAGGAGTACACGAGGTATCTCTACAGCGTACAAAGGAGTACAGAAGGTATCTCTACAGCGCACAAAGGAGTACAGAAGGTATCTCTACAGCGCACAAAGGAGTACAGAAGGTATCTCTACAGCGCACAAAGGAGTACAGAAGGTATCTCTACAGCGCACAAAGGAGTACAGAAGGTATCTCTACAGCGCACAAAGGAGTACAGAAGGTATCTCTACAGCGCACAAAGGAGTACAGAAGGTATCTCTACAGCGCACAAAGGAGTACAGGAAATATCTCTAGAACGTACAAAGGAGTACACGAGGTATCCCTACAGCGTACAAATGAGTACAGAAGGTATCTCTACAGCGCACAAAGGAGTACAGAAGGTATCTCTACAGCGTACAAAGGAGTACAGAAGGTATCTCTACAGCGCACAAAGGAGTACAGAAGGTATCTCTACAGCGCACAAAGGAGTACAGAAGGTATCTCTACAGCGCACAAAGGAGTACAGAAGGTATCTCTACAGCGCACAAATGAGTACAGAAGGTATCTCTACAGCGCAGAAAGGAGTACAGGAAATATCTCTAGAACGTACAAAGGAGTACACGAGGTATCTCTACAGCGTACAAAGGAGTACAGAAGGTATCTCTACAGCGCACAAAGGAGTACAGGAAATATCTCTAGAACGTACAAAGGAGTACAGAAGGTATCTCTACAGCGCACAAAGGAGTACAGAAGGTATCTCTACAGCGCACAAAGGAGTACAGAAGGTATCTCTACAGCGCACAAAGGAGTACAGAAGGTATCTCTACAGCGCACAAAGGAGTACAGAAGGTATCTCTACAGCGCACAAAGGAGTACAGGAAATATCTCAAGAACGTACAAAGAAGTACACGAGGTATCTCTACAGCGTACAAAGGAGTACAGAAGGTATCTCTACAGCGCACAAAGGAGTACAGAAGGTATCTCTACAGCGCACAAAGGAGTACAGAAGGTATCTCTACAGCGCACAAAGGAGTACAGAAGGTATCTCTACAGCACACAAAGGAGTACAGGAAATATCTCTAGAACGTACAAAGGAGTACACGAGGTATCTCTACAGCGTACAAAGGAGTACAGAAGGTATCTCTACAGCGCACGAAGGAGTACAGAAGGTATCTCTACAGCGCACAAAGGAGTACAGAAGGTATCTCTACAGCGCACAAAGGAGTACAGAAGGTATCTCTACAGCGCACAAAGGAGTACAGAAGGTATCTCTACAGCGCACAAAGGAGTACAGAAGGTATCTCTACAGCGCACAAAGGAGTACAGAAGGTATCCCTACAGCGCACAAAGGAGTACAGGAAATATCTCTAGAACGAACAAAGGAGTACACGAGGTATCTCTACAGCGTACAAAGGATTACAGAAGGTATCTCTACAGCGCACAAAGGAGTACAGAAGGTATCTCTACAGCGCACATATGAGTACAGAAGGTATCTCTACAGCGCACAAAGGAGTACAGAAGGTATCTCTACAGCGCACAAAGGAGTACAGAAGGTATCTCTAAAGCGCACAAAGGAGTACAGGAAATATCTCTAGAACGTACATAGGAGTACACGAGGTATCTCTACAGCGAACAAAGGAGTACAGAAGGTATCTCTACAGCGCACAAAGGAGTACAGAAGGTATCTCTACAGCACACAAAGGAGTACAGAAGGTATCTCTACAGCGCACAAAGGAGTACAGAAGGTATCTCTACAGCGCACAAAGGAGTACAGAAGGTATCTCTACAGCGCACAAAGGAGTACAGAAGGTATCTCTACAGCGCACAAAGGAGTACAGGAAATATCTCTAGAACGTACAAAGGAGTACACGAGGTATCTCTACAGCGTACAAAGGAGTACAGAAGGTATCTCTACAGCGCACAAAGGAGTACAGAAGGTATCTCTACAGCGTACAAAGGAGTTCAGAAGGTATCTCTACAGCGCACAAAGGAGTACAGAAGGTATCTCTACAGCGTACAAAGGAGTACAGAAGGTATCTCTACAGCGCACAAAGGAGTACAGAAGGTATCTCTACAGCGCACAAAGGAGTACAGAAGGTATCTCTACAGCGCACAAAGGAGTACAGGAAATATCTCTAGAACGTTCAAAGGAGTACACGAGGTATCTCTACAGCGTACAAAGGAGTACAGAAGGTATCTCTACAGCGCACAAAGGAGTACAGAAGGTATCTCTATAGCGCACAAAGGAGTACAGAAGGTATCTCTACAGCGCACAAAGGAGTACAGAAGGTATCTCTACAGCGCACAAAGGAGTACAGAAGGTATCTCTACAGCGCACAAAGGAGTACAGGAAATATCTCTAGAACGTACAAAGGAGTACATGAGGTATCTCTACAGCGTACAAAGGAGTACAGAAGGTATCTCTACAGCGCACAAAGGAGTAGAGAAGGTATCTCTACAGCGCACAAAGGAGTACAGAAGGTATCTCTACAGCGCACAAAGGAGTACAGAAGGTATCTCTACAGCGCACAAAGGAGTACAGAAGGTATCTCTACAGCGCACAAAGGAGTACAGAAGGTATCTCTACAGCGCACAAAGGAGTGCAGGAAATATCTCTAGAACGTACAAAGGAGTACACGAGGTATCTCTACAGCGTACAAAGGAGTACAGAAGGTATCTCTACAGCGCACAAAGGAGTACAGAAGGTATCTCTACAGCGTACAAAGGAGCACAGAAGGTATCTCTACAGCGCACAAAGGAGTACAGAAAGTATCTCTACAGCGCACAAAGGAGTACACGAGGTATCTCTACAGCGTACAAAGGAGTACAGAAGGTATCTCTACAGCGCACAAAGGAGTACAGGAAATATCTCTAGAACGTACAAAGGAGTACACGAGGTATCTCTACAGCGTACATAGGAGTACAGAAGGTATCTCTACAGCGCACAAAGGAGTACAGAAGGTATCTCTACAGCGCACAAAGGAGTACAGAAGGTATCTCTACAGCGCACAAAGGAGTACAGAAGGTATCTCTACAGCGCACAAAGCAGTACAGAAGGTATCTCTACAGCGCACAAAGGAGTACAGGAAATATCTCTAGAACGTACAAAGGAGTACACGAGGTATCTCTACAGCGTACAAAGGAGTACAGAAGGTATCTCTACAGCGCACAAAGGAGTACAGAAGGTATCTCTACAGCGCACATAGGAGTACTGAAGGTATCTCTACAGCGCACAAAGGAGTACAGAAGGTATCTCTACAGCGCACAAAGGAGTACAGAAGGTATCTCTACAGCGCACAAAGGAGTACAGAAGGTATCTCTACAGCGCACAAAGGAGTACAAGAAATATCTCTAGAACGTACAAAGGAGTACACGAGGTATCTCTACAGCGTACAAAGGAGTACAGAAGGTATCTCTACAGCGCACAAAGGAGTACAGGAAATATCTCTAGAACGTACAAAGGAGTACAGAAGGTATCTCTACAGCGCACATAGGAGTACAGAAGGTATCTCTACAGCGCACAAAGGAGTACAGAAGGTATCTCTACAGCGCACAAAGGAGTACAGAAGGTATCTCTACAGCGCACAAAGGAGTACAGAAGGTATCTCTACAGCGCACAAAGGAGTACAGAAGGTATCTCTACAGCGCACAAAGGAGTACAGAAGGTATCTCTACAGCGCACAAAGGAGTACAGGAAATATCTCTAGAACGTACAAAGGAGTACACGAGGTATCTCTACAGCGTACAAAGGAGTACAGAAGGTATCTCTACAGCGCACAAAGGAGTACAGAAGGTATCTCTACAGCGCACAAAGGAGTACAGAAGGTATCTCTACAGCGCAAAAAGGAGTACAGAAGGTATCTCTACAGCGCACAAAGGAGTACAGAAGGTATCTCTACAGCGCACAAAGGAGTACAGGAAATATCTCTAGAACGTACAAAAGAGTACACGAGGTATCTCTACAGCGAACAAAGGAGTACAGAAGGTATCTCTACAGCGCACAAAGGAGTACAGAAGGTATCTCTACAGCGCACAAAGGAGTACAGAAGGTATCTCTACAGCGCACAAAGGAGTACAGAAGGTATCTCTACAGCGCACAAAGGAGTACAGAAGGTATCTCTACAGCGCACAAAGGAGTACAGGAAATATCTCTAGAACGTACAAAGGAGTACACGAGGTATCTCTACAGCGTACAAAGCAGTACAGAAGGTATCTCTACAGCGCACAAAGGAGTACAGAAGGTATCTCTAAAGCGTACAAAGGAGTACAGAAGGTATCTCTACAGCGCACAAAGGAGTACAGAAGGTATCTCTACAGCGTACAAAGGAGTACAGAAGGTATCTCTACAGCGCACAAAGGAGTACAGAAGGTATCTCTACAGCGCACAAAGGAGTACAGAAGGTATCTCTACAGCGCACAAAGGAGTACAGGAAATATCGCTAGAACGTACAAAGGAGTACACGAGGTATCTCTACAGCGTACAAAGGAGTACAGAAAGTATCTCTACAGTGCACAAAGGAGTACAGAAGGTATCTCTACAGCGCACAAAGGAGTACAGAAGGTATCTCTACAGCGCACAAAGGAGTACAGAAGGTATCTCTACAGCGCACAAAGGAGTACAGAAGGTATCTCTACAGCGCACAAAGGAGTACAGGAAATATCTCTAGAACGTACAAAGGAGTACACGAGGTATCTCTACAGCGTACAAAGGAGTACAGAAGGTATCTCTACAGCGCACAAAGGAGTACAGAAGGTATCTCTACAGCGCACAAAGGAGTACAGAAGGTATCTCTACAGCGCACAAAGGAGTACAGAAGGTATCTCTACAGCGCACAAAGGAGTACAGAAGGTATCTCTACAGCGCACAAAGGAGTACAGAAGGTATCTCTACAGCGCACAAAGGAGTACAGGAAATATCTCTAGAACGTACAAAAGAGTACACGAGGTATCTCTACAGCGTACAAAGGAGTACAGAAAGTATCTCTACAGCGCACAAAGGAGTACAGAAGGTATCTCTACAGCGTACAAAGGAGTACAGAAGGTATCTCTACAGCGCACAAAGGAGTACAGAAGGTATCTCTACAGCGCACAAAGGAGTACAGAAGGTATCTCTACAGCGCACAAAGGAGTACAGGAAATATCTCTAGAACGTACAAAGGAGTACACGAGGTATCTCTACAGCGTACAAAGGAGTACAGAAGGTATCTCTACCTCTACAGCGCACAAAGGAGTACAGAAGGTATCTCTACAGCGCACAAAGGAGTACAGAAGGTATCTCTACAGCGCACAAAGGAGTACAGAAGGTATCTCTACAGCGCACAAAGGAGTACAGAAGGTATCTCTACAGCGCACAAAGGAGTACAGAAGGTATCTCTACAGCGCACAAAGGAGTACAGAAGGTATCTCTACAGCGCACAAAAGAGTACAGGAAATATCTCTAGAACGTACAAAGGAGTACACGAGGTATCTCTACAGCGTACAAAGGAGTACAGAAGGTATCTCTACAGCGCACAAAGGAGTACAGAAGGTATCTCTACAGCGTACAAAGGAGTACAGAAGGTATCTCTACAGCGCACAAAGGAGTACAGAAGGTATCTCTACAGCGCACAAAGGAGTACAGAAGGTATCTCTACAGCGCACAAAGGAGTACAGGAAATATCTCTAGAACGTACAAAGGAGTACACGAGGTATCTCTACAGCGTACAAAGGAGTACAGAAGGTATCTCTACAGCGCACAAAGGAGTACAGAAGGTATCTCTACAGCGCACAAAGGAGTACAGAAGGTATCTCTACAGCGCACAAAGGAGTACAGAAGGTATCTCTACAGCGCACAAAGGATTACAGAAGGTATCTCTACAGCGCACAAAGGAGTACAGAAGGTATCTCTACAGCGCACAAAGGAGTACAGGAAATATCTCTAGAACGTACAAAGAAGTACAGGAAATATCTCTAGAACGTACAAAGGAGTACACGAGGTATCTCTACAGCGTACAAAGGAGTACAGAAGGTATCTCTACAGCGCACAAAGGAGTACAGAAGGTATCTCTACAGCGCACAAAGGAGTACAGAGGGTATCTCTACAGCGCACAAAGGAGTACAGAAGGTATCTCTACAGCGCACAAGGAGTACAGAAGGTATCTCTACAGCGCACAAAGGAGTACAGAAGGTATCTCTACAGCGCACAAAGGAGTACAGAAGGTATCTCTACAGCGCACAAAGGAGTACAGAAGGTATCTCTACAGCATACAAAGGAGTTCAGAAGGTATCTCTACAGCGCACAAAGGAGTACAGAAGGTATCTCTACAGCGTACAAAGGAGTACAAAAGGTATCTCTACAGCGCACAAAGGAGTACAGAAGGTATCTCTACAGCGCACAAAGGAGTACAGAAGGTATCTCTACAGCGCACAAAGGAGTACAGGAAATATCTCTAGAACGTACAAAGGAGTACACGAGGTATCTCTACAGCGTACAAAGGAGTACAGAAGGTATCTCTACAGCGCACAAAGGAGTACAGAAGGTATCTCTACAGCGCACAAAGGAGTACAGAAGGTATCTCTACAGCGCACAAAGGAGTACAGAAGGTATCTCTACAGCGCACAAAGGAGTACAGAAGGTATCTCTACAGCGCACAAAGGAGTACAGGAAATATCTCTAGAACGTACAAAGGAGTACACGAGGTATCTCTACAGCGTACAAAGGAGTACAGAAGGTATCTCTACAGCGCACAAAGGAGTACAGAAGGTATCTCTACAGCGCACAAAGATGTACAGAAGGTATCTCTACAGCGCACAAAGGAGTACAGAAGGTATCTCTACAACGCACAAAGGAGTACAGAAGGTATCTCTACAGCGCACAAAGGAGTACAGAAGGTATCTCTACAGCGCACAAAGGAGTGCAGGAAATATCTCTAGAACGTACAAAGGAGTACACGAGGTATCTCTACAGCGTACAAAGGAGTACAGAAGGTATCTCTACAGCGCACAAAGGAGTACAGAAGGTATCTCTACAGCGTACAAAGGAGTACAGAAGGTATCTCTACAGCGCACAAATGAGTACAGAAGGTATCTCTACAGCGCACAAAGGAGTACACGAGGTATCTCTACAGCGTACAAAGGAGTACATAAGGTATCTCTACAGCGCACAAAGGAGTACAGGAAATATCTCTAGAACGTACAAAGGAGTACACGAGGTATCTCTACAGCGTACAAAGGAGTACAGAAGGTATCTCTACAGCGCACAAAGGAGTACAGAAGGTATCTCTACAGCGCACAAAGGAGTACAGAAGGTATCTCTACAGCGCACAAAGGAGTACAGAAGGTATCTCTACAGCGCACAAAGGAGTACAGAAGGTATCTCTACAGCGCACAAAGGAGTACAGGAAATATCTCTAGAACGTACAAAGGAGTACACGAGGTATCTCTACAGCGTACAAAGGAGTACAGAAGGTATCTCTACAGCGCACAAAGGAGTACAGAAGGTATCTCTACAGCGCACATAGGAGTACTGAAGGTAACTCTACAGCGCACAAAGGAGTACAGAAGGTATCTCTACAGCGCACAAAGGAGTACAGAAGGTATCTCTACAGCGCACAAAGGAGTACAGAAGGTACCTCTACAGCGCACAAAGGAGTACAGGAAATATCTCTAGAACGTACAAAGGAGTACACGAGGTATCTCTACAGCGTACAAAGGAGTACAGAAGGTATCTCTACAGCGCACAAAGGAGTACAGGAAATATCTCTAGAACGTACAAAGGAGTACAGAAAGTATCTCTACAGCGCACATAGGAGTACAGAAGCTTTCTCTACAGCGCACAAAGGAGTACAGAAGGTATCTCTACAGCGCACAAAGGAGTACAGAAGGTATCTCTACAGCGCACAAAGGAGTACAGAAGGTATCTCTACAGCGCACAAAGGAGTACAGAAGGTATCTCTACAGCGCACAAAGGAGTACAGAAGGTATCTCTACAGCGCACAAAGGAGTACAGGAAATATCTCTAGAACGTACAAAGGAGTACACGAGGTATCTCTACAGCGTACAAAGGAGTACAGAAGGTATCTCTACAGCGCACAAAGGAGTACAGAAGGTATCTCTACAGCGCACAAAGGAGTACAGAAGGTATCTCTACAGCGCACAAAGGAGTACAGAAGGTATCTCTACAGCGCACAAAGGAGTACAGAAGGTATCTCTACAGCGCACAAAGGAGTACAGGAAAAATCTCTAGAACGTACAAAGGAGTACACGAGGTATCTCTACAGCGAACAAAGGAGTACAGAAGGTATCTCTACAGCGCACAAAGGAGTACAGAAGGTATCTCTACAGCGCACAAAGGAGTACAGAAGGTATCTCTACAGCGCACAAAGGAGTACAGAAGGTATCTCTACAGCGCACAAAGGAGTACAGAAGGTATCTCTACAGCGCACAAAGGAGTACAGGAAATATCTCTAGAACGTACAAAGGAGGACACGAGGTATCTCTACAGCGTACAAAGGAGTACAGAAGGTATCTCTACAGCGCACAAAGGAGTACAGAAGGTATCTCTACAGCGTACAAAGGAGTACAGAAGGTATCTCTACAGCGCACAAAGGAGTACAGAAGGTATCTCTACAGCGTACAAAGGAGTACAGAAGGTATCTCTACAGCGCACAAAGGAGTACAGAAGGTATCTCTACAGCGCACAAAGGAGTACAGAAGGTATCTCTACAGCGCACAAAGGAGTACAGGAAATATCGCTAGAACGTCCAAAGGAGAACACGAGGTATCTCTACAGCGTACAAAGGAGTACAGAAAGTATCTCTACAGTGCACAAAGGAGTACAGAAGGTATCTCTACAGCGCACAAAGGAGTACAGAAGGTATCTCTACAGCGCACAAAGGAGTACAGAAGGTATCTCTACAGCGCACAAAGGAGTACAGAAGGTATCTCTACAGCGCACAAAGGAGTACAGGAAATATCTCTAGAACGTACAAAGCAGTACACGAGGTATCTCTACAGCGTACAAAGGAGTACAGAAGGTATCTCTACAGCGCACAAAGGAGTACAGAAGGTATCTTTACAGCGCACAAAGGAGTACAGAAGGTATCTCTACAGCGCACAAAGGAGTACAGAAGGTATCTCTACAGCGCACAAAGGAGTACAGAAGGTATCTCTACAGCGCACAAAGGAGTACAGAAGGTATCTCTACAGCGCACAAAGGAGTACAGGAAATATCTCTAGAACGTACAAAGGATTACACGAGGTATCTCTACAGCGTACAAAGAAGTACAGAAAGTATCTCTACAGCGCACAAAGGAGTACAGAAGGTATCTCTACAGCGTACAAAGGAGTACAGAAGGTATCTCTACAGCGCACAAAGGAGTACAGAAGGTATCTCTACAGCGCACAAAGGAGTACAGAAGGTATCTCTACAGCGCACAAAGGAGTACAGGAAATATCTCTAGAACGTACAAAGGAGTACACGAGGTATCTCTACAGCGTACAAAGGGGTACAGAAGGTATCTCTACAGCGCACAAAGGAGTACAGAAGGTATCTCTACAGCGCACAAGGGAGTACAGAAGGTATCTCTACAGCGCACAAAGGAGTACAGAAGGTATCTCTACAGAGCACAAAGGAGTACAGAAGGTATCTCTACAGCGCACAAAGGAGTACAGAAGGTATCTCTACAGCGCACAAAGGAGTACAGAAGGTATCTCTACAGCGCACAAAGGAGTACAGGAAATATCTCTAGAACGTACAAAGGAGTACACGAGGTATCTCTACAGCGTACAAAGGAGTACAGAAGGTATCTCTACAGCGCACAAAGGAGTACAGAAGGTATCTCTACAGCGTACAAAGGAGTACAGAAGGTATCTCTACAGCGCACAAAGGAGTACAGAAGGTATCTCTACAGCGCACAAAAGAGTACAGAAGGTATCTCTACAGCGCACAAAGGAGTACAGGAAATATCTCTAGAACGTACAAAGGAGTACACGAGGTATCTCTACAGCGTACAAAGGAGTACAGAAGGTATCTCTTCAGCGCACAAAGGAGTACAGAAGGTATCTCTACAGCGTACAAAGGAGTACAGAAGGTATCTCTACAGCGCACAAAGGAGTACAGAAGGTATCTCTACAGCGTACAAAGGAGTACGGAAGGTATCTCTACAGCGCACAAAGGAGTACAGAAGGTATCTCTACAGCGCACAAAGGAGTACAGAAGGTATCTCTACAGCGCACAAGGGAGTACAGAAGGTATCTCTACAGCGCACAAAGGAGTACAGGAAATATCTCTAGAACGTACAAAGGAGTACACGAGGTATCTCTACAGCGTACAAAGGAGTACAGAAGGTATCTCTACAGCGCACAAAGGAGTACAGAAGGTATCTCTACAGCGCACAAAGGAGTACAGAAGGTATCTCTACAGTGCACAAAGGAGTACAGAAGGTATCTCTACAGCGCACAAAGGAGTACAGAAGGTATCTCTACAGCGCACAGAGGAGTACAGAAGGTATCTCTACAGCGCACAGAGGAGTACAGGAAATATCTCTAGAACGTACAAAGGAGTACACGAGGTATCTCTACAGCGTACAAAGGAGTACAGAAAGTATCTCTACAGCGCACAAAGGAGTACAGAAGGTATCTCTACAGCGTACAAAGGAGTACAGAAGGTATCTCTACAGCGCACAAAGGAGTACAGAAGGTATCTCTACAGCGCACAAAGGAGTACAGAAGGTATCTCTACAGCGCACAAAGGAGTACAGAAGGTATCTCTACAGCGCACAAAGGAGTACAGGAAATATCTCTAGAACGTACAAAGGAGTACACGAGGTATCTCTACAGCGTACAAAGGAGTACAGAAGGTATCTCTACAGCGCACAAAGGAGTACAGAAGGTATCTCTACAGCGCACAAAGGAGTACAGAAGGTATCTCTACAGCGCACAAAGGAGTACAGAAGGTATCTCTACAGCGCACAAAGGAGTACAGAAGGTATCTCTACAGCGCACAAAGGAGTACAGAAGGTATCTCTACAGCGCACAAAAGAGTACAGGAAATATCTCTAGAACGTACAAAGAAGTACAGGAAATATCTCTAGAACGTACAAAGGAGTACACGAGGTATCTCTACAGCGTACAAAGGAGTACAGAAGGTATCTCTACAGCGCACAAAGGAGTACAGAAGGTATCTCTACAGCGCACGAAGGAGTACAGAGGGTACCTCTACAGCGCACAAAGGAGTACAGAAGGTATCTCTACAGCGCACAAGGAGTACAGAAGGTATCTCTACAGCGCACAAAGGAGTACAGAAGGTATCTCTACAGCGCACAAAGGAGTACAGAAGGTATCTCTACAGCGCACAAAGGAGTACAGAAGGTATCTCTACAGCGCACAAAGGAGTACAGAAGGTATCTCTACAGCGTACAAAGGAGTACAGAAGGTATCTCTACAGCGCACAAAGGAGTACAGAAGGTATCTTTACAGCGCACAGGAGTACAGAAGGTATCTCTACAGCGCACAAAGGAGTACAGAAGGTATCTCTACAGCGCACAAAGGAGTACAGAAGGTATCTCTACAGCGCAAAAAGGAGTACAGGAAATATCTCTAGAACGTACAAAGGAGTACACGAGGTATCTCTACAGCGCACAAAGGAGTACAGGAAATATCTCTAGAACGTACAAAGAAGTACAGAAGGTATCTCTACAGCGCACAAAGGAGTACAGAAGGTATCTCTACAGCGCACAAAGGAGTACAGAAGGTATCTCTACAGCGCACAAAGGAGTACAGGAAATATCTCTAGAACGTACAAAGGAGTACACGAGGTATCTCTACAGCGTACAAAGGAGTACAGAAGGTATCTCTACAGCGCACAAAGGAGTACAGAAGGTATCTCTACAGCGCACAAAGGAGTACAGAAGGTATCTCTCCAGCGCACAAAGGAGTACAGAAGGTATCTCTACAGCGCACAAAGGAGTACAGAAGGTATCTCTACAGCGCACAAAGGAGTACAGGAAATATCTCTAGAACGTACAAAGAAGTACACGAGGTATCTCTACAGCTTACAAAGGAGTACAGAAGGTATCTCTACAGCGCACAAAGGAGTACAGAAGGTATCTCTACAGCGCACAAAGGAGTACAGAAGGTATCTCTACAGCGCACAAAGGAGTACAGAAGGTATCTCTACAGCGCACAAAGGAGTACAGAAGGTATCTCTACAGCGCACAAAGGAGTACAGAAGGTATCTCTACAGCGCACAAAGGAGTACAGAAGGTATCTCTACAGCGCACAAAGGAGTACAGGAAATATCTCTAGAACGTACAAAGGAGTTCAAAAAATATCTCTAGAACGTTCAAAAGAGTACACGAGGTATCTCTACAGCGTACAAAGGAGTACAGAAGGTATCTCTACAGCGCACAAAGGAGTACAGAAGGTATCTCTACAGCGCACAAAGGAGTACAGAAGGTATCTCTACAGCGCACAAAGGTGTACAGAAGGTATCTCTACAGCGCACAAAGGAGTACAGAAGGTATCTCTACAGCGCACAAAGAAGTACAGAAGGTATCTCTACAGCGTACAAAGGAGTACAGAAGGTATCTCTACAGCGCACAAAGGAGTACAGAAGGTATCTCTACAGCGCACAAAGGAGTACAGAAGGTATCTCTACAGCGCACGAAGGAGTACAGGAAATATCTCTAGAACGTACAAAGGAGTACACGAGGTATCTCTACAGCGTACAAAGGAGTACAGAAGGTATCTCTACAGCGCACAAAGGAGTACAGAAGGTATACAGCGCACAAAGGAGTACAGAAGGTATCTCTACAGCGTACAAAGGAGTACAGAAGGTATCTCTACAGCGCACAAAGGAGTACAGAAGGTATCTCTACAGCGCACAAAGGAGTACAGAAGGTATCTCTACAGCGCACAAAGGAGTACAGGAAATATCTCTAGAACGTACAAAGGAGTACACGAGGTATCTCTACAGCGTACAAAGGAGTACAGAAGGTATCTCTACAGCGCACAAAGGAGTACAGAAGGTATCTCTACAGCGAACAAAGGAGTACAGGAAATATCTCTAGAACGTACAAAGGAGTACACGAGGTATATCTAGAACGTACAAAGGAATACACGAGGTATCTCTACAGCGTACAAAGGAGTACAGAAGGTATCTCTACAGCGCACAAAGGAGTACAGAAAGTATCTCTACAGCGTACGAAGGAGTACACGAGGTATCTCTACAGCGCACAAAGGAGTACAGAAGGTATCTCTACAGCGCACAAAGGAGTACAGAAGGTATCTCTACAGCGCACAAAGGAGTACAGAAGGTATCTCTACAGCGCACAAAGGAGTACAGGAAATATCTCTAAAACGTACAAAGGAGTACACGAGGTATCTCTACAGCGTACAAAGGAGTACAGAAGGTATCTCTACAGCGCACAAAGGAGTACAGAAGGTATCTCTACAGCGCACAAAGGAGTACAGAAGGTATCTCTACAGCGCACAAAGGAGTACAGAAGGTATCTCTACAGCGCACAAAGGAGTACAGAAGGTATCTCTACAGCGCACAAAGGAGTACAGAAGGTATCTCTACAGTGCACAAAGGAGTACAGAAGGTATCTCTACAGCGCACAAAGGAGTACAGAAGGTATCTCTACAGCGTACAAAGGAGTACAGAAGGTATCTCTACAGCGCACAAAGGAGTACAGAAGGTATCTCTACAGCGCACAAAGGAGTACAGAAGGTATCTCTACAGCGCACAAAGGAGTACAGGAAATATCTCTAGAACGTACAAAGGAGTACACGAGGTATCTCTACAGCGTACAAAGGAGTACAGAAGGTATCTCTACAGCGCACAAAGGAGTACAGAAGGTATCTCTACAGCGCACAAAGGAGTACAGGAAATATCTCTAGAACGTACAAAGGAGTACACGAGGTATATCTAGAACGTACAAAGGAATACACGAGGTATCTCTACAGCGTACAAAGGAGTACAGAAGGTATCTCTACAGCGCACAAAGGAGTACAGAAAGTATCTCTACAGCGTACAAAGGAGTACACGAGGTATCTCTACAGCGTACAGAGGAGTACAGAAGGTATCTCTACAGCGCACAAAGGAGTACACGAGGTATATCTACAGCGTACAAAGGAGTACAGAAGGTATCTCTACAGCGCACAAAGGAGTACAGAAGGTATCTCTACAGCGCACAAAGGAGTACAGAAGGTATCTCTACAGCGCACAAAGGAGTACAGAAGGTATCTCTACAGCGCACAAAGGAGTACAGGAAATATCTCTAGAACGTACAAAGGAGTACACGAGGTTTCTCTACAGCGTAAAAAGGAGTACAGAAGGTATCTCTACAGCGCACAAAGGAGTACAGAAGGTATCTCTACAGCGCACAAAGGAGTACAGAAGGTATCTCTACAGCGCACAAAGGAGTACAGAAGGTATCTCTACAGCGCACAAAGGAGTACAGAAGGTATCTCTACAGCGCACAAAGGAGTACAGGAAATATCTCTAGAACGTACAAAGGAGTACACGAGGTATCTCTACAGCGTACAAAGGAGTACAGAAGGTATCTCTACAGCGCACAAAGGAGTACAGAAGGTATCTCTACAGCGTACAAAGGAGTACAGAAGGTATCTCTACAGCGCACAAAGGAGTACCGAAGGTATCTCTACAGCGCACAGAGGAGTACAGAAGGTATCTCTACAGCGCACAAAGGAGTACAGGAAATATCTCTAGAACGTACAAAGGAGTACACGAGGTATCTCTACAGCGTACAAAGGAGTACAGAAGGTATCTCTAAAGCGCACAAAGGAGTACAGAAGGTATCTCTACAGCGCACATAGGAGTACAGAAGGTATCTCTACAGCGCACAAAGGAGAACAGAAGGTATCTCTACAGCGCACAAAGGAGTACAGAAGGTATCTCTACAGCGCACAAAGGAGTACAGGAAATATCTCTAGAACGTACAAAGGAGTACACGAGGTATCTCTACAGCGTACAAAGGAGTACAGAAGGTATCTCTAAAGCGCACAAAGGAGTACAGAAGGTATCTCTACAGCGCACATAGGAGTACAGAAGGTATCTCTACAGCGCACA
Organism: Morinoia aosen; assembly: GCA_030386875.1. Lineage (NCBI taxonomy): Eukaryota > Metazoa > Arthropoda > Malacostraca > Amphipoda > Talitridae > Morinoia > Morinoia aosen. The sequence goes on along the minus strand of JASJYW010000027.1, from coordinate 37,153,229 downwards.
AAGGAGAACAGAAGGTATCTCTACAGCGCACAAAGGAGCACAGAAGGTATCTCTACAGCGCACAAAGGAGTACAGGAAATATCTCTAGAACGTACAAAGGAGTACACGAGGTATCTCTATAGCGTACAAAGGAGTACAGAAGGTATCTCTACAGCGCACATAGGAGTACAGAAGGTATCTCTACAGCGCACAAAGGAGTACAGAAGGTATCTCTACAGCGCACAAAGGAGTAAAGAAGGTATCTCTACAGCGCACAAAGGAGTACAGGAAATATCTCTAGAACGTACAAAGGAGTACACCAGGTATCTCTACAGCGTACAAAGGAGTACAGAAGGTATCTCTACAGCGCACAAAGGAGTACAGAAGGTATCTCTACAGCGCACAAAGGAGAACAGAAGGTATCTCTACAGCGCACAAAGGAGTACAGAAGGTATCTCTACAGCGCACAAAGGAGTACAGAAGGTATCTCTACAGCGCACAAAGGAGTACAGAAGGTATCTCTACAGCGCACAAAGGAGTACAGAAAATATCTCTAGAACGTACAAAGGAGTACACGAGGTATCTCTACAGCGTACAAAGGAGTACAAAAGGTATCTCTACAGCGCACAAAGGAGTACAGAAGGTATCTCTACAGCGTACAAAGGAGTACAGAAGGTATCTCTACAGCGCACAAAGGAGTACAGAAGGTATCTCTACAGCGCACAAAGGAGTACGGAAGGTATCTCTACAGCGCACAAAGGAGTACAGGAAATATCTCTAGAACGTACAAAGAAGTACACGAGGTATCTCTACAGCGTACAAAGGAGTACAGAAGGTATCTCTACAGCGCACAAAGGAGTACAGAAGGTATCTCTACAGCGCACAAAGGAGTACAGAAGGTATCTCTACAGCGCACAAGGGAGTACAGAAGGTATCTCTACAGCGCACAAAGGAGAACAGAAGGTATCTCTACAGCGCACAAAGGAGTACAGAAGGTATCTCTACAGCGCACAAAGGAGTACAGAAGGTATCTCTACAGCGCACAGAGGAGTACAGAAGGTATCTCTACAGCGCACAAAGGAGTACAGGAAATATCTCTAGAAGGTACAAAGGAGTACACGAGGTATCTCTACAGCGTACAAAAGAGTACAGAAGGTATCTCTACAGCGCACAAAGGAGTACAGAAGGTATCTCTACAGCGTACAAAGGAGTACAGAAGGTATCTCTACAGCACACAAAGGAGTACAGAAGGTATCTCTACAGCGCACAGAGGAGTACAGAAGGTATCTCTACAGCGCACAAAGGAGTACAGGAAATATCTCTAGAACGTACAAAGGAGTACACGAGGTATCTCTACAGCGTACAAAGGAGTACAGAAGGTATCTCTACAGCGCACAAAGGAGTACAGAAGGTATCTCTACAGCGCACAAAGAAGTACAGAAGGTATCTCTACAGCGCACAAAGGAGAACAGAAGGTATCTCTACAGCGCACAAAGGATTACAGAAGGTATCTCTACAGCGCACAAAGGAGTACAGGAAATATCTCTAGAACGTACAAAGGAGTACACGAGGTATCTCTACAGCGTACAAAGGAGTACAGAAGGTATCTCTACAGCGCACATAGGAGTACAGAAGGTATCTCTACAGCGCACAAAGGAGTACAGAAGGTATCTCTACAGCGCACAGAGGAGTACAGAAGGTATCTCTACAGCGCACAAAGGAGTACAGGAAATATCTCTAGAACGTACAAAGGAGTACACCAGGTATCTCTACAGCGTACAAACGAGTACAGAAGGTATCTCTACAGCGCACAAAGGAGTACAGAAGGTATCTCTACAGCGTACAAAGGAGTACAGAAGGTATCTCTACAGCGCACAAAGGAGTACAGAAGGTATCTCTACAGCGCACAAAGGAGCACGGAAGGTATCTCTACAGCGCACAAAGGAGTACAGGAAATATCTCTAGAACGTACAAAGAAGTACACGAGGTATCTCTACAGCGTACAAAGGAGTACAGAAGGTATCTCTACAGCGCACAAAGGAGTACAGAAGGTATCTCTACAGCGCACAAAGGAGTACAGAAGGTATCTCTACAGCGCACAAAGGAGTACAGAAGGTATCTCTACAGCGCACAAAGGAGAACAGAAGGTATCTCTACAGCGCACAAAGGAGTACAGAAGGTATCTCTACAGCGCACAAAGGAGTACAGAAGGTATCTCTACAGCGCACAGAGGAGTACAGAAGGTATCTCTACAGCGCACAAAGGAGTACAGGAAATATCTCTAGAACGTACAAAGGAGTACACGAGGTATCTCTACAGCGTACAAAAGAGTACAGAAGGTATCTCTACAGCGCACAAAGGAGTACAGAAGGTATCTCTACAGCGTACAAAGGAGTACAGAAGGTATCTCTACAGCGCACAAAGAAGTACAGAAGGTATCTCTACAGCGCACAGAGGAGTACAGAAGGTATCTCTACAGCGCACAAAGGAGTACAGGAAATATCTCTAGAACGTACAAAGGAGTACACGAGGTATCTCTACAGCGTACAAAGGAGTACAGAAGGTATCTCTACCGCGCACAAAGGAGTACAGAAGGTATCTCTACAGCGCACAAAGGAGTACAGAAGGTATCTCTACAGCGCACAAAGGAGAACAGAAGGTATCTCTACAGCGCACAAAGGAGTACAGAAGGTATCTCTACAGCGCACAAAGGAGTACAGGAAATATCTCTAGAACGTACAAAGGAGTACACGAGGTATCTCTACAGCGTACAAAGGAGTACAGAAGGTATCTCTACAGCGCACATAGGAGTACAGAAGGTATCTCTACAGCGCACAAAGGAGTACAGAAGGTATCTCTACAGCGCACAAAGGAGTACAGAAGGTATCTCTACAGCGCACAAAGGAGTACAGGAAATATCTCTAGAACGTACAAAGGAGTACACCAGGTATCTCTACAGCGTACAAAGGAGTACAGAAGGTATCTCTACAGCGCACAAAGGAGTACAGAAGGTATCTCTACAGCGCACAAAGGAGAACAGAAGGTATCTCTACAGCGCACAAAGGAGTACAGAAGGTATCTCTACAGCGCACAAAGGAGTACAGAAGGTATCTCTACAGCGCACAAAGGAGTACAGAAGGTATCTCTACAGCGCACAAAGGAGTACAGGAAATATCTCTAGAACGTACAAAGGAGTACACGAGGTATCTCTACAGCGTACAAAGGAGTACAAAAGGTATCTCTACAGCGCACAAAGGAGTACAGAAGGTATCTCTACAGCGTACAAAGGAGTACAGAAGGTATCTCAACAGCGCACAAAGGAGTACAGAAGGTATCTCTACAGCGCACAAAAGAGTACGGAAGGTATCTCTACAGCGCACAAAGGAGTACAGGAAATATCTCTAGAACGTACAAAGAAGTACACGAGGTATCTCTACAGCGTACAAAGGAGTACAGAAGGTATCTCTACAGCGCACAAAGGAGTACAGAAGGTATCTCTACAGCGCACAAAGGAGTACAGAGGGTATCTCTACAGCGCACAAAGGAGTACAGAAGGTATCTCTACAGCGCACAAAGGAGTACAGAAGGTATCTCTACAGCGCACAATGGAGTACAGGAAATATCTCTAGAACGTACAAAGGAGTACACGAGGTATCTCTACAGCGTACAAAGGAGTACAGAAGGTATCTCTACAGCGCACAAAGGAGTACAGAAGGTATCTCTACAGCGCGCAAAGGAGTACAGAAGGTATCTCTACAGCGCACAAAGGAGTACAGAAGGTATCTCTTCAACGCACAAAGGAGTACAGGAAATATCTCTAGAACGTACAAAGGAGTACACGAGGTATCTCTACAGCGTACAAAGGAGTACAGAAGGTATCTCTACTGCGCACAAAGGAGTACAGAAGGTATCTCTACAGCGCACAAAGGAGTACAGAAGGTATCTCTACAGCGCACAAAGGAGTACAGAAGGTATCTCTACAGCGCACAAAGGAGTACAGAAGGTATCTCTACAGCGTACAACGGAGTACAGAAGGTATCTCTACAGTGCACAAAGGAGTACAGAAGGTATCTATACAGCGCACAAAGGAGTACAGAAGGTATCTCTACAGCGCACAAAGGAGTACAGGATATATCTCTAGAACGTACAAAGGAGTACACGAGGTATCTCTACAGCGTACAAAGGAGTACAGAAGGTATCTCTACAGCGCACAAAGGAGTACAGAAGGTATCTCTACAGCGCACAAAGGAGTACAGAAGGTATCTCTACAGCGCACAAAGGAGTACAGTAGGTATCTCTACAGCGCACAAAGGAGTACAGAAGGTATCTCTACAGCGCACAAAGGAGTACAGGAAATATCTCTAGAACGTACAAAGGAGTACACGAGGTATCTCTACAGCGTACAAAGGAGTACAGAAGGTATCTCTACAGCGCACAAAGGAGTACAGAAGGTATCTCTACAGCGCACAAAGGAGTACAGGAAATATCTCTAGAACGTACAAAGGAGTACACGAGGTATCTCTACAGCGTACAAAGGAGTACAGAAGGTATCTCTACAGCGCACAAAGGAGTACAGAAGGTATATCTACAGCGTACAAAGGAGTACAGAAGGTATCTCTACAGCGCACAAAGGAGTACAGAAGGTATCTCTACAGCGCACAAAGGAGTACAGAAGGTATCTCTTCAGCGCACAAAGAAGTAGAGGAAATATCTCTAGAACGTACAAAGGAGTACACGAAGTATCTCTACAGCGTACAAAGGAGTACAGAAGGTATCTCTACAGCGCACAAATAAGTACAGAAGGTATCTCTACAGCGCACCAAGGAGTACAGAAGGTATCTCTACAGCGCACAAAGGAGTACAGAAGGTATCTCTACAGCGCACAAAGGAGTACAGAAGGTATCTCTACAACGCACAAAGGAGTACAGGAAATATCTCTAGAACGTACAAAGGAGTACACGAGGTATCTCTACAGCGTACAAAGAAGTACAGAAGGTATCTCTACAGCGCACAAAGGAGTACAGAAGGTATCTCAACAGCGCACAAAGGAGTACAGAAGGTATCTCTACAGCGCACAAAGGAGTACAGAAGGTATCTCTACAGCGCACAAAGGATTACAGGAAATATCTCTAGAACGTACAAAGGAGTACACGAGGTATCTCTACAGCGTACAAAGGAGTACAGAAGGTATCTCTACAGCGCACAAAGGAGTACAAAAGGTATCTGTACAGCGCACAAAGAAGTACAGAAGGTATCTCTACAGCGCACAAAGGAGTACAGAAGGTATCTCTACAGCGCACAAAGGAGTACAGAAGGTATCTCTACAGCGCACAAAGGAGTACAGAAGGTATCTCTACAGCGCACAAAAAAGTACAGGAAATATCTCTAGAACGTACAAAGGAGTACACGAGGTATCTCTACAGCGTACAAAGGAGTACAAAAGGTATCTCTACATCGCACAAAGGAGTACAGAAGGTATCTCTACAGCGTACAAAGGAGTACAGAAGGTATCTCTACAGCGCACAAAGACATACAGAAGGTATCTCTACAGCGCACAAAGGAGTACAGAAGGTATCTCTACAGCGCACAAAGGAGTACAGGAAATATCTCTAGAACGTACAGAGGAGTACACGAGGTATCTCTACAGCGTACAAAGGAGTACAGAAGGTATCTCTACAGCGCACAAAGGAGTACAGAAGGTATCTCTACAGCGCACAAAGGAGTACAGAAGGTATCTCTACAGCGCACAAAGAAGTACAGAAGGTATCTCTAAAGCGCACAAAGGAGTACAGAAGGTATCTCTACAGCGCACAAAGGAGTACAGAAGGTATCTCCACAGCGCACAAAGGAGTACAGGAAATATCTCTAGAACGTACAAAGGAGTACAGGAAATATCTCTAGAACGTACAAAGGATTACACGAGGTATCTCTACAGCGTACAAAGGAGTACAGAAGGTATCTCAACAGCGCACAAAGGAGTACAGAAGGTATCTCTACAGCGCACAAAGGAGTACAGAAGGTATCTCTACAGCGCACAAAGGAGTACAGAAGGTATCTCTACAGCGCACAAAGGAGTACAAAAGGTATCTCTACAGCGCACAAAGGAGTACAGGAAATATCTCTAGAACGTACAAAGAAGTACACGAGGTATCTCTACAGCGTACAAAGGAGTACAGAAGGTATCTCTACAGCGCACAAAGGAGTACAGAAGGTATCTCTACAGCGCACAAAGGAGTACAGAGGGTATCTCTACAGCGCACAAAGGAGTACAGAAGGTATCTCTACAGCGCACAAAGGAGTACAGAAGGTATCTCTACAGCGCACAATGGAGTACAGGAAATATCTCTAGAACGTACAAAGGAGTACACGAGGTATCTCTACAGCGTACAAAGGAGTACAGAAGGTATCTCTACAGCGCACAAAGGAGTACAGAAGGTATCTCTACAGCGCGCAAAGGAGTACAGAAGGTATCTCTACAGCGCACAAAGGAGTACAGAAGGTATCTCTTCAACGCACAAAGGAGTACAGGAAATATCTCTAGAACGTACAAAGGAGTACACGAGGTATCTCTACAGCGTACAAAGGAGTACAGAAGGTATCTCTACTGCGCACAAAGGAGTACAGAAGGTATCTCTACAGCGCACAAAGGAGTACAGAAGGTATCTCTACAGCGCACAAAGGAGTACAGAAGGTATCTCTACAGCGCACAAAGGAGTACAGAAGGTATCTCTACAGCGTACAACGGAGTACAGAAGGTATCTCTACAGTGCACAAAGGAGTACAGAAGGTATCTATACAGCGCACAAAGGAGTACAGAAGGTATCTCTACAGCGCACAAAGGAGTACAGGATATATCTCTAGAACGTACAAAGGAGTACACGAGGTATCTCTACAGCGTACAAAGGAGTACAGAAGGTATCTCTACAGCGCACAAAGGAGTACAGAAGGTATCTCTACAGCGCACAAAGGAGTACAGAAGGTATCTCTACAGCGCACAAAGGAGTACAGTAGGTATCTCTACAGCGCACAAAGGAGTACAGAAGGTATCTCTACAGCGCACAAAGGAGTACAGGAAATATCTCTAGAACGTACAAAGGAGTACACGAGGTATCTCTACAGCGTACAAAGGAGTACAGAAGGTATCTCTACAGCGCACAAAGGAGTACAGAAGGTATCTCTACAGCGCACAAAGGAGTACAGGAAATATCTCTAGAACGTACAAAGGAGTACACGAGGTATCTCTACAGCGTACAAAGGAGTACAGAAGGTATCTCTACAGCGCACAAAGGAGTACAGAAGGTATATCTACAGCGTACAAAGGAGTACAGAAGGTATCTCTACAGCGCACAAAGGAGTACAGAAGGTATCTCTACAGCGCACAAAGGAGTACAGAAGGTATCTCTTCAGCGCACAAAGAAGTAGAGGAAATATCTCTAGAACGTACAAAGGAGTACACGAAGTATCTCTACAGCGTACAAAGGAGTACAGAAGGTATCTCTACAGCGCACAAAGAAGTACAGAAGGTATCTCTACAGCGCACCAAGGAGTACAGAAGGTATCTCTACAGCGCACAAAGGAGTACAGAAGGTATCTCTACAGCGCACAAAGGAGTACAGAAGGTATCTCTACAACGCACAAAGGAGTACAGGAAATATCTCTAGAACGTACAAAGGAGTACACGAGGTATCTCTACAGCGTACAAAGAAGTACAGAAGGTATCTCTACAGCGCACAAAGGAGTACAGAAGGTATCTCAACAGCGCACAAAGGAGTACAGAAGGTATCTCTACAGCGCACAAAGGAGTACAGAAGGTATCTCTACAGCGCACAAAGGATTACAGGAAATATCTCTAGAACGTACAAAGGAGTACACGAGGTATCTCTACAGCGTACAAAGGAGTACAGAAGGTATCTCTACAGCGCACAAAGGAGTACAAAAGGTATCTGTACAGCGCACAAAGAAGTACAGAAGGTATCTCTACAGCGCACAAAGGAGTACAGAAGGTATCTCTACAGCGCACAAAGGAGTACAGAAGGTATCTCTACAGCGCACAAAGGAGTACAGAAGGTATCTCTACAGCGCACAAAGGAGTACAGGAAATATCTCTAGAACGTACAAAGGAGTACACGAGGTATCTCTACAGCGTACAAAGGAGTACAAAAGGTATCTCTACATCGCACAAAGGAGTACAGAAGGTATCTCTACAGCGTACAAAGGAGTACAGAAGGTATCTCTACAGCGCACAAAGACGTACAGAAGGTATCTCTACAGCGCTCAAAGGAGTACAGAAGGTATCTCTACAGCGCACAAAGGAGTACAGGAAATATCTCTAGAACGTACAGAGGAGTACACGAGGTATCTCTACAGCGTACAAAGGAGTACAGAAGGTATCTCTACAGCGCACAAAGGAGTACAGAAGGTATCTCTACAGCGCACAAAGGAGTACAGAAGGTATCTCTACAGCGCACAAAGAAGTACAGAAGGTATCTCTAAAGCGCACAAAGGAGTACAGAAGGTATCTCTACAGCGCACAAAGGAGTACAGAAGGTATCTCCACAGCGCACAAAGGAGTACAGGAAATATCTCTAGAACGTACAAAGGAGTACAGGAAATATCTCTAGAACGTACAAAGGATTACACGAGGTATCTCTACAGCGTACAAAGGAGTACAGAAGGTATCTCAACAGCGCACAAAGGAGTACAGAAGGTATCTCTACAGCGCACAAAGGAGTACAGAAGGTATCTCTACAGCGCACAAAGGAGTACAGAAGGTATCTCTACAGCGCACAAAGGAGTACAAAAGGTATCTCTACAGCGCACAAAGGAGTACAGAAGGTATCTCTACAGCGTACAAAGGAGTACAGAAGGTATCTCTACAGCGCACAAAGGAGTACAGAAGGTATCTCTACAGCGCACAAAGGAGTACAGAAGGTATCTCTAGAGCGCACAAAGGAGTACAGGAAATATCTCTAGAACGTACAAAGGAGTACACGAGGTATCTCTACAGCGTACAAAGGAGTACAGCAGGTATCTCTACAGCGCACAAAGGAGTACAGAAGGTATCTCTACAGCGCACAAAGGAGTACAGAAGGTATCTCTACAGCGCACAAAGGAGTACAGAAGGTATCTCTACAGCGCACAAAGGAGTACAGAAGGTATCTCTACAGCGCACAAAGGAGTACAGGAAATATCTCTAGAACGTACAAAGGAGTACACGAGGTATCTCTACAGCGTACAAATGAGTACAGAAGGTATCTCTACAGCGCACAAAGGAGTACAGAAGGTATCTCTACAGCGCACACAGGAGTACAGAAGGTATCTCTACAGCGCACAAAGGAGTACAGAAGGTATCTCTACAGCGCACAAAGGAGTACAGAAGGTATCTCTACAGCGCACAAAGGAGTACAGAAGGTATCTCTACAGCGCACAAAGGAGTACAGAAGGTATCTCTACAGCGCACAAAGGAGTACAGAAGGTATCTCTACAGCGTACAGAGGAGTACAGAAGGTATCTCTACAGCGCGCAAAGGAGTACAGAAGGTATCTCTACAGCGCACAAAGGAGTACAGAAGGTATCTCTTCAACGCACAAAGGAGTACAGGAAATATCTCTAGAACGTACAAAGGAGTACACGAGGTATCTCTACAGCGTACAAAGGAGTACAGAAGGTATCTCTACAGCGCACAAAGGAGTACAGAAGGTATCTCTACAGCGCACAAAGGAGTACAGAAGGTATCTCTACAGCGCACAAAGGAGTACAGAAGGTATCTCTACAGCGCACAAAGGAGTACAGGAAATATCTCTAGAACGTACAAAGGAGTACACGAGGTATCTCTACAGCGTACAAAGGAGTACAGAAGGTATCTCTACAGCGCACAAAGGAGTACAGAAGGTATATCTACAGCGTACAAAGGAGTACAGAAGGTATCTCTACAGCGCACAAAGGAGTACAGAAGGTATCTCTACAGCGCACAAAGGAGTACAGAAGGTATCTCTTCAGCGCACAAAGAAGTAGAGGAAATATCTCTAGAACGTACAAAGGAGTACACGAAGTATCTCTACAGCGTACAAAGGAGTACAGAAGGTATCTCTACAGCGCACAAATAAGTACAGAAGGTATCTCTACAGCGCACCAAGGAGTACAGAAGGTATCTCTACAGCGCACAAAGGAGTACAGAAGGTATCTCTACAGCGCACAAAGGAGTACAGAAGGTATCTCTACAACGCACAAAGGAGTACAGGAAATATCTCTAGAACGTACAAAGGAGTACACGAGGTATCTCTACAGCGTACAAAGAAGTACAGAAGGTATCTCTACAGCGCACAAAGGAGTACAGAAGGTATCTCAACAGCGCACAAAGGAGTACAGAAGGTATCTCTACAGCGCACAAAGGAGTACAGAAGGTATCTCTACAGCGCACAAAGGATTACAGGAAATATCTCTAGAACGTACAAAGGAGTACACGAGGTATCTCTACAGCGTACAAAGGAGTACAGAAGGTATCTCTACAGCGCACAAAGGAGTACAAAAGGTATCTGTACAGCGCACAAAGAAGTACAGAAGGTATCTCTACAGCGCACAAAGGAGTACAGAAGGTATCTCTACAGCGCACAAAGGAGTACAGAAGGTATCTCTACAGCGCACAAAGGAGTACAGAAGGTATCTCTACAGCGCACAAAAAAGTACAGGAAATATCTCTAGAACGTACAAAGGAGTACACGAGGTATCTCTACAGCGTACAAAGGAGTACAAAAGGTATCTCTACATCGCACAAAGGAGTACAGAAGGTATTTCTACAGCGTACAAAGGAGTACAGAAGGTATCTCTACAGCGCACAAAGACATACAGAAGGTATCTCTACAGCGCACAAAGGAGTACAGAAGGTATCTCTACAGCGCACAAAGGAGTACAGGAAATATCTCTAGAACGTACAGAGGAGTACACGAGGTATCTCTACAGCGTACAAAGGAGTACAGAAGGTATCTCTACAGCGCACAAAGGAGTACAGAAGGTATCTCTACAGCGCACAAAGGAGTACAGAAGGTATCTCTACAGCGCACAAAGAAGTACAGAAGGTATCTCTAAAGCGCACAAAGGAGTACAGAAGGTATCTCTACAGCGCACAAAGGAGTACAGAAGGTATCTCCACAGCGCACAAAGGAGTACAGGAAATATCTCTAGAACGTACAAAGGAGTACAGGAAATATCTCTAGAACGTACAAAGGATTACACGAGGTATCTCTACAGCGTACAAAGGAGTACAGAAGGTATCTCAACAGCGCACAAAGGAGTACAGAAGGTATCTCTACAGCGCACAAAGGAGTACAGAAGGTATCTCTACAGCGCACAAAGGAGTACAGAAGGTATCTCTACAGCGCACAAAGGAGTACAAAAGGTATCTCTACAGCGCACAAAGGAGTACAGGAAATATCTCTAGAACGTACAAAGAAGTACACGAGGTATCTCTACAGCGTACAAAGGAGTACAGAAGGTATCTCTACAGCGCACAAAGGAGTACAGAAGGTATCTCTACAGCGCACAAAGGAGTACAGAGGGTATCTCTACAGCGCACAAAGGAGTACAGAAGGTATCTCTACAGCGCACAAAGGAGTACAGAAGGTATCTCTACAGCGCACAATGGAGTACAGGAAATATCTCTAGAACGTACAAAGGAGTACACGAGGTATCTCTACAGCGTACAAAGGAGTACAGAAGGTATCTCTACAGCGCACAAAGGAGTACAGAAGGTATCTCTACAGCGCGCAAAGGAGTACAGAAGGTATCTCTACAGCGCACAAAGGAGTACAGAAGGTATCTCTTCAACGCACAAAGGAGTACAGGAAATATCTCTAGAACGTACAAAGGAGTACACGAGGTATCTCTACAGCGTACAAAGGAGTACAGAAGGTATCTCTACTGCGCACAAAGGAGTACAGAAGGTATCTCTACAGCGCACAAAGGAGTACAGAAGGTATCTCTACAGCGCACAAAGGAGTACAGAAGGTATCTCTACAGCGCACAAAGGAGTACAGAAGGTATCTCTACAGCGTACAACGGAGTACAGAAGGTATCTCTACAGTGCACAAAGGAGTACAGAAGGTATCTATACAGCGCACAAAGGAGTACAGAAGGTATCTCTACAGCGCACAAAGGAGTACAGGATATATCTCTAGAACGTACAAAGGAGTACACGAGGTATCTCTACAGCGTACAGAGGAGTACAGAAGGTATCTCTACAGCGCACAAAGGAGTACAGAAGGTATCTCTACAGCGCACAAAGGAGTACAGAAGGTATCTCTACAGCGCACAAAGGAGTACAGTAGGTATCTCTACAGCGCACAAAGGAGTACAGAAGGTATCTCTACAGCGCACAAAGGAGTACAGGAAATATCTCTAGAACGTACAAAGGAGTACACGAGGTATCTCTACAGCGTACAAAGGAGTACAGAAGGTATCTCTACAGCGCACAAAGGAGTACAGAAGGTATCTCTACAGCGCACAAAGGAGTACAGGAAATATCTCTAGAACGTACAAAGGAGTACACGAGGTATCTCTACAGCGTACAAAGGAGTACAGAAGGTATCTCTACAGCGCACAAAGGAGTACAGAAGGTATATCTACAGCGTACAAAGGAGTACAGAAGGTATCTCTACAGCGCACAAAGGAGTACAGAAGGTATCTCTACAGCGCACAAAGGAGTACAGAAGGTATCTCTTCAGCGCACAAAGAAGTAGAGGAAATATCTCTAGAACGTACAAAGGAGTACACGAAGTATCTCTACAGCGTACAAAGGAGTACAGAAGGTATCTCTACAGCGCACAAAGAAGTACAGAAGGTATCTCTACAGCGCACCAAGGAGTACAGAAGGTATCTCTACAGCGCACAAAGGAGTACAGAAGGTATCTCTACAGCGCACAAAGGAGTACAGAAGGTATCTCTACAACGCACAAAGGAGTACAGGAAATATCTCTAGAACGTACAAAGGAGTACACGAGGTATCTCTACAGCGTACAAAGAAGTACAGAAGGTATCTCTACAGCGCACAAAGGAGTACAGAAGGTATCTCAACAGCGCACAAAGGAGTACAGAAGGTATCTCTACAGCGCACAAAGGAGTACAGAAGGTATCTCTACAGCGCACAAAGGATTACAGGAAATATCTCTAGAACGTACAAAGGAGTACACGAGGTATCTCTACAGCGTACAAAGGAGTACAGAAGGTATCTCTACAGCGCACAAAGGAGTACAAAAGGTATCTGTACAGCGCACAAAGAAGTACAGAAGGTATCTCTACAGCGCACAAAGGAGTACAGAAGGTATCTCTACAGCGCACAAAGGAGTACAGAAGGTATCTCTACAGCGCACAAAGGAGTACAGAAGGTATCTCTACAGCGCACAAAGGAGTACAGGAAATATCTCTAGAACGTACAAAGGAGTACACGAGGTATCTCTACAGCGTACAAAGGAGTACAAAAGGTATCTCTACATCGCACAAAGGAGTACAGAAGGTATCTCTACAGCGTACAAAGGAGTACAGAAGGTATCTCTACAGCGCACAAAGACGTACAGAAGGTATCTCTACAGCGCTCAAAGGAGTACAGAAGGTATCTCTACAGCGCACAAAGGAGTACAGGAAATATCTCTAGAACGTACAGAGGAGTACACGAGGTATCTCTACAGCGTACAAAGGAGTACAGAAGGTATCTCTACAGCGCACAAAGGAGTACAGAAGGTATCTCTACAGCGCACAAAGGAGTACAGAAGGTATCTCTACAGCGCACAAAGAAGTACAGAAGGTATCTCTAAAGCGCACAAAGGAGTACAGAAGGTATCTCTACAGCGCACAAAGGAGTACAGAAGGTATCTCCACAGCGCACAAAGGAGTACAGGAAATATCTCTAGAACGTACAAAGGAGTACAGGAAATATCTCTAGAACGTACAAAGGATTACACGAGGTATCTCTACAGCGTACAAAGGAGTACAGAAGGTATCTCAACAGCGCACAAAGGAGTACAGAAGGTATCTCTACAGCGCACAAAGGAGTACAGAAGGTATCTCTACAGCGCACAAAGGAGTACAGAAGGTATCTCTAGAGCGCACAAAGGAGTACAAAAGGTATCTCTACAGCGCACAAAGGAGTACAGAAGGTATCTCTACAGCGTACAAAGGAGTACAGAAGGTATCTCTACAGCGCACAAAGGAGTACAGAAGGTATCTCTACAGCGCACAAAGGAGTACAGAAGGTATCTCTAGAGCGCACAAAGGAGTACAGGAAATATCTCTAGAACGTACAAAGGAGTACACGAGGTATCTCTACAGCGTACAAAGGAGTACAGCAGGTATCTCTACAGCGCACAAAGGAGTACAGAAGGTATCTCTACAGCGCACAAAGGAGTACAGAAGGTATCTCTACAGCGCACAAAGGAGTACAGAAGGTATCTCTACAGCGCACAAAGGAGTACAGAAGGTATCTCTACAGCGCACAAAGGAGTACAGGAAATATCTCTAGAACGTACAAAGGAGTACACGAGGTATCTCTACAGCGTACAAATGAGTACAGAAGGTATCTCTACAGCGCACAAAGGAGTACAGAAGGTCTCTCTACAGCGCACACAGGAGTACAGAAGGTATCTCTACAGCGCACAAAGGAGTACAGAAGGTATCTCTACAGCGCACAAAGGAGTACAGAAGGTATCTCTACAGCGCACAAAGGAGTACAGAAGGTATCTCTACAGCGCACAAAGGAGTACAGAAGGTATCTCTACAGCGCACAAAGGAGTACAGAAGGTATCTCTACAGCGTACAAAGGAGTACAGAAGGTATCTCTACAGCGCACAAAGGAGTACAGAAGGTATCTCTACAGCGCACAAAGGAGTACAGAAGGTATCTCTACAGCGCACAAAGGAGTACAGGAAATATCTCTAGAACGTACAAAGGAGTACACGAGGTATCTCTACAGCGTACAAAGGAGTACAGAAGGTATCTCTACAGCGCACAAAGGAGTACAGAAGGTATCTCTACAGCGCACAAAGGAGTACAGGAAATATCTCTAGAACGTACAAAGGAGTACACGAGGTATATCTAGAACGTACAAAGGAATACACGAGGTATCTCTACAGCGTACAAAGGAGTACAGAAGGTATCTCTACAGCGCACAAAGGAGTACAGAAAGTATCTCTACAGCGTACAAAGGAGTACACGAGGTATCTCTACAGCGTACAGAGGAGTACAGAAGGTATCTCTACAGTGCACAAAGGAGTACACGAGGTATCTCTACAGCGTACAAAGGAGTACAGAAGGTATCTCTACAGCGCACAAAGGAGTACAGAAGGTATCTCTACAGCGCACAAAGGAGTACAGAAGGTATCTCTACAGCGCACAAAGGTGTACAGAAGGTATCTCTACAGCGCACAAAGGAGTACAGGAAATATCTCTAGAACGTACAAAGGAGTACACGAGGTATCTCTACAGCGTAAAAAGGAGTACAGAAGGTATCTCTACAGCGCACAAAGGAGTACAGAAGGTATCTCTACAGCGCACAAAGGAGTACAGAAGGTATCTCTACAGCGCACAAAGGAGTACAGAAGGTATCTCTACAGCGCACAAAGGAGTACAGAAGGTATCTCTACAGCGCACAAAGGAGTACAGGAAATATCTCTAGAACGTACAAAGGAGTACACGAGGTATCTCTACAGCGTACAAAGGAGTACAGAAGGTATCTCTACAGCGCACAAAGGAGTACAGAAGGTATCTCTACAGCGTACAAAGGAGTACAGAAGGTATCTCTACAGCGCACAAAGGAGTACAGAAGGTATCTCTACAGCGCACAGAGGAGTACAGAAGGTATCTCTACAGCGCACAAAGGAGTACAGGAAATATCTCTAGAACGTACAAAGGAGTACACGAGGTATCTCTACAGCGTACAAAGGAGTACAGAATGTATCTCTACAGCGCACAAAGGAGTACAGAAGGTATCTCTACAGCGCACATAGGAGTACAGAAGGTATCTCTACAGCGCACAAAGGAGAACAGAAGGTATCTCTACAGCGCACAAAGGAGTACAGAAGGTATCTCTACAGCGCACAAAGGAGTACAGGAAATATCTCTAGAACGTACAAAGGAGTACACCAGGTATCTCTACAGCGTACAAAGGAGTACAGAAGGTATCTCTACAGCGCACAAAGGAGTACAGAAGGTATCTCTACAGCGCCCAAAGGAGAACAGAAGGTATCTCTACAGCGCACAAAGGAGTACAGAAGGTATCTCTACAGCGCACAAAGGAGTACAGAAGGTATCTCTACAGCGCACAAAGGAGTACAGAAGGTATCTCTATAGCGCACAAAGGAGTACAGGAAATATCTCTAGAACGTACAAAGGAGTACACGAGGTATCTCTACAGCGTACAAAGGAGTACAAAAGGTATCTCTACAGCGCACAAAGGAGTACAGAAGGTATCTCTACAGCGTACAAAGGAGTACAGAAGGTATCTCTACAGCGCACAAAGGAGTACAGAAGGTATCTCTACAGCGCACAAAGGAGTAAGGAAGGTATCTCTACAGCGCACAAAGGAGTACAGGAAATATCTCTAGAACGTACAAAGAAGTACACGAGGTATCTCTACAGCGTACAAAGGAGTACAGAAGGTATCTCTACAGCGCACAAAGGAGTACAGAAGGTATCTCTACAGCGCACAAAGGAGTACAGAAGGTATCTCTACGGCGCACAAAGGAGTACAGAAGGTATCTCTACAGCGCACAAAGGAGTACAGAAGGTATCTCTACAGCGCACAAAGGAGTACAGGAAATATCTCTAGAACGTACAAAGGAGTATACGAGGTATCTCTACAGCGTACAAAGGAGTACAGAAGGTATCTCTACAGCGCACAAAGGAGTACAGAAGGTATCTCTACAGCGCGCAAAGGAGTACAGAAGGTATCTCTACAGCGCACAAAGGAGTACAGAAGGTATCTCTACAACGCACAAAGGAGTACAGGAAATATCTCTAGAACGAACAAAGGAGTACACGAGGTATCTCTACAGCGTACAAAGGAGTACAGAAGGTATCTCTACTGCGCACAAAGGAGTACAGAAGGTATCTCTACAGCGCACAAAGGAGTACAGAAGGTATCTCTACAGCGCACAAAGGAGTACAGAAGGTATCTCTACAGCGCACAAAGGAGTACAGAAGGTATCTCTACAGCGTACAAAGGAGTACAGAAGGTATCTCTACAGCGCACAAAGGAGTACAGAAGGTATCTATACAGCGCACAAAGGAGTACAGAAGGTATCTCTACAGCGCACAAAGGAGTACAGGAAATATCTCTAGAACGTACAAAGGAGTACACGAGGTATCTCTACAGCGTACAAAGGAGTACAGAAGGTATCTCTACAGCGCACAAAGGAGTACAGAAGGTATCTCTACAGCGCACAAAGGAGTACAGAAGGTATCTCTACAGCGCACAAAGGAGTACAGAAGGTATCTCTACATCGCACAAAGGAGTACAGAAGGTATCTCTACAGCGCACAAAGGAGTACAGGAAATATCTCTAGAACGTACAAAGGAGAACACGAGATATATCTACAGCGTACAAAGGAGTACAGAAGGTATCTCTACAGCGCACAAAGGAGTACAGAAGGTATCTCTACAGCGCACAAAGGAGTACAGAAGGTATCTCTACAGCGCACAAAGGAGTACAGAAGGTATCTCTACAGCGCACAAAGGAGTACAGAAGGTATCTCCACAGCGCACAAAGGAGTACAGGAAATATCTCTAGAACGTACAAAGGAGTACACGAGGTATCTCTACAGCGTACAAAGGAGTACAGAAGGTATCTCTACAGCGCACAAAGGAGTACAGAAGGTATATCTACAGCGTACAAAGGAGTACAGAAGGTATCTCTACAGCGCACAAAGGAGTACAGAAGGTATCTCTACAGCGCACAAAGGAGTACAGAAGGTATCTCTTCAGCGCACAAAGAAGTAGAGGAAATATCTCTACAGCGTACAAAGGAGTACAGAAGGTATCTCTACAGCGCACAAAGGAGTACAGAAGGTATCTCTACAGCGCACCAAGGAGTACAGAAGGTATCTCTACAGCGCACAAAGGAGTACAGAAGGTATCTCTACAGCGCACAAAGGAGTACAGAAGGTATCTCTACAACGCACAAAGGAGAACAGGAAATATCTCTAGAACGTACAAATGAGTACACGAGGTATCTCTACAGCGTACAAAGAAGTACAGAAGGTATCTTTACAGCGCACAAAGGAGTACAGAAGGTATCTCTACAGCGCACAAAGGAGTACAGAAGGTATCTCTACAGCGCACAAAGGAGTACAGAAGGTATCTCTACAGCGCACAAAGGATTACAGGAAATATCTCTAGAACGTACAAAGGAGTACACGAGGTATCTCTACAGCGTACAAAGGAGTACAGAAGGTATCTCTACAGCGCACAAAGGATTACAAAAGGTATCTCTACAGCGCACAAAGAAGTACAGAAGGTATCTCTACAGCGCACAAAGGAGTACAGAAGGTATCTCTACAGCGCACAAAGGAGTACAGAAGGTATCTCTACAGCGCACAAAGGAGTACAGAAGGTATCTCTACAGCGCACAAAGGAGTACAGGAAATATCTCTAGAACGTACAAAGGAGTACACGAGGTATCTCTACAGCGTACAAAGGAGTACAGAAGGTATTTCTACATCGCACAAAGGAGTACAGAAGGTATCTCTACAGCGTACAAAGGAGTACAGAAGGTATCTCTACAGCGCACAAAGGAGTACAGAAGGTATCTCTACAGCGCACAAAGGAGTACAGAAGGTATCTCTACAGCGCACAAAGGAGTACAGGAAATATCTCTGGAACGTACAGAGGAGTAGACGAGGTATCTCTACAGCGTACAAAGGAGTACAGAAGGTATCTCTACAGCGTACAAAGGAGTACAGAAGGTATCTCTACAGCGCACAAAGGAGTACAGAAGGTATCTCTACAGCGCACAAAGGAGTACAGAAGGTATCTCTACAGCGCACAAAGGAGTACAGAAGGTATCTCTACAGCGCACAAAGGAGTACAGAAGGTATCTCTACAGCGCACAAAGGAGTACAGAAGGTATCTCTACAGCGTACAAAGGAGTACAGAAGGTATCTCTACAGCGCACAAAGGAGTACAGAAGGTATCTCTACAGCGCACAAAGGAGTACAGAAGGTATCTCTACAGCGCACAAAGGAGTACAGGAAATATCTCTAGAACGTACAAAGGAGTACACGAGGTATCTCTACAGCGTACAAAGGAGTACAGCAGGTATCTCTACAGCGCACAAAGGAGTACAGAAGGTATCTCTACAGCGCACAAAGGAGTACAGAAGGTATCTCTACAGCGCACAAAGGAGTACAGAAGGTATCTCTACAGCGCACAAAGGAGTACAGAAGGTATCTCTACAGCGCACAAAGGAGTACAGAAGGTATCTCTACAGCGCACAAAGGAGTACAGAAGGTATCTCTACAGCGCACAAAGTAGTACAGAAGGTATCTCTACAGCGCACAAAGGAGTACAGGAAATATCTCTAAAACGTACAAAGGAGTACACGAGGTATCTCTACAGCGTACAAAGGAGTACAGAAGGTATCTCTACAGCGCACAAAAGAGTACAGAAGGTATCTCTACAGCGCACAAAGGAGTACAGAAGGTTTCTCTACAGCGAACAAAGGAGTACAGAAGGTATCTCTACAGCGCACAAAGGAGTACAGAAGGTATCTCTACAGCGCACAAAGGAGAACAGAAGGTATCTCTACAGCGCACAAAGGAGTACAGGAAATATCTCTAGAACGTACAAAGGAGTACACGAGGTATCTCTACAGCGTACAAAGGAGTACAAAAGGTATCTCTACAGCGCACAAAGGAGTACAGAAGGTATCTCTACAGCGTACAAAGGAGTACAGAAGGTATCTCTACAGCGCACAAAGGAGTACAGAAGGTATCTCTACAGCGCACAGAGGAGTACAGAAGGTATCTCTACAGCGCACAAAGGAGTACAGGAAATATCTCTAGAACGTACAAAGGAGTACACGAGGTATCTCTACAGCGTACAAAGGAGTACAGAATGTATCTCTACAGCGCACAAAGGAGTACAGAAGGTATCTCTACAGCGCACATAGGAGTACAGAAGGTATCTCTACAGCGCACAAAGGAGAACAGAAGGTATCTCTACAGCGCACAAAGGAGTACAGAAGGTATCTCTACAGCGCACAAAGGAGTACAGGAAATATCTCTAGAACGTACAAAGGAGTACACCAGGTATCTCTACAGCGTACAAAGGAGTACAGAAGGTATCTCTACAGCGCACAAAGGAGTACAGAAGGTATCTCTACAGCGCCCAAAGGAGAACAGAAGGTATCTCTACAGCGCACAAAGGAGTACAGAAGGTATCTCTACAGCGCACAAAGGAGTACAGAAGGTATCTCTACAGCGCACAAAGGAGTACAGAAGGTATCTCTATAGCGCACAAAGGAGTACAGGAAATATCTCTAGAACGTACAAAGGAGTACACGAGGTATCTCTACAGCGTACAAAGGAGTACAAAAGGTATCTCTACAGCGCACAAAGGAGTACAGAAGGTATCTCTACAGCGTACAAAGGAGTACAGAAGGTATCTCTACAGCGCACAAAGGAGTACAGAAGGTATCTCTACAGCGCACAAAGGAGTAAGGAAGGTATCTCTACAGCGCACAAAGGAGTACAGGAAATATCTCTAGAACGTACAAAGAAGTACACGAGGTATCTCTACAGCGTACAAAGGAGTACAGAAGGTATCTCTACAGCGCACAAAGGAGTACAGAAGGTATCTCTACAGCGCACAAAGGAGTACAGAAGGTATCTCTACGGCGCACAAAGGAGTACAGAAGGTATCTCTACAGCGCACAAAGGAGTACAGAAGGTATCTCTACAGCGCACAAAGGAGTACAGGAAATATCTCTAGAACGTACAAAGGAGTATACGAGGTATCTCTACAGCGTACAAAGGAGTACAGAAGGTATCTCTACAGCGCACAAAGGAGTACAGAAGGTATCTCTACAGCGCGCAAAGGAGTACAGAAGGTATCTCTACAGCGCACAAAGGAGTACAGAAGGTATCTCTACAACGCACAAAGGAGTACAGGAAATATCTCTAGAACGAACAAAGGAGTACACGAGGTATCTCTACAGCGTACAAAGGAGTACAGAAGGTATCTCTACTGCGCACAAAGGAGTACAGAAGGTATCTCTACAGCGCACAAAGGAGTACAGAAGGTATCTCTACAGCGCACAAAGGAGTACAGAAGGTATCTCTACAGCGCACAAAGGAGTACAGAAGGTATCTCTACAGCGTACAAAGGAGTACAGAAGGTATCTCTACAGCGCACAAAGGAGTACAGAAGGTATCTATACAGCGCACAAAGGAGTACAGAAGGTATCTCTACAGCGCACAAAGGAGTACAGGAAATATCTCTAGAACGTACAAAGGAGTACACGAGGTATCTCTACAGCGTACAAAGGAGTACAGAAGGTATCTCTACAGCGCACAAAGGAGTACAGAAGGTATCTCTACAGCGCACAAAGGAGTACAGAAGGTATCTCTACAGCGCACAAAGGAGTACAGAAGGTATCTCTACATCGCACAAAGGAGTACAGAAGGTATCTCTACAGCGCACAAAGGAGTACAGGAAATATCTCTAGAACGTACAAAGGAGAACACGAGATATATCTACAGCGTACAAAGGAGTACAGAAGGTATCTCTACAGCGCACAAAGGAGTACAGAAGGTATCTCTACAGCGCACAAAGGAGTACAGAAGGTATCTCTACAGCGCACAAAGGAGTACAGAAGGTATCTCTACAGCGCACAAAGGAGTACAGAAGGTATCTCCACAGCGCACAAAGGAGTACAGGAAATATCTCTAGAACGTACAAAGGAGTACACGAGGTATCTCTACAGCGTACAAAGGAGTACAGAAGGTATCTCTACAGCGCACAAAGGAGTACAGAAGGTATATCTACAGCGTACAAAGGAGTACAGAAGGTATCTCTACAGCGCACAAAGGAGTACAGAAGGTATCTCTACAGCGCACAAAGGAGTACAGAAGGTATCTCTTCAGCGCACAAAGAAGTAGAGGAAATATCTCTACAGCGTACAAAGGAGTACAGAAGGTATCTCTACAGCGCACAAAGGAGTACAGAAGGTATCTCTACAACGCACCAAGGAGTACAGAAGGTATCTCTACAGCGCACAAAGGAGTACAGAAGGTATCTCTACAGCGCACAAAGGAGTACAGAAGGTATCTCTACAACGCACAAAGGAGAACAGGAAATATCTCTAGAACGTACAAAGGAGTACACGAGGTATCTCTACAGCGTACAAAGAAGTACAGAAGGTATCTCTACAGCGCACAAAGGAGTACAGAAGGTATCTCTACAGCGCACAAAGGAGTACAGAAGGTATCTCTACAGCGCACAAAGGAGTACAGAAGGTATCTCTACAGCGCACAAAGGATTACAGGAAATATCTCTAGAACGTACAAAGGAGTACACGAGGTATCTCTACAGCGTACAAAGGAGTACAGAAGGTATCTCTACAGCGCACAAAGGATTACAAAAGGTATCTCTACAGCGCACAAAGAAGTACAGAAGGTATCTCTACAGCGCACAAAGGAGTACAGAAGGTATCTCTACAGCGCACAAAGGAGTACAGAAGGTATCTCTACAGCGCACAAAGGAGTACAGAAGGTATCTCTACAGCGCACAAAGGAGTACAGGAAATATCTCTAGAACGTACAAAGGAGTACACGAGGTATCTCTACAGCGTACAAAGGAGTACAGAAGGTATCTCTACATCGCACAAAGGAGTACAGAAGGTATCTCTACAGCGTACAAAGGAGTACAGAAGGTATCTCTACAGCGCACAAAGGAGTACAGAAGGTATCTCTACAGCGCACAAAGGAGTACAGAAGGTATCTCTACAGCGTACAAAGGAGTACAGGAAATATCTCTGGAACGTACAGAGGAGTAGACGAGGTATCTCTACAGCGTACAAAGGAGTACAGAAGGTATCTCTACAGCGTACAAAGGAGTACAGAAGGTATCTCTACAGCGCACAAAGGAGTACAGAAGGTATCTCTACAGCGCACAAAGGAGTACAGAAGGTATCTCTACAGCGCACAAAGGAGTACAGAAGGTATCTCTACAGCGCACAAAGGAGTACAGAAGGTATCTCTACAGCGCACAAAGGAGTACAGAAGGTATCTCTACAGCGTACAAAGGAGTACAGAAGGTATCTCTACAGCGCACAAAGGAGTACAGAAGGTATCTCTACAGCGCACAAAGGAGTACAGAAGGTATCTCTACAGCGCACAAAGGAGTACAGGAAATATCTCTAGAACGTACAAAGGAGTACACGAGGTATCTCTACAGCGTACAAAGGAGTACAGCAGGTATCTCTACAGCGCACAAAGGAGTACAGAAGGTATCTCTACAGCGCACAAAGGAGTACAGAAGGTATCTCTACAGCGCACAAAGGAGTACAGAAGGTATCTCTACAGCGCACAAAGGAGTACAGAAGGTATCTCTACAGCGCACAAAGGAGTACAGAAGGTATCTCTACAGCGCACAAAGGAGTACAGAAGGTATCTCTACAGCGCACAAAGGAGTACAGAAGGTATCTCTACAGCGCACAAAGGAGTACAGGAAATATCTCTAAAACGTACAAAGGAGTACACGAGGTATCTCTACAGCGTACAAAGGAGTACAGAAGGTATCTCTACAGCGCACAAAAGAGTACAGAAGGTATCTCTACAGCGCACAAAGGAGTACAGAAGGTTTCTCTACAGCGAACAAAGGAGTACAGAAGGTATCTCTACAGCGCACAAAGGAGTACAGAAGGTATCTCTACAGCGCACAAAGGAGTACAGAAGGAATCTCTACAGCGCACAAAGGAGTACAGGAAATATCTCTAGAACGTACAAAGGAGTACACGAGGTATCTCTACAGCGTACAAAGAAGTACAGAAGGTATCTCTACAGCGCACAAAGGAGTACAGAAGGTATCTCTACAGCGTACAAAGGAGTACAGAAGGTATCTCTACAGCGCACAAAGGAGTACAGAAGGTATCTCTACAGCGCACAAAGGAGTACAGAAGGTATCTCTACAGCGCACAAAGGAGTACAGAAGGTATCTCTACAGCGCACAAAGGAGTACAGGAAATATCTCTAGAACGTACAAAGGAGTACACGAGGTATCTCTACAGCGTACAAAGGAGTACAGAAGGTATCTCTACAGCGCACAAAGGAGAACAGAAGGTATCTCTACAGCGTACAAAGGAGTACAGAAGGTATCTCTACAGCGCAAAAGGAGTACAGAAGGTACCTCTACAGCGCACAAAGGAGTACAGAAGGTATCTCTACAGCGCACAAAGGAGTACAGGAAATATCTCTAGAACGTACAAAGGAGTACACGAGGTATCTCTACAGCGTACAAAGGAGTACAGAAGGTATCTCTACAGCGCACAAAGGAGTACAGAAGGTATCTCTACAGCGCACAAAGGAGTACAGAAGGTATCTCTACAGAGCACAAAGGAGTACAGAAGGTATCTTTACAGCGCACAAAGGAGTACAGAAGGTATCTCTACAGCGCACAAAGGAGTACAGAAGGTATCTCTACAGCGCACAAAGGATTACAGAAGGTATCTCTACAGCGCACAAAGGAGTACAGAAGGTATCTCTACAGCGTACAAAGGAGTACAGAAGGTATCTCTACAGCGCACAAAGGAGTACAGAAGGTATCTCTACAGCGCACAAAGGAGTACTGAAGGTATCTCTACAGCGCACAAAGGAGTACAGAAGGTATCTCTACAGCGTACAAAGGAGTACAGAAGGTATCTCTACAGCGCACAAAGGAGTATAGAAGGTATCTCTACAGCGCACATAGGAGTACAGAAGGTATCTCTACAGCGCACAAAGGAGTACAGGAAATATCTCTAGAACGTACAAAGGAGTACACGAGGTATCTCTACAGCGTACAAAGGAGTACAGAAGGTATCTCTACAGCGCACAAAGGAGTACAGAAGGTATCTCTACAGCCCACAAAGGAGTACAGAAGGTATCTCTACAGCGCACAAAGGAGTACAGAAGGTATCTCTACAGCGCACAAAGGAGTACAGAAGGTATCTCTACAGCGCAAAAAGGAGTACAGAAGGTATCTCTACAGCGCACAAGGCAGTACAGGAAATATCTCTAGAACGTACAAAGGAGTACACGAGGTATCTTTACAGCGTACAAAGGAGTACAGAAGGTATCTCTACAGCGCACAAAGGAGTACAGAAGGTATCTCTACAGCGTACAAAGGAGTACAGAAGGTATCTCTACAGCGCACAAAGGAGTACAGAAGGTATCTCTACAGCGCACAAAGGAGTACAGAAGGTATCTCTACAGCGCACAAAGAAGTACAGGAAATATCTCTAGAACGTACAAAGGAGTACACGAGGTATCTCTACAGCGTACAAAGGAGTACAGAAGGTATCTCTACAGCGCACAAAGGAGTACAGAAGGTATCTCTACAGCGCACAAAGGAGTACAGAAGGTATCTCTACAGCGCACAAAGGAGTACAGAAGGTATCTCTACAGCGCACAAAGGAGTACAGAAGGTATCTCTACAGCGCACAAACGAGTACAGGAAATATCTCTAGAACGTACAAAGGAGTACACGAGGTATTTCTACAGCGTACAAAGGAGTACAGAAGGTATCTCTACAGCGCACAAAGGAGTACAGAAGGTATCTCTACAGCGCATAAAAGGAGTACAGAAGGTATCTCTACAGCGCACAAAGGAGTACAGAAGGTATCTCTACAGCGCACAAAGTAGTACAGGAAATATCTCTAGAACGTACACAGGAGTACACGAGGTATCTCTACAGCGTACAAAGGAGTACAGAAGGTATCTCTACAGCGCACAAAGGAGTACAGAAGGTATCTCTACAGCGCACAAAGGAGTACAGAAGGTATCTCTACAGCGCACAAAGGAGTACAGAAGGTATCTCTACAGCGCACAAAGGAGTACAGAAGGTATCTCTACAGCGCACAAAGGAGTACAGAAGGTCTCTCTACAGCGCACAAAGGAGTACAGGAAATATCTCTAGAACCTACAAAGGAGTACACGAGGTATCTCTACAGCGTACAAAGGAGTACAGAAGGTATCTCTACAGCGCACAAAGGAGTACAGAAGGTATCTCTACAGCGTAAAAAGGAGTACAGAAGGTATCTCTACAGCGCACAAAGGAGTACAGAAGGTATCTCTACAGCGCACAAAGGAGTACAGAAGGTATCTCTACAGCGCACAAAGGAGTACAGGAAATATCTCTAGAACGTACAAAGGAGTACACGAGGTATCTCTACAGCGTACAAAGGAGTACAGAAGGTATCTCTACAGCGCACAAAGGAGTACAGAAGGTATCTCTACAGCGCACAAAGGAGAACAGAAGGTATCTCTACAGCGCACAAAGGAGTACAGAAGGTATCTCTACAGCGCACAAAGGAGTACAGAAGGTATCTCTACAGCGCACAAAGGAGTACAGGAAATATCTCTAGAACGTACAAAGGAGTACAGGAAATATCTCTAGAACGTACTAAGGAGTACACGAGGTATCTCTACAGCGTACAAAGGAGTACAGAAGGTATCTCTACAGCGCACAAAGGAGTACAGAATGTATCTCTACAGCGCACAAAGGAGTACAGAAGGTATCTCTACAGCGCACAAAGTTGTACAGAAGGTATCTCTACAGCGAACAAATTAGTACAGAAGGTATCTCTACAGCGCACAAAGGAGTACAGAAGGTATCTCTACAGCGCACAAAGGAGTACAGGAAATATCTCTAGAACGTACAAAGGAGTACACGAGGTATCTTTAGAACGTACAAAGGAGTACACGAGGTATCTCTACAGCGTACAAAGGAGTACAGAAGGTATCTCTACAGCGCACAAAGGAGTACAGAAGGTATCTCTACAGCGTACAAAGGAGTACAGAAGGTATTCCTACAGCGCACAAAGGAGTACAGAAGGTATCTCTACAGCGCACAAAGGAGTACAGAAGGTATCTCTACAGCGCACGAAGGAGTACAGGAAATATCTCTAGAACGTACAAAGGAGTACACGAGGTATCTCTACAGCGTACAAAGGAGTACAGAAGGTATCTCTACAGCGCACAAAGAAGTACAGAAGGTATCTCTACAGCGCACAAAGGAGTACAGGAAATATCTCTAGAACGTACAAAGGAGTACACGAGGTAAATCTAGAACGTACAAAGAAGTACACGAGGTATCTCTACAGCGTACAAAGGAGTACAGAAGGTATCTCTACAGCGCACAAAGGAGTACAGAAGGTATCTCTACAGCGTACAAAGGAGTACACGAGGTATCTCTACAGCGTACAAAGGAGTACAGAAGGTATCTCTACAGCGCACAAAGGCGTACACGAGGTATCTCTACAGCGTACAAAGGAGTACAGAAGGTATCTCTACAGCACACAAAGGAGGACAGAAGGTATTTCTACAGCGCACAAAGGAGTACAGAAGGTATCTCTACAGCGCACAAAGGAGTACAGAAGGTATCTCTTCAGCGCACAAAGGAGTACAGAAGGTATCTCTACAGTGCACAAAGAAGTACAGAAGGTATCTCTACAGCGCACAAAGGAGTACAGAAGGTATCTCTACAGCGCACAAAGGAGTACAGAAGGTATCTCTACAGCGTACAAAGGAGTACAGAAGGTATCTCTACAGCGCACAAAGGAGTACAGAAGGTATCTCTACAGCGCACAAAGGAGTACAGAAGGTATCTCTACAGCGCACAAAGGAGTACAGGAAATATCTCTAGAACGTACAAAGGAGTACACGAGGTATCTCTACAGCGTACAAAGGAGTACAGAAGGTATCTCTACAGCGCACAAAGGAGTACAAAAGGTATCTCTACAGCGCACAAAGGAGTACAGAAGGTATCTCTACAGCGCACGAAGGAGTACAGAAGGTATCTCTACAGCGCACAAAGGAGTACAGAAGGTTTCTCTACAGCGCACAAAGGAGTACAGGAAATATCTCTAGAACGTACAAAGGAGTACACAAGGTATCTCTACAGCGTACAAAGGAGTACAGAAGGTATCTCTACAGCGCACAAAGCAGTACAGAAGGTATCTCTACAGCGCACGAAGGAGTACAGAAGGTATCTCTACAGCGCACAAAGGAGTACAGAAGGTATCTCTACAGCGCACAAAGGAGTACAGAAGGTATCTCTACAGCGCATAAAGGAGTACAGAAGGTATCTCTACAGCGCACAAAGGAGTACAGGAAATATCTCTAGAACGTACAAAGGAGTACACGAGGTATCTCTACAGCGTACAAAGGAGTACAGAAGGTATCTCTACAGCGCACAAAGGAGTACAGAAGGTATCTCTACAGCGTACAAAGGAGTACAGAAGGTATCTCTACAGCGCACAAAGGAGTACAGGAGGTATCTCTACAGCGCACAAAGGAGTACAGAAGGTATCTCTACAGCGCACAAAGAAGTACAGGAAATATCTCTAGAACGTACAAAGGAGTACACGAGGTATCTCTACAGCGTACAAAGGAGTACAGAAGGTATCTCTACAGCGCACAAAGGAGTACAGGAAATATCTCTAGAACGTACAAAGGAGTACACGAGGTATCTCTACAGCGTACAAAGGAGTACAGAAGGTATCTCTACAGCGCACAAAGGAGTACAGAAGGTATCTCTACAGCGCACAAAGGAGTACAGAAGGTATCTCTACAGCGTAAAAAGGAGTACAGAAGGTATCTCTACAGCGCACAAAGGAGTACAGAAGGTATCTCTACAGCGCACAAAGGAGTACAGAAGGTATCTCTACAGCGCACAAAGGAGTACAGGAAATATCTCTAGAACGTACAAAGGAGTACACGAGGTATCTCTACAGCGTACAAAGGAGTACAGAAGGTATCTCTACAGCGCACAAAGGAGTACAGAAGGTATCTCTACAGCGCACAAAGGAGAACAGAAGGTATCTCTACAGCGCACAAAGGAGTACAGAAGGTATCTCTACAGCGCACAAAGGAGTACAGAAGGTATCTCTACAGCGCACAAAGGAGTACAGGAAATATCTCTAGAACGTACAAAGGAGTACAGGAAATATCTCTAGAACGTACTAAGGAGTACACGAGGTATCTCTACAGCGTACAAAGGAGTACAGAAGGTATCTCTACAGCGCACAAAGGGGTACAGAATGTATCTCTACAGCGCACAAAGGAGTACAGAAGGTATCTCTACAGCGCAAAAAGGAGTACAGAAGGTATCTCTACAGCGAACAAATTAGTACAGAAGGTATCTCTACAGCGCACAAAGGAGTACAGAAGGTATCTCTACAGCGCACAAAGGAGTACAGGAAATATCTCTAGAACGTACAAAGGAGTACACGAGGTATCTTTAGAACGTACAAAGGAGTACATGAGGTATCTCTACAGCGTACAAAGGAGTACAGAAGGTATCTCTACAGCGCACAAAGGAGTACAGAAGGTATCTCTACAGCGTACAAAGGAGTACAGAAGGTATCTCTACAGCGCACAAAGGAGTACAGAAGGTATCTCTACAGCGCACAAAGGAGTACAGAAGGTATCTCTACAGCGCACGAAGGAGTACAGGAAATATCTCTAGAACGTACAAAGGAGTACACGAGGTATCTCTACAGCGTACAAAGGAGTACAGAAGGTATCTCTACAGCGCACAAAGGAGTACAGACGGTATATCTACAGCGCACAAAGGAGTACAGGAAATATCTCTAGAACGTACAAAGGAGTACACGAGGTAAATCTAGAACGTACAAAGAAGTACACGAGGTATCTCTACAGCGTACAAAGGAGTAAGAAGGTATCTCTACAGCGCACAAAGGAGTACAGAAGGTATCTCTACAGCGTACAAAGGAGTACACGAGGTACCCTCTACAGCGTACAAAGGAGTACAGAAGGTATCTCTACAGCGCACAAAGGCGTACACGAGGTATCTCTACAGCGTACAAAGGAGTACAGAAGGTATCTCTACAGCACACAAAGGAGGACAGAAGGTATTTCTACAGCGCACAAAGGAGTACAGAAGGTATCTCTACAGCGCACAAAGGAGTACAGAAGGTATCTCTTCAGCGCACAAAGGAGTACAGAAGGTATCTCTACAGCGCACAAAGAAGTACAGAAGGTATCTCTACAGCGCACAAAGGAGTACAGAAGGTATCTCTACAGCGCACAAAGGAGTACAGAAGGTATCTCTACAGCGTACAAAGGAGTACAGAAGGTATCTCTACAGCGCACAAAGGAGTACAGAAGGTATCTCTACAGCGCACAAAGGAGTACAGAAGGTATCTCTACAGCGCACAAAGGAGTACAGGAAATATCTCTAGAACGTACAAAGGAGTACACGAGGTATCTCTACAGCGTACAAAGGAGTACAGAAGGTATCTCTACAGCGCACAAAGGAGTACAGAAGGTATCTCTACAGCGCACAAAGGAGTACAGAAGGTATCTCTACAGCGCACGAAGGAGTACAGAAGGTATCTCTACAGCGCACAAAGGAGTACAGAAGGTGTCTCTACAGCGCACAAAGGAGTACAGGAAATATCTCTAGAACGTACAAAGGAGTACACGAGGTATCTCTACAGCGTACAAAGGAGTACAGAAGGTATCTCTACAGCGCACAAAGGAGTACAGAAGGTATCTCTACAGCGCACAAAGGAGTACAGAAGGTATCTCTACAGCGCACAAAGGAGTACAGAAGGTATCTCTACAGCGCACAAAGGAGTACAGAAGGTATCTCTACAGCGCATAAAGGAGTACAGAAGGTATCTCTACAGCGCACAAAGGAGTACAGGAAATATCTCTAGAACGTACATAGGAGTACACGAGGTATCTCTACAGCGCACAAAGGAGTACAGAAGGTATCTCTACAGCGCACAAAGGAGTACAGAAGGTATCTCTACAGCGTACAAAGGAGTACAGAAGGTATCTCTACAGCGCACAAAGGAGTACAGAAGGTATCTCTACAGCGCACAAAGGAGTACAGAAGGTATCTCTACAGCGCACAAAGAAGTACAGGAAATATCTCTAGAACGTACAAAGGAGTACACGAGGTATCTCTACAGCGTACAAAGGAGTACAGAAGGTATCTCTACAGCGCACAAAGGAGTACAGAAGGTATCTCTACAGCGCACAAAGGAGTACAGAAGGTATCTCTACAGCGCACAAAGGAGTACAGAAGGTATCTCTACAGCGCACAAAGGAGTACAGAAGGTATCTCTACAGCGCACAAAGGAGTACAGGAAATATCTCTAGAACGTACAAAGGAGTACACGAGGTATCTCTACAGCGTACAAAGGAGTACAGAAGGTATCTCTACAGCGCACAAAGGAGTACAGAAGGTATCTCTACAGCGCATAAAAGGAGTACAGAAGGTATCTCTACAGCGCACAAAGGAGTATAGAAGGTATCTCTACAGCGCACAAAGGAGTACAGGAAATATCTCTAGAACGTACACAGGAGTACACGAGGTATCTCTACAGCGTACAAAGGAGTACAGAAGGTATCTCTACAGCGCACAAAGGAGTACAGAAGGTATCTCTACAGCGCACAAAGGAGTACAGAAGGTATCTCTACAGCGCACAAAGGAGTACAGAAGGTATCTCTACAGCGCACAAAGGAGTACAGAAGGTATCTCTACAGCGCACAAAGGAGTACAGAAGGTATCTCTACAGCGCACAAAGGAGTACAGGAAATATCTCTAGAACCTACAAAGGAGTACACGAGGTATCTCTACAGCGTACAAAGGAGTATAGAAGGTATCTCTACAGCGCACAAAGGAGTACAGAAGGTATCTCTACAGCGTACAAAGGAGTACAGAAGGTATCTCTACAGCGCACAAAGGAGTACAGAAGGTATCTCTACAGCGCACAAAGGAGTACAGAAGGTATCTCTACAGCGCACAAAGGAGTACAGGAAATATCTCTAGAACGTACAAAGGAGTACACGAGGTATCTCTACAGCGTACAAAGGAATACAGAAGGTATCTCTACAGCGCACAAAGGAGTACAGAAGGTATCTCTACAGCGCACAAAGGAGAACAGAAGGTATCTCTACAGCGCACAAAGGAGTACAGAAGGTATCTCTACAGCGCACAAAGGAGTACAGAAGGTATCTCTACAGCGCACAAAGGAGTACAGGAAATATCTCTAGAACGTACAAAGGAGTACAGGAAATAACTCTAGAACGTACAAAGGAGTACACGAGGTATCTCTACAGCGTACAAAGGAGTACAGAAGGTATCTCTACAGCGCACAAAGGAGTACAGAATGTATCTCTACAGCGCACAAAGGAGTACAGAAGGTATCTCTACAGCGCACAAAGGAGTACAGAAGGTATCTCTACAGCGAACAAAGGAGTACAGAAGGTATCTCTACAGCGCACAAAGGAGTACAGAAGGTATCTCTACAGCGCACAAAGGAGTACAGGAAATATCTCTAGAACGTACAAAGGAGTACACGAGGTATCTTTAGAACGTACAAAGGAGTACACGAGGTATCTCTACAGCGTACAAAGGAGTACAGAAGGTATCTCTACAGCGCACAAAGGAGTACAGAAGGTATCTCTACAGCGTACAAAGGAGTACAGAAGGTATCTCTACAGCGCACAAAGGAGTACAGAAGGTATCTCTACAGCGCACAAAGGAGTACAGAAGGTATCTCTACAGCGCACGAAGGAGTACAGGAAATATCTCTAGAACGTACAAAGGAGTACGCGAGGTATCTCTACAGCGTACAAAGGAGTACAGAAGGTATCTCTACAGCGCACAAAGGAGTACAGAAGGTATCTCTACAGCGCACAAAGGAGTACAGGAAATATCTCTAAAACGTACAAAGGAGTACACGAGGTATCTCTAGAACGTACAAAGAAGTACACGAGGTATCTCTACAGCGTACAAAGGAGTACAGAAGGTATCTCTACAGCGCACAAAGGAGTACAGAAGGTATCTCTACAGCATACAAAGGAGTACACGAGGTATCTCTACAGCGTACAAAGGAGTACAGAAGGTATCTCTACAGCGCACAAAGGAGTACACGAGGTATCTCTACAGCGTACAAAGGAGTACAGAAGGTATCTCTACAGCGCACAAAGGAGTACAGAAGGTATCTCTACAGCGCACAAAGGAGTACAGAAGGTATCTCTACAGCGCACAAAGGAGTACAGAAGGTATCTCTTCAGCGCACAAAGGAGTACAGAAGGTATCTCTACAGCGCACAAAGAAGTACAGAAGGTATCTCTACAGCGCACAAAGGAGTACAGAAGGTATCTCTACAGCGCACAAAGGAGTACAGAAGGTATCTCTACAGCGTACAAATGAGTACAGAAGGTATCTCTACAGCGCACAAAGGAGTACAGAAGGTATCTCTACAGCGCACAAAGGAGTACAGAAGGTATCTCTACAGCGCACAAAGGAGTACAGGAAATATCTCTAGAACGTACAAAGGAGTACACGAGGTATCTCTACAGCGTACAAAGGAGTACAGAAGGTATCTCTACAGCGCACAAAGGAGTACAGAAGGTATCTCTACAGCGCACAAAGGAGTACAGAAGGTATCTCTACAGCGCACAAAGGAGTACAGGAAATATCTCTAGAACGTACAAAGGAGTACACGAGGTATCTCTACAGCGTACAAAGGAGTACAGAAGGTATCTCTACAGCGCACAAAGGAGTACAGAAGGTATCTCTACAGCGCACAAAGGAGTACAGAAGGTATCTCTACAGCGCACAAAGGAGTACAGAAGGTATCTCTACAGCGCACAAAGGAGTACAGAAGGTATCTCTACAGCGCACAAAGGAGTACAGAAGGTATCTCTACAGCGCACAAAGGAGTACAGGAAATATCTCTAGAACGTACAAAGGAGTACACGAGGTATCTCTACAGCGCACAAAGGAGTACAGAAGGTATCTCTACAGCGCACAAAGGAGTACAGAAGGTATCTCTACAGCGTACAAAGGAGTACAGAAGGTATCTCTACAGCGCACAAAGGAGTACAGAAGGTATCTCTACAGCGCACAAAAAGTACAGAAGGTATCTCTACAGCGCACAAAGGAGTACAGAAGGAATCTCTACAGCGCACAAAAAGTACAGAAGGTATCTCTACAGCGCACAAAGGAGTACAGGAAATATCTCTAGAACGTACAAAGGAGTACACGAGGTATCTCTACAGCGTACAAAGGAGTATAGAAGGTATCTCTACAGCGCACAAAGGAGTACAGAAGGTATCTCTACAGCGCACGAAGGAGTACAGAAGGTATCTCTACAGCGCACAAAGGAGTACAGAAGGTATCTCTACAGCGCACAAAGGAGTACAGAAGGTATCTCTACAGCGCACAAAGGAGTACAGATGGTATCTCTACAGCGCACAAAGGAGTACAGAAGGTATCTCTACAGCGCACAAAGGAGTACAGAAGGTATCTCTACAGCGCACAAAGGAGTACAGGAAATATCTCTAGAACGTACAAAGAAGTACAGGAAATATCTCTAGAACGTACAAAGGAGTACACGAGGTATCTCTACAGCGCACAAAGGAGTACAGAAGGTATCTCTACAGCGCACAAAGGAGTACAGAAGGTATCTCTACAGCGCACAAAGGAGTACAGAAGGTATCTCTACAGCGCACAAAGGAGTACAGAAGGTATCTCTACAGCGCACAAAGGAGTACAGAAGGTATCTCTACAGCGCACAAAGGAGTACAGAAGGTATCTCTACAGCGCACAAAGGAGTACAGAAGGTATCTCTACAGCGTACAAAGGAGTACAGAAGGTATCTCTACAGCGCACAAAGGAGTACAGAAGGTATCTCTACAGCGTACAAAGGAGTACAGAAGGTATCTCTACAGCGCACAAAGGAGTACAGAAGGTATCTCTACAGCGCACAAAGGAGTACAGAAGGTATCTCTACAGCGCACAAAGGAGTACAGAAGGTATCTCTACTGCGCACAAAGGAGTACAGAAGGTATCTCTACAGCGCACAAAGGAGTACAGAAGGTATCTCTACAGCGCACAAAGGAGTACAGGAAATATCTCTAGAACGTACAAAGGAGTACACGAGGTATCTCTACAGCGTACAAAGAAGTACAGAAGGTATCTCTACAGCGCACAAAGGAGTACAGAAGGTATCTCTACAGCGCACAAAGGAGTACAGAAGGTATCTCTACAGCGCACAAAGGAGTACAGAAGGTATCCCTACAGCGTACAGAGGAGTACAGAAGGTATCTCTACAGCGCACAAAGGAGTACAGAAGGTATCTCTACAGCGCACAAAGGAGTACAGAAGGTATCTCTACAGCGCACAAAGGAGTACAGAAGGTATCTCTACAGCGCACAAAGGAGTACAGGAAATATCTCTAGAACGTACAAAGGAGTCCACGAGGTATCTCTACAGCGTACAAAGGAGTACAGAAGGTATCTCTACAGTGCACAAAGGAGTACAGAAGGTATCTCTACAGCGCACAAAGGAGTACAGAAGGTATCTCTACAGCGCACAAAGGAGTACAGAAGGTATCTCTACAGCGCACAAAGGAGTACAGAAGGTATCTCTACAGCGCACAAAGGAGTACAGAAGGTATCTCTACAGCGCACAAAGGAGTACAGAAGGTATCTCTACAGCGCACAAAGGAGTACAGAAGGTATCTCTACAGCGCACAAAGGAGTACAGAAGGTATCTCTACAGCGCATAAAGGAGTACAGAAGGTATCTCTACAGCGCACAAAGGAGTACAGGAAATATCTCTAGAACGTACAAAGGAGTACACGAGGTATCTCTACAGCGTACAAAGGAGTACAGAAGGTATCTCTACAGCGCACAAAGGAGTACAGAAGGTATCTCTACAGCGTACAAAGGAGTACAGAAGGTATCTCTACAGCGCACAAAGGAGTACAGAAGGTATCTCTACAGCGCACAAAGGAGTACAGAAGGTATCTCTACAGCGCACAAAGAAGTACAGGAAA
The DNA here is from genome assembly GCA_030386875.1 of Morinoia aosen. Lineage (NCBI taxonomy): Eukaryota > Metazoa > Arthropoda > Malacostraca > Amphipoda > Talitridae > Morinoia > Morinoia aosen. The sequence goes on along the minus strand of JASJYW010000027.1, from coordinate 37,117,183 downwards.
TATCTCTAGAACGTACAAAGGAGTACACGAGGTATCTCTACAGCGTACAAAGGAGTACAGAAGGTATCTCTACAGCGCACAAAGGAGTACAGAAGGTATCTCTACAGCGCACAAAGGAGTACAGAAGGTATCTCTACAGCGCACAAAGGAGTACAGAAGGTATCTCTACAGCGCACAAAGGAGTACAGAAGGTATCTCTACAGCGCACAAAGGAGTACAGGAAATATCTCTAGAACGTACAAAGGAGTACACGAGGTATCTCTACAGCGTACAAAGGAGTACAGAAGGTATCTCTACAGCGCACAAAGGAGTACAGAAGGTATCTCTACAGCGCATAAAAGGAGTACAGAAGGTATCTCTACAGCGCACAAAGGAGTATAGAAGGTATCTCTACAGCGCACAAAGGAGTACAGGAAATATCTCTAGAACGTACACAGGAGTACACGAGGTATCTCTACAGCGTACAAAGGAGTACAGAAGGTATCTCTACAGCGCACAAAGGAGTACAGAAGGTATCTCTACAGCGCACAAAGGAGTACAGAAGGTATCTCTACAGCGCACAAAGGAGTACAGAAGGTATCTCTACAGCGCACAAAGGAGTACAGAAGGTATCTCTACAGCGCACAAAGGAGTACAGAAGGTATCTCTACAGCGCACAAAGGAGTACAGGAAATATCTCTAGAACCTACAAAGGAGTACACGAGGTATCTCTACAGCGTACAAAGGAGTATAGAAGGTATCTCTACAGCGCACAAAGGAGTACAGAAGGTATCTCTACAGCGTACAAAGGAGTACAGAAGGTATCTCTACAGCGCACAAAGGAGTACAGAAGGTATCTCTACAGCGCACAAAGGAGTACAGGAAATATCTCTAGAACGTACAAAGGAGTACACGAGGTATCTCTACAGCGTACAAAGGAATACAGAAGGTATCTCTACAGCGCACAAAGGAGTACAGAAGGTATCTCTACAGCGCACAAAGGAGAACAGAAGGTATCTCTACAGCGCACAAAGGAGTACAGAAGGTATCTCTACAGCGCACAAAGGAGTACAGAAGGTATCTCTACAGCGCACAAAGGAGTACAGGAAATATCTCTAGAACGTACAAAGGAGTACAGGAAATAACTCTAGAACGTACAAAGGAGTACACGAGGTATCTCTACAGCGTACAAAGGAGTACAGAAGGTATCTCTACAGCGCACAAAGGAGTACAGAATGTATCTCTACAGCGCACAAAGGAGTACAGAAGGTATCTCTACAGCGCACAAAGGAGTACAGAAGGTATCTCTACAGCGAACAAAGGAGTACAGAAGGTATATCTACAGCGCACAAAGGAGTACAGAAGGTATCTCTACAGCGCACAAAGGAGTACAGGAAATATCTCTAGAACGTACAAAGGAGTACACGAGGTATCTTTAGAACGTACAAAGGAGTACACGAGGTATCTCTACAGCGTACAAAGGAGTACAGAAGGTATCTCTACAGCGCACAAAGGAGTACAGAAGGTATCTCTACAGCGTACAAAGGAGTACAGAAGGTATCTCTACAGCGCACAAAGGAGTACAGAAGGTATCTCTACAGCGCACAAAGGAGTACAGAAGGTATCTCTACAGCGCACGAAGGAGTACAGGAAATATCTCTAGAACGTACAAAGGAGTACGCGAGGTATCTCTACAGCGTACAAAGGAGTACAGAAGGTATCTCTACAGCGCACAAAGGAGTACAGAAGGTATCTCTACAGCGCACAAAGGAGTACAGGAAATATCTCTAAAACGTACAAAGGAGTACACGAGGTATCTCTAGAACGTACAAAGAAGTACACGAGGTATCTCTACAGCGTACAAAGGAGTACAGAAGGTATCTCTACAGCGCACAAAGGAGTACAGAAGGTATCTCTACAGCATACAAAGGAGTACACGAGGTATCTCTACAGCGTACAAAGGAGTACAGAAGGTATCTCTACAGCGCACAAAGGAGTACACGAGGTATCTCTACAGCGTACAAAGGAGTACAGAAGGTATCTCTACAGCGCACAAAGGAGTACAGAAGGTATCTCTACAGCGCACAAAGGAGTACAGAAGGTATCTCTACAGCGCACAAAGGAGTACAGAAGGTATCTCTTCAGCGCACAAAGGAGTACAGAAGGTATCTCTACAGCGCACAAAGAAGTACAGAAGGTATCTCTACAGCGCACAAAGGAGTACAGAAGGTATCTCTACAGCGCACAAAGGAGTACAGAAGGTATCTCTACAGCGTACAAATGAGTACAGAAGGTATCTCTACAGCGCACAAAGGAGTACAGAAGGTATCTCTACAGCGCACAAAGGAGTACAGAAGGTATCTCTACAGCGCACAAAGGAGTACAGGAAATATCTCTAGAACGTACAAAGGAGTACACGAGGTATCTCTACAGCGTACAAAGGAGTACAGAAGGTATCTCTACAGCGCACAAAGGAGTACAGAAGGTATCTCTACAGCGCACAAAGGAGTACAGAAGGTATCTCTACAGCGCACAAAGGAGTACAGGAAATATCTCTAGAACGTACAAAGGAGTACACGAGGTATCTCTACAGCGTACAAAGGAGTACAGAAGGTATCTCTACAGCGCACAAAGGAGTACAGAAGGTATCTCTACAGCGCACAAAGGAGTACAGAAGGTATCTCTACAGCGCACAAAGGAGTACAGAAGGTATCTCTACAGCGCACAAAGGAGTACAGAAGGTATCTCTACAGCGCACAAAGGAGTACAGAAGGTATCTCTACAGCGCACAAAGGAGTACAGGAAATATCTCTAGAACGTACAAAGGAGTACACGAGGTATCTCTACAGCGCACAAAGGAGTACAGAAGGTATCTCTACAGCGCACAAAGGAGTACAGAAGGTATCTCTACAGCGTACAAAGGAGTACAGAAGGTATCTCTACAGCGCACAAAGGAGTACAGAAGGTATCTCTACAGCGCACAAAAAGTACAGAAGGTATCTCTACAGCGCACAAAGGAGTACAGAAGGAATCTCTACAGCGCACAAAAAGTACAGAAGGTATCTCTACAGCGCACAAAGGAGTACAGGAAATATCTCTAGAACGTACAAAGGAGTACACGAGGCATCTCTACAGCGTACAAAGGAGTATAGAAGGTATCTCTACAGCGCACAAAGGAGTACAGAAGGTATCTCTACAGCGCACAAAGGAGTACAGAAGGTATCTCTACAGCGCACAAAGGAGTACAGAAGGTATCTCTACAGCGCACAAAGGAGTACAGAAGGTATCTCTACAGCGCACAAAGGAGTACAGATGGTATCTCTACAGCGCACAAAGGAGTACAGAAGGTATCTCTACAGCGCACAAAGGAGTACAGAAGGTATCTCTACAGCGCACAAAGGAGTACAGGAAATATCTCTAGAACGTACAAAGAAGTACAGGAAATATCTCTAGAACGTACAAAGGAGTACACGAGGTATCTCTACAGCGCACAAAGGAGTACAGAAGGTATCTCTACAGCGCACAAAGGAGTACAGAAGGTATCTCTACAGCGCACAAAGGAGTACAGAAGGTATCTCTACAGCGCACAAAGGAGTACAGAAGGTATCTCTACAGCGCACAAAGGAGTACAGAAGGTATCTCTACAGCGCACAAAGGAGTACAGAAGGTATCTCTACAGCGCACAAAGGAGTACAGAAGGTATCTCTACAGCGTACAAAGGAGTACAGAAGGTATCTCTACAGCGCACAAAGGAGTACAGAAGGTATCTCTACAGCGTACAAAGGAGTACAGAAGGTATCTCTACAGCGCACAAAGGAGTACAGAAGGTATCTCTACAGCGCACAAAGGAGTACAGAAGGTATCTCTACAGCGCACAAAGGAGTACAGAAGGTATCTCTACTGCGCACAAAGGAGTACAGAAGGTATCTCTACAGCGCACAAAGGAGTACAGAAGGTATCTCTACAGCGCACAAAGGAGTACAGGAAATATCTCTAGAACGTACAAAGGAGTACACGAGGTATCTCTACAGCGTACAAAGAAGTACAGAAGGTATCTCTACAGCGCACAAAGGAGTACAGAAGGTATCTCTACAGCGCACAAAGGAGTACAGAAGGTATCTCTACAGCGCACAAAGGAGTACAGAAGGTATCCCTACAGCGTACAAAGGAGTACAGAAGGTATCTCTACAGCGCACAAAGGAGTACAGAAGGTATCTCTACAGCGCACAAAGGAGTACAGAAGGTATCTCTACAGCGCACAAAGGAGTACAGAAGGTATCTCTACAGCGCACAAAGGAGTACAGGAAATATCTCTAGAACATACAAAGGAGTCCACGAGGTATCTCTACAGCGTACAAAGGAGTACAGAAGGTATCTCTACAGTGCACAAAGGAGTACAGAAGGTATCTCTACAGCGCACAAAGGAGTACAGAAGGTATCTCTACAGCGCACAAAGGAGTACAGAAGGTATCTCTACAGCGCACAAAGGAGTTCAGAAGGTATCTCTACAGCGCACAAAGGAGTACAGAAGGTATCTCTACAGCGCACAAAGGAGTACAGGAAATATCTCTAGAACCTACAAAGGAGTACACGAGGTATCTCTACAGCGTACAAAGGAGTACAGAAGGTATCTCTACAGCGCACAAAGGAGTACAGAAGGTATCTCTACAGCGTACAAAGGAGTACAGAAGGTATCTCTACAGCGCACAAAGGAGTACAGAAGGTATCTCTACAGCGCACAAAGGAGTACAGAAGGTATCTCTACAGCGCACAAAGGAGTACAGGAAATATCTCTAGAACGTACAAAGGAGTACACGAGGTATCTCTACAGCGTACAAAGGAATACAGAAGGTATCTCTACAGCGCACAAAGGAGTACAGAAGGTATCTCTACAGCGCACAAAGGAGAACAGAAGGTATCTCTACAGCGCACAAAGGAGTACAGAAGGTATCTCTACAGCGCACAAAGGAGTACAGAAGGTATCTCTACAGCGCACAAAGGAGTACAGGAAATATATGTAGAACGTACAAAGGAGTACAGGAAATATCTCTAGAACGTACAAAGGAGTACACGAGGTATCTCTACAGCGTACAAAGGAGTACAGAAGGTATCTCTACAGCGCACAAAGGAGTACAGAATGTATCTCTACAGCGCACAAAGGAGTACAGAAGGTATCTCTACAGCGCACAAAGGAGTACAGAAGGTATCTCTACAGCGAACAAAGGAGTACAGAAGGTATCTCTACAGCGCACAAAGGAGTACAGAAGGTATCTCTACAGCGCACAAAGGAGTACAGGAAATATCTCTAGAACGTACAAAGGAGTACACGAGGTATCTTTAGAACGTACAAAGGAGTACACGAGGTATCTCTACAGCGTACAAAGGAGTACAGAAGGTATCTCTACAGCGCACAAAGGAGTACAGAAGGTATTTCTACAGCGTACAAAGGAGTACAGAAGGTATCTCTACAGCGCACAAAGGAGTACAGAAGGTATCTCTACAGCGCACAAAGGAGTACAGAAGGTATCTCTACAGCGCACGAAGGAGTACAGGAAATATCTCTAGAACGTACAAAGGAGTACGCGAGGTATCTCTACAGCGTACAAAGGAGTACAGAAGGTATCTCTACAGCGCACAAAGGAGTACAGAAGGTATCTCTACAGCGCACAAAGGAGTACAGGAAATATCTCTAGAACGTACAAAGGAGTACACGAGGTATCTCTAGAACGTACAAAGAAGTACACGAGGTATCTCTACAGCGTACAAAGGAGTACAGAAGGTATCTCTACAGCGCACAAAGGAGTACAGAAGGTATCTCTACAGCGTACAAAGGAGTACACGAGGTATCTCTACAGCGTACAAAGGAGTACAGAAGGTATCTCTACAGCGCACAAAGGAGTACACGAGGTATCTCTACAGCGTACAAAGGAGTACAGAAGGTATCTCTACAGCGCACAAAGGAGTACAGAAGGTATCTCTACAGCGCACAAAGGAGTACAGAAGGTATCTCTACAGCGCACAAAGGAGTACAGAAGGTATCTCTTCAGCGCACAAAGGAGTACAGAAGGTATCTCTACAGCGCACAAAGAAGTACAGAAGGTATCTCTACAGTGCACAAAGGAGTACAGAAGGTATCTCTACAGCGCACAAAGGAGTACAGAAGGTATCTCTACAGCGTACAAATGAGTACAGAAGGTATCTCTACAGCGCACAAAGGAGTACAGAAGGTATCTCTACAGCGCACAAAGGAGTACAGAAGGTATCTCTACAGCGCACAAAGGAGTACAGGAAATATCTCTAGAACGTACAAAGGAGTACACGAGGTATCTCTACAGCGTACAAAGGAGTACAGAAGGTATCTCTACAGCGCACAAAGGAGTACAGAAGGTATCTCTACAGCGCACAAAGGAGTACAGAAGGTATCTCTACAGCGCACAAAGAAGTACAGAAGGTATCTCTACAGCGCACAAAGGAGTACAGAAGGTATCTCTACAGCGCACAAAGGAGTACAGGAAATATCTCTAGAACGTACAAAGGAGTACACGAGGTATCTCTACAGCGTACAAAGGAGTACAGAAGGTATCTCTACAGCGCACAAAGGAGTACAGAAGGTCTCTCTACAGCGCACAAAGGAGTACAGAAGGTATCTCTACAGCGCACAAAGGAGTACAGAAGGTATCTCTACAGCGCACAAAGGAGTACAGAAGGTATCTCTACAGCGCACAAAGGAGTACAGAAGGTATCTCTACAGCGCACAAAGGAGTACAGGAAATATCTCTAGAACGTACAAAGGAGTACACGAGGTATCTCTACAGCGTACAAAGGAGTACAGAAGGTATCTCTACAGCGCACAAAGGAGTACAGAAGGTATCTCTACAGCGTACAAAGGAGTACAGAAGGTATCTCTACAGCGCACAAAGGAGTACAGAAGGTATCTCTACAGCGCACAAAGGAGTACAGAAGGTATCTCTACAGCGCACAAAGGAGTACAGGAAATATCTCTAGAACGTACAAAGGAGTACACGAGGTATCTCTACAGCGTACAAAGGAGTACAGAAGGTATCTCTACAGCGCACAAAGGAGTACAGAAGGTATCTCTACAGCGCACAAAGGAGTACAGAAGGTATCTCTACAGCGCACAAAGGAGTACAGAAGGTATCTCTACAGCGCACAAATGAGTACAGAAGGTATCTCTACAGCGCACAAAGGAGTACAGAAGGTATCTCTACAGCGCACAAAGGAGTACAGAAGGTATCTCTACAGCGCACAAAGGAGTACAGAAGGTATCTCTACAGCGCACAAAGGAGTACAGGAAATATCTCTAGAACGTACAAAGAAGTACAGGAAATATCTCTAGAACGTACAAAGGAGTACACGAGGTATCTCTACAGCGTACAAAGGAGTACAGAAGGTATCTCTACAGCGCACAAAGGAGTACAGAAGGTATCTCTACAGCGCACAAAGGAGTACAGAAGGTATCTCTACAGCGCACAAAGGAGTACAGAAGGTATCTCTACAGCGCACAAAGGAGTACAGAAGGTATCTCTACAGCGCACAAAGGAGTACAGAAGGTATCTCTACAGCGCACAAAGGAGTACAGAAGGTATCTCTACAGCGCACAAAGGAGTACAGAAGGTATCTCTACAGCGCACAAAGGAGTACAGAAGGTATCTCTACAGCGTACAAAGGAGTACAGAAGGTATCTCTACAGCGCACAAAGGAGTACAGAAGGTATCTCTACAGCGCACAAAGGAGTACAGAAGGTATCTCTACAGCGCACAAAGGAGTACAGAAGGTATCTCTACTGCGCACAAAGGAGTACAGAAGGTATCTCTACAGCGCACAAAGGAGTACAGAAGGTATCTCTACAGCGCACAAAGAAGTACAGGAAATATCTCTAGAACGTACAAAGGAGTACACGAGGTATCTCTACAGCGTACAAAGAAGTACAGAAGGTATCTCTACAGCGCACAAAGGAGTACAGAAGGTATCTCTACAGCGCACAAAGGAGTACAGAAGGTATCTCTACAGCGCACAAAGGAGTACAGAAGGTATCTCTACAGCGTACAAAGGAGTACAGAAGGTATCTCTACAGCGCACAAAGGAGTACAGAAGGTATCTCTACAGCGCACAAAGGAGTACAGAAGGTATCTCTACAGCGCACAAAGGAGTACAGAAGGTATCTCTACAGCGCACAAAGGAGTACAGAAGGTATCTCTACAGCGCACAAAGGAGTACAGAAGGTATCTCTACAGCGCACAAAGGAGTACAGGAAATATCTCTAGAACGTACAAAGGAGTACACGAGGTATCTCTACAGCGTACAAAGGAGTACAGAAGGTATCTCTACAGCGCACAAAGGAGTACAGAAGGTATCTCTACAGCGCACAAAGGAGTACAGAAGGTATCTCTACAGCGCACAAAGGAGTACAGAAGGTATCTCTACAGCGCACAAAGGAGTACAGAAGGTATCTCTACAGCGCACAAAGGAGTACAGAAGGTATCTTTACAGCGCACAAAGGAGTACAGAAGGTATCTCTACAGCGCACAAAGGAGTACAGAATGTATCTCTACAGCGTACAAAGGAGTACAGAAGGTATCTCTACAGCGCACTAAGGAGTACAGAAGGTATCTCTACAGCGCACAAAGGAGTACAGAAGGTATCTCTACAGCGCATAAAGGAGTACAGAAGGTATCTCTACAGCGCTCAAAGGAGTAAAGAAGGTATCTCTACAGCGCACAAAGGAGTACAGAAGGTATCTCTACAGCGCAAAAAGGAGTACAGGAAATATCTCTAGAACGTACAAAGGAGTACACGAGGTATCTCTACAACGCACAAAGGAGTACAGGAAATATCTCTAGAACGTACAAAGGAGTACAGAAGGTATCTCTACAGCGCACAAAGGAGTACAGAAGGTATCTCTTCAGCGCACAAAGGAGTACAAAAGGTATCTCTACAGCGCACAAAGGAGTACAGGAAATATCTCTAGAACGTACAAAGGAGTACACGAGGTATCTCTACAGCGTACAAAGGAGTACAGAAGGTATCTCTACAGCGCACAAAGGAGTACAGAAGGTATCTCTACAGCGCACAAAGGAGTACAGAAGGTATCTCTACAGCGCACAAAGGAGTACAGAAGGTATCTCTACAGCGTACAAAGGAGTACAGAAGGTATCTCTACAGCGCACAAAGGAGTACAGGAAATATCTCTAGAACGTACAAAGAAGTACACGAGGTATCTCTACAGCTTACAAAGGAGTACAGAAGGTATCTCTACAGCGCACAAAGGAGTACAGAAGGTATCTCTACAGCGCACAAAGATATACAGAAGGTATCTCTACAGCGCACAAAGGAGTACAGAAGGTAACTCTACAGCGCACAAAGGAGTACAGAAGGTATCTCTACAGCGCACAAAGGAGTACAGAAGGTATCTCTACAGCGCACAAAGGAGTACAGGAAATATCTCTAGAACGTACAAAGGAGTACAAAAAATATCTCTAGAACGTTCAAAGGAGTACACGAGGTATCTCTACAGCGTACAAAGGAGTACAGAAGGTATCTCTACAGCGCACAAAGGAGTACAGAAGGTATCTCTACAGCGCACAAAGGAGTACAGAAGGTAGCTCTACAGCGCACAAAGAAGTACAGAAGGTATCTCTACAGCGTACAAAGGAGTACAGAAGGTATCTCTACAGCGCACAAAGGAGTACAGAAGGTATCTCTACAGCGCACAAAGGAGTACAGAAGGTATCTCTACAGCGCACAAAGGAGTACAGGAAATATCTCTAGAACGTACAAAGGAGTATATGAGGTATCTCTACAGCGTACAAAGGAGTACAGAAGGTATCTCTACAGCGCACAAAGGAGTACAGAAGGTATCTCTACAGCGCACAAAGGAGTACAGAAGGTATGTCTACAGCGCACAAAGGAGTACAGAAGGTATCTCTACAGCGCACAAAGGAGTACAGAAGGTATCTCTACAGCGCACAAAGGAGTACAGGAAATATCTCTAGTACGTACAAAGGAGTACACGAGGTATCTCTACAGCGTACAAAGGAGAACAGAAGGTATCTCTACAGCGCACAAAGGAGTACAGAAGGTATCTCTACAGCGCACAAAGGAGTACAGAAGGTATCTCTACAGCGCACAAAGGAGTACAGAAGGATCTCTACAGCGCACAAAGGAGTACAGAAGGTATCTCTTCAGCGCACAAAAGGTACAGAAGGTATCTCTACAGCGCACAAAGAAGTACAGGAAATATCTCTAGATCGTACAAAGGAGTACACGAGGTATCTCTACAGCGTAAAAAGGAGTACAGAAGGTATCTCTACAGCGCACAAAGGAGTACAGAAGGTATCTCTACAGCGCACAAAGGAGGACAGAAGGTATCTCTACAGCGCACAAAGGAGTACAGAAGGTATCTCTACAGCGCACAAAGGAGTACAGAAGGTATCTCTACAGCGCACAAAGGAGTACAGAAGGTATCTCTACAGCGCACAAAGGATTACAGAAAATATCTCTAGAACGTACAAAGGAGTACACGAGGTATCTCTACAGCGTACAAAGGAGTACAGAAGGTATCTTTACAGCGCACAAAGGAGTACAGAAGGTATCTCTACAGCGCACAAAGGAGTACAGAAGGTATCTCTACAGCGCACAAAGGAGTACAGAAGGTATCTCTAAAGCGCACAAAGGAGTACAGGAAATATCTCTAGAACGTACAAAGGAGTACACGAGATATCTCTACAGCGTACAAAGGAGTACGGAAGGTATCTCTACAGCGCACAAAGGAGTACAGAAGGTATCTCTACAGCGCACAAAGGAGTACAGGAAATATCTCTAGAACGTACAAAGGAGTACAAAAAATATCTCTAGAACGTTCAAAGGAGTACACGAGGTATCTCTACAGCGTACAAAGGAGTACAGAAGGTATCTCTACAGCGCACAAAGGAGTACAGAAGGTATCTCTACAGCGCACAAAGGAGTACAGAAGGTAGCTCTACAGCGCACAAAGAAGTACAGAAGGTATCTCTACAGCGTACAAAGGAGTACAGAAGGTATCTCTACAGCGCACAAAGGAGTACAGAAGGTATCTCTACAGCGCACAAAGGAGTACAGAAGGTATCTCTACAGCGCACAAAGGAGTACAGGAAATATCTCTAGAACGTACAAAGGAGTATATGAGGTATCTCTACAGCGTACAAAGGAGTACAGAAGGTATCTCTACAGCGCACAAAGGAGTACAGAAGGTATCTCTACAGCGCACAAAGGAGTACAGAAGGTATGTCTACAGCGCACAAAGGAGTACAGAAGGTATCTCTACAGCGCACAAAGGAGTACAGAAGGTATCTCTACAGCGCACAAAGGAGTACAGGAAATATCTCTAGTACGTACAAAGGAGTACACGAGGTATCTCTACAGCGTACAAAGGAGTACAGAAGGTATCTCTACAGCGCACAAAGGAGTACAGAAGGTATCTCTACAGCGCACAAAGGAGTACAGAAGGTATCTCTACAGCGCACAAAGGAGTACAGAAGGTATCTCTACAGCGCACAAAGGAGTACAGAAGGTATCTCTTCAGCGCACAAAAGGTACAGAAGGTATCTCTACAGCGCACAAAGAAGTACAGGAAATATCTCTAGATCGTACAAAGGAGTACACGAGGTATCTCTACAGCGTAAAAAGGAGTACAGAAGGTATCTCTACAGCGCACAAAGGAGTACAGAAGGTATCTCTACAGCGCACAAAGGAGTACAGAAGGTATCTCTACAGCGCACAAAGGAGTACAGAAGGTATCTCTACAGCGCACAAAGGAGTACAGAAGGTATCTCTACAGCGCACAAAGGAGTACAGAAGGTATCTCTACAGCGCACAAAGGATTACAGAAAATATCTCTAGAACGTACAAAGGAGTACACGAGGTATCTCTACAGCGTACAAAGGAGTACAGAAGGTATCTTTACAGCGCACAAAGGAGTACAGAAGGTATCTCTACAGCGCACAAAGGAGTACAGAAGGTATCTCTACAGCGCACAAAGGAGTACAGAAGGTATCTCTACAGCGCACAAAGGAGTACAGAAGGTATCTCTACAGCGCACAAAGGAGTACAGAAGGTATCTCTACAGCGCACAAAGGAGTACAGAAGGTATCTCTAAAGCGCACAAAGGAGTACAGGAAATATCTCTAGAACGTACAAAGGAGTACACGAGATATCTCTACAGCGTACAAAGGAGTACGGAAGGTATCTCTACAGCGCACAAAGGAGTACAGAAGGTATCTCTACAGCGCACAGAGGAGTACAGAAGGTATCTCTACAGCGCACAAAGGAGTACAAAAGGTATCTCTACAGCGCACAAAAGGAGTACAGAAGGTATCTCTACAGCGCACAAAGGAGTACAGGAAATATCTCTAGAACGTACAAAGGAGTACACGAGGTATCTCTACAGCGTACAAAGGAGTACAGAAGGTATCTCTACAGCGCACAAAGGAGTACAGAAGGTATCTCTACAGCGCACAAAGGAGTACAGAAGGTATCTCTACAGCGCACAAAGGAGTACAGAAGGTATCTCTACAGCGCACAAAGGAGTACAGAAGGTATCTCTACAGCGCACAAAGGAGTACAGAAGGTATCTCTACAGCGCACAAAGGAGTACAGGAAATATCTCTAGAACGTACAAAGGAGTACACGAGGTATCTCTACAGCGTACAAATGAGTACAGAAGGTATCTCTACAGCGCACAAAGGAGTACAGAAGGTATCTCTACAGCGTACAAAGGAGTACAGAAGGTATCTCTACAGCGCACAAAGGAGTACAGAAGGTATCTCTACAGCGCACAAAGGAGTACAGAAGGTATCTCTACAGCGCACAAAGGAGTACAGGAAATATCTCTAGAACGTACAAAGGAGTACACGAGGTATCTCTACAGCGTACAAAGGAGTACAGAAGGTATCTCTACAGCGCAGAAAGGAGTACAGGAAATATTTCTAGAACGTTCAAAGGAGTACACGAGGTATCTCTACAGCGTACAAAGGAGTACAGAAGGTATCTCTACAGCGCACAAAGGAGTACAGGAAATATCTCTAGAACGTACAAAGGAGTACAGAAGGTATCTCTACAGCGCACAAAGGAGTACAGAAGGTATCTCTACAGCGCACAAAGGAGTACAGAAGGTATCTCTACAGCGCACAAAGGAGTACAGAAGGTATCTCTACAGCGCACAAAGGAGTACAGAAGGTATCTCTACAGCGCACAAAGGAGTACAGGAAATATCTCTAGAACGTACAAAGAAGTACACGAGGTATCTCTACAGCGTACAAAGGAGTACAGAAGGTATCTCTACAGCGCACAAAGGAGTACAGAAGGTATCTCTACAGCGCACAAAGGAGTACAGAAGGTATCTCTACAGCGCACAAAGGAGTACAGAAGGTATCTCTACAGCGCACAAAGGAGTACAGAAGGTATCTCTAAAGCGCACAAAGGAGTACAGGAAATATCTCTAGAACGTACAAAGGAGTACACGAGATATCTCTACAGCGTACAAAGGAGTACGGAAGGTATCTCTACAGCGCACAAAGGAGTACAGAAGGTATCTCTACAGCGCACAGAGGAGTACAGAAGGTATCTCTACAGCGCACAAAGGAGTACAGAAGGTATCTCTACAGCGCACAAAAGGAGTACAGAAGGTATCTCTACAGCGCACAAAGGAGTACAGGAAATATCTCTAGAACGTACAAAGGAGTACACGAGGTATCTCTACAGCGTACAAAGGAGTACAGAAGGTATCTCTACAGCGCACAAAGGAGTACAGAAGGTATCTCTACAGCGCACAAAGGAGTACAGAAGGTATCTCTACAGCGCACAAAGGAGTACAGAAGGTATCTCTACAGCGCACAAAGGAGTACAGAAGGTATCTCTACAGCGCACAAAGGAGTACAGAAGGTATCTCTACAGCGCACAAAGGAGTACAGGAAATATCTCTAGAACGTACAAAGGAGTACACGAGGTATCTCTACAGCGTACAAATGAGTACAGAAGGTATCTCTACAGCGCACAAAGGAGTACAGAAGGTATCTCTACAGCGCACAGAGGAGTACAGAAGGTATCTCTACAGCGCACAAAGGAGTACAGAAGGTATCTCTACAGCGCACAAAAGGAGTACAGAAGGTATCTCTACAGCGCACAAAGGAGTACAGGAAATATCTCTAGAACGTACAAAGGAGTACACGAGGTATCTCTACAGCGTACAAAGGAGTACAGAAGGTATCTCTACAGCGCACAAAGGAGTACAGAAGGTATCTCTACAGCGCACAAAGGAGTACAGAAGGTATCTCTACAGCGCACAAAGGAGTACAGAAGGTATCTCTACAGCGCACAAAGGAGTACAGAAGGTATCTCTACAGCGCACAAAGGAGTACAGAAGGTATCTCTACAGCGCACAAAGGAGTACAGGAAATATCTCTAGAACGTACAAAGGAGTACACGAGGTATCTCTACAGCGTACAAATGAGTACAGAAGGTATCTCTACAGCGCACAAAGGAGTACAGAAGGTATCTCTACAGCGTACAAAGGAGTACAGAAGGTATCTCTACAGCGCACAAAGGAGTACAGAAGGTATCTCTACAGCGCACAAAGGAGTACAGAAGGTATCTCTACAGCGCACAAAGGAGTACAGGAAATATCTCTAGAACGTACAAAGGAGTACACGAGGTATCTCTACAGCGTACAAAGGAGTACAGAAGGTATCTCTACAGCGCAGAAAGGAGTACAGGAAATATTTCTAGAACGTTCAAAGGAGTACACGAGGTATCTCTACAGCGTACAAAGGAGTACAGAAGGTATCTCTACAGCGCACAAAGGAGTACAGGAAATATCTCTAGAACGTACAAAGGAGTACAGAAGGTATCTCTACAGCGCACAAAGGAGTACAGAAGGTATCTCTACAGCGCACAAAGGAGTACAGAAGGTATCTCTACAGCGCACAAAGGAGTACAGAAGGTATCTCTACAGCGCACAAAGGAGTACAGAAGGTATCTCTACAGCGCACAAAGGAGTACAGGAAATATCTCTAGAACGTACAAAGAAGTACACGAGGTATCTCTACAGCGTACAAAGGAGTACAGAAGGTATCTCTACAGCGCACAAAGGAGTACAGAAGGTATCTCTACAGCGCACAAAGGAGTACAGAAGGTATCTCTACAGCGCACAAAGGAGTACAGAAGGTATCTCTACAGCGCACAAAGGAGTACAGAAGGTATCTCTAAAGCGCACAAAGGAGTACAGGAAATATCTCTAGAACGTACAAAGGAGTACACGAGATATCTCTACAGCGTACAAAGGAGTACGGAAGGTATCTCTACAGCGCACAAAGGAGTACAGAAGGTATCTCTACAGCGCACAGAGGAGTACAGAAGGTATCTCTACAGCGCACAAAGGAGTACAGAAGGTATCTCTACAGCGCACAAAAGGAGTACAGAAGGTATCTCTACAGCGCACAAAGGAGTACAGGAAATATCTCTAGAACGTACAAAGGAGTACACGAGGTATCTCTACAGCGTACAAAGGAGTACAGAAGGTATCTCTACAGCGCACAAAGGAGTACAGAAGGTATCTCTACAGCGCACAAAGGAGTACAGAAGGTATCTCTTCAGCGCACAAAGGAGTACAGAAGGTATCTCTACAGCGCACAAAGGAGTACAGAAGGTATCTCTACAGCGCACAAAGGAGTACAGAAGGTATCTCTACAGCGCACAAAGGAGTACAGGAAATATCTCTAGAACGTACAAAGGAGTACACGAGGTATCTCTACAGCGTACAAATGAGTACAGAAGGTATCTCTACAGCGCACAAAGGAGTACAGAAGGTATCTCTACAGCGTACAAAGGAGTACAGAAGGTATCTCTACAGCGCACAAAGGAGTACAGAAGGTATCTCTACAGCGCACAAAGGAGTACAGAAGGTATCTCTACAGCGCACAAAGGAGTACAGGAAATATCTCTAGAACGTACAAAGGAGTACACGAGGTATCTCTACAGCGTACAAAGGAGTACAGAAGGTATCTCTACAGCGCAGAAAGGAGTACAGGAAATATTTCTAGAACGTTCAAAGGAGTACACGAGGTATCTCTACAGCGTACAAAGGAGTACAGAAGGTATCTCTACAGCGCACAAAGGAGTACAGGAAATATCTCTAGAACGTACAAAGGAGTACAGAAGGTATCTCTACAGCGCACAAAGGAGTACAGAAGGTATCTCTACAGCGCACAAAGGAGTACAGAAGGTATCTCTACAGCGCACAAAGGAGTACAGAAGGTATCTCTACAGCGCACAAAGGAGTACAGAAGGTATCTCTACAGCGCACAAAGGAGTACAGGAAATATCTCTAGAACGTACAAAGAAGTACACGAGGTATCTCTACAGCGTACAAAGGAGTACAGAAGGTATCTCTACAGCGCACAAAGGAGTACAGAAGGTATCTCTACAGCGCACAAAGGAGTACAGAAGGTATCTCTACAGCGCACAAAGGAGTACAGAAGGTATCTCTACAGCACACAAAGGAGTACAGGAAATATCTCTAGAACGTACAAAGGAGTACACGAGGTATCTCTACAGCGTACAAAGGAGTACAGAAGGTATCTCTACAGCGCACGAAGGAGTACAGAAGGTATCTCTACAGCGCACAAAGGAGTACAGAAGGTATCTCTACAGCACACAAAGGAGTACAGAAGGTATCTCTACAGCGCACAAAGGAGTAAAGAAGGTATCTCTACAGCGCACAAAGGAGTACAGAAGGTATCTCTACAGCGCAAAAAGGAGTACAGGAAATATCTCTAGAACGTACAAAGGAGTACACGAGGTATCTCTACAACGCACAAAGGAGTACAGGAAATATCTCTAGAACGTACAAAGGAGTACAGAAGGTATCTCTACAGCGCACAAAGGAGTACAGAAGGTATCTCTTCAGCGCACAAAGGAGTACAAAAGGTATCTCTACAGCGCACAAAGGAGTACAGGAAATATCTCTAGAACGTACAAAGGAGTACACGAGGTATCTCTACAGCGTACAAAGGAGTACAGAAGGTATCTCTACAGCGCACAAAGGAGTACAGAAGGTATCTCTACAGCGCACAAAGGAGTACAGAAGGTATCTCTACAGCGCACAAAGGAGTACAGAAGGTATCTCTACAGCGCACAAAGGAGTACAGAAGGTATCTCTACAGCGCACAAAGGAGTACAGGAAATATCTCTAGAACGTACAAAGAAGTACACGAGGTATCTCTACAGCTTACAAAGGAGTACAGAAGGTATCTCTACAGCGCACAAAGGAGTACAGAAGGTATCTCTACAGCGCACAAAGATATACAGAAGGTATCTCTACAGCGCACAAAGGAGTACAGAAGGTAACTCTACAGCGCACAAAGGAGTACAGAAGGTATCTCTACAGCGCACAAAGGAGTACAGAAGGTATCTCTACAGCGCACAAAGGAGTACAGGAAATATCTCTAGAACGTACAGAGGAGTACAAGAAATTTCTCTAGAACGTTCAAAGGAGTACACGAGGTATCTCTACAGCGTACAAAGGAGTACAGAAGGTATCTCTACAGCGCACAAAGGAGTACAGAAGGTATCTCTACAGCGCACAAAGGAGTACAGATGGTAGCTCTACAGCGCACAAAGAAGTACAGAAGGTATCTCTACAGCGTACAAAGGAGTACAGAAGGTATCTCTACAGCGCACAAAGGAGTACAGAAGGTATCTCTACAGCGCACAAAGGAGTACAGAAGGTATCTCTACAGCGCACAAAGGAGTACAGGAAATATCTCTAGAACGTACAAAGGAGTATATGAGGTATCTCTACAGCGTACAAAGGAGTACAGAAGGTATCTCTACAGCGCACAAAGGAGTACAAAAGGTATCTCTACAGCGCACAAAGGAGTACAGAAGGTATGTCTACAGCGCACAAAGGAGTACAGAAGGTATCTCTACAGCGCACAAAGGAGTACAGAAGGTATCTCTACAGCGCACAAAGGAGTACAGGAAATATCTCTAGTACGTACAAAGGAGTACACGAGGTATCTCTACAGCGTACAAAGGAGTACAGAAGGTATCTCTACAGCGCACAAAGGAGTACAGAAGGTATCTCTACAGCGCACAAAGGAGTACAGAAGGTATCTCTACAGCGCACAAAGGAGTACAGAAGGTATCTCTACAGCGCACAAAGGAGTACAGAAGGTATCTCTTCAGCGCACAAAAGGTACAGAAGGTATCTCTACAGCGCACAAAGAAGTACAGGAAATATCTCTAGATCGTACAAAGGAGTACACGAGGTATCTCTACAGCGTAAAAAGGAGTACAGAAGGTATCTCTACAGCGCACAAAGAAGTACAGAAGGTATCTCTACAGCGCACAAAGGAGGACAGAAGGTATCTCTACAGCGCACAAAGGAGTACAGAAGGTATCTCTACAGCGCACAAAGGAGTACAGAAGGTATCTCTACAGCGCACAAAGGAGTACAGAAGGTATCTCTACAGCGCACAAAGGATTACAGAAAATATCTCTAGAACGTACAAAGGAGTACACGAGGTATCTCTACAGCGTACAAAGGAGTACAGAAGGTATCTTTACAGCGCACAAAGGAGTACAGAAGGTATCTCTACAGCGCACAAAGGAGTACAGAAGGTATCTCTACAGCGCACAAAGGAGTACAGAAGGTATCTCTAAAGCGCACAAAGGAGTACAGGAAATATCTCTAGAACGTACAAAGGAGTACACGAGATATCTCTACAGCGTACAAAGGAGTACGGAAGGTATCTCTACAGCGCACAAAGGAGTACAGAAGGTATCTCTACAGCGCACAAAGGAGTACAGGAAATATCTCTAGAACGTACAAAGGAGTACAAAAAATATCTCTAGAACGTTCAAAGGAGTACACGAGGTATCTCTACAGCGTACAAAGGAGTACAGAAGGTATCTCTACAGCGCACAAAGGAGTACAGAAGGTATCTCTACAGCGCACAAAGGAGTACAGAAGGTAGCTCTACAGCGCACAAAGAAGTACAGAAGGTATCTCTACAGCGTACAAAGGAGTACAGAAGGTATCTCTACAGCGCACAAAGGAGTACAGAAGGTATCTCTACAGCGCACAAAGGAGTACAGAAGGTATCTCTACAGCGCACAAAGGAGTACAGGAAATATCTCTAGAACGTACAAAGGAGTATATGAGGTATCTCTACAGCGTACAAAGGAGTACAGAAGGTATCTCTACAGCGCACAAAGGAGTACAGAAGGTATCTCTACAGCGCACAAAGGAGTACAGAAGGTATGTCTACAGCGCACAAAGGAGTACAGAAGGTATCTCTACAGCGCACAAAGGAGTACAGAAGGTATCTCTACAGCGCACAAAGGAGTACAGGAAATATCTCTAGTACGTACAAAGGAGTACACGAGGTATCTCTACAGCGTACAAAGGAGTACAGAAGGTATCTCTACAGCGCACAAAGGAGTACAGAAGGTATCTCTACAGCGCACAAACGAGTACAGAAGGTATCTCTACAGCGCACAAAGGAGTACAGAAGGTATCTCTACAGCGCACAAAGGAGTACAGAAGGTATCTCTTCAGCGCACAAAAGGTACAGAAGGTATCTCTACAGCGCACAAAGAAGTACAGGAAATATCTCTAGATCGTACAAAGGAGTACACGAGGTATCTCTACAGCGTAAAAAGGAGTACAGAAGGTATCTCTACAGCGCACAAAGGAGTACAGAAGGTATCTCTACAGCGCACAAAGGAGTACAGAAGGTATCTCTACAGCGCACAAAGGAGTACAGAAGGTATCTCTACAGCGCACAAAGGAGTACAGAAGGTATCTCTACAGCGCACAAAGGAGTACAGAAGGTATCTCTACAGCGCACAAAGGATTACAGAAAATATCTCTAGAACGTACAAAGGAGTACACGAGGTATCTCTACAGCGTACAAAGGAGTACAGAAGGTATCTTTACAGCGCACAAAGGAGTACAGAAGGTATCTCTACAGCGCACAAAGGAGTACAGAAGGTATCTCTACAGCGCACAAAGGAGTACAGAAGGTATCTCTACAGCGCACAAAGGAGTACAGAAGGTATCTCTACAGCGCACAAAGGAGTACAGAAGGTATCTCTACAGCGCACAAAGGAGTACAGAAGGTATCTCTAATGCGCACAAAGGAGTACAGGAAATATCTCTAGAACGTACAAAGGATTACACGAGATATCTCTACAGCGTACAAAGGAGTACGGAAGGTATCTCTACAGCGCACAAAGGAGTACAGAAGGTATCTCTACAGCGCACAGAGGAGTACAGAAGGTATCTCTACAGCGCACAAAGGAGTACAGAAGGTATCTCTACAGCGCACAAAAGGAGTACAGAAGGTATCTCTACAGCGCACAAAGGAGTACAGGAAATATCTCTAGAACGTACAAAGGAGTACACGAGGTATCTCTACAGCGTACAAAGGAGTACAGAAGGTATCTCTACAGCGCACAAAGGAGTACAGAAGGTATCTCTACAGCGCACAAAGGAGTACAGAAGGTATCTCTACAGCGCACAAAGGAGTACAGAAGGTATCTCTACAGCGCACAAAGGAGTACAGAAGGTATCTCTACAGCGCACAAAGGAGTACAGAAGGTATCTCTACAGCGCACAAAGGAGTACAGAAGGTATCTCTACAGCGCACAAAGGAGTACAGGAAATATCTCTAGAACGTACAAAGGAGTACACGAGGTATCTCTACAGCGTACAAATGAGTACAGAAGGTATCTCTACAGCGCACAAAGGAGTACAGAAGGTATCTCTACAGCGTACAAAGGAGTACAGAAGGTATCTCTACAGCGCACAAAGGAGTACAGAAGGTATCTCTACAGCGCACAAAGGAGTACAGAAGGTATCTCTACAGCGCACAAAGGAGTACAGGAAATATCTCTAGAACGTACAAAGGAGTACACGAGGTATCTCTACAGCGTACAAAGGAGTACAGAAGGTATCTCTACAGCGCAGAAAGGAGTACAGGAAATATTTCTAGAACGTTCAAAGGAGTACACGAGGTATCTCTACAGCGTACAAAGGAGTACAGAAGGTATCTCTACAGCGCACAAAGGAGTACAGGAAATATCTCTAGAACGTACAAAGGAGTACAGAAGGTATCTCTACAGCGCACAAAGGAGTACAGAAGGTATCTCTACAGCGCACAAAGGAGTACAGAAGGTATCTCTACAGCGCACAAAGGAGTACAGAAGGTATCTCTACAGCGCACAAAGGAGTACAGAAGGTATCTCTACAGCGCACAAAGGAGTACAGGAAATATCTCTAGAACGTACAAAGAAGTACACGAGGTATCTCTACAGCGTACAAAGGAGTACAGAAGGTATCTCTACAGCGCACAAAGGAGTACAGAAGGTATCTCTACAGCGCACAAAGGAGTACAGAAGGTATCTCTACAGCGCACAAAGGAGTACAGAAGGTATCTCTACAGCACACAAAGGAGTACAGGAAATATCTCTAGAACGTACAAAGGAGTACACGAGGTATCTCTACAGCGTACAAAGGAGTACAGAAGGTATCTCTACAGCGCACGAAGGAGTACAGAAGGTATCTCTACAGCGCACAAAGGAGTACAGAAGGTATCTCTACAGCACACAAAGGAGTACAGAAGGTATCTCTACAGCGCACAAAGGAGTACAGAAGGTATCTCTACAGCGCACAAAGGAGTACAGAAGGTATCTCTACAGCGCACAAAGGAGTACAGAAGGTATCCCTACAGCGCACAAAGGAGTACAGGAAATATCTCTAGAACGAACAAAGGAGTACACGAGGTATCTCTACAGCGTACAAAGGATTACAGAAGGTATCTCTACAGCGCACAAAGGAGTACAGAAGGTATCTCTACAGCGCACATATGAGTACAGAAGGTATCTCTACAGCGCACAAAGGAGTACAGAAGGTATCTCTACAGCGCACAAAGGAGTACAGAAGGTATCTCTAAAGCGCACAAAGGAGTACAGGAAATATCTCTAGAACGTACATAGGAGTACACGAGGTATCTCTACAGCGAACAAAGGAGTACAGAAGGTATCTCTACAGCGCACAAAGGAGTACAGAAGGTATCTCTACAGCACACAAAGGAGTACAGAAGGTATCTCTACAGCGCACAAAGGAGTACAGAAGGTATCTCTACAGCGCACAAAGGAGTACAGAAGGTATCTCTACAGCGCACAAAGGAGTACAGAAGGTATCTCTACAGCGCACATAGGAGTACAGAAGGTATCTCTACAGCGCACAAAGGAGTACAGAAGGTATCTCTACAGCGCACAAAGGAGTACAGAAGGTATCTCTACAGCGCACAAAGGAGTACAGAAGGTATCTCTACAGCGCACAAAGGAGTACAGGAAATATCTCTAGAACGTACAAAGGAGTACAGAAGGTATCTCTACAGCGCACAAAGGAGTACAGAAGGTATCTCTACAGCGCACAAAGGAGTGCAGGAAATATCTCTAGAACGTACATAGGAGTACACGAGGTATCTCTACAGCGTACAAAGGAGTACAGAAGGTATCTCTACAGCGCACAAAGGAGTACAGAAGGTATCTCTACAGCGTACAAAGGAGCACAGAAGGTATCTCTACAGCGCACAAAGGAGTACAGAAGGTATCTCTACAGCGCACAAAGGAGTACACGAGGTATCTCTACAGCGTACAAAGGAGTACAGAAGGTATCTCTACAGCGCACAAAGGAGTACAGAAGGTATCTCTACAGCGTACAAAGGAGCACAGAAGGTATCTCTACAGCGCACAAAGGAGTACAGAAGGTATCTCTACAGCGCACAAAGGAGTACACGAGGTATCTCTACAGCGTACAAAGGAGTACAGAAGGTATCTCTACAGCGCACAAAGGAGTACAGGAAATATCTCTAGAACGTACAAAGGAGTACACGAGGTATCTCTACAGCGTACAAAGGAGTACAGAAGGTATCTCTACAGCGCACAAAGGAGTACAGAAGGTATCTCTACAGCGCACAAAGGAGTACAGAAGGTATCTCTACAGCGCACAAAGGAGTACAGAAGGTATCTCTACAGCGCACAAAGGAGTACAGAAGGTATCTCTACAGCGCACAAAGGAGTACAGGAAATATCTCTAGAACGTACAAAGGAGTACACGAGGTATCTCTACAGCGTACAAAGGAGTACAGAAGGTATCTCTACAGCGCACAAAGGAGTACAGAAGGTATCTCTACAGCGCACATAGGAGTACTGAAGGTATCTCTACAGCGCACAAAGGAGTACAGAAGGTATCTCTACAGCGCACAAAGGAGTACAGAAGGTATCTCTACAGCGCACAAAGGAGTACAGAAGGTATCTCTACAGCGCACAAAGGAGTACAGGAAATATCTCTAGAACGTACAAAGGAGTACACGAGGTATCTCTACAGCGTACAAAGGAGTACAGAAGGTATCTCTACAGCGCACAAAGGAGTACAGGAAATATCTCTAGAACGTACAAAGGAGTACAGAAGGTATCTCTACAGCGCACATAGGAGTACAGAAGGTATCTCTACAGCGCACAATGGAGTACAGAAGGTATCTCTACAGCGCACAAAGGAGTACAGAAGGTATCTCTACAGCGCACAAAGGAGTACAGAAGGTATCTCTACAGCGCACAGAGGAGTACAGAAGGTATCTCTACAGCGCACAAAGGAGTACAGAAGGTATCTCTACAGCGCACAAAGGAGTACAGGAAAAATCTCTAGAACGTACAAAGGAGTACACGAGGTATCTCTACAGCGTACAATGGAGTACAGAAGGTATCTCTACAGCGCACAAAGGAGTACAGAAGGTATCTCTAGAGCGCACAAAGGAGTACAGAAGGTATCTCTACAGCGCACAAAGGAGTACAGAAGGTATCTCTACAGCGCACAAAGGAGTACAGAAGGTATCTCTACAGCGCACAAAGGAGTACAGGAAATATCTCTAGAACGTACAAAGGAGTACACGAGGTATCTCTACAGCGAACAAAGGAGTACAGAAGGTATCTCTACAGCGCACAAAGGAGTACAGAAGGTATCTCTACAGCGCACAAAGGAGTACAGAAGGTATCTCTACAGCGCACAAAGGAGTACAGAAGGTATCTCTACAGCGCACAAAGGAGTACAGAAGGTATCTCTACAGCGCACAAAGGAGTACAGGAAATATCTCTAGAACGTACAAAGGAGTACACGAGGTATCTCTACAGCGTACAAAGGAGTACAGAAGGTATCTCTACAGCGCAAAAAGGAGTACAGAAGGTATCTCTACAGCGTACAAAGGAGTACAGAAGGTATCTCTACAGCGCACAAAGGAGTACAGAAGGTATCTCTACAGCGTACAAAGGAGTACAGAAGGTATCTCTACAGCGCACAAAGGAGTACAGAAGGTATCTCTACAGCGCACAAAGGAGTACAGAAGGTATCTCTACAGCGCACAAAGGAGTACAGGAAATATCTCTAGAACGTACAAAGGAGTACACGAGGTATCTCTACAGCGTACAAAGGAGTACAGAAGGTATCTCTACAGCGCACAAAGGAGTACAGAAGGTATCTCTACAGCGCACAAAGGAGTACAGAAGGTATCTCTACAGCGCACAAAGGAGTACAGAAGGTATCTCTACAGCGCACAAAGGAGTACAGAAGGTATCTCTACAGCGCACAAAGGAGTACAGGAAAAATCTATAGAACGTACAAAGGAGTACACGAGGTATCTCTACAGCGAACAAAGGAGTACAGAAGGTATCTCTACAGCGCACAAAGGAGTACAGAAGGTATCTCTACAGCGCACAAAGGAGTACAGAAGGTATCTCTACAGCGCACAAAGGAGTACAGGAAATATCTCTAGAACGTACAAAGGAGTACACGAGGTATCTCTACAGCGTACAAAGGAGTACAGAAGGTATCTCTACAGCGCACAAAGGAGTACAGAAGGTATCTCTACAGCGCACAAAGGAGTACAGAAGGTATCTCTACAGCGCACAAAGGAGTACAGAAGGTATCTCTACAGCGCACAAAGGAGTACAGAAGGTATCTCTACAGCGCACAAAGGAGTACAGGAGGTATTTCTACAGCGCACAAAGGAGTACAGGAAATATCTCTAGAACGTACAAAGGAGTACACGAGGTATCTCTACAGCGTACAAAGGAGTACAGAAAGTATCTCTACAGCGCACAAAGGAGTACAGAAGGTATCTCTACAGCGTACAAAGGAGTACAGAAGGTATCTCTACAGCACACAAAGGAGTACAGAAGGTATCTCTACAGCGCACAAAGGAGTACAGAAGGTATCTCTACAGCGCACAAAGGAGTACAGGAAATATCTCTAGAACGTACAAAGGAGTACACGAGGTATCTCTACAGCATACAAAGGAGTACAGAAGGTATCTCTACAGCGCACAAAGGAGTACAGAAGGTATCTCTACAGCGCACAAAGGAGTACAGAAGGTATCTCTACAGCGCACAAAGGAGTACAGAAGGTATCTCTACAGAGCACAAAGGAGTACAGAAGGTATCTCTACAGCGCACAAAGGAGTACAGAAGGTATCTCTACAGCGCACAAAGGAGTACAGACGGTATCTCTACAGCGCACAAAGGAGTACAGGAAATATCTCTAGAACGTACAAAGGAGTACACGAGGTATCTCTACAGCGTACAAAGGAGTACAGAAGGTATCTCTACAGCGCACAAAGGAGTACAGAAGGTATCTCTACAGCGCACAAAGGAGTACAGAAGGTATCTCTACAGCGCACAAAGGAGTACAGAAGGTATCTCTACAGCGCACAAAGGAGTACAGAAGGTATCTCTACAGCGCACAAAGGAGTACAGAAGGTATCTCTACAGCGCACAAAGGAGTACAGAAGGTATCTCTACAGCGCACAAAGGAGTACAGAAGGTATCTCTACAGCGCACAAAGAAGTACAGAAGGTATCTCCACAGCGTACAAAGGAGTACAGAAGGTATCTCTACAGCGCACAAAGGAGTACAGAAGGTATCTTTACAGCGCACAGGAGTACAGAAGGTATCTCTACAGCGCACAAAGGAGTACAGAAGGTATCTCTACAGCGCACAAAGGAGTACAGAAGGTATCTCTACAGCGCACAAAGGAGTACAGGAAATATCTCTAGAACGTACAAAGGAGTACACGAGGTATCTCTACAGCGTACAAAGGAGTACAGAAGGTATCTCTACAGCGCACAAAGGAGTACAGAAGGTATCTCTACAGCGCACAAAGGAGTACAGAAGGTATCTCTACAGCGCACAAAGGAGTACAGAAGGTATCTCTACAGAGCACAAAGGAGTACAGAAGGTATCTCTACAGCGCACAAAGGAGTACAGAAGGTATCTCTACAGCGCACAAAGGAGTACAGAAGGTATCTCTACAGCGCACAAAGGAGTACAGAAGGTATCTCTACAGCGCACAAAGGAGTACAGGAAATATCACTAGAACGTACAAAGGAGTACACGAGGTATCTCTACAGCGTACAAAAGAGTACAGAAGGTATCTCTACAGCGCACAAAGGAGTACAGAAGGTATCTCTACAGCGCACAAAGGAGTACAGAAGGTATCTCTACAGCGCACAAAGGAGTACAGAAGGTATCTCTACAGCGCACAAAGGAGTACAGAAGGTATCTCTACAGCGCACAAAGGAGTACAGAAGGTATCTCTACAGCGCACAAAGGAGTACAGGAAATATCTCTAGAACGTACAAAGAAGTACAGGAAATATCTCTAGAACGTACAAAGGAGTACACGAGGTATCTCTACAGCGTACAAAGGAGTACAGAAGGTATCTCTACAGCGCACAAAGGAGTACAGAAGTTATCTCTACAGCGCACAAAGGAGTACAGAGGGTACCTCTACAGCGCACAAAGGAGTACAGAAGGTATCTCTACAGCGTACAAGGAGTACAGAAGGTATCTCTACAGCGCACAAAGGAGTACAGAAGGTATCTCTACAGCGCACAAAGGAGTACAGAAGGTATCTCTACAGCGCACAAAAGAGTACAGAAGGTATCTCTACAGCGCACAAAGGAGTACAGAAGGTATCTCTACAGCGTACAAAGGAGTACAGAAGGTATCTCTACAGCGCACAAAGGAGTATAGAAGGTATCTCTACAGCGCACAAAGGAGTACAGAAGGTATCTCTACAGCGCACAAAGGAGTACAGAAGGTATCTCTACAGCGCACAAAGGAGTACAGAAGGTATACCTACAGCGCACAAAGGAGTACAGAAGGTATCTCTACAGCGCACAAAGGAGTACAGGAAATATCTCTAGAACGTACAAAGGAGTACATGAGGTATCTCTACAGCGTACAAAGAAGTACAGAAGGTATCTATACAGCGCACAAAGGAGTACAGAAGGTATCTCTACAGCGCACAAAGGAGTACAGAAGGTATCTCTACAGCGCACAAAGGAGTACAGAAGGTATCTCTACAGCGTACAAAGGAGTACAGAAGGTATCTCTACAGCGCACAAAGGAGTACAGAAGGTATCTTTCCAGCGCACAAAGGAGTACAGAAGGTATCTCTACAGCGCACAAAGGAGTACAGAAGGTATCTCTACAGCGCACAAAGGAGTACAGAAGGTATCTCTACAGCGCACAAAGGAGTACAGAAGGTATCTCTACAGCGCACAAAGGAGTACAGAAGGTATCTCTACAGCGCACAAAGGAGTGCAGGAAATATCTCTAGAACGTACAAAGGAGTACACGAGGTATCTCTACAGCGTACAAAGGAGTACAGAAGGTATCTCTACAGCGCACAAAGGAGTACAGAAGGTATCTCTACAGCGTACAAAGGAGTACAGAAGGTATCTCTACAGCGCACAAAGGAGTACAGAAGGTATCTCTACAGCGCACAAAGGAGTACACGAGGTATCTCTACAGCGTACAAAGGAGTACATAAGGTATCTCTACAGCGCACAAAGGAGTACAGGAAATATCTCTAGAACGTACAAAGGAGTACACGAGGTATCTCTACAGCGTACAAAGGAGTACAGAAGGTATCTCTACAGTGCACAAAGGAGTACAGAAGGTATCTCTACAGCGCACAAAGGAGTACAGAAGGTATCTCTACAGCGCACAAAGGAGTACAGAAGGTATCTCTACAGCGCACAAAGGAGTACAGAAGGTATCTCTACAGCGCACAAAGGAGTACAGGAAATATCTCTAGAACGTACAAAGGAGTAAACGAGGTATCTCTACAGCGTACAAAGGAGTACAGAAGGTATCTCTACAGCGCACAAAGGAGTACAGAAGGTATCTCTACAGCGCACAAAGGAGTACAGAAGGTATCTCTACAGCACACATAGGAGTACTGAAGGTATCTCTACAGCGCACAAAGGAGTACAGAAGGTATCTCTACAGCGCACAAAGGAGTACAGAAGGTATCTCTACAGCGCACAAAGGAGTACAGAAGGTATCTCTACAGCGCACAAAGGAGTACAGGAAATATCTCTAGAACGTACAAAGGAGTACACGAGGTATCTCTACAGCGTACAAAGGAGTACAGAAGGTATCTCTACAGCGCACAAAGGAGTACAGGAAATATCTCTAGAACGTACAAAGGAGTACAGAAAGTATCTCTACAGCGCACATAGGAGTACAGAAGCTTTCTCTACAGCGCACAAAGGAGTACAGAAGGTATCTCTACAGCGCACAAAGGAGTACAGAAGGTATCTCTACAGCGCACAAAGGAGTACAGAAGGTATCTCTACAGCGCACAAAGGAGTACAGAAGGTATCTCTACAGCGCACAAAGGAGTACACGAGGTATCTCTACAGCGTACAAAGGAGTACAGAAGGTATCTCTACAGCGCACAAAGGAGTACAGAAGGTATCTCTACAGCGCACAAAGGAGTACAGAAGGTATCTCTACAGCGCACAAAGGAGTACAGAAGGTATCTCTACAGCGCACAAAGGAGTACAGAAGGTATCTCTACAGCGCACAAAGGAGTACAGGAAAAATCTCTAGAACGTACAAAGGAGTACACGAGGTATCTCTACAGCGAACAAAGGAGTACAGAAGGTATCTCTACAGCGCACAAAGGAGTACAGAAGGTATCTCTACAGCGCACAAAGGAGTACAGAAGGTATCTCTACAGCGCACAAAGGAGTACAGAAGGTATCTCTACAGCGCACAAAGGAGTACAGAAGGTATCTCTACAGCGCACAAAGGAGTACAGAAGGTATCTCTACAGCGCACAAAGGAGTACAGGAAATATCTCTAGAATGTACAAAGGAGTACACGAGGTATCTCTACAGCGTACAAAGGAGTACAGAAGGTATCTCTACAGCGCACAAAGGAGTACAGGAAATATCTCTAGAACGTACAAAGGAGTACACGAGGTATCTCTACAGCGTACAAAGGAGTACAGAAGGTATCTCTACAGCGCACAAAGGAGTACAGAAAGTATCTCTACAGCGCACAAAGGAGTACAGAAGGTATCTCTACAGCGCACAAAGGAGTACAGAAGGTATCTCTACAGCGCACAAAGGAGTACAGAAGGTATCTCTACAGCGCACAAAGGAGTACAGAAGGTATTTCTACAGCGCACAAAGGAGTACAGGAAATATCTCTAGAACGTACAAAGGAGTACACGAGGTATCTCTACAGCGTACAAAGGAGTACAGAAAGTATCTCTACAGCGCACAAAGGAGTACAGAAGGTATCTCTACAGCGTACAAAGGAGTACAGAAGGTATCTCTACAGCACACAAAGGAGTACAGAAGGTATCTCTACAGCGCACAAAGGAGTACAGAAGGTATCTCTACAGCGCACAAAGGAGTACAGGAAATATCTCTAGAACGTACAAAGGAGTACACGAGGTATCTCTACAGCGTACAAAGGAGTACAGAAGGTATCTCTACAGCGCACAAAGGAGTACAGAAGGTATCTCTACAGCGCACAAAGGAGTACAGAAGGTATCTCTACAGCGCACAAAGGAGTACAGAAGGTATCTCTACAGCGCACAAAGGAGTACAGAAGGTATCTCTACAGCGCACAAAGGAGTACAGAAGGTATCTCTACAGCGCACAAAGGAGTACAGAAGGTATCTCTACAGCGCACAAAGGAGTACAGAAGGTATCTCTACAGCGCACAAAGGAGTACAGAAGGTATCTCTACAGCGTACAAAGGAGTACAGAAGGTATCTCTACAGCGCACAAAGGAGTACAGAAGGTATCTTTACAGCGCACAGGAGTACAGAAGGTATCTCTACAGCGCACAAAGGAGTACAGAAGGTATCTCTACAGCGCACAAAGGAGTACAGAAGGTATCTCTACAGCGCACAAAGGAGTACAGAAAGTATCTCTACAGCGCACAAAGGAGTACAGGAAATATCTCTAGAATGTACAAAGGAGTACACGAGGTATCTCTACAGCGTACAAAGGAGTACAGAAGGTATCTCTACAGCGCACAAAGGAGTACAGAAGGTATCTCTACAGCGCACAAAGGAGTACAGAAGGTATCTCTACAGCGCACAAAGAAGTACAGAAGGTATCTCTACAGCGCAAAAAGGAGTACAGAAGGTATCTCTACAGCGCACAAAGGAGTACAGAAGGTATCTCTACAGCGCACAAAGGAGTACAGGAAATATCTCTAGAACGTACAAAGGAGTACACGAGGTATCTCTACAGCGTACAAAGGAGTACAGAAAGTATCTCTACAGCGCACAAAGGAGTACAGAAGGTATCTCTACAGCGTACAAAGGAGTACAGAAGGTATCTCTACAGCGCACAAAGGAGTACAGAAGGTATCTCTACAGCGCATAAAGGAGTACAGAAGGTATCTCTACAGCGCACAAAGGAGTACAGAAGGTATCTCTAGAACGTACAAAGGAGTACACGAGGTATCTCTACAGCGTACAAAGGAGTACAGAAGGTATCTCTACAGCGCACAAAGGAGTACAGGAAATATCTCTAGAACGTACGAAGGAGTACACGAGGTATCTCTACAGCGCACAAAGGAGTACAGAAGGTATCTCTACAGCGCACAAAGGAGTACAGAAGGTATCTCTACAGCGCACAAAGGAGTACAGAAGGTATTTCTACAGCGCACAAAGGAGTACAGGAAATATCTCTAGAACGTACAAAGGAGTACACGAGGTATCTCTACAGCGTACAAAGGAGTACAGAAAGTATCTCTACAGCGCACAAAGGAGTACAGAAGGTATCTCTACAGCGTACAAAGGAGTACAGAAGGTATCTCTACAGCACACAAAGGAGTACAGAAGGTATCTCTACAGCGCACAAAGGAGTACAGAAGGTATCTCTACAGCGCACAAAGGAGTACAGAAGGTATTTCTACAGCGCACAAAGGAGTACAGGAAATATCTCTAGAACGTACAAAGGAGTACACGAGGTATCTCTACAGCGTACAAAGGAGTACAGAAAGTATCTCTACAGCGCACAAAGGAGTACAGAAGGTATCTCTACAGCGTACAAAGGAGTACAGAAGGTATCTCTACAGCACACAAAGGAGTACAGAAGGTATCTCTACAGCGCACAAAGGAGTACAGAAGGTATCTCTACAGCGCACAAAGGAGTACAGGAAATATCTCTAGAACGTACAAAGGAGTACACGAGGTATCTCTACAGCGTACAAAGGAGTACAGAAGGTATCTCTACAGCGCACAATGGAGTACAGAAGGTATCTTTACAGCGCACAAAGGAGTACAGAAGGTATCTCTACAGCGCACAAAGGAGTACAGAAGGTATCTCCACAGAGCACAAAGAAGTACAGAAGGTATCTCTACAGCGCACAAAGGAGTACAGAAGGTATCTCTACAGCGCACAAAGGAGTACAGAAGGTATCTCTACAGCGCACAAAGGAGTACAGGAAATATCTCTAGAACGTACAAAGGAGTACACGAGGTATCTCTACAGCGTACAAAGGAGTACAGAAGGTATCTCTACAGCGCACAAAGGAGTACAGAAGGTATCTCTACAGCGCACAAAGGAGTACAGAAGGTATCTCTACAGCGCACAAAGGAGTACAGAAGGTATCTCTACAGCGCACAAAGGAGTACAGAAGGTATCTCTACAGCGCACAAAGGAGTACAGAAGGTATCTCTACAGCGCACAAAGGAGTACAGAAGGTATCTCTACAGCGCACAAAGGAGTACAGAAGGTATCTCTACAGCGCACAAAGGAGTACAGAAGGTATCTCTCCAGCGTACAAAGGAGTACAGAAGGTATCTCTACAGCGCACAAAGGAGTACAGAAGGTATCTTTACAGCGCACAGGAGTACAGAAGGTATCTCTACAGCGCACAAAGGAGTACAGAAGGTATCTCTACAGCGCACAAAGGAGTACAGAAGGTATCTCTACAGCGCACAAAGGAGTACAGAAGGTATCTCTACAGCGCACAAAGGAGTACAGGAAATATCTCTAGAATGTACAAAGGAGTACACGAGGTATCTCTACAGCGTACAAAGGAGTAAAGAAGGTATCTCTACAGCGCACAAAGGAGTACAGAAGGTATCTCTACAGCGCACAAAGGAGTACAGAAGGTATCTCTACAGCGCACAAAGAAGTACAGAAGGTATCTCTACAGCGCAAAAAGGAGTACAGAAGGTATCTCTACAGCGCACAAAGGAGTACAGAAGGTATCTCTACAGCGCACAAAGGAGTACAGGAAATATCTCTAGAACGTACAAAGGAGTACACGAGGTATCTCTACAGCGTACAAAGGAGTACAGAAAGTATCTCTACAGCGCACAAAGGAGTACAGAAGGTATCTCTACAGCGTACAAAGGAGTACAGAAGGTATCTCTACAGCGCACAAAGGAGTACAGAAGGTATCTCTACAGCGCATAAAGGAGTACAGAAGGTATCTCTACAGCGCACAAAGGAGTACAGAAGGTATCTCTAGAACGTACAAAGGAGTACACGAGGTATCTCTACAGCGTACAAAGGAGTACAGAAGGTATCTCTACAGCGCACAAAGGAGTACAGGAAATATCTCTAGAACGTACGAAGGAGTACACGAGGTATCTCTACAGCGCACAAAGGAGTACAGAAGGTATCTCTACAGCGCACAAAGGAGTACAGAAGGTATCTCTACAGCGCACAAAGGAGTACAGAAGGTATTTCTACAGCGCACAAAGGAGTACAGGAAATATCTCTAGAACGTACAAAGGAGTACACGAGGTATCTCTACAG
The DNA here is from genome assembly GCA_030386875.1 of Morinoia aosen. Classification (NCBI taxonomy): domain Eukaryota; kingdom Metazoa; phylum Arthropoda; class Malacostraca; order Amphipoda; family Talitridae; genus Morinoia; species Morinoia aosen. The sequence goes on along the minus strand of JASJYW010000027.1, from coordinate 37,083,996 downwards.
CGTACAAAGGAGTACAGAAAGTATCTCTACAGCGCACAAAGGAGTACAGAAGGTATCTCTACAGTGTACAAAGGAGTACAGAAGGTATCTCTACAGCACACAAAGGAGTACAGAAGGTATCTCTACAGCGCACAAAGGAGTACAGAAGGTATCTCTACAGCGCACAAAGGAGTACAGGAAATATCTCTAGAACGTACAAAGGAGTACACGAGGTATCTCTACAGCGTACAAAGGAGTACAGAAGGTATCTCTACAGCGCACAAAGGAGTACAGAAGGTATCTTTACAGCGCACAAAGGAGTACAGAAGGTATCTCTACAGCGCACAAAGGAGTACAGAAGGTATCTCCACAGAGCACAAAGAAGTACAGAAGGTATCTCTACAGCGCACAAAGGAGTACAGAAGGTATCTCTACAGCGCACAAAGGAGTACAGAAGGTATCTCTACAGCGCACAAAGGAGTACAGGAAATATCTCTAGAACGTACAAAGGAGTACACGAGGTATCTCTACAGCGTACAAAGGAGTACAGAAGGTATCTCTACAGCGCACAAAGGAGTACAGAAGGTATCTCTACAGCGCACAAAGGAGTACAGAAGGTATCTCTACAGCGCACAAAGGAGTACAGAAGGTATCTCTACAGCGCACAAAGGAGTACAGAAGGTATCTCTACAGCGCACAAAGGAGTACAGAAGGTATCTCTACAGCGCACAAAGGAGTACAGAAGGTATCTCTACAGCGCACAAAGGAGTACAGAAGGTATCTCTACAGCGCACAAAGGAGTACAGAAGGTATCTCTACAGCGTACAAATGAGTACAGAAGGTATCTCTACAGCGCACAAAGGAGTACAGAAGGTATCTTTACAGCGCACAGGAGTACAGAAGGTATCTCTACAGCGCACAAAGGAGTACAGAAGGTATCTCTACAGCGCACAAAGGAGTACAGAAGGAATCTCTACAGCGCACAAAGGAGTACAGAAGGTATCTCTACAGCGCACAAAGGAGTACAGGAAATATCTCTAGAATGTACAAAGGAGTACACGAGGTATCTCTACAGCGTACAAAGGAGTACAGAAGGTATCTCTACAGCGCACAAAGGAGTACAGAAGGTATCTCTACAGCGCACAAAGGAGTACAGAAGGTATCTCTACAGCGCACAAAGAAGTACAGAAGGTATCTCTACAGCGCAAAAAGGAGTACAGAAGGTATCTCTACAGCGCACAAAGGAGTACAGAAGGTATCTCTACAGCGCACAAAGGAGTACAGGAAATATCTCTAGAACGTACAAAGGAGTACACGAGGTATCTCTACAGCGTACAAAGGAGTACAGAAAGTATCTCTACAGCGCACAAAGGAGTACAGAAGGTATCCCTACAGCGTACAAAGGAGTACAGAAGGTATCTCTACAGCGCACAAAGGAGTACAGAAGGTATCTCTACAGCGCATAAAGGAGTACAGAAGGTATCTCTACAGCGCACAAAGGAGTACAGAAGGTATCTCTAGAACGTACAAAGGAGTACACGAGGTATCTCTACAGCGTACAAAGGAGTACAGAAGGTATCTCTACAGCGCACAAAGGAGTACAGGAAATATCTCTAGAACGTACGAAGGAGTACACGAGGTATCTCTACAGCGCACAAAGGAGTACAGAAGGTATCTCTACAGCGCACAAAGGAGTACAGAAGGTATCTCTACAGCGCACAGAGGAGTACAGAAGGTATTTCTACAGCGCACAAAGGAGTACAGGAAATATCTCTAGAACGTACAAAGGAGTACACGAGGTATCTCTACAGCGTACAAAGGAGTACAGAAAGTATCTCTACAGCGCACAAAGGAGTACAGAAGGTATCTCTACAGCGCACAAAGGAGTACAGAAGGTATCTCTACAGCGTACAAAGGAGTACAGAAGGTATCTCTACAGCACACAAAGGAGTACAGAAGGTATCTCTACAGCGCACAAAGGAGTACAGAAGGTATCTCTACAGCGCACAAAGGAGTACAGGAAATATCTCTAGAACGTACAAAGGAGTACACGAGGTATCTCTACAGCGTTCAAAGGAGTACAGAAGGTATCTCTACAGCGCACAAAGGAGTACAGAAGGTATCTTTACAGCGCACAAAGGAGTACAGAAGGTATCTCTACAGCGCACAAAGGAGTACAGAAGGTATCTCCACAGAGCACAAAGAAGTACAGAAGGTATCTCTACAGCGCACAAAGGAGTACAGAAGGTATCTCTACAGCGCACAAAGGAGTACAAAAGGTATCTCTACAGCGCACAAAGGAGTACAGGAAATATCTCTAGAACGTACAAAGGAGTACACGAGGTATCTCTACAGCGTACAAAGGAGTACAGAAGGTATCTCTACAGCGCACAAAGGAGTACAGAAGGTATCTCTACAGCGCACAAAGGAGTACAGAAGGTATCTCTACAGCGCACAAAGGAGTACAGAAGGTATCTCTACAGCGCACAAAGGAGTACAGAAGGTATCTCTACAGCGCACAAAGGAGTACAGAAGGTATCTCTACAGCGCACAAAGGAGTACAGAAGGTATCTCTACAGCGCACAAAGGAGTACAGAAGGTATCTCTACAGCGCACAAAGGAGTACAGAAGGTATCTCTACAGCGTACAAAGGAGTACAGAAGGTATCTCTACAGCGCACAAAGGAGTACAGAAGGTATCTTTACAGCGCACAGGAGTACAGAAGGTATCTCTACAGCGCACAAAGGAGTACAGAAGGTATCTCTACAGCGCACAAAGGAGTACAGAAGGTATCTCTACAGCGCACAAAGGAGTACAGAAGGTATCTCTACAGCGCACAAAGGAGTACAGGAAATATCTCTAGAATGTACAAAGGAGTACACGAGGTATCTCTACAGCGTACAAAGGAGTACAGAAGGTATCTCTACAGCGCACAAAGGAGTACAGAAGGTATCTCTACAGCGCACAAAGGAGTACAGAAGGTATCTCTACAGCGCACAAAGAAGTACAGAAGGTATCTCTACAGCGCACAAAGGAGTACAGAAGGTATCTCTACAGCGCACAAAGGAGTACAGAAGGTATCTCTACAGCGCACAAAGGAGTACAGGAAATATCTCTAGAACGTACAAAGGAGTACACGAGGTATCTCTACAGCGTACAAAGGAGTACAGAAAGTATCTCTACAGTGCACAAAGGAGTACAGAAGGTATCTCTACAGCGTACAAAGGAGTACAGAAGGTATCTCTACAGCGCACAAAGGAGTACAGAAGGTATCTCTACAGCGCACAAAGGAGTACAGAAGGTATCTCTACAGCGCACAAAGGAGTACAGGAAATATCTCTAGAACGTACGAAGGAGTACACGAGGTATCTCTACAGCGTACAAGGGAGTACAGAAGGTATCTCTACAGCGCACAAAGGAGTACAGAAGGTATCTCTACAGCGCACAAAGGAGTACAGGAAATATCTCTAGAACGTACGAAGGAGTACACGAGGTATCTCTACAGCGCACAAAGGAGTACAGAAGGTATCTCTACAGCGCACAAAGGAGTACAGGAAATATCTCTAGAACGTACGAAGGAGTACACGAGGTATCTCTACAGCGTACAAGGGAGTACAGAAGGTATCTCTACAGCGCACAAAGGAGTACAGAAGGTATCTCTACAGCGCACAAAGGAGTACAGAAGGTATCTCTACAGCGCAAAAAGGAGTACAGAAGGTATCTCTACAGCGCACAAAGGAGTACAGAAGGTATCTCTACAGCGCACAAAGGAGTACAGGAAATATCTCTAGAACGTACAAAGGAGTACACGAGGTATCTCTACAGCGTACAAAGGAGTACAGAAAGTATCTCTACAGCGCACAAAGGAGTACAGAAGGTATCTCTACAGCGTACAAAGGAGTACAGAAGGTATCTCTACAGCGCACAAAGGAGTACAGAAGGTATCTTTACAGCGCACAGGAGTACAGAAGGTATCTCTACAGCGCACAAAGGAGTACAGAAGGTATCTCTACAGCGCACAAAGGAGTACAGAAGGTATCTCTACAGCGCACAAAGGAGTACAGAAGGTATCTCTACAGCGCACAAAGGAGTACAGGAAATATCTCTAGAATGTACAAAGGAGTACACGAGGTATCTCTACAGCGTACAAAGGAGTACAGAAGGTATCTCTACAGCGCACAAAGGAGTACAGAAGGTATCTCTACAGCGCACAAAGGAGTACAGAAGGTATCTCTACAGCGCACAAAGAAGTACAGAAGGTATCTCTACAGCGCACAAAGGAGTACAGAAGGTATCTCTACAGCGCACAAAGGAGTACAGAAGGTATCTCTACAGCGCACAAAGGAGTACAGGAAATATCTCTAGAACGTACAAAGGAGTACACGAGGTATCTCTACAGCGTACAAAGGAGTACAGAAAGTATCTCTACAGTGCACAAAGGAGTACAGAAGGTATCTCTACAGCGTACAAAGGAGTACAGAAGGTATCTCTACAGCGCACAAAGGAGTACAGAAGGTATCTCTACAGCGCACAAAGGAGTACAGAAGGTATCTCTACAGCGCACAAAGGAGTACAGGAAATATCTCTAGAACGTACGAAGGAGTACACGAGGTATCTCTACAGCGTACAAGGGAGTACAGAAGGTATCTCTACAGCGCACAAAGGAGTACAGAAGGTATCTCTACAGCGCACAAAGGAGTACAGGAAATATCTCTAGAACGTACGAAGGAGTACACGAGGTATCTCTACAGCGCACAAAGGAGTACAGAAGGTATCTCTACAGCGCACAAAGGAGTACAGGAAATATCTCTAGAACGTACGAAGGAGTACACGAGGTATCTCTACAGCGTACAAGGGAGTACAGAAGGTATCTCTACAGCGCACAAAGGAGTACAGAAGGTATCTCTACAGCGCACAAAGGAGTACAGAAGGTATCTCTACAGCGCAAAAAGGAGTACAGAAGGTATCTCTACAGCGCACAAAGGAGTACAGAAGGTATCTCTACAGCGCACAAAGGAGTACAGGAAATATCTCTAGAACGTACAAAGGAGTACACGAGGTATCTCTACAGCGTACAAAGGAGTACAGAAAGTATCTCTACAGCGCACAAAGGAGTACAGAAGGTATCTCTACAGCGTACAAAGGAGTACAGAAGGTATCTCTACAGCGCACAAAGGAGTACAGAAGGTATCTCTACAGCGCATAAAGGAGTACAGAAGGTATCTCTACAGCGCACAAAGGAGTACAGAAGGTATCTCTAGAACGTACAAAGGAGTACACGAGGTATCTCTACAGCGTACAAAGGAGTACAGAAGGTATCTCTACAGCGCACAAAGGAGTACAGGAAATATCTCTAGAACGTACGAAGGAGTACACGAGGTATCTCTACAGCGCACAAAGGAGTACAGAAGGTATCTCTACAGCGCACAAAGGAGTACAGAAGGTATCTCTACAGCGCACAAAGGAGTACAGAAGGTATTTCTACAGCGCACAAAGGAGTACAGGAAATATCTCTAGAACGTACAAAGGAGTACACGAGGTATCTCTACAGCGTACAAAGGAGTACAGAAAGTATCTCTACAGCGCACAAAGGAGTACAGAAGGTATCTCTACAGCGTACAAAGAAGTACAGAAGGTATCTCTACAGCACACAAAGGAGTACAGAAGGTATCTCTACAGCGCACAAAGGAGTACAGAAGGTATCTCTACAGCGCACAAAGGAGTACAGGAAATATCTCTAGAACGTACAAAGGAGTACACGAGGTATCTCTACAGCGTACAAAGGAGTACAGAAGGTATCTCTACAGCGCACAAAGGAGTACAGATGGTATCTTTACAGCGCACAAAGGAGTACAGAAGGTATCTCTACAGCGCACAAAGGAGTACAGAAGGTATCTCCACAGAGCACAAAGAAGTACAGAAGGTATCTCTACAGCGCACAAAGGAGTACAGAAGGTATCTCTACAGCGCACAAAGGAGTACAGAAGGTATCTCTACAGCGCACAAAGGAGTACAGGAAATATCTCTAGAACGTACAAAGGAGTACACGAGGTATCTCTACAGCGTACAAAGGAGTACAGAAGGTATCTCTACAGCGCACAAAGGAGTACAGAAGGTATCTCTACAGCGCACAAAGGAGTACAGAAGGTATCTCTACAGCGCACAAAGGAGTACAGAAGGTATCTCTACAGCGCACAAAGGAGTACAGAAGGTATCTCTACAGCGCACAAAGGAGTACAGAAGGTATCTCTACAGCGCACAAAGGAGTACAGAAGGTATCTCTACAGCGCACAAAGGAGTACAGAAGGTATCTCTACAGCGCACAAAGGAGTACAGAAGGTATCTCTACAGCGTACAAATGAGTACAGAAGGTATCTCTACAGCGCACAAAGGAGTACAGAAGGTATCTTTACAGCGCACAGGAGTACAGAAGGTATCTCTACAGCGCACAAAGGAGTACAGAAGGTATCTCTACAGCGCACAAAGGAGTACAGAAGGTATCTCTACAGCGCACAAAAGAGTACAGAAGGTATCTCTACAGCGCACAAAGGAGTACAGGAAATATCTCTAGAATGTACAAAGGAGTACACGAGGTATCTCTACAGCGTACAAAGGAGTACAGAAGGTATCTCTACAGCGCACAAAGGAGTACAGAAGGTATCTCTACAGCGCACAAAGGAGTACAGAAGGTATCTCTACAGCGCACAAAGAAGTACAGAAGGTATCTCTACAGCGCAAAAAGGAGTACAGAAGGTATCTCTACAGCGCACAAAGGAGTACAGAAGGTATCTCTACAGCGCACAAAGGAGTACAGGAAATATCTCTAGAACGTACAAAGGAGTACACGAGGTATCTCTACAGCGTACAAAGGAGTACAGAAAGTATCTCTACAGCGCACAAAGGAGTACAGAAGGTATCTCTACAGCGTACAAAGGAGTACAGAAGGTATCTCTACAGCGCACAAAGGAGTACAGAAGGTATCTCTACAGCGCACAAAGGAGTACAGAAGGTATCTCTACAGCGCACAAAGGAGTACAGAAGGTATCTCTAGAACGTACAAAGGAGTACACGAGGTATCTCTACAGCGTACAAAGGAGTACAGAAGGTATCTCTACAGCGCACAAAGGAGTACAGGAAATATCTCTAGAACGTACGAAGGAGTACACGAGGTATCTCTACAGCGCACAAAGGAGTACAGAAGGTATCTCTACAGCGCACAAAGGAGTACAGAAGGTATCTCTACAGCGCACAAAGGAGTACAGAAGGTATTTCTACAGCGCACAAAGGAGTACAGGAAATATCTCTAGAACGTACAAAGGAGTACACGAGGTATCTCTACAGCGTACAAAGGAGTACAGAAAGTATCTCTACAGCGCACAAAGGAGTACAGAAGGTATCTCTACAGCGCACAAAGGAGTACAGAAGGTATCTCTACAGCGTACAAAGGAGTACAGAAGGTATCTCTACAGCACACAAAGGAGTACAGAAGGTATCTCTACAGCGCACAAAGGAGTACAGAAGGTATCTCTACAGCGCACAAAGGAGTACAGGAAATATCTCTAGAACGTACAAAGGAGTACACGAGGTATCTCTACAGCGTACAAAGGAGTACAGAAGGTATCTCTACAGCGCACAAAGGAGTACAGAAGGTATCTTTACAGCGCACAAAGGAGTACAGAAGGTATCTCTACAGCGCACAAAGGAGTACAGAAGGTATCTCCACAGAGCACAAAGAAGTACAGAAGGTATCTCTACAGCGCACAAAGGAGTACAGAAGGTATCTCTACAGCGCACAAAGGAGTACAAAAGGTATCTCTACAGCGCACAAAGGAGTACAGGAAATATCTCTAGAACGTACAAAGGAGTACACGAGGTATCTCTACAGCGTACAAAGGAGTACAGAAGGTATCTCTACAGCGCACAAAGGAGTACAGAAGGTATCTCTACAGCGCACAAAGGAGTACAGAAGGTATCTCTACAGCGCACAAAGGAGTACAGAAGGTATCTCTACAGCGCACAAAGGAGTACAGAAGGTATCTCTACAGCGCACAAAGGAGTACAGAAGGTATCTCTACAGCGCACAAAGGAGTACAGAAGGTATCTCTACAGCGCACAAAGGAGTACAGAAGGTATCTCTACAGCGCACAAAGGAGTACAGAAGGTATCTCTACAGCGTACAAAGGAGTACAGAAGGTATCTCTACAGCGCACAAAGGAGTACAGAAGGTATCTTTACAGCGCACAGGAGTACAGAAGGTATCTCTACAGCGCACAAAGGAGTACAGAAGGTATCTCTACAGCGCACAAAGGAGTACAGAAGGTATCTCTACAGCGCACAAAGGAGTACAGAAGGTATCTCTACAGCGCACAAAGGAGTACAGGAAATATCTCTAGAATGTACAAAGGAGTACACGAGGTATCTCTACAGCGTACAAAGGAGTACAGAAGGTATCTCTACAGCGCACAAAGGAGTACAGAAGGTATCTCTACAGCGCACAAAGGAGTACAGAAGGTATCTCTACAGCGCACAAAGAAGTACAGAAGGTATCTCTACAGCGCACAAAGGAGTACAGAAGGTATCTCTACAGCGCACAAAGGAGTACAGAAGGTATCTCTACAGCGCACAAAGGAGTACAGGAAATATCTCTAGAACGTACAAAGGAGTACACGAGGTATCTCTACAGCGTACAAAGGAGTACAGAAAGTATCTCTACAGCGCACAAAGGAGTACAGAAGGTATCTCTACAGCGTACAAAGGAGTACAGAAGGTATCTCTACAGCGCACAAAGGAGTACAGAAGGTATCTCTACAGCGCACAAAGGAGTACAGAAGGTATCTCTACAGCGCACAAAGGAGTACAGGAAATATCTCTAGAACGTACGAAGGAGTACACGAGGTATCTCTACAGCGTACAAGGGAGTACAGAAGGTATCTCTACAGCGCACAAAGGAGTACAGAAGGTATCTCTACAGCGCACAAAGGAGTACAGAAGGTATCTCTACAGCGCACAAAGGAGTACAGAAGGTATCTCTACAGAGCACAAAGGAGTACAGAAGGTATCTCTACAGCGCACAAAGGAGTACAGAAGGTATCTCTACAGCGCACAAAGGAGTACAGAAGGTATCTCTACAGCGCACAAAGGAGTACAGGAAATATCTCTAGAACGTACAAAGGAGTACACGAGGTATCTCTACAGCGTACAAAGGAGTACAGAAGGTATCTCTACAGCGCACAAAGGAGTACAGAAGGTATCTCAACAGCGTACAAAGGAGTACAGAAGGTATCTCTACAGCGCACAAAGGAGTACAGAAGGTATCTCTACAGCGCACAAAGGAGTACAGAAGGTATCTCTACAGCGCACAAAGGAGTACAGGAAATATCTCTAGAACGTACAAAGGAGTACACGAGGTATCTCTACAGCGTACAAAGGAGTACAGAAGGTATCTCTACAGCGCACAAAGGAGTACAGAAGGTATCTCTACAGCGCACAAAGGAGTACAGAAGGTATCTCTACAGCGCACAAAGGAGTACAGAAGGTATCTCTACAGCGCACAAAGGAGTACAGAAGGTATCTCTACAGCGCACAAAGGAGTACAGAAGGTATCTCTACAGCGCACAAAGGAGTACAGGAAATATCTCTAGAACGTACAAAGAAGTACAGGAAATATCTCTAGAACGTACAAAGGAGTACACGAGGTATCTCTACAGCGTACAAAGGAGTACAGAAGGTATCTCTACAGCGCACAAAGGAGTACAGAGGGTACCTCTACAGCGCACAAAGGAGTACAGAAGGTATCTCTACAGCGCACAAGGAGTACAGAAGGTATCTCTACAGCGCACAAAGGAGTACAGAAGGTATCACTACAGCGCACAAAGGAGTACAGAAGGTATCTCTACAGCGCACAAAGGAGTACAGAAGGTATCTCTACAGCGCACAAAGGAGTACAGAAGGTATCTCTACAGCGTACAAAGGAGTACAGAAGGTATCTCTACAGCGCACAAAGGAGTACAGAAGGTATCTCTACAGCGCACAAAGGAGTACAGAAGGTATCTCTACAGCGCACAAAGGAGTACAGAAGGTATCTCTACAGCGCACAAAGGAGTACAGAAGGTATACCTACAGCGCACAAAGGAGTACAGAAGGTATCTCTACAGCGCACAAAGGAGTACAGGAAATATCTCTAGAACGTACAAAGGAGTACATGAGGTATCTCTACAGCGTACAAAGAAGTACAGAAGGTATCTATACAGCGCACAAAGGAGTACAGAAGGTATCTCTACAGCGCACAAAGGAGTACAGAAGGTATCTCTACAGCGCACAAAGGAGTACAGAAGGTATCTCTACAGCGTACAAAGGAGTACAGAAGGTATCTCTACAGCGCACAAAGGAGTACAGAAGGTATCTTTACAGCGCACAAAGGAGTACAGAAGGTATCTCTACAGCGCACAAAGGAGTACAGAAGGTATCTCTACAGCGCACAAAGGAGTACAGAATGTATCTCTACAGCGCACAAAGGAGTACAGAAGGTATCTCTACAGCGCACAAAGGAGTTCAGGAAATATCTCTAGAACGTACAAAGGAGTACACGAGGTATCTCTACAGCGTACAAAGGAGTACAGAAGGTATCTCTACAGCGCACAAAGGAGTACAGAAGGTATCTCTACAGCGCACAAAGGAGTACAGAAGGTATCTCTACAGCGCACAAAGGAGTACAGAAGGTATCTCTACAGCGCACAAAGGAGTACAGAAGGTATCTCTACAGCGCACAAAGGAGTACAGAAGGTATCTCTACAGCGCACAAAGGAGTACAGAAGGTATCTCTACAGCGCACAAAGGAGTACAGAAGGTATCTCTACAGCGTACAAAGGAGTACAGAAGGTATCTCTACAGCGCACAAAGGAGTACAGAAGGTATCTTTACAGCGCACAGGAGTACAGAAGGTATCTCTACAGCGCACAAAGTAGTACAGAAGGTATCTCTACAGCGCACAAAGGAGTACAGAAGGTATCTCTACAGCGCACAAAGGAGTACAGAAGGTATCTCTACAGCGCAAAAAGGAGTACAGGAAATATCTCTAGAACGTACAAAGGAGTACACGAGGTATCTCTACAGCGCACAAAGGAGTACAGAAGGTATCTCTACAGCGCACAAAGGAGTACAGGAAATATCTCTAGAACGTACAAAGGAGTACACGAGGTATCTCTACAGCGTACAAAGGAGTACAGAAGGTATCTCTACAGCGCACGAAGGAGTACAGGAAATATCTCTAGAACGTACAAAGGAGTACAGAAGGTATCTCTACAGCGCACAAAGGAGTACAGAAGGTATCTCTACAGCGCACAAAGGAGTACAGAAGGTTTCTCTACAGCGCACAAAGGAGTACAGAAGGTATCTCTACAGCGCACAAAGGAGTACAGAAGGTATCTCTACAGCGCACAAAGGAGTACAGGAAATATCTCTAGAACGTACAAAAAAGTACACGAGGTATCTCTACAGCGTACAAAGGAGTACAGAAGGTATCTCTACAGCGCACAAAGGAGTACAGAAGGTATCTCTACAGCGTACAAAGGAGTACAGAAGGTATCTCTACAGCGCACAAAGGAGTACAGAAGGTATCTCTACAGCGCACAAAGGAGTACAGAAGGTATCTCTACAGCGCACAAAGGAGTACAGAAGGTATCTCTACAGCACACAAAGGAGTACAGGAAATATCTCTAGAACGTACAAAGGAGTACACGAGGTATCTCTACAGCGTACAAAGGAGTACAGAAGGTATCTCTACAGCGCACAAAGGAGTACAGAAGGTATCTCTACAGCGCACAAAGGAGTACAGAAGGTATCTCTACAGCACACAAAGGAGTACAGAAGGTATCTCTACAGCGCACAAAGGAGTACAGAAGGTATCTCAACAACGCACAAAGGAGTACAGAAGGTATCTCTACAGCGCACAAAGGAGTACAGGAAATATCTCTAGAACGTACAAAGGAGTACACGAGGTATCTCTACAGCGTACAAAGGAGTACAGAAGGTATCTCTACAGCGCACAAAGGAGTACAGGAAATATCTCTAGAACGTACAAAGGAGTACACGAGGTATCTCTACAGCGTACAAAGGAGTACAGAAGGTATCTCTACAGCGCACAAAGAAGTACAGAAGGTATCTCTACAGCGCACAAAGGAGTGCAGAAGGTATCTCTACAGCGCACAAAGGAGTACAGAAGGTATCTCTACAGCGCACAAAGGAGTACAGAAGGTATCTCTACAGCGCACAAAGGAGTACAGGAAATATCTCTAGAACGTACAAAGGAGTACACGAGGTATCTCTACAGCTTACAAAGGAGTACAGGAGGTATCTCTACAGCGCACAAAGGAGTACAGAAGGTATCTCTACAGCGCACAAAGGAGTACAGAAGGTATCTCTAAAGCGCACAAAGGAGTACAGAAGGTATCTCTACAGCGCACAAAGGAGTACAGAAGGTATCTCTACAGCGCACAAAGGAGTACAGAAGGTATCTCTACAGCGCACAAAGGAGTACAGAAGGTATCTTTACAGCGCACAAAGGAGTACAGAAGGTATCTCTACAGCGCACAAAGGAGTACAGAAGGTATCTCTACAGCGCACAATGGAGTACAGGAAATATCTCTAGAACGTACAAAGGAGTACACGAGGTATCTCTACAGCGTACAAAGGAGTACAGAAGGTATCTCTACAGCGCACAAAGGAGTACAGGAAATATCTCTAGAACGTACGAAGGAGTACAGAAGGTATCTCTACAGCGCACAAAGGAGTACAGAAGGAATCTCTACAGCGCACAAAGGAGTACAGAAGGTATCTCTACAGCGCACAAAGGAGTACAGAAGGTATCTCTACAGCGCACAAAGGAGTACAGAAGGTATCTCTACAGCGCTCAAAGGAGTACAGAAGGTATCTCTACAGCGCACAAAGGAGTACAGGAAATATCTCTAGAACGAACAAAGGAGTACACGAGGTATCTCTACAGCGTACAAAGGATTACACAAGGTATCTCTACAGCGCACAAAGGAGTTCAGAAGGTATCTCTACAGCGCACAAAGGAGTACAGAAGGTATCTCTACAGCGCACAAAGGAGTACAGAAGGTATCTCTACAGCGCACAAAGGAGTACAGAAGGTATCTCTACTGCGCACAAAGGAGTACAGGAAATATCTCTAGAACGAACAAAGGAGTACACGAGGTATCTCTACAGCGTACAAAGGAGTACACAAGGTATCTCTACAGCGCACAAAGGAGTACAGAAGGTATCTCTACAGCGCACAAAGGAGTACAGAAGGTATCTCTACAGCGCACAAAGGAGTACAGAAGGTATCTCTACAGCGCACAAAGGAGTACAGAAGGTATCTCTACAGCGCACAAAGGAGTACAGGAAATATCTCTAGAACGTACAAAGGAGTACACGAGGTATCTCTACAGCGTACAAAGGAGTACAGAAGGTATCTCTACAGCGCACAAAGGAGTACAGAAGGTATCTCTACAGCGCACAAAGGAGTACAGAAGGTATCTCTACAGCGCACAAAGGAGTACAGAAGGTATTTCTACAGCGCACAAAGGAGTACAGAAGGTATCTCTACAGCGCACAAAGGAGTACAGAAGGTATCTCTACAGCGCACAAAGGAGTACAGGAAATATCTCTAGAACGTACAAAGGAGTACACGAGGTATCTCTACAGCGTACAAAGGAGTACAGAAAGTATCTCTACAGCGCACAAAGGAGTACAGAAGGTATCTCTACAGCGTACAAAGGAGTACAGAAGGTATCTCTACAGCGCACAAAGGAGTACAGAAGGTATCTCTACAGCGCACAAAGGAGTACAGAAGGTATCTCTACAGCGCACAAAGGAGTACAGAAGGTATCTCTAGAACGTACAAAGGAGTACACGAGGTATCTCTACAGCGTACAAAGGAGTACAGAAGGTATCTCTACAGCGCACAAAGGAGTACAGGAAATATCTCTAGAACGTACGAAGGAGTACACGAGGTATCTCTACAGCGCACAAAGGAGTACAGAAGGTATCTCTACAGCGCACAAAGGAGTACAGAAGGTATCTCTACAGCGCACAAAGGAGTACAGAAGGTATTTCTACAGCGCACAAAGGAGTACAGGAAATATCTCTAGAACGTACAAAGGAGTACACGAGGTATCTCTACAGCGTACAAAGGAGTACAGAAAGTATCTCTACAGCGCACAAAGGAGTACAGAAGGTATCTCTACAGCGCACAAAGGAGTACAGAAGGTATCTCTACAGCGTACAAAGGAGTACAGAAGGTATCTCTACAGCACACAAAGGAGTACAGAAGGTATCTCTACAGCGCACAAAGGAGTACAGAAGGTATCTCTACAGCGCACAAAGGAGTACAGGAAATATCTCTAGAACGTACAAAGGAGTACACGAGGTATCTCTACAGCGTACAAAGGAGTACAGAAGGTATCTCTACAGCGCACAAAGGAGTACAGAAGGTATCTTTACAGCGCACAAAGGAGTACAGAAGGTATCTCTACAGCGCACAAAGGAGTACAGAAGGTATCTCCACAGAGCACAAAGAAGTACAGAAGGTATCTCTACAGCGCACAAAGGAGTACAGAAGGTATCTCTACAGCGCACAAAGGAGTACAAAAGGTATCTCTACAGCGCACAAAGGAGTACAGGAAATATCTCTAGAACGTACAAAGGAGTACACGAGGTATCTCTACAGCGTACAAAGGAGTACAGAAGGTATCTCTACAGCGCACGAAGGAGTACAGAAGGTATCTCTACAGCGCACAAAGGAGTACAGAAGGTATCTCTACAGCGCACAAAGGAGTACAGAAGGTATCTCTACAGCGCACAAAGGAGTACAGAAGGTATCTCTACAGCGCACAAAGGAGTACAGAAGGTATCTCTACAGCGCACAAAGGAGTACAGAAGGTATCTCTACAGCGCACAAAGGAGTACAGAAGGTATCTCTACAGCGCACAAAGGAGTACAGAAGGTATCTCTACAGCGTACAAAGGAGTACAGAAGGTATCTCTACAGCGCACAAAGGAGTACAGAAGGTATCTTTACAGCGCACAGGAGTACAGAAGGTATCTCTACAGCGCACAAAGGAGTACAGAAGGTATCTCTACAGCGCACAAAGGAGTACAGAAGGTATCTCTACAGCGCACAAAGGAGTACAGAAGGTATCTCTACAGCGCACAAAGGAGTACAGGAAATATCTCTAGAATGTACAAAGGAGTACACGAGGTATCTCTACAGCGTACAAAGGAGTACAGAAGGTATCTCTACAGCGCACAAAGGAGTACAGAAGGTATCTCTACAGCGCACAAAGGAGTACAGAAGGTATCTCTACAGCGCACAAAGAAGTACAGAAGGTATCTCTACAGCGCACAAAGGAGTACAGAAGGTATCTCTACAGCGCACAAAGGAGTACAGAAGGTATCTCTACAGCGCACAAAGGAGTACAGGAAATATCTCTAGAACGTACAAAGGAGTACACGAGGTATCTCTACAGCGTACAAAGGAGTACAGAAAGTATCTCTACAGCGCACAAAGGAGTACAGAAGGTATCTCTACAGCGTACAAAGGAGTACAGAAGGTATCTCTACAGCGCACAAAGGAGTACAGAAGGTATCTCTACAGCGCACAAAGGAGTACAGAAGGTATCTCTACAGCGCACAAAGGAGTACAGGAAATATCTCTAGAACGTACGAAGGAGTACACGAGGTATCTCTACAGCGTACAAGGGAGTACAGAAGGTATCTCTACAGCGCACAAAGGAGTACAGAAGGTATCTCTACAGCGCACAAAGGAGTACAGAAGGTATCTCTACAGCGCACAAAGGAGTACAGAAGGTATCTCTACAGAGCACAAAGGAGTACAGAAGGTATCTCTACAGCGCACAAAGGAGTACAGAAGGTATCTCTACAGCGCACAAAGGAGTACAGAAGGTATCTCTACAGCGCACAAAGGAGTACAGGAAATATCTCTAGAACGTACAAAGGAGTACACGAGGTATCTCTACAGCGTACAAAGGAGTACAGAAGGTATCTCTACAGCGCACAAAGGAGTACAGAAGGTATCTCAACAGCGTACAAAGGAGTACAGAAGGTATCTCTACAGCGCACAAAGGAGTACAGAAGGTATCTCTACAGCGCACAAAGGAGTACAGAAGGTATCTCTACAGCGCACAAAGGAGTACAGGAAATATCTCTAGAACGTACAAAGGAGTACACGAGGTATCTCTACAGCGTACAAAGGAGTACAGAAGGTATCTCTACAGCGCACAAAGGAGTACAGAAGGTATCTCTACAGCGCACAAAGGAGTACAGAAGGTATCTCTACAGCGCACAAAGGAGTACAGAAGGTATCTCTACAGCGCACAAAGGAGTACAGAAGGTATCTCTACAGCGCACAAAGGAGTACAGAAGGTATCTCTACAGCGCACAAAGGAGTACAGGAAATATCTCTAGAACGTACAAAGAAGTACAGGAAATATCTCTAGAACGTACAAAGGAGTACACGAGGTATCTCTACAGCGTACAAAGGAGTACAGAAGGTATCTCTACAGCGCACAAAGGAGTACAGAGGGTACCTCTACAGCGCACAAAGGAGTACAGAAGGTATCTCTACAGCGCACAAGGAGTACAGAAGGTATCTCTACAGCGCACAAAGGAGTACAGAAGGTATCACTACAGCGCACAAAGGAGTACAGAAGGTATCTCTACAGCGCACAAAGGAGTACAGAAGGTATCTCTACAGCGCACAAAGGAGTACAGAAGGTATCTCTACAGCGTACAAAGGAGTACAGAAGGTATCTCTACAGCGCACAAAGGAGTACAGAAGGTATCTCTACAGCGCACAAAGGAGTACAGAAGGTATCTCTACAGCGCACAAAGGAGTACAGAAGGTATCTCTACAGCGCACAAAGGAGTACAGAAGGTATACCTACAGCGCACAAAGGAGTACAGAAGGTATCTCTACAGCGCACAAAGGAGTACAGGAAATATCTCTAGAACGTACAAAGGAGTGCATGAGGTATCTCTACAGCGTACAAAGAAGTACAGAAGGTATCTATACAGCGCACAAAGGAGTACAGAAGGTATCTCTACAGCGCACAAAGGAGTACAGAATGTATCTCTACAGCGCACAAAGGAGTACAGAAGGTATCTCTACAGCGTACAAAGGAGTACAGAAGGTATCTCTACAGCGCACAAAGGAGTACAGAAGGTATCTTTACAGCGCACAAAGGAGTACAGAAGGTATCTCTACAGCGCACAAAGGAGTACAGAAGGTATCTCTACAGCGCACAAAGGAGTACAGAATGTATCTCTACAGCGCACAAAGGAGTACAGAAGGTATCTCTACAGCGCACAAAGGAGTTCAGGAAATATCTCTAGAACGTACAAAGGAGTACACGAGGTATCTCTACAGCGTACAAAGGAGTACAGAAGGTATCTCTACAGCGCACAAAGGAGTACAGAAGGTATCTCTACAGCGCACAAAGGAGTACAGAAGGTATCTCTACAGCGCACAAAGGAGTACAGAAGGTATCTCTACAGCGCACAAAGGAGTACAGAAGGTATCTCTACAGCGCACAAAGGAGTACAGAAGGTATCTCTACAGCGCACAAAGGAGTACAGAAGGTATCTCTACAGCGCACAAAGGAGTACAGAAGGTATCTCTACAGCGTACAAAGGAGTACAGAAGGTATCTCTACAGCGCACAAAGGAGTACAGAAGGTATCTTTACAGCGCACAGGAGTACAGAAGGTATCTCTACAGCGCACAAAGGAGTACAGAAGGTATCTCTACAGCGCACAAAGGAGTACAGAAGGTATCTCTACAGCGCACAAAGGAGTACAGAAGGTATCTCTACAGCGCAAAAAGGAGTACAGGAAATATCTCTAGAACGTACAAAGGAGTACACGAGGTATCTCTACAGCGCACAAAGGAGTACAGAAGGTATCTCTACAGCGCACAAAGGAGTACAGGAAATATCTCTAGAACGTACAAAGGAGTACACGAGGTATCTCTACAGCGTACAAAGGAGTACAGAAGGTATCTCTACAGCGCACGAAGGAGTACAGGAAATATCTCTAGAACGTACAAAGGAGTACAGAAGGTATCTCTACAGCGCACAAAGGAGTACAGAAGGTATCTCTACAGCGCACAAAGGAGTACAGAAGGTTTCTCTACAGCGCACAAAGGAGTACAGAAGGTATCTCTACAGCGCACAAAGGAGTACAGAAGGTATCTCTACAGCGCACAAAGGAGTACAGGAAATATCTCTAGAACGTACAAAAAAGTACACGAGGTATCTCTACAGCGTACAAAGGAGTACAGAAGGTATCTCTACAGCGCACAAAGGAGTACAGAAGGTATCTCTACAGCGTACAAAGGAGTACAGAAGGTATCTCTACAGCGCACAAAGGAGTACAGAAGGTATCTCTACAGCGCACAAAGGAGTACAGAAGGTATCTCTACAGCGCACAAAGGAGTACAGAAGGTATCTCTACAGCACACAAAGGAGTACAGGAAATATCTCTAGAACGTACAAAGGAGTACACGAGGTATCTCTACAGCGTACAAAGGAGTACAGAAGGTATCTCTACAGCGCACAAAGGAGTACAGAAGGTATCTCTACAGCGCACAAAGGAGTACAGAAGGTATCTCTACAGCACACAAAGGAGTACAGAAGGTATCTCTACAGCGCACAAAGGAGTACAGAAGGTATCTCAACAACGCACAAAGGAGTACAGAAGGTATCTCTACAGCGCACAAAGGAGTACAGGAAATATCTCTAGAACGTACAAAGGAGTACACGAGGTATCTCTACAGCGTACAAAGGAGTACAGAAGGTATCTCTACAGCGCACAAAGGAGTACAGGAAATATCTCTAGAACGTACAAAGGAGTACACGAGGTATCTCTACAGCGTACAAAGGAGTACAGAAGGTATCTCTACAGCGCACAAAGAAGTACAGAAGGTATCTCTACAGCGCACAAAGGAGTGCAGAAGGTATCTCTACAGCGCACAAAGGAGTACAGAAGGTATCTCTACAGCGCACAAAGGAGTACAGAAGGTATCTCTACAGCGCACAAAGGAGTACAGGAAATATCTCTAGAACGTACAAAGGAGTACACGAGGTATCTCTACAGCTTACAAAGGAGTACAGGAGGTATCTCTACAGCGCACAAAGGAGTACAGAAGGTATCTCTACAGCGCACAAAGGAGTACAGAAGGTATCTCTAAAGCGCACAAAGGAGTACAGAAGGTATCTCTACAGCGCACAAAGGAGTACAGAAGGTATCTCTACAGCGCACAAAGGAGTACAGAAGGTATCTCTACAGCGCACAAAGGAGTACAGAAGGTATCTTTACAGCGCACAAAGGAGTACAGAAGGTATCTCTACAGCGCACAAAGGAGTACAGAAGGTATCTCTACAGCGCACAATGGAGTACAGGAAATATCTCTAGAACGTACAAAGGAGTACACGAGGTATCTCTACAGCGTACAAAGGAGTACAGAAGGTATCTCTACAGCGCACAAAGGAGTACAGGAAATATCTCTAGAACGTACGAAGGAGTACAGAAGGTATCTCTACAGCGCACAAAGGAGTACAGAAGGAATCTCTACAGCGCACAAAGGAGTACAGAAGGTATCTCTACAGCGCACAAAGGAGTACAGAAGGTATCTCTACAGCGCACAAAGGAGTACAGAAGGTATCTCTACAGCGCTCAAAGGAGTACAGAAGGTATCTCTACAGCGCACAAAGGAGTACAGGAAATATCTCTAGAACGAACAAAGGAGTACACGAGGTATCTCTACAGCGTACAAAGGATTACACAAGGTATCTCTACAGCGCACAAAGGAGTTCAGAAGGTATCTCTACAGCGCACAAAGGAGTACAGAAGGTATCTCTACAGCGCACAAAGGAGTACAGAAGGTATCTCTACAGCGCACAAAGGAGTACAGAAGGTATCTCTACTGCGCACAAAGGAGTACAGGAAATATCTCTAGAACGAACAAAGGAGTACACGAGGTATCTCTACAGCGTACAAAGGAGTACACAAGGTATCTCTACAGCGCACAAAGGAGTACAGAAGGTATCTCTACAGCGCACAAAGGAGTACAGAAGGTATCTCTACAGCGCACAAAGGAGTACAGAAGGTATCTCTACAGCGCACAAAGGAGTACAGAAGGTATCTCTACAGCGCACAAAGGAGTACAGGAAATATCTCTAGAACGTACAAAGGAGTACACGAGGTATCTCTACAGCGTACAAAGGAGTACAGAAGGTATCTCTACAGCGCACAAAGGAGTACAGAAGGTATCTCTACAGCGCACAAAGGAGTACAGAAGGTATCTCTACAGCGCACAAAGGAGTACAGAAGGTATTTCTACAGCGCACAAAGGAGTACAGAAGGTATCTCTACAGCGCACAAAGGAGTACAGAAGGTATCTCTACAGCGCACAAAGGAGTACAGGAAATATCTCTAGAACGTACAAAGGAGTACACGAGGTATCTCTACAGCGTACAAAAGAGTACAGAAGGTATCTCTACAGCGCAGAAAGGAGTACAGAAGGTATCTCTACAGCGTACAAAGGAGTACAGAAGGTATCTCTACAGCGCACAAAGGAATACAGAAGGTATCTCTACAGCGCACAAAGGAGTACACGAGGTATCTCTACAGCGTACAAAGGAGTACAGAAGGTATCTCTACAGCGCACAAAGGAGTACAGGAAAAATCTCTAGAACGTACAAAGGAGTACACGAGGTATCTCTACAGCGTACAAAGGAGTACAGAAGGTATCTCTACAGCGCACAAAGGAGTACAGAAGGTATCTCTACAGCGCACAAAGGAGTACAGAAGGTATCTCTACAGCGCACAAAGGAGTACAGAAGGTATCTCTACAGCGCACAAAGGAGTACAGAAGGTATCTCTACAGCGCACATAGGAGTACAGGAAATATCTCTAGAACGTACAAAGGAGTACACGAGGTATCTCTACAGCCTACAAAGGAGTACAGAAGGTATCTCTACAGCGCACAAAGGAGTACAGAAGGTATCTCTACAGCGCACATAGGAGTACTAAAGGTATCTCTACAGCGCACAAAGGAGTACAGAAGGTATCTCTACAGCGCACAAAGGAGTACAGAAGGTATCTCTACAGCGCACAAAGGAGTACAGAAGGTATCTCTACAGCGCACAAAGGAGTACAGGAAATATCTCTAGAACGTACAAAGAAGTACACGAGGTATCTCTACAGCGTACAAAGGAGTACAGAAGGTATCTCTACAGCGCACAAAGGAGTACAGGAAATATCTCTAGAACGTACAAAGGAGTACAGAAGGTATCTCTACAGCGCACATAGGAGTACAGAAGGTATCTCTACAGCGCACAAAGGAGTACAGAAGGTATCTCTACAGCGCACAAAGGAGTACAGAAGGTATCTCTACAGCGCACAAAGGAGTACAGAAGGTATCTCTACAGCGCACAAAGGAGTACAGAAGGTATCTCTACAGCGCACAAAGGAGTACAGAAGGTATCTCTACAGCGCACAAAGGAGTACAGGAAATATCTCTAGAACGTACAAAGGAGTACACGAGGTATCTCTACAGCGTACAAAGGAGTACAGAAGGTATCTCTACAGCGCACAAAGGAGTACAGAAGGTATCTCTACAGCGCACAAAGGAGTACAGAAGGTATCTCTACAGCGCACAAAGGAGTACAGAAGGTATCTCTACAGCGCACAAAGGAGTACAGAAGATATCTCTACAGCGCACAAAGGAGTACAGGAAATATCTCTAGAACGTACAAAGGAGTACACGAGGTATCTCTACAGCGTACAAAGGAGTACTGAAGGTATCTCTACAGCGCACAAAGGAGTACAGAAGGTATCTCTACAGCGCACAAAGGAGTACAGAAGGTATCTCTACAGCGCACAAAGATGTACAGGAAATATCTCTAGAACGTACAAAGGAGTACACGAGGTATCTCTACAGCGCACAAAGGAGTACAGAAGGTATCTCTACAGCGCACAAAGGAGTACAGAAGGTATCCCTACAGCGCACAAAGGAGTACAGAAGGTATCTCTACAGCGCACAAAGGAGTACAAAAGGTATCTCTACAGCGCACAAAGGAGTACAGAAGGTATCTCTACAGCGCACAAAGGAGTACAGAAGATATCTCTACAGCGCACAAAGGAGTACAGAAGGTATCTCTACAGCGCACAAAGGAGTACAGGAAATATCTCTAGAACGTACAAAGGAGTACACGAGGTATCTCTACAGCGTACAAAGGAGTACAGAAGGTATCTCTACAGCGCGCAAAGGAGTACAGAAGGTATCTCTACAGCGTACAAAGGAGTACAGAAGGTATCTCTACAGCGCACAAAGGAGTACATAAGGTATCTCTACAGCGCACAAAGGAGTACAGAAGGTATCTCTACAGCGCACAAAGGAGTACAGAAGGTATCTCTACAGCGCACAAAGGAGTACAAGAAATATCTCTAGAACGTACAAAGGAGTACACGAGGTGTCTCTACAGCGTACAAAGGAGTACAGAAGGTAACTCTACAGCGTACAAAGGAGTACAGAAGGTATCTCTACAGCGCACGAAGGAGTACAGAAGGTATCTCTACAGCGCACAAAGGAGTACAGAAGGTATCTCCACAGCGCACAAAGGAGTACAGATGGTATCTCTACAGCGCACAAAGGAGTACAGGAAATATCTCTAGAACGTACAAAGGAGTACACGAGGTATCTCTACAGCGTACAAACAAGTACAGAAGGTATCTCTACAGCGCACAAAGGAGTACAGAAGGTATCTCTACAGCGCACAAAGGAGTACAGAAGGTATCTCTACAGCGCACAAAGGAGTACAGGAAATATCTCTAGAACGTACAAAGGAGTACACGAGGTATCTCTACAGCGCACAAAGGAGTACAGGAGGTATCTCTACAGCGCACAAAGGAGTACAGAAGGTATCTCTACAGCGCACAAAGGAGTACAGGAAATATCTCTAGAACGTACAAAGGAGTACACGAGGTATCTCTACAGCGCACACAGGAGTACAGAAGGTATCTCTACAGCGCACGAAGGAGTACAGAAGGTATCTCTACAGCGCACAAAGGAGTACAGAAGGTATCTCTACAGCGCACAAAGGAGTACAGAAGGTATCTCTACAGCGCACAAAGGAGTACAGGAAATATCTCTGGAACGTACAAAGGAGTACACGAGGTATCTCTACAGCGCACAAAGGAGTACAGAAGGTATCTCTACAGCGCACAAAGGAGTACAGAAGGTATCTCTACAGCGCACAAAGGAGTACAGAAGGTATCTCTACAGCGCACAAAGGAGTACAGAAGGTGTCTCTACAGCGCACAAAGGAGTACAGAAGGTATCTCTACAGCGCACGAAGGAGTACAGAAGGTATCTCTACAGCGCACAAAGGAGTACAGAAGGTATCTCTACAGCGCACAAAGGAGTACAGGAAATATCTCTAGAACGTACAAAGGAGTACACGAGGTATCTCTACAGCGTACAAAGGAATACAGAAGGTATCTCTACAGCGCACAAAGGAGTACAGAAGGTATCTCTACAGCGTACAAAGGAGTACAGAAGGTATCTCTACAGCGCACAAAGGAGTACAGAAGGTATCTTTACAGCGCACAAAGGAGTACAGAAGGTATCTCTACAGCGCACAAAGGAGTACAGAAGGTATCTCTACAGCGCACAAAGGAGTACAGGAAATATCTCTAGAACGTACAAAGGAGTACACGAGGTATCTCTACAGCGCACAAAGGAGTACAGAAGGTATCTCTACAGCGCACAAAGGAGTACAGAAGGTATCTCTACAGCGCACAAAGGAGTACAGGAACTATCTCTAGAACGTACAAAGGAGTACACGAGGTATCTCTACAGCGCACAAAGGAGTACAGAAGGTATCTCTACAGCGCACAAAGGAGTACAGAAGGTATCTCTACAGCGCACCAAGGAGTACAGAAGGTATCTCTACAGCGCACAAAGGAGTACAGAAGGTATCTCTACAGCGCACAAAGGAGTACAGAAGGTATCTCTACAGCGCACAAAGGAGTACAGAAGGTATCTCTACAGCGCACAAAGGAGTACAGAAGGTATCTCTACAGCGCACTAAGGAGTACAGAAGGTATCTCTACAGCGCACAAAGGAGTACAGGAAATATCTCTAGAACGTACAAAGGAGTACACGAGGTATCTCTACAGCGCACAAAGGAGTACAGAAGGTATCTCTACAGCGCACAAAGGAGTACAGGAAAAATCTCTAGAACGTACAAAGGAGTACACGAGGTATCTCTACAGCGTACAAAGGAGTACAGAAGGTATCTCTACAGCGCACAAAGGAGTACAGAAGGTATCTCTACAGCGCACAAAGGAGTACAGAAGGTATCTCTACAGCGCACAAAGGAGTACAGAAGGTATCTCTACAGCGCACAAAGGAGTACAGGAACTATCTCTAGAACGTACAAAGGAGTACACGAGGTATCTCTACAGCGCACAAAGGAGTACAGAAGGTATCTCTACAGCGCACAAAGGAGTACAGGAAAAATCTCTAGAACGTACAAAGGAGTACACGAGGTATCTCTACAGCGTACAAAGGAGTACAGAAGGTATCTCTACAGCGCACAAAGGAGTACAGAAGGTATCTCTACAGCGCACAAAGGAGTACAGAAGGTATCTCTACAGCGCACAAAGGAGTACAGAAGGTATCTCTACAGCGCACAAAGGAGTACAGAAGGTATCTCTACAGCGCACATAGGAGTACAGGAAATATCTCTAGAACGTACAAAGGAGTACACGAGGTATCTCTACAGCCTACAAAGGAGTACAGAAGGTATCTCTACAGCGCACAAAGGAGTACAGAAGGTATCTCTACAGCGCACATAGGAGTACTAAAGGTATCTCTACAGCGCACAAAGGAGTACAGAAGGTATCTCTACAGCGCACAAAGGAGTACAGAAGGTATCTCTACAGCGCACAAAGGAGTACAGAAGGTATCTCTACAGCGCACAAAGGAGTACAGGAAATATCTCTAGAACGTACAAAGAAGTACACGAGGTATCTCTACAGCGTACAAAGGAGTACAGAAGGTATCTCTACAGCGCACAAAGGAGTACAGGAAATATCTCTAGAACGTACAAAGGAGTACAGAAGGTATCTCTACAGCGCACATAGGAGTACAGAAGGTATCTCTACAGCGCACAAAGGAGTACAGAAGGTATCTCTACAGCGCACAAAGGAGTACAGAAGGTATCTCTACAGCGCACAAAGGAGTACAGAAGGTATCTCTACAGCGCACAAAGGAGTACAGAAGGTATCTCTACAGCGCACAAAGGAGTACAGAAGGTATCTCTACAGCGCACAAAGGAGTACAGGAAATATCTCTAGAACGTACAAAGGAGTACACGAGGTATCTCTACAGCGTACAAAGGAGTACAGAAGGTATCTCTACAGCGCACAAAGGAGTACAGAAGGTATCTCTACAGCGCACAAAGGAGTACAGAAGGTATCTCTACAGCGCACAAAGGAGTACAGAAGGTATCTCTACAGCGCACAAAGGAGTACAGAAGATATCTCTACAGCGCACAAAGGAGTACAGGAAATATCTCTAGAACGTACAAAGGAGTACACGAGGTATCTCTACAGCGTACAAAGGAGTACTGAAGGTATCTCTACAGCGCACAAAGGAGTACAGAAGGTATCTCTACAGCGCACAAAGGAGTACAGAAGGTATCTCTACAGCGCACAAAGATGTACAGGAAATATCTCTAGAACGTACAAAGGAGTACACGAGGTATCTCTACAGCGCACAAAGGAGTACAGAAGGTATCTCTACAGCGCACAAAGGAGTACAGAAGGTATCCCTACAGCGCACAAAGGAGTACAGAAGGTATCTCTACAGCGCACAAAGGAGTACAAAAGGTATCTCTACAGCGCACAAAGGAGTACAGAAGGTATCTCTACAGCGCACAAAGGAGTACAGAAGATATCTCTACAGCGCACAAAGGAGTACAGAAGGTATCTCTACAGCGCACAAAGGAGTACAGGAAATATCTCTAGAACGTACAAAGGAGTACACGAGGTATCTCTACAGCGTACAAAGGAGTACAGAAGGTATCTCTACAGCGCGCAAAGGAGTACAGAAGGTATCTCTACAGCGTACAAAGGAGTACAGAAGGTATCTCTACAGCGCACAAAGGAGTACATAAGGTATCTCTACAGCGCACAAAGGAGTACAGAAGGTATCTCTACAGCGCACAAAGGAGTACAGAAGGTATCTCTACAGCGCACAAAGGAGTACAAGAAATATCTCTAGAACGTACAAAGGAGTACACGAGGTGTCTCTACAGCGTACAAAGGAGTACAGAAGGTAACTCTACAGCGTACAAAGGAGTACAGAAGGTATCTCTACAGCGCACGAAGGAGTACAGAAGGTATCTCTACAGCGCACAAAGGAGTACAGAAGGTATCTCCACAGCGCACAAAGGAGTACAGATGGTATCTCTACAGCGCACAAAGGAGTACAGGAAATATCTCTAGAACGTACAAAGGAGTACACGAGGTATCTCTACAGCGTACAAACAAGTACAGAAGGTATCTCTACAGCGCACAAAGGAGTACAGAAGGTATCTCTACAGCGCACAAAGGAGTACAGAAGGTATCTCTACAGCGCACAAAGGAGTACAGGAAATATCTCTAGAACGTACAAAGGAGTACACGAGGTATCTCTACAGCGCACAAAGGAGTACAGGAGGTATCTCTACAGCGCACAAAGGAGTACAGAAGGTATCTCTACAGCGCACAAAGGAGTACAGGAAATATCTCTAGAACGTACAAAGGAGTACACGAGGTATCTCTACAGCGCACACAGGAGTACAGAAGGTATCTCTACAGCGCACAAAGGAGTACAGAAGGTATCTCTACAGCGCACAAAGGAGTACAGAAGGTATCTCTACAGCGCACAAAGGAGTACAGGAAATATCTCTAGAACGTACAAAGGAGTACACGAGGTATCTCTACAGCGCACAAAGGAGTACAGAAGGTATCTCTACAGCGCACAAAGGAGTACAGAAGGTATCTCTACAGCGCACAAAGGAGTACAGAAGGTATCTCTACAGCGCACAAAGGAGTACAGAAGGTGTCTCTACAGCGCACAAAGGAGTACAGAAGGTATCTCTACAGCGCACGAAGGAGTACAGAAGGTATCTCTACAGCGCACAAAGGAGTACAGAAGGTATCTCTACAGCGCACAAAGGAGTACAGGAAATATCTCTAGAACGTACAAAGGAGTACACGAGGTATCTCTACAGCGTACAAAGGAATACAGAAGGTATCTCTACAGCGCACAAAGGAGTACAGAAGGTATCTCTACAGCGTACAAAGGAGTACAGAAGGTATCTCTACAGCGCACAAAGGAGTACAGAAGGTATCTTTACAGCGCACAAAGGAGTACAGAAGGTATCTCTACAGCGCACAAAGGAGTACAGAAGGTATCTCTACAGCGCACAAAGGAGTACAGGAAATATCTCTAGAACGTACAAAGGAGTACACGAGGTATCTCTACAGCGCACAAAGGAGTACAGAAGGTATCTCTACAGCGCACAAAGGAGTACAGAAGGTATCTCTACAGCGCACAAAGGAGTACAGGAACTATCTCTAGAACGTACAAAGGAGTACACGAGGTATCTCTACAGCGCACAAAGGAGTACAGAAGGTATCTCTACAGCGCACAAAGGAGTACAGAAGGTATCTCTACAGCGCACCAAGGAGTACAGAAGGTATCTCTACAGCGCACAAAGGAGTACAGAAGGTATCTCTACAGCGCACAAAGGAGTACAGAAGGTATCTCTACAGCGCACAAAGGAGTACAGAAGGTATCTCTACAGCGCACAAAGGAGTACAGAAGGTATCTCTACAGCGCACTAAGGAGTACAGAAGGTATCTCTACAGCGCACAAAGGAGTACAGGAAATATCTCTAGAACGTACAAAGGAGTACACGAGGTATCTCTACAGCGCACAAAGGAGTACAGAAGGTATCTCTACAGCGCACAAAGGAGTACAGAAGGTATCTCTACAGCGCACAAAGGAGTACAGAAGGTATCTCAACAGCGCACAAAGGAGTACAGAAGGTACCTCTACAGCGCACAAAGGAGTACAGGAAATACCTCTAGAACGTACAAAGGAGTACAGTAGGTATCTCAACAGCGTACAAAGGAGTACAGAAGGTATCTCTACAGCGCACAAAGGAGTACAGAAGGTATCTCTACAGCGCACAAAGGAGTACAGAAGGTATCTCTACAGCGCACAAAGGAGTACAGGAAATATCTCTAGAACGTACAAAGGAGTACACGAGGTATCTCTACAGCGTACAAAGGAGTACAGAAGGTATCTCTACAGCGCAAAAAGGAGTACAGGAAATATCTCTAGAACGTACAAAGGAGTACAGGAAATATCTCTAGAACGTACAAAGGAGTACACGAGGTATCTCTACAGCGTACAAAGGAGTACAGAAGGTATCTCTACAACGCACAAAAGAGTACAGAAGGTATCTCTACAGCGCACAAAGGAGTACAGAATGTATCTCTACAGCGCACAAAGGAGTACAGAAGGTATCTCTACAGCGCACAAAGGAGTACAGAAGGTATCTCTACAGCGCACAAAGAAGTACAGAAGGTATCTCTACAGCGCACAAAGGAGTACAGAAGGTATCTCTACAGCGCACAAAGGAGTACAGGAAATATCGCTAGAACGTACGAAGGAGTACACGAGGTATCTCTACAGCGTACAAAGGAGTACAGAAGGTATCTCTACATCGCACAAAGGAGTAAAGAAGGTATCTCTACAGCGCACAAAGGAGTACAGAAGGTATCTCTACAGCGCACAAAGGAGTACAGAAGGTATCTCTACAGCGCACAAAGGAGTACAGAAGGTATCTCTACAGCGCACAAAGGAGTACAGGAAATATCTCTAGAACGTACAAAGGAGTACACAAGGTATCTTTACAGCGTACAAAGGAGTACAGAAGGTATCTCTACAGCGCACAAAGGAGTACAGAAGGTATCTCTACAGCGCACAAAGGAGTACAGAAGGTATCTCTACAGCGCACAAAGGAGTACAGAAGGTATCTCTACAGCGCACAAAGGAGTACAGAAGGTATCTCTACAGCGCACAAAGGAGTACAGAAGGTATCTCTACAGCGCACAAAGGAGTACAGGAAATATCTCTAGAACGTACAAAGGAGTACACGAGGTATCTCTACAGCGTACAAAGGAGTACAGAAGGTATCTCTACAGCGCACAAAGGAGTACAGAAGGTATCTCTACAGCGTACAAAGGAGTACAGAAGGTATCTCTACAGCGCACAAAGGAGTACAGAAGGCATCTCTACAGCGCACAAAGGAGTACAGAAGGTATCTCTACAGCGCACAAAGGAGTACAGGAAATATCTCTAGAACGTACAAAGGAGTACACGAGGTATCTCTACAGCGTACAAAGGAGTACAGAAGGTATCTCTACAGCGCACAAAGGAGTACAGAAGGTATCTCTACAGCGCACAAAGGAGTACAGAAGGTATCTCTACAGCGCACAAAGGAGTACAGAAGGTATCTCTACAGCGCACAAAGGAGTACAGAAGGTATCTCTACAGCGCACAAAGGAGTACAGAAGGTATCTCTACAGCGCACAAAGGAGTACAGGAAATATCTCTAGAACGTACAAAGGAGTACAGGAAATATCTCTAGAACGTACAAAGGAGTACACGAGGTATCTCTACAGCGTACAAAGGAGTACAGATGGTATCGCTACAGCGCTCAAAGGAGTACAGAAGGTATCTCTACAGCGCACAAAGGAGTACAGAAGGTATCTCTACAGCGCACAAAGGAGTACAGAAGGTATCTCTACAGCGCACAAAGGAGTACAGAAGGTATCTCTAGAACGTACAAAGGAGTACACGAGGTATCTCTACAGCGTACAAAGGAGTACAGAAGGTATCTCTACAGCGCACAAAGGAGTACAGAAGGTATCTCTACAGCGCACAAAGGAGTACAGAAGGTATCTCTACAGCGCACAAAGGAGTACAGAAGGTATCTCTACAGCGCACAAAGGAGTACAGAAGGTATCTCTACAGCGCACAAAGGAGTACAGGAAATATCTCTAGAACGTACAAAGGAGTACACGAGGTATCTCTACAGCGTACAAAGGAGTACAGAAGGTATCTCTACAGCGCACAAAGGAGTACAGAAGGTATCTCTACAGCGCACAAAGGAGTACAGAAGGTATCTCTACAGCGCACAAAGGAGTACAGAAGGTATCTATACAGCGCACAAAGGAGTACAGAAGGTATCTCTACAGCGCACAAAGGAGTACAAAAGGTATCTCTACAGCGCACAAAGGAGTACAGGAAATATCTCTAGAACGTACAAAGGAGTACACGAGGTATCTCTACAGCGTGCAAAGGAGTACAGAAGGTATCTCTACAGCGCACAAAGGAGTACAGAAGGTATCTCTACAGCGTACAAAGGAGTACAGAAGGTATCTCTACAGCGCACAAAGGAGTACAGAAGGTATCTCTACAGCGCAAAAAGGAGTACAGAAGGTATCTCTACAGCGCACAAAGGAGTACAGAAGGTATCTCTACAGCACACAAAGGAGTACAGGAAATATCTCTAGAACGTACAAAGGAGTACACGAGGTATCTCTACAGCGCACAAATGAGTACAGAAGGTATCTCTACAGCGCAAAAGGAGTACAGAAGGTATCTCTACAGCGCACAAAGGAGTACAGAAGGTATCTCTACAGCGCACAAAGGAGTACAGAAGGTATCTCTACAGCGCACAAAGGAGTACAGAAGGTATCTCTACAGCGCACAAAGGAGTACAGAAGGTATCTCTACAGCGCACAAAGGAGTACAGAAGGTATCTCTACAGCGCACAAAGGAGTACAGAAGGTATCTCTACAGCGCACAAAGGAGTACAGAAGGTATCTCTACAGCGCACAAAGGAGTACAGAAGGTCTCTCTACAGCGCACAAATGAGTACAGGAAATATCTCTAGAACGTACAAAGAAGTACACGAGGTATCTCTACAGCGTACAAAGGAGTACAGAAGGTATCTCTACAGCGCACAAAGGAGTACAGAAAGTATCTCTACAGCGCACAAAGGAGTACAGAAGGTATCTCTACAGCGCACAAAGGAGTACAGAAGGTATCTCTACAGCGCACAAAGGAGTACAGAAGGTATCTCTACAGCGCACAAAAGAGTACAGAAGGTATCTCTACAGCGCACAAAATAGTACAGGAAATATCTCTAGAACGTACAAAGGAGTACACGAGGTATCTCTACAGCGTACAAAGGAGTACTGAAGGTATCTCTACAGCGCACAAAGAAGTACAGAAGGTATCTCTACAGCGCACAAAGGAGTACAGAAGGTATCTCTACAGCGATAAAAGGAGTACAGAAGGTATCTCTACAGCGCACAAAGGAGTACAGAAGGTATCCCAGCAGCGCACAAAGGAGTACAGAAGGTATCTCTACAGCGCACAAAGGAGTACAGAAGGTATCTCTACAGCGCACAAAGGAGTACAGAAGGTATCTCTACAGCGCACAAAGGAGTACAGAAGATATCTCTACAGCGCACAAAGGAGTACAGAAGGTATCTCTACAGCGCACAAAGGAGTACAGGAAATATCTCTAGAACGTACAAAGGAGTAAACGAGGTATCTCTACAGCGTACAAAGGAGTACAGAAGGTATCTGTACAGCGCACAAAGGAGTACAGAAGGTATCTCTACAGCGTACAAAGGAGTACAGAAGGTATCGCTACAGCGCACAAAGGAGTACATAAGGTATCTCTACAGCGCACAAAGGAGTACAGAAGGTATCTCTACAGCGCACAAAGGAGTACAGAAGGTATCTCTACAGCGCACAAAGGAGTACAGGAAATATCTCTAGAACGTACAAAGGAGTACACGAGGTGTCTCTACAGCGTACAAAGGAGTACAGAAGGTAACTCTACAGCGTACAAAGGAGTACAGAAGGTATCTCTACAGCGCACAAAGGAGTACAGAAGGTATCTCTACAGCGCACAAAGGAGTACAGAAGGTATCTCCACAGCGCACAAAGGAGTACAGAAGGTATCTCTACAGCGCACAAAGGAGTACAGGAAATATCTCTAGAACGTACAAAGGAGTACACGAGGTATCTATACAGCGTACAAAGGAGTACAGAAGGTATCTCTACAGCGCACAAAGGAGTACAGAAGGTATCTCTACAGCGCACAAAGGAGTACAGAAGGTATCTCTACAGCGCACAAAGGAGTACAGGAAATATCTCTAGAACGTACAAAGGAGTACACGAGGTATCTCTACAGCGCACAAAGGAGTACAGGAGGTATCTCTACAGCGCACAAAGGAGTACAGAAGGTATCTCTACAGCGCACAAAGGAGTACAGGAAATATCTCTAGAACGTACAAAGGAGTACACGAGGTATCTCTACAGCGCACAAAGGAGTACAGAAGGTATCTCTACAGCGCACGAAGGAGTACAGAAGGTATCTCTACAGCGCACAAAGGAGTACAGAAGGTATCTCTACAGCGCACAAAGGAGTACAGAAGGTATCTCTACAGCGCACAAAGGAGTACAGAAGGTATCTCTAAAGCGCACAAAGGAGTACAGAAGGTATCTCTACAGCGCACAAAGGAGTACAGAAGGTATCTCTACAGCGCACAAAGGAGTACAGAAGGTATCTCTACAGCGCACAAAGGAGTACAGAAGGTATCTCTACAGCGCACAAAGGAGTACAGGAAATATCTCTAGAACGCACAAAGGAGTACACGAGGTATCTCTACAGCGTACAAAGGAGTACAGAAGGTATCTCTACAGCGCACAAAGGAGTACAGAAGGTATCTCTACAGCGCACAAAGGAGTACAGAAGGTATCTCTACAGCGCACAAAGGAGTACAGAAGGTATCTCTACAGCGCACAAAGGAGTACAGGAAATATCGCTAGAACGTACGAAGGAGTACACGAGGTATCTCTACAGCGTACAAAGGAGTACAGAAGGTATCTCTACATCGCACAAAGGAGTAAAGAAGGTATCTCTACAGCGCACAAAGGAGTACAGAAGGTATCTCTACAGCGCACAAAGGAGTACAGAAGGTATCTCTACAGCGCACAAAGGAGTACAGAAGGTATCTCTACAGCGCACAAAGGAGTACAGGAAATATCTCTAGAACGTACAAAGGAGTACACAAGGTATCTTTACAGCGTACAAAGGAGTACAGAAGGTATCTCTACAGCGCACAAAGGAGTACAGAAGGTATCTCTACAGCGCACAAAGGAGTACAGAAGGTATCTCTACAGCGCACAAAGGAGTACAGAAGGTATCTCTACAGCGCACAAAGGAGTACAGAAGGTATCTCTACAGCGCACAAAGGAGTACAGAAGGTATCTCTACAGCGCACAAAGGAGTACAGGAAATATCTCTAGAACGTACAAAGGAGTACACGAGGTATCTCTACAGCGTACAAAGGAGTACAGAAGGTATCTCTACAGCGCACAAAGGAGTACAGAAGGTATCTCTACAGCGTACAAAGGAGTACAGAAGGTATCTCTACAGCGCACAAAGGAGTACAGAAGGCATCTCTACAGCGCACAAAGGAGTACAGAAGGTATCTCTACAGCGCACAAAGGAGTACAGGAAATATCTCTAGAACGTACAAAGGAGTACACGAGGTATCTCTACAGCGTACAAAGGAGTACAGAAGGTATCTCTACAGCGCACAAAGGAGTACAGAAGGTATCTCTACAGCGCACAAAGGAGTACAGAAGGTATCTCTACAGCGCACAAAGGAGTACAGAAGGTATCTCTACAGCGCACAAAGGAGTACAGAAGGTATCTCTACAGCGCACAAAGGAGTACAGAAGGTATCTCAACAGCGCACAAAGGAGTACAGGAAATATCTCTAGAACGTACAAAGGAGTACAGGAAATATCTCTAGAACGTACAAAGGAGTACACGAGGTATCTCTACAGCGTACAAAGGAGTACAGAAGGTATCGCTACAGCGCTCAAAGGAGTACAGAAGGTATCTCTACAGCGCACAAAGGAGTACAGAAGGTATCTCTACAGCGCACAAAGGAGTACAGAAGGTATCTCTACAGCGCACAAAGGAGTACAGAAGGTATCTCTAGAACGTACAAAGGAGTACACGAGGTATCTCTACAGCGTACAAAGGAGTACAGAAGGTATCTCTACAGCGCACAAAGGAGTACAGAAGGTATCTCTACAGCGATAAAAGGAGTACAGAAGGTATCTCTACAGCGCACAAAGGAGTACAGAAGGTATCCCAACAGCGCACAAAGGAGTACAGAAGGTATCTCTACAGCGCACAAAGGAGTACAGGAAAAATCTCTAGAACGTACAAAGGAGTACACGAGGTATCTCTACAGCGTACAAAGGAGTACAGAAGGTATCTCTACAGCGCACAAAGGAGTACAGAAGGTATCTCTACAGCGCACAAAGGAGTACAGAAGGTATCTCTACAGCGCACAAAGGAGTACAGAAGGTATCTCTACAGCGCACAAAGGAGTACAGAAGGTATCTCTACAGCGCACATAGGAGTACAGGAAATATCTCTAGAACGTACAAAGGAGTACACGAGGTATCTCTACAGCCTACAAAGGAGTACAGAAGGTATCTCTACAGCGCACAAAGGAGTACAGAAGGTATCTCTACAGCGCACATAGGAGTACTAAAGGTATCTCTACAGCGCACAAAGGAGTACAGAAGGTATCTCTACAGCGCACAAAGGAGTACAGAAGGTATCTCTACAGCGCACAAAGGAGTACAGAAGGTATCTCTACAGCGCACAAAGGAGTACAGGAAATATCTCTAGAACGTACAAAGAAGTACACGAGGTATCTCTACAGCGTACAAAGGAGTACAGAAGGTATCTCTACAGCGCACAAAGGAGTACAGGAAATATCTCTAGAACGTACAAAGGAGTACAGAAGGTATCTCTACAGCGCACATAGGAGTACAGAAGGTATCTCTACAGCGCACAAAGGAGTACAGAAGGTATCTCTACAGCGCACAAAGGAGTACAGAAGGTATCTCTACAGCGCACAAAGGAGTACAGAAGGTATCTCTACAGCGCACAAAGGAGTACAGAAGGTATCTCTACAGCGCACAAAGGAGTACAGAAGGTATCTCTACAGCGCACAAAGGAGTACAGGAAATATCTCTAGAACGTACAAAGGAGTACACGAGGTATCTCTACAGCGTACAAAGGAGTACAGAAGGTATCTCTACAGCGCACAAAGGAGTACAGAAGGTATCTCTACAGCGCACAAAGGAGTACAGAAGGTATCTCTACAGCGCACAAAGGAGTACAGAAGGTATCTCTACAGCGCACAAAGGAGTACAGAAGATATCTCTACAGCGCACAAAGGAGTACAGGAAATATCTCTAGAACGTACAAAGGAGTACACGAGGTATCTCTACAGCGTACAAAGGAGTACTGAAGGTATCTCTACAGCGCACAAAGGAGTACAGAAGGTATCTCTACAGCGCACAAAGGAGTACAGAAGGTATCTCTACAGCGCACAAAGATGTACAGGAAATATCTCTAGAACGTACAAAGGAGTACACGAGGTATCTCTACAGCGCACAAAGGAGTACAGAAGGTATCTCTACAGCGCACAAAGGAGTACAGAAGGTATCCCTACAGCGCACAAAGGAGTACAGAAGGTATCTCTACAGCGCACAAAGGAGTACAAAAGGTATCTCTACAGCGCACAAAGGAGTACAGAAGGTATCTCTACAGCGCACAAAGGAGTACAGAAGATATCTCTACAGCGCACAAAGGAGTACAGAAGGTATCTCTACAGCGCACAAAGGAGTACAGGAAATATCTCTAGAACGTACAAAGGAGTACACGAGGTATCTCTACAGCGTACAAAGGAGTACAGAAGGTATCTCTACAGCGCGCAAAGGAGTACAGAAGGTATCTCTACAGCGTACAAAGGAGTACAGAAGGTATCTCTACAGCGCACAAAGGAGTACATAAGGTATCTCTACAGCGCACAAAGGAGTACAGAAGGTATCTCTACAGCGCACAAAGGAGTACAGAAGGTATCTCTACAGCGCACAAAGGAGTACAAGAAATATCTCTAGAACGTACAAAGGAGTACACGAGGTGTCTCTACAGCGTACAAAGGAGTACAGAAGGTAACTCTACAGCGTACAAAGGAGTACAGAAGGTATCTCTACAGCGCACGAAGGAGTACAGAAGGTATCTCTACAGCGCACAAAGGAGTACAGAAGGTATCTCCACAGCGCACAAAGGAGTACAGATGGTATCTCTACAGCGCACAAAGGAGTACAGGAAATATCTCTAGAACGTACAAAGGAGTACACGAGGTATCTCTACAGCGTACAAACAAGTACAGAAGGTATCTCTACAGCGCACAAAGGAGTACAGAAGGTATCTCTACAGCGCACAAAGGAGTACAGAAGGTATCTCTACAGCGCACAAAGGAGTACAGGAAATATCTCTAGAACGTACAAAGGAGTACACGAGGTATCTCTACAGCGCACAAAGGAGTACAGGAGGTATCTCTACAGCGCACAAAGGAGTACAGAAGGTATCTCTACAGCGCACAAAGGAGTACAGGAAATATCTCTAGAACGTACAAAGGAGTACACGAGGTATCTCTACAGCGCACACAGGAGTACAGAAGGTATCTCTACAGCGCACAAAGGAGTACAGAAGGTATCTCTACAGCGCACAAAGGAGTACAGAAGGTATCTCTACAGCGCACAAAGGAGTACAGGAAATATCTCTAGAACGTACAAAGGAGTACACGAGGTATCTCTACAGCGCACAAAGGAGTACAGAAGGTATCTCTACAGCGCACAAAGGAGTACAGAAGGTATCTCTACAGCGCACAAAGGAGTACAGAAGGTATCTCTACAGCGCACAAAGGAGTACAGAAGGTGTCTCTACAGCGCACAAAGGAGTACAGAAGGTATCTCTACAGCGCACGAAGGAGTACAGAAGGTATCTCTACAGCGCACAAAGGAGTACAGAAGGTATCTCTACAGCGCACAAAGGAGTACAGGAAATATCTCTAGAACGTACAAAGGAGTACACGAGGTATCTCTACAGCGTACAAAGGAATACAGAAGGTATCTCTACAGCGCACAAAGGAGTACAGAAGGTATCTCTACAGCGTACAAAGGAGTACAGAAGGTATCTCTACAGCGCACAAAGGAGTACAGAAGGTATCTTTACAGCGCACAAAGGAGTACAGAAGGTATCTCTACAGCGCACAAAGGAGTACAGAAGGTATCTCTACAGCGCACAAAGGAGTACAGGAAATATCTCTAGAACGTACAAAGGAGTACACGAGGTATCTCTACAGCGCACAAAGGAGTACAGAAGGTATCTCTACAGCGCACAAAGGAGTACAGAAGGTATCTCTACAGCGCACAAAGGAGTACAGGAACTATCTCTAGAACGTACAAAGGAGTACACGAGGTATCTCTACAGCGCACAAAGGAGTACAGAAGGTATCTCTACAGCGCACAAAGGAGTACAGAAGGTATCTCTACAGCGCACCAAGGAGTACAGAAGGTATCTCTACAGCGCACAAAGGAGTACAGAAGGTATCTCTACAGCGCACAAAGGAGTACAGAAGGTATCTCTACAGCGCACAAAGGAGTACAGAAGGTATCTCTACAGCGCACAAAGGAGTACAGAAGGTATCTCTACAGCGCACTAAGGAGTACAGAAGGTATCTCTACAGCGCACAAAGGAGTACAGGAAATATCTCTAGAACGTACAAAGGAGTACACGAGGTATCTCTACAGCGCACAAAGGAGTACAGAAGGTATCTCTACAGCGCACAAAGGAGTACAGAAGGTATCTCTACAGCGCACAAAGGAGTACAGAAGGTATCTCAACAGCGCACAAAGGAGTACAGAAGGTACCTCTACAGCGCACAAAGGAGTACAGGAAATACCTCTAGAACGTACAAAGGAGTACAGTAGGTATCTCAACAGCGTACAAAGGAGTACAGAAGGTATCTCTACAGCGCACAAAGGAGTACAGAAGGTATCTCTACAGCGCACAAAGGAGTACAGAAGGTATCTCTACAGCGCACAAAGGAGTACAGGAAATATCTCTAGAACGTACAAAGGAGTACACGAGGTATCTCTACAGCGTACAAAGGAGTACAGAAGGTATCTCTACAGCGCAAAAAGGAGTACAGGAAATATCTCTAGAACGTACAAAGGAGTACAGGAAATATCTCTAGAACGTACAAAGGAGTACACGAGGTATCTCTACAGCGTACAAAGGAGTACAGAAGGTATCTCTACAACGCACAAAAGAGTACAGAAGGTATCTCTACAGCGCACAAAGGAGTACAGAATGTATCTCTACAGCGCACAAAGGAGTACAGAAGGTATCTCTACAGCGCACAAAGGAGTACAGAAGGTATCTCTACAGCGCACAAAGAAGTACAGAAGGTATCTCTACAGCGCACAAAGGAGTACAGAAGGTATCTCTACAGCGCACAAAGGAGTACAGGAAATATCGCTAGAACGTACGAAGGAGTACACGAGGTATCTCTACAGCGTACAAAGGAGTACAGAAGGTATCTCTACATCGCACAAAGGAGTAAAGAAGGTATCTCTACAGCGCACAAAGGAGTACAGAAGGTATCTCTACAGCGCACAAAGGAGTACAGAAGGTATCTCTACAGCGCACAAAGGAGTACAGAAGGTATCTCTACAGCGCACAAAGGAGTACAGGAAATATCTCTAGAACGTACAAAGGAGTACACAAGGTATCTTTACAGCGTACAAAGGAGTACAGAAGGTATCTCTACAGCGCACAAAGGAGTACAGAAGGTATCTCTACAGCGCACAAAGGAGTACAGAAGGTATCTCTACAGCGCACAAAGGAGTACAGAAGGTATCTCTACAGCGCACAAAGGAGTACAGAAGGTATCTCTACAGCGCACAAAGGAGTACAGAAGGTATCTCTACAGCGCACAAAGGAGTACAGGAAATATCTCTAGAACGTACAAAGGAGTACACGAGGTATCTCTACAGCGTACAAAGGAGTACAGAAGGTATCTCTACAGCGCACAAAGGAGTACAGAAGGTATCTCTACAGCGTACAAAGGAGTACAGAAGGTATCTCTACAGCGCACAAAGGAGTACAGAAGGCATCTCTACAGCGCACAAAGGAGTACAGAAGGTATCTCTACAGCGCACAAAGGAGTACAGGAAATATCT
The DNA here is from genome assembly GCA_030386875.1 of Morinoia aosen. Lineage (NCBI taxonomy): Eukaryota > Metazoa > Arthropoda > Malacostraca > Amphipoda > Talitridae > Morinoia > Morinoia aosen. The sequence continues at coordinate 37,044,661 of JASJYW010000027.1, read as the reverse complement.
CTAGAACGTACAAAGGAGTACACGAGGTATCTCTACAGCGTACAAAGGAGTACAGAAGGTATCTCTACAGCGCACAAAGGAGTACAGAAGGTATCTCTACAGCGCACAAAGGAGTACAGAAGGTATCTCTACAGCGCACAAAGGAGTACAGAAGGTATCTCTACAGCGCACAAAGGAGTACAGAAGGTATCTCTACAGCGCACAAAGGAGTACAGAAGGTATCTCTACAGCGCACAAAGGAGTACAGGAAATATCTCTAGAACGTACAAAGGAGTACAGGAAATATCTCTAGAACGTACAAAGGAGTACACGAGGTATCTCTACAGCGTACAAAGGAGTACAGAAGGTATCGCTACAGCGCTCAAAGGAGTACAGAAGGTATCTCTACAGCGCACAAAGGAGTACAGAAGGTATCTCTACAGCGCACAAAGGAGTACAGAAGGTATCTCTACAGCGCACAAAGGAGTACAGAAGGTATCTCTAGAACGTACAAAGGAGTACACGAGGTATCTCTACAGCGTACAAAGGAGTACAGAAGGTATCTCTACAGCGCACAAAGGAGTACAGAAGGTATCTCTACAGCGCACAAAGGAGTACAGAAGGTATCTCTACAGCGCACAAAGGAGTACAGAAGGTATCTCTACAGCGCACAAAGGAGTACAGAAGGTATCTCTACAGCGCACAAAGGAGTACAGGAAATATCTCTAGAACGTACAAAGGAGTACACGAGGTATCTCTACAGCGTACAAAGGAGTACAGAAGGTATCTCTACAGCGCACAAAGGAGTACAGAAGGTATCTCTACAGCGCACAAAGGAGTACAGAAGGTATCTCTACAGCGCACAAAGGAGTACAGAAGGTATCTATACAGCGCACAAAGGAGTACAGAAGGTATCTCTACAGCGCACAAAGGAGTACAAAAGGTATCTCTACAGCGCACAAAGGAGTACAGGAAATATCTCTAGAACGTACAAAGGAGTACACGAGGTATCTCTACAGCGTGCAAAGGAGTACAGAAGGTATCTCTACAGCGCACAAAGGAGTACAGAAGGTATCTCTACAGCGTACAAAGGAGTACAGAAGGTATCTCTACAGCGCACAAAGGAGTACAGAAGGTATCTCTACAGCGCAAAAAGGAGTACAGAAGGTATCTCTACAGCGCACAAAGGAGTACAGAAGGTATCTCTACAGCACACAAAGGAGTACAGGAAATATCTCTAGAACGTACAAAGGAGTACACGAGGTATCTCTACAGCGCACAAATGAGTACAGAAGGTATCTCTACAGCGCAAAAGGAGTACAGAAGGTATCTCTACAGCGCACAAAGGAGTACAGAAGGTATCTCTACAGCGCACAAAGGAGTACAGAAGGTATCTCTACAGCGCACAAAGGAGTACAGAAGGTATCTCTACAGCGCACAAAGGAGTACAGAAGGTATCTCTACAGCGCACAAAGGAGTACAGAAGGTATCTCTACAGCGCACAAAGGAGTACAGAAGGTATCTCTACAGCGCACAAAGGAGTACAGAAGGTATCTCTACAGCGCACAAAGGAGTACAGAAGGTCTCTCTACAGCGCACAAATGAGTACAGGAAATATCTCTAGAACGTACAAAGAAGTACACGAGGTATCTCTACAGCGTACAAAGGAGTACAGAAGGTATCTCTACAGCGCACAAAGGAGTACAGAAAGTATCTCTACAGCGCACAAAGGAGTACAGAAGGTATCTCTACAGCGCACAAAGGAGTACAGAAGGTATCTCTACAGCGCACAAAGGAGTACAGAAGGTATCTCTACAGCGCACAAAAGAGTACAGAAGGTATCTCTACAGCGCACAAAATAGTACAGGAAATATCTCTAGAACGTACAAAGGAGTACACGAGGTATCTCTACAGCGTACAAAGGAGTACTGAAGGTATCTCTACAGCGCACAAAGAAGTACAGAAGGTATCTCTACAGCGCACAAAGGAGTACAGAAGGTATCTCTACAGCGATAAAAGGAGTACAGAAGGTATCTCTACAGCGCACAAAGGAGTACAGAAGGTATCCCAGCAGCGCACAAAGGAGTACAGAAGGTATCTCTACAGCGCACAAAGGAGTACAGAAGGTATCTCTACAGCGCACAAAGGAGTACAGAAGGTATCTCTACAGCGCACAAAGGAGTACAGAAGATATCTCTACAGCGCACAAAGGAGTACAGAAGGTATCTCTACAGCGCACAAAGGAGTACAGGAAATATCTCTAGAACGTACAAAGGAGTAAACGAGGTATCTCTACAGCGTACAAAGGAGTACAGAAGGTATCTGTACAGCGCACAAAGGAGTACAGAAGGTATCTCTACAGCGTACAAAGGAGTACAGAAGGTATCGCTACAGCGCACAAAGGAGTACATAAGGTATCTCTACAGCGCACAAAGGAGTACAGAAGGTATCTCTACAGCGCACAAAGGAGTACAGAAGGTATCTCTACAGCGCACAAAGGAGTACAGGAAATATCTCTAGAACGTACAAAGGAGTACACGAGGTGTCTCTACAGCGTACAAAGGAGTACAGAAGGTAACTCTACAGCGTACAAAGGAGTACAGAAGGTATCTCTACAGCGCACAAAGGAGTACAGAAGGTATCTCTACAGCGCACAAAGGAGTACAGAAGGTATCTCCACAGCGCACAAAGGAGTACAGAAGGTATCTCTACAGCGCACAAAGGAGTACAGGAAATATCTCTAGAACGTACAAAGGAGTACACGAGGTATCTATACAGCGTACAAAGGAGTACAGAAGGTATCTCTACAGCGCACAAAGGAGTACAGAAGGTATCTCTACAGCGCACAAAGGAGTACAGAAGGTATCTCTACAGCGCACAAAGGAGTACAGGAAATATCTCTAGAACGTACAAAGGAGTACACGAGGTATCTCTACAGCGCACAAAGGAGTACAGGAGGTATCTCTACAGCGCACAAAGGAGTACAGAAGGTATCTCTACAGCGCACAAAGGAGTACAGGAAATATCTCTAGAACGTACAAAGGAGTACACGAGGTATCTCTACAGCGCACAAAGGAGTACAGAAGGTATCTCTACAGCGCACGAAGGAGTACAGAAGGTATCTCTACAGCGCACAAAGGAGTACAGAAGGTATCTCTACAGCGCACAAAGGAGTACAGAAGGTATCTCTACAGCGCACAAAGGAGTACAGAAGGTATCTCTAAAGCGCACAAAGGAGTACAGAAGGTATCTCTACAGCGCACAAAGGAGTACAGAAGGTATCTCTACAGCGCACAAAGGAGTACAGAAGGTATCTCTACAGCGCACAAAGGAGTACAGAAGGTATCTCTACAGCGCACAAAGGAGTACAGGAAATATCTCTAGAACGCACAAAGGAGTACACGAGGTATCTCTACAGCGTACAAAGGAGTACAGAAGGTATCTCTACAGCGCACAAAGGAGTACAGAAGGTATCTCTACAGCGCACAAAGGAGTACAGAAGGTATCTCTACAGCGCACAAAGGAGTACAGAAGGTATCTCTACAGCGCACAAAGGAGTACAGGAAATATCGCTAGAACGTACGAAGGAGTACACGAGGTATCTCTACAGCGTACAAAGGAGTACAGAAGGTATCTCTACATCGCACAAAGGAGTAAAGAAGGTATCTCTACAGCGCACAAAGGAGTACAGAAGGTATCTCTACAGCGCACAAAGGAGTACAGAAGGTATCTCTACAGCGCACAAAGGAGTACAGAAGGTATCTCTACAGCGCACAAAGGAGTACAGGAAATATCTCTAGAACGTACAAAGGAGTACACAAGGTATCTTTACAGCGTACAAAGGAGTACAGAAGGTATCTCTACAGCGCACAAAGGAGTACAGAAGGTATCTCTACAGCGCACAAAGGAGTACAGAAGGTATCTCTACAGCGCACAAAGGAGTACAGAAGGTATCTCTACAGCGCACAAAGGAGTACAGAAGGTATCTCTACAGCGCACAAAGGAGTACAGAAGGTATCTCTACAGCGCACAAAGGAGTACAGGAAATATCTCTAGAACGTACAAAGGAGTACACGAGGTATCTCTACAGCGTACAAAGGAGTACAGAAGGTATCTCTACAGCGCACAAAGGAGTACAGAAGGTATCTCTACAGCGTACAAAGGAGTACAGAAGGTATCTCTACAGCGCACAAAGGAGTACAGAAGGCATCTCTACAGCGCACAAAGGAGTACAGAAGGTATCTCTACAGCGCACAAAGGAGTACAGGAAATATCTCTAGAACGTACAAAGGAGTACACGAGGTATCTCTACAGCGTACAAAGGAGTACAGAAGGTATCTCTACAGCGCACAAAGGAGTACAGAAGGTATCTCTACAGCGCACAAAGGAGTACAGAAGGTATCTCTACAGCGCACAAAGGAGTACAGAAGGTATCTCTACAGCGCACAAAGGAGTACAGAAGGTATCTCTACAGCGCACAAAGGAGTACAGAAGGTATCTCAACAGCGCACAAAGGAGTACAGGAAATATCTCTAGAACGTACAAAGGAGTACAGGAAATATCTCTAGAACGTACAAAGGAGTACACGAGGTATCTCTACAGCGTACAAAGGAGTACAGAAGGTATCGCTACAGCGCTCAAAGGAGTACAGAAGGTATCTCTACAGCGCACAAAGGAGTACAGAAGGTATCTCTACAGCGCACAAAGGAGTACAGAAGGTATCTCTACAGCGCACAAAGGAGTACAGAAGGTATCTCTAGAACGTACAAAGGAGTACACGAGGTATCTCTACAGCGTACAAAGGAGTACAGAAGGTATCTCTACAGCGCACAAAGGAGTACAGAAGGTATCTCTACAGCGCACAAAGGAGTACAGAAGGTATCTCTACAGCGCACAAAGGAGTACAGAAGGTATCTCTACAGCGCACAAAGGAGTACAGAAGGTATCTCTACAGCGCACAAAGGAGTACAGGAAATATCTCTAGAACGTACAAAGGAGTACACGAGGTATCTCTACAGCGTACAAAGGAGTACAGAAGGTATCTCTACAGCGCACAAAGGAGTACAGAAGGTATCTCTACAGCGCACAAAGGAGTACAGAAGGTATCTCTACAGCGCACAAAGGAGTACAGAAGGTATCTATACAGCGCACAAAGGAGTACAGAAGGTATCTCTACAGCGCACAAAGGAGTACAAAAGGTATCTCTACAGCGCACAAAGGAGTACAGGAAATATCTCTAGAACGTACAAAGGAGTACACGAGGTATCTCTACAGCGTGCAAAGGAGTACAGAAGGTATCTCTACAGCGCACAAAGGAGTACAGAAGGTATCTCTACAGCGTACAAAGGAGTACAGAAGGTATCTCTACAGCGCACAAAGGAGTACAGAAGGTATCTCTACAGCGCAAAAAGGAGTACAGAAGGTATCTCTACAGCGCACAAAGGAGTACAGAAGGTATCTCTACAGCACACAAAGGAGTACAGGAAATATCTCTAGAACGTACAAAGGAGTACACGAGGTATCTCTACAGCGCACAAATGAGTACAGAAGGTATCTCTACAGCGCAAAAGGAGTACAGAAGGTATCTCTACAGCGCACAAAGGAGTACAGAAGGTATCTCTACAGCGCACAAAGGAGTACAGAAGGTATCTCTACAGCGCACAAAGGAGTACAGAAGGTATCTCTACAGCGCACAAAGGAGTACAGAAGGTATCTCTACAGCGCACAAAGGAGTACAGAAGGTATCTCTACAGCGCACAAAGGAGTACAGAAGGTATCTCTACAGCGCACAAAGGAGTACAGAAGGTATCTCTACAGCGCACAAAGGAGTACAGAAGGTCTCTCTACAGCGCACAAATGAGTACAGGAAATATCTCTAGAACGTACAAAGAAGTACACGAGGTATCTCTACAGCGTACAAAGGAGTACAGAAGGTATCTCTACAGCGCACAAAGGAGTACAGAAAGTATCTCTACAGCGCACAAAGGAGTACAGATGGTATCTCTACAGCGCACAAAGGAGTACAGAAGGTATCTCTACAGCGCACAAAGGAGTACAGAAGGTATCTCTACAGCGCACAAAAGAGTACAGAAGGTATCTCTACAGCGCACAAAATAGTACAGGAAATATCTCTAGAACGTACAAAGGAGTACACGAGGTATCTCTACAGCGTACAAAGGAGTACTGAAGGTATCTCTACAGCGCACAAAGAAGTACAGAAGGTATCTCTACAGCGCACAAAGGAGTACAGAAGGTATCTCTACAGCGATAAAAGGAGTACAGAAGGTATCTCTACAGCGCACAAAGGAGTACAGAAGGTATCCCAACAGCGCACAAAGGAGTACAGAAGGTATCTCTACAGCGCACAAAGGAGTACAGAAGGTATCTCTACAGCGCACAAAGGAGTACAGAAGGTATCTCTACAGCGCACAAAGGAGTACAGAAGATATCTCTACAGCGCACAAAGGAGTACAGAAGGTATCTCTACAGCGCACAAAGGAGTACAGGAAATATCTCTAGAACGTACAAAGGAGTAAACGAGGTATCTCTACAGCGTACAAAGGAGTACAGAAGGTATCTGTACAGCGCACAAAGGAGTACAGAAGGTATCTCTACAGCGTACAAAGGAGTACAGAAGGTATCGCTACAGCGCACAAAGGAGTACATAAGGTATCTCTACAGCGCACAAAGGAGTACAGAAGGTATCTCTACAGCGCACAAAGGAGTACAGAAGGTATCTCTACAGCGCACAAAGGAGTACAGGAAATATCTCTAGAACGTACAAAGGAGTACACGAGGTGTCTCTACAGCGTACAAAGGAGTACAGAAGGTAACTCTACAGCGTACAAAGGAGTACAGAAGGTATCTCTACAGCGCACAAAGGAGTACAGAAGGTATCTCTACAGCGCACAAAGGAGTACAGAAGGTATCTCCACAGCGCACAAAGGAGTACAGAAGGTATCTCTACAGCGCACAAAGGAGTACAGGAAATATCTCTAGAACGTACAAAGGAGTACACGAGGTATCTATACAGCGTACAAAGGAGTACAGAAGGTATCTCTACAGCGCACAAAGGAGTACAGAAGGTATCTCTACAGCGCACAAAGGAGTACAGAAGGTATCTCTACAGCGCACAAAGGAGTACAGGAAATATCTCTAGAACGTACAAAGGAGTACACGAGGTATCTCTACAGCGCACAAAGGAGTACAGGAGGTATCTCTACAGCGCACAAAGGAGTACAGAAGGTATCTCTACAGCGCACAAAGGAGTACAGGAAATATCTCTAGAACGTACAAAGGAGTACACGAGGTATCTCTACAGCGCACAAAGGAGTACAGAAGGTATCTCTACAGCGCACGAAGGAGTACAGAAGGTATCTCTACAGCGCACAAAGGAGTACAGAAGGTATCTCTACAGCGCACAAAGGAGTACAGAAGGTATCTCTACAGCGCACAAAGGAGTACAGAAGGTATCTCTAAAGCGCACAAAGGAGTACAGAAGGTATCTCTACAGCGCACAAAGGAGTACAGAAGGTATCTCTACAGCGCACAAAGGAGTACAGAAGGTATCTCTACAGCGCACAAAGGAGTACAGAAGGTATCTCTACAGCGCACAAAGGAGTACAGGAAATATCTCTAGAACGCACAAAGGAGTACACGAGGTATCTCTACAGCGTACAAAGGAGTACAGAAGGTATCTCTACAGCGCACAAAGGAGTACAGAAGGTATCTCTACAGCGCACAAAGGAGTACAGAAGGTATCTCTACAGCGCACAAAGGAGTACAGAAGGTATCTCTACAGCGCACAAAGGAGTACAGGAAATATCTCTAGAACGTACAAAGGAGTAAACGAGGTATTTCTACAGCGTACAAAGGAGTACAGAAGGTATCTCTACAGCGCACAAAGGAGTACAGAAGGTATCTCTACAGCGCACAAAGGAGTACAGAAGGTATCTCTACAGCGCACAAAGGAGTACAGGAAATATCTCCAGAACGTACAAAGGAGTACACGAGGTATCTCTACAGCGTACAAAGGAGTACAGAAGGTATCTCTACAGCGTACAAAGGAGTACAGAAGGTATCTCTACAGCGCACAAAGGAGTACAGAAGGTATCTCTACAGCGCACAAAGGAGTACAGAAGGTATCTCTACAGCGCAAAAAGGAGTACAGAAGGTATCTCTACAGCGCACAAAGGAGTACAGAAGGTATCTCTACAGCGCACAAAGGAGTACAGAAGGTATCTCTACAGCGCACAAAGGAGTACAGAAGGTATCTCTACAGCGCACAAAGGAGTACAGAAGGTATCTCTACAGCGCACAAAGGAGTACAGAAGGTATCTCTACAGCGCACAAAGGAGTACAGAAGGTATCTCTACAGCGCACAAAGGAGTACAGAAGGTATCTCTACAGCGCACAAAGGAGTACAGGAAATATCTCTAGAACGTACAAAGGAGTACACGAGGTATCTCTACAGCGTACAAAGGAGTACAGAAGGTATCTCTACAGCGCACAAAGGAGTACAGAAGGTATCTCTACAGCGTACAAAGGAGTACAGAAGGTATCTCTACAGCGCACAAAGGAGTACAGAAGGTATCTCTACAGCGCACAAAGGAGTACAGAAGGTATCTATACAGCACACAAAGGAGTACAGGAAATATCTCTAGAACGTACAAAGGAGTACACGAGGTATCTCTACAGCGTACAAAGGAGTACAGAAGGTATCTCTACAGCGCACAAAGGAGTACAGAAGGTATCTCTACAGCGCACAAAGGAGTACAGAAGGTATCTCTACAGCGCACAAAGGAGTACAGAAGGTATCTCTACAGCGCACAAAGGAGTACAGAAGGTATCTCTACAGCGCACAAAGGAGTACAGAAGGTATCTCTACAGCGCACAAAGGAGTACAGGAAATATCTCTAGAACGTACAAAGGAGTACAGGAAATATCTCTAGAACGTACAAAGGAGTACACGAGGTATCTCTACAGCGTACAAAGGAGTACAGAAGGTATCGCTACAGCGCACAAAGGAGTACAGAAGGTATCTCTACAGCGCACAAAGGAGTACAGAAGGTATCTCTACAGCGCACAAAGGAGTACAGAAGGTATCTCTACAGCGCACAAAGGAGTTCAGAAGGTATCTCTAGAACGTACAAAGGAATACACGAGGTATCTCTACAGCGTACAAAGGAGTACAGAAGGTATCTCTACAGCGCACAAAGGAGTACAGAAGGTATCTCTACAGCGCACAAAGGAGTACAGAAGGTATCTCTACAGCGCACAAAGGAGTACAGAAGGTATCTCTACAGCGCACAAAGGAGTACAGAAGGTATCTCTACAGCGCACAAAGGAGTACAGGAAATATCTCTAGAACGTACAAAGGAGTACACGAGGTATCTCTACAGCGTACAAAGGAGTACAGAAGGTATCTCTACAGCGCACAAAGGAGTACAGAAGGTATCTCTACAGCGCACAAAGGAGTACAGAAGGTATCTCTACAGCGCACAAAGGAGTACAGAAGGTATCTATACAGCGCACAAAGGAGTACAGAAGGTATCTCTACAGCGCACAAAGGAGTACAAAAGGTATCTCTACAGCGCACAAAGGAGTACAGGAAATATCTCTAGAACGTACAAAGGAGTACACGAGGTATCTCTACAGCGTGCAAAGGAGTACAGAAAGTATCTCTACAGCGCACAAAGGAGTACAGAAGGTATCTCTACAGCGTACAAAGGAGTACAGAAGGTATCTCTACAGCGCAAAAAGGAGTACAGAAGGTATCTCTACAGCGCAAAAAGGAGTACAGAAGGTATCTCTACAGCGCACAAAGGAGTACAGAAGGTATCTCTACAGCACACAAAGGAGTACAGGAAATATCTCTAGAACGTACAAAGGAGTACACGAGGTATCTCTACAGCGCACAAATGAGTACAGAAGGTATCTCTACAGCGCAAAAGGAGTACAGAAGGTATCTCTACAGCGCACAAAGGAGTACAGAAGGTATCTCTACAGCGCACAAAGGAGTACAGAAGGTATCTCTACAGCGCACAAAGGAGTGCAGAAGGTATCTCTACAGCGCACAAAGGAGTACAGAAGGTATCTCTACAGCGCACAAAGGAGTACAGAAGGTATCTCTACAGCGCACAAAGGAGTACAGAAGGTATCTCTACAGCGCACAAAGGAGTACAGAAGGTATCTCTACAGCGCACAAAGGAGTACAGAAGGTATCTCTACAGCGCACAAAGGAGTACAGAAGGTCTCTCTACAGCGCACAAATGAGTACAGGAAATATCTCTAGAACGTACAAAGAAGTACACGAGGTATCTCTACAGCGTACAAAGGAGTACAGAAGGTTTCTCTACAGCGCACAAAGGAGTACAGAAAGTATCTCTACAGCGCACAAAGGAGTACAGAAGGTATCTCTACAGCGCACAAAGGAGTACAGAAGGTATCTCTACAGCGCACAAAGGAGTACAGAAGGTATCTCTACAGCGCACAAAAGAGTACAGAAGGTATCTCTACAGCGCACAAAGGAGTACAGGAAATATCTCTAGAACGTACAAAGGAGTACACGAGGTATCTCTACAGCGTACAAAGGAGTACTGAAGGTATCTCTACAGCGTACAAAGGAGTACAGAAGGTATCTCTAGAGCGCACAAAGGAGTACAGAAGGTATCTCTACAGCGCAAAAAGGAGTACAGAAGGTATCTCTACAGCGCACAAAGGAGTACAGAAGGTATCCCTACAGCGCACAAAGGAGTACAGAAGGTATCTCTACAGCGCACAAAGGAGTACAGAAGGTATCTCTACAGCGCACAAAGGAGTACAGAAGGTATCTCTACAGCGCACAAAGGAGTACAGAAGATATCTCTACAGCGCACAAAGGAGTACAGAAGGTATCTCTACAGCGCACAAAGGAGTACAGGAAATATCTCTAGAACGTACAAAGGAGTACACGAGGTATCTCTACAGCGTACAAAGGAGTACAGAAGGTATCTGTACAGCGCACAAAGGAGTACAGAAGGTATCTCTACAGCGTACAAAGGAGTACAGAAGGTATCGCTACAGCGCACAAAGGAGTACATAAGGTATCTCTACAGCGCACAAAGGAGTACAGAAGGTATCTCTACAGCGCACAAAGGAGTACAGAAGGTATCTCTACAGCGCACAAAGGAGTACAGGAAATATCTCTAGAACGTACAAAGGAGTACACGAGGTGTCTCTACAGCGTACAAAGGAGTACAGAAGGTAACTCTACAGCGTACAAAGGAGTACAGAAGGTATCTCTACAGCGCACAAAGGAGTACAGAAGGTATCTCTACAGCGCACAAAGGAGTACAGAAGGTATCTCCACAGCGCACAAAGGAGTACAGAAGGTATCTCTACAGCGCACAAAGGAGTACAGGAAATATCTCTAGAACATACAAAGGAGTACACGAGGTATCTATACAGCGTACAAAGGAGTACAGAAGGTATCTCTACAGCGCACAAAGGAGTACAGAAGGTATCTCTACAGCGCACAAAGGAGTACAGAAGGTATCTCTACAGCGCACAAAGGAGTACAGGAAATATCTCTAGAACGTACAAAGGAGTACACGAGGTATCTCTACAGCGCACAAAGGAGTACAGGAGGTATCTCTACAGCGCACAAAGGAGTACAGAAGGTATCTCTACAGCGCACAAAGGAGTACAGGAAATATCTCTAGAACGTACAAAGGAGTACACGAGGTATCTCTACAGCGCACAAAGGAGTACAGAAGGTATCTCTACAGCGCACGAAGGAGTACAGAAGGTATCTCTACAGCGCACAAAGGAGTACAGAAGGTATCTCTACAGCGCACAAAGGAGTACAGAAGGTATCTCTACAGCGCACAAAGGAGTACAGAAGGTATCTCTGAAGCGCACAAAGGAGTACAGAAGGTATCTCTACAGCGCACAAAGGAGTACAGAAGGTATCTCTACAGCGCACAAAGGAGTACAGAAGGTATCTCTACAGCGCACAAAGGAGTACAGAAGGTATCTCTACAGCGCACAAAGGAGTACAGGAAATATCTCTAGAACGCACAAAGGAGTACACGAGGTATCTCTACAGCGTACAAAGGAGTACAGAAGGTATCTCTACAGCGCACAAAGGAGTACAGAAGGTATCTCTACAGCGCACAAAGGAGTACAGAAGGTATCTCTACAGCGCACAAAGGAGTACAGAAGGTATCTCTACAGCGCACAAAGGAGTACAGGAAATATCTCTAGAACGTACAAAGGAGTACACGAGGTATTTCTACAGCGTACAAAGGAGTACAGAAGGTATCTCTACAGCGCACAAAGGAGTACAGAAGGTATCTCTACAGCGCACAAAGGAGTACAGAAGGTATCTCTACAGCGCACAAAGGAGTACAGGAAATATCTCTAGAACGTACAAAGGAGTACACGAGGTATCTCTACAGCGTACAAAGGAGTACAGAAGGTATCTCTACAGCGTACAAAGGAGTACAGAAGGTATCTCTACAGCGCACAAAGGAGTACAGAAGGTATCTCTACAGCGCACAAAGGAGTACAGAAGGTATCTCTACAGCGCAAAAAGGAGTACAGAAGGTATCTCTACAGCGCACAAAGGAGTACAGAAGGTATCTCTACAGCGCACAAAGGAGTACAGAAGGTATCTCTACAGCGCACAAAGGAGTACAGAAGGTATCTCTACAGCGCACAAAGGATTTCAGAAGGTAACTCTACAGCGCACAAAGGAGTACAGGAAATATCTCTAGAACGTACAAAGGAGTACAGGAAATATCTCTAGAACGTACAAAGGAGTACACGAGGTATCTCTACAGCGTACAAAGGAGTACAGGAGGTATCTCTACAGCGCACAAAGGAGTACAGAAGATATCTATACAGCGCACAAAGGAGTACAGAAGGTATCTCTACAGCGCACAAAGGAGTACAGAAGGTATCTCTACAGCGCACAAAGGAGTACAGAAGGTATCTCTACAGCGCATAAAGGAGTACAGAAGGTATCTCTACAGCGCACAAAGGAGTACAGAAGGTATCTCTACAGCGCACAAAGGAGTACAGAAGGTATCTCTACAGCGCACAAAGGAGTACAGAAGGTATCTCTACAGCGCACAAAGGAGTAAAGAAGGTATCTCTACAGCGCACAAAGGAGTACAGGCAATATCTCTAGAACGTACAAAGGAGTACACGAGGTATCTCTACAGCGTACAAAGGAGTACAGAAGGTATCTCTACAGCGCACAAAGGAGTACAGAAGGTATCTCTACAGCGCACAAAGGAGTACAGAAGGTATCTCTACAGCGCACAAAGGAGTACAGAAGGTATCTCTACAGCGCACAAAGGAGTACAGAAGGTATCTCTACAGCGCACAAAGGAGTACAGGAAATATCTCTAGAACGTACAAAGGAGTACACGAGGTGTCTCTACAGCGTACAAAGGAGTACAGAAGGTAACTCTACAGCGTACAAAGGAGTACAGAAGGTATCTCTACAGCGCACAAAGGAGTACAGAAGGTATCTCTACAGCGCACAAAGGAGTACAGAAGGTATCTCCACAGCGCACAAAGGAGTACAGAAGGTATCTCTACAGCGCACAAAGGAGTACAGGAAATATCTCTAGAACGTACAAAGGAGTACACGAGGTATCTATACAGCGTACAAAGGAGTACAGAAGGTATCTCTACAGCGCACAAAGGAGTACAGAAGGTATCTCTACAGCGCACAAAGGAGTACAGAAGGTATCTCTACAGCGCACAAAGGAGTACAGGAAATATCTCTAGAACGTACAAAGGAGTACACGAGGTATCTCTACAGCGCACAAAGGAGTACAGGAGGTATCTCTACAGCGCACAAAGGAGTACAGAAGGTATCTCTACAGCGCACAAAGGAGTACAGGAAATATCTCTAGAACGTACAAAGGAGTACACGAGGTATCTCTACAGCGCACAAAGGAGTACAGAAGGTATCTCTACAGCGCACGAAGGAGTACAGAAGGTCTCTCTACAGCGCACAAAGGAGTACAGAAGGTATCTCTACAGCGCACAAAGGAGTACAGAAGGTATCTCTACAGCGCACAAAGGAGTACAGAAGGTATCTCTAAAGCGCACAAAGGAGTACAGAAGGTATCTCTACAGCGCACAAAGGAGTACAGAAGGTATCTCTACAGCGCACAAAGGAGTACAGAAGGTATCTCTACAGCGCACAAAGGAGTACAGAAGGTATCTCTACAGCGCACAAAGGAGTACAGGAAATATCTCTAGAACGCACAAAGGAGTACACGAGGTATCTCTACAGCGTACAAAGGAGTACAGAAGGTATCTCTACAGCGCACAAAGGAGTACAGAAGGTATCTCTACAGCGCACAAAGGAGTACAGAAGGTATCTCTACAGCGCACAAAGGAGTACAGAAGGTATCTCTACAGCGCACAAAGGAGTACAGGAAATATCTCTAGAACGTACAAAGGAGTACACGAGGTATTTCTACAGCGTACAAAGGAGTACAGAAGGTATCTCTACAGCGCACAAAGGAGTACAGAAGGTATCTCTACAGCGCACAAAGGAGTACAGAAGGTATCTCTACAGCGCACAAAGGAGTACAGGAAATATCTCTAGAACGTACAAAGGAGTACACGAGGTATCTCTACAGCGTACAAAGGAGTACAGAAGGTATCTCTACAGCGTACAAAGGAGTACAGAAGGTATCTCTACAGCGCACAAAGGAGTACAGAAGGTATCTCTACAGCGCACAAAGGAGTACAGAAGGTATCTCTACAGCGCAAAAAGGAGTACAGAAGGTATCTCTACAGCGCACAAAGGAGTACAGAAGGTATCTCTACAGCGCACAAAGGAGTACAGAAGGTATCTCTACAGCGCACAAAGGAGTACAGAAGGTATCTCTACAGCGCACAAAGGATTTCAGAAGGTAACTCTACAGCGCACAAAGGAGTACAGGAAATATCTCTAGAACGTACAAAGGAGTACAGGAAATATCTCTAGAACGTACAAAGGAGTACACGAGGTATCTCTACAGCGTACAAAGGAGTACAGGAGGTATCTCTACAGCGCACAAAGGAGTACAGAAGATATCTATACAGCGCACAAAGGAGTACAGAAGGTATCTCTACAGCGCACAAAGGAGTACAGAAGGTATCTCTACAGCGCACAAAGGAGTACAGAAGGTATCTCTACAGCGCATAAAGGAGTACAGAAGGTATCTCTACAGCGCACAAAGGAGTACAGAAGGTATCTCTACAGCGCACAAAGGAGTACAGAAGGTATCTCTACAGCGCACAAAGGAGTACAGAAAGTATCTCTACAGCGCACAAAGGAGTAAAGAAGGTATCTCTACAGCGCACAAAGGAGTACAGGCAATATCTCTAGAACGTAAAAAGGAGTACACGAGGTATCTCTACAGCGTACAAAGGAGTACAGAAGGTATCTCTACAGCGCACAAAGGAGTACAGAAGGTATCTCTACAGCGCACAAAGGAGTACAGAAGGTATCTCTACAGCGCACAAAGGAGTACAGAAGGTATCTCTACAGCGCACGAAGGAGTACAGAAAGTATCTCTAAAGCGCACAAAGGAGTACAGGAAATATCTCTAGAACGTACGAAGGAGTACACGAGGTATCTCTACAGCGCACAAAGGAGTACAGAAGGTATCTCTACAGCGCACAAAGGAGTACAGAAGGTATCTCTACAGCGCACAAAGGAGTACAGGAAATATCTCTAGAACGTACAAAGGAGTACACGAGGTATCTCTACAGCGCACAAAAGAGTACAGAAGGTATCTCTACAGCGCACAAAGGAGTACAGAAGGTATCTCTACAGCGCACAAAGGAGTACAGAAGGTATCTCTACAGCGCACAAAGGAGTACAGAAGGTATCTCTACAGCGCACAAAGGAGTACAGAAGGTATCTCTACAGCGCACATAGGAGTACAGAAGGTATCTCTACAGCGCACAAAGGAGTACAGAAGGTATCTCTACAGCGCACAAAGGAGTACAGGAAATATCTTTAGAACGTACAAAGGAGTACACGAGGTATCTCTACAGCGTACAAAGGAGTACAGAAGGTATCTCTACAGCGCACAAAGGAGTACAGAAGGTATCTCTACAGCGTACAAAGGAGTACAGAAGGTATCTCTACAGCGCACAAACGAGTACAGAAGGTATCTCTACAGCGCACAAAGGAGTACAGAAGGTATCTCTACAGCGCACAAAGGAGTACAGAAGGTATCTCTACAGCGCACAAAGGAGTACAGGAAATATCTCTAGAACGTACAAAGGAGTACACGAGGTATCTCTACAGCGGACAAAGGAGTACAGAAGGTACCTCTACAGCGTACAAAGGAGTACAGAAGGTATCTCTACAGCGCACAAAGGAGTACAGAAGGTATCTCTACAGCGCACAAAGGAGTACAGAAGGTATCTCTACAGCGCACAAAGGAGTACAGAAGGTATCTCTACAGCGCACAAAGGAGTACAGGAAATAGTTCTAGAACGTACAAAGGAGTACACGAGGTATCTCTACAGCGTACAAAGGAGTACAGAAGGTATCTCTACAGCGCACAAAGGAGTACAGAAGGTATCTCTACAGCGCACAAAGGAGTACAGAAGGTATCTCTACAGCGCACAAAGGAGTACAGGAAATATCTCTAGAACGTACAAAGGAGTACACGAGGTATCTCTACAGCGCACAAAGGAGTACAGAAGGTATCTCTACAGCGCACAAAGGAGTACAGAAGGTATCTCTACTGCGCACAAAGGAGTACAGGAAATATCTCTAGAACGTACAAAGGAGTACACGAGGTATCTCTACAGCGCACAAAGGAGTACAGAAGGTATCTCTACAGCGCAAAAAGGAGTACAGAAGGTATCTCTACAGCGCACAAAGGAGTACAGAAGGTATCTCTACAGCGCACAAAGGAGTACAGAAGGTATCTCTACAGCGCACAAAGGAGTACAGAAGGTATCTCTAAAGCGCACAAAGGAGTACAGAAGGTATCTCTACAGCGCACAAAGGAGTACAGAAGGTATCTCTACAGCGCACAAAGGAGTACAGAAGGTATCTCTACAGCGCACAAAGGAGTACAGAAGGTATCTCTACAGCGCACAAAGGAGTACCGAAGGTATCTCTACAGCGCACAAAGGAGTACAGAAGGTATCTCTACAGCGCACAAAGGAGTACAGGAAATATCTCTAGAACGTACAAAGGAGTACACGAGGTATCTCTACAGCGTACAAAGGAGTACAGAAGGTATCTCTACAGCGCACAAAGGAGTACAGAAGGTATCTCTACAGCGCACAAAGGAGTACAGAAGGTATCTCTACAGCGCACAAAGGAGTACAAATGTATCTCTACAGCGCACAAAGGAGTACAGGAAATATCTCTAGAACGTACAAAGGAGTACACGAGGTATCTCTACAGCGTACAAAGGAGTACAGAAGGTATCTCTACAGCGCACAAAGGAGTACAGAAGGTATCTTTACAGCGCACAAAGGAGTACCGAAGGTATCTCTACAGCGCACAAAGGAGTACAGGAAATATCTCTAGAACGTACAAAGGAGTACACGAGGTATCTCTACAGCGTACAAAGGAGTACAGAAGGTGTCTCTACAGCGTACAAAGGAGTACAAAAGGTATCTCTACAGCGCACAAAGGAGTACAGAAGGTATCTCTACAGCGCACAAAGGAGTACAGAAGGTATCTCTACAGCGCACAAAGGAGTACAGAAGGTATCTCTACAGCGCACAAAGGAGTACAGAAGGTATCTCTATAGCGCACAAAGGAGTACAGAAGGTATCTCTACAGCGCACAAAGGAGTACAGAAGGTATCTCTACAGCGCACAAAGTAGTACAGAAGGTATCTCTACAGCGCAAAAAGGAGTACAGGAAATATCTCTAGAACGTACAAAGGAGTACAGGAAATATCTCTAGAACGAACAAAGGAGTACACGAGGTATCTCTACAGCGTACAAAGGAGTACAGAAGGTATCTCTACAGCGCACAAAGGTGTACAGAAGGTATCTCTACAGCGTACAAAGGAGTACAGAAGGTATCTCTACAGTGCACAAACGAGTACAGAAGGTATCTCTACAGCGCACAAAGGAGTACAGAAGGTATCTCTACAGCGCACAAAGGAGTACAGAAGGTATCTCTACAGCGCACAAAGGAGTACAGGAAATATCTCTAGAACGTAAAAAGGAGTACACGAGGTATCTCTACAGCGGACAAAGGAGTACAGAAGGTATCTCTACAGCGTACAAAGGAGTACAGAAGGTATCTCTACAGCGCACAAAGGAGTACAGAAGGTATCTCTCCAGCGCACAAAGGAGTACAGAAGGTATCTCTACAGCGCACAAAGGAGTACAGAAGGTATCTCTACAGCGCACAAAGGAGTACAGGAAATATCTCTAGAACGTACAAAGGAGTACACGAGGTATCTCTACAGCGTACAAAGGAGTACAGAAGGTATCTCTACAGCGCACAAAGGAGTACAGAAGGTATCTCTACAGCGCACAAAGGAGTACAGAAGGTATCTCTACAGCGCACAAAGGAGTACAGGAAATATCTCTAGAACGTACAAAGGAGTACACGAGGTATCTCTACAGCGCACAAAGGAGTACAGAAGGTATCTCTACAGCGCACAAAGGAGTACAGAAGGTATCTCTACTGCGCACAAAGGAGTACAGGAAATATCTCTAGAACGTACAAAGGAGTACACGAGGTATCTCTACAGCGCACAAAGGAGTACAGAAGGTATCTCTACAGCGCAAAAAGGAGTACAGAAGGTATCTCTACAGCGCACAAAGGAGTACAGAAGGTATCTCTACAGCGCACAAAGGAGTACAGAAGGTATCTCTACAGCGCACAAAGGAGTACAGAAGGTATCTCTAAAGCGCACAAAGGAGTACAGAAGGTATCTCTACAGCGCACAAAGGAGTACAGAAGGTATCTCTACAGCGCACAAAGGAGTACAGAAGGTATCTCTACAGCGCACAAAGGAGTACAGAAGGTATCTCTACAGCGCACAAAGGAGTACCGAAGGTATCTCTACAGCGCACAAAGGAGTACAGAAGGTATCTCTACAGCGCACAAAAGAGTACAGGAAATATCTCTAGAACGTACAAAGGAGTACACGAGGTATCTCTACAGCGTACAAAGGAGTACAGAAGGTATCTCTACAGCGCACAAAGGAGTACAGAAGGTATCTCTACAGCGCACAAAGGAGTACAGAAGGTATCTCTACAGCGCACAAAGGAGTACAAAAGGAATCTCTACAGCGCACAAAGGAGTACAGGAAATATCTCTAGAACGTACAAAGGAGTACACGAGGTATCTCTACAGCGTACAAAGGAGTACAGAAGGTATCTCTACAGCGCACAAAGGAGTACAGAAGGTATCTCTACAGCGCACAAAGGAGTACCGAAGGTATCTCTACAGCGCACAAAGGAGTACAGGAAATATCTCTGGAACGTACAAAGGAGTACACGAGGTATCTCTACAGCGTACAAAGGAGTACAGAAGGTGTCTCTACAGCGTACAAAGGAGTACAAAAGGTATCTCTACAGCGCACAAAGGAGTACAGAAGGTATCTCTACAGCGCACAAAGGAGTACAGAAGGTATCTCTACAGCGCACAAAGGAGTACAGAAGGTATCTCTACAGCGCACAAAGGAGTACAGAAGGTATCTCTATAGCGCACAAAGGAGTACAGAAGGTATCTCTACAGCGCACAAAGGAGTACAGAAGGTATCTCTACAGCGCACAAAGTAGTACAGAAGGTATCTCTACAGCGCAAAAAGGAGTACAGGAAATATCTCTAGAACGTACAAAGGAGTACAGGAAATATCTCTAGAACGAACAAAGGAGTACACGAGGTATCTCTACAGCGTACAAAGGAGTACAGAAGGTATCTCTACAACGCACAAAAGAGTACAGAAGGTATCTCTACAGCGCACAAAGGAGTAGAGAAGGTATCTCTACAGCGCACAAAGGAGTACAGAAGGTATCTCTACAGCGCACAAAGGAGTACAGAAGGTATCTCTACAGCGCACAAAGGAGTACAGAAGGTATCTCTACAGCGCACAAAGGAGTACAGAAGGTATTTCTACAGCGCACAAAGGAGTACAGAAGGTATCTCTACAGCGCACAAAGAAGTACAGAAGGTATCTCTACAGCGCACAAAGGAGTACAGAAGGTATCTCTACAGCGCACAAAGAGTACAGGAAATATCTCTAGAACGTACAAAGGAGTACACGAGGTATCTCTACAGCGCACAAAGGAGTACAGAAGGTATCTCTACAGCGCAAAAAGGAGTACAGAAGGTATCTCTACAGCACACAAAGGAGTACAGGAAATATCTCTAGAACGAACAAAGGAGTACACGAGGTATCTCTACAGCGTACAAAGGAGTACAGAAGGTATCTCTACAACGCACAAAAGAGTACAGAAGGTATCTCTACAGCGCACAAAGGAGTACAGAAGGTATCTCTACAGCGCACAAAGGAGTACAGAAGGTATCTCTACAGCGCACAAAGGAGTACAGAAGGTATCTCTACAGCGCACAAAGGAGTACAGAAGGTATCTCTACAGCGCACAAAGGAGTACAGAAGGTATCTCTACAGCGCACAAAGGAGTACAGGAAATATCTCTCGAACGTACAAAGGAGTACACGAGGTATCTCTACAGCGCACAAAGGAGTACAGAAGGTATCTCTACAGCGCACAAAGGAGTACAGAAGGTATCTCTACAGCGCACAAAGGAGTACAGAAGGTATCTCTACAGCGCACAAAGGAGTACAGAAGGTATCTCTACAGCGCACAAAGGAGTACAGGAAATATCTCTAGAACGTACAAAGGAGTACACGAGGTATCTCTACAGCGTACAAAGGAGTACAGAAGGTATCTCTACAACGCACAAAGGAGTACAGAAGGTATCTCTACAGCGTACAAAGGAGTACAGAAGGTATCTCTACAGCGCACAAAGGAGTACAGCAGGTATCTTTACAGCGCACAAAGGAGTACAGAAGGTATCTCTACAGCGCACAAAGGAGTACAGAAGGTATCTCTACAGCGCACAAAGGAGTACAGGAAATATCTCTAGAACGTACAAAGGAGTACACGAGGTATCTCTACAGCGCACAAAGGAGTACAGAAGGTATCTCTACAGCGCACAAAGGAGTACAGAAGGTATCTCTACAGCGCACAAAGGAGTACAGGAAATATCTCTAGAACGTACAAAGGAGTACACGAGGTATCTCTACAGCGCACAAAGGAGTACAGAAGGTATCTCTACAGCGCACAAAGGAGTACAGAAGGTATCTCTACAGCGCACCAAGGAGTACAGAAGGTATCTCTACAGCGCACAAAGGAGTACAGAAGGTATCTCTACAGCGCACAAAGGAGTACAGAAGGCATCTCTACAGCGCACAAAGGAGTACAGAAGGTATCTCTACAGCGCACAAAGGAGTACAGAAGGTATCTCTACAGCGCACAAAGGAGTACAGAAGGTATCTCTACAGCGCACAAAGGAGTACAGAAGGTATCTCTACAGCGCACAAAGGAGTACAGGAAATATCTCTAGAACGTACAAAGGAGTACACGAGGTATCTCTACAGCGCACAAAGGAGTACAGAAGGTATCTCTACAGCGCACAAAGGAGTACAGAAGGTATCTCTACAGCGCACAAAGGAGTACAGAAGGTATCTCTACAGCGCACAAAGGAGTACAGAAGGTACCTCTACAGCGCACAAAGGAGTACAGGAAATACCTCTAGAAAGTACAAAGGAGTACACGAGGTATCTCTACAGCGTACAAAGGAGTACAGAAGGTATCTCTACAGCGCGCAAAGGAGTACAGAAGGTATCTCTACAGCGCACAAAGGAGTACAGAAGGTATCTCTACAGCGCACAAAGGAGTACAGGAAATATCTCTAGAACGTACAAAGGAGTACACGAGGTATCTCTACAGCGTACAAAGGAGTACAGAAGGTATCTATACAGCGCAAAAAGGAGTACAGGAAATATCTCTAGAACGTACAAAGGAGTACAGGAAATATCTCTAGAACGTACAAAGGAGTACACGAGGTATCTCTACAGCGTACAAAGGAGTACAGAAGGTATCTCTACAACGCACAAAAGAGTACAGAAGGTATCTCTACAGCGCACAAAAGAGTACAGAAGGTATCTCTACAGCGCACAAAGGAGTACAGAAGGTATCTCTACAGCGCACAAAGGAGTACAGAAGGTATCTCTACAGCGCACAAAGAAGTACAGAAGGTATCTCTACAGCGCACAAAGGAGTACAGAAGGTATCTCTACAGCGCACAAAGAGTACAGGAAATATCTCTAGAACGTACAAAGGAGTACACAAGGTATCTCTACAGCGTACAAAGGAGTACAGAAGGTATCTCTACAGCGCACAAAGGAGTACAGAAGGTATCTCTACAGCGCACAAAGGAGTACAGAAGGTATCTCAACAGCGCACAAAGGAGTACAGAAGGTATCTCTACAGCGCACGAAGGAGTACAGAAGGTATCTCTACAGCGCACAAAGGAGTACAGGAAATACCTCTAGAACGTACAAAGGAGTACACGAGGTATCTCTACAGCGCACAAAGGAGTACAGAACGTATCTCTACAGCGCACAAAGGAGTACAGAAGGTATCTCTACAGCGCACAAAGGAGTACAGAAGGTATCTCTACAGCGCACAAAGGAGTACAGAAGGTATCTCTACAGCGCACAAAGGAGTACAGAAGGTATCTCTACAGCGCACAAAGGAGTACAGAAGGTATCTCTACAGCGCACAAAGGAGTACAGAAGGTATCTCTACAGCGCACAAAGGAGTACAGAAGGTATCTCTACAGCGCACAAAGGAGTACAGGAAATACCTCTAGAACGTACAAAGGAGTACACGAGGTATCTCTACAGCGCACAAAGGAGTACAGAAGGTATCTCTACAGCGCACAAAGGAGTACAGAAGGTATCTCTACAGCGCACAAAGGAGTACAGAAGGTATCTCTACAGCGCACAAAGGAGTACAGAAGGTATCTCTACAGCGCACAAAGGAGTACAGAAGGTATCTCTACAGCGCACAAAGGAGTACAGGAAATATCTCTACAGCGCACAAAGGAGTACAGAAGGTATCTCTACAGCGCACAAAGGAGTACAGAAGGTATCTCTACAGCGCACAAAGGAGTACAGAAGGTATCTCTACAGCGCACAAAGGAGTACAGAAGGTATCTCTACAGCGCACAAAGGAGTACAGAAGGTATCTCTACAGCGCACAAAGGAGTACAGAAGGTATCTCTACAGCGCACAAAGGAGTACAGGAAATATCTCTAGAACGTACAAAGGAGTACACGAGGTATCTCTACAGCGTACAAAGGAGTACAGAAGGTATCTCTACAGCGCACAAAGGAGTACAGAAGGTATCTCTACAGGGTACAAAGGAGTACAGAAGGTATCTCTACAGCGCACAAAGGAGTACAGAAGGTATCTTTACAGCGCACAAAGGAGTACAGAAGGTATCTCTACAGCGCACAAAGGAGTACAGAAGGTATCTCTACAGCGCACAAAGGAGTACAGGAAATATCTCTAGAACGTACAAAGGAGTACACGAGGTATCTCTACAGCGCACAAAGGAGTACAGAATGTATCTCTACAGCGCACAAAGGAGTACAGAAGGTATCTCTACAGCGCACAAAGGAGTACAGGAAATATCTCTAGAACGTACAAAGGAGTACACGAGGTATCTCTACAGGGCACAAAGGAGTACAGAAGGTATCTCTACAGCGCACAAAGGAGTACAGAAGGTATCTCTACAGCGCACCAAGGAGTACAGAAGGTATCTCTACAGCGCACAAAGGAGTACAGAAGGTATCTCTACAGCGCACAAAGGAGTACAGAAGGTATCTCTACAGGGCACAAAGGAGTACAGAAGGTATCTCTACAGCGCACAAAGGAGTACAGAAGGTATCTCTACAGCGCACAAAGGAGTACAGAAGGTATCTCTACAGCGCACTTAGGAGTACAGAAGGTATCTCTACAGCGCACAAAGGAGTACAGGAAATATCTCTAGAACGTACAAAGGAGTACACGAGGTATCTCTACAGCGCACAAAGGAGTACAGAAGGTATCTCTACAGCGCACAAAGGAGTACAGAAGGTATCTCTACAGCGCACAAAGGAGTACAGAAGGTATCTCTACAGCGCACAAAGGAGTACAGAAGGTACCTCTACAGCGCACAAAGGAGTACAGGAAATACCTCTAGAACGTACAAAGGAGTACAGTAGGTATCCCAACAGCGTACAAAGGAGTACAGAAGGTATCTCTACAGCGCACAAAGGAGTACAGAAGGTATCTCTACAGCGCACAAAGGAGTACAGAAGGTATCTCTACAGCGCACAAAGGAGTACAGGAAATATCTCTAGAACGTACAAAGGAGTACACGAGGTATCTCTACAGCGTACAAAGGAGTACAGAAGGTATCTCTACAGCGCACAAAGGAAAACAGAAGGTATTTCTACAGCGCACAAAGGAGTACAGAAGGTATCTCTACAGCGCACAAAGGAGTACAGAAGGTATCTCTACAGCGCACAAAGGAGTACAGGAAATATCTCTAGAACGTACAAAGGAGTACACGAGGTATCTCTACAGCGTACAAAGGAGTACAGAAGGTATCTCTACAGCGCACAAAGGAGTACAGAAGGTATCTCTACAGCGCACAAAGGAGTACAGGAAATATCTCTAGAACGTACAAAGGAGTACACGAGGTATCTCTACAGCGTACAAAGGAGTACAGAAGGTATCTCTACAGCGTACAAAGGAGTACAGAAGGTATCTCTACAGCGCACAAAGGAGTACAGAAGGTATCTCTACAGCGCACAAAGGAGTACAGAAGGTATCTCTACAGCGCACAAAGGAGTACAGAAGGTATCTCTTCAGCGCACAAAGGAGTACAGGAAATATCTCTAGAACGTACAAAGGAGTACACGAGGTATCTCTACAGCGTACAAAGGAGTACAGAAGGTATCTCTACAGCGCACAAAGGAGTACAGAAGGTATCTCTACAGCGCACAAAGGAGTACAGAAGGTATCTCTACAGCGCACAAAGGAGTACAGAAGGTATCTCTACAGCGCACAAAGGAGTACAGAAGGTATCTCTACAGCGTACAAAGGAGTACAGAAGGTATCTCTACAGCGCACAAAGGAGTACAGAAGGTATCTCTACAGCGCACAAAGGAGTACAGAAGGTATCTCTACAGCGCACAAAGGAGTACAGAAGGTATCCCTACAGCGCACAAAGGAGTACAGAAGGTATCTCTACAGCGCACAAAGGAGTACAGAAGGTATCTCTACAGCGCACAAAGGAGTACAGGAAATATCTCTAGAACGTATAAAGGAGTACACGAGGTATCTCTACAGCGCACAAAGGAGTACAGAAGGTATCTCTACAGCGCACAAAGGAGTACAGAAGGTATCACTTCAGCGCACAAAGGAGTACAGAAGGTATCTCTACAGCGCACAAAGGAGTACACGAGGTATCTCTACAGCGCACAAAGGAGTACAGAAGGTATCTCTACAGCGCAAAAGGAGTACAGAAGGTATCTCTACAGCGCACAAAGGAGTACAGGAAATATCTCTAGAACGTACAAAGGAGTACACGAGGTATCTCTACAGCGCACAAAGGAGTACAGAAGGTATCTCTACAGCGCACAAAGGAGTACAGAAGGTATCTCTACAGCGCACAAAGGAGTACAGAAGGTATCTCTACAGCGCACAAAGGAGTACAGAAGGTATCTCTACAGCGCACAAAGGAGTACAGAAGGTATCTCTACAGCGCGCAAAGGAGTACAGAAGGTATCTCTAAAGCGCACAAAGGAGTACAGAAGGTATCTCTACAGCGCACAAAGGAGTACAGGAAATATCTCTAGAACATACAAAGGAGTACACGAGGTATCTCTACAGCGTACAAAGGAGTACAGAAGGTATCTCTACAGCGCACAAAGGAGTACAGAAGGTATCTCTACAGCGCACAAAGGAGTACAGAAGGTATCTCTACAGCGCACAAAGGAGTACAACAAATATCTCTAGAACGTACAAAGGAGTACACGAGGTATCTCCACAGAGTACAAAGGAGTACAGAAGGTATCTCTACAGCGCACAAAGGAGTACAGAAGGTATCTCTACAGCGCACAAAGGAGTACAGAAGGTATCTCTACAGCGCACAAAGGAGTACAGAAGGTATCTCTACAGCGCACAAAGGAGTACAGGAAATATCTCTAGAACGTACAAAGGAGTACACGAGGTATCTCTACAGCGTACAAAGGAGTACAGAAGGTATCTCTACAGCGCACAAAGGAGTACAGAAGGTATCTCTACAGCGCACAAAGGAGTACAGAAGGTATCTCTACAGCGCACAAAGGAGTACAGGAAATATCTCTAGAACGTACAAAGGAGTACAGAAGGTATCTCAACAACGCACAAAGGAGTACAGAAGGTATCTCTACAGCGCACAAAGGAGTACAGGAAATATCTCTAGAACGTACAAAGGAGTACACGAGGTATCTCTACAGCGTACAAAGGAGTACAGAAGGTATCTCTACAGCGCACAAAGGAGTACAGGAAATATCTCTAGAACGTACAAAGGAGTACACGAGGTATCTCTACAGCGTACAAAGGAGTACAGAAGGTATCTCTACAGCGCACAAAGGAGTACAGAAGGTATCTCTACAGCGCATAAAGGAGTACAGAAGGTATCTCTACAGCGCACAAAGGAGTACAGAAGGTATCTCTACAGCGCACAAAGGAGTACAGAAGGTATCTCAACAACGCACAAAGGAGTACAGAAGGTATCTCTACAGCGCACAAAGGAGTACAGGAAATATCTCTAGAACGTACAAAGGAGTACACGAGGTATCTCTACAGCGTACAAAGGAGTACAGAAGGTATCTCTACAGCGCACAAAGGAGTACAGGAAATATCTCTAGAACGTACAAAGGAGTACACGAGGTATCTCTACAGCGTACAAAGGAGTACAGAAGGTATCTCTACAGCGCACAAAGAAGTACAGAAGGTATCTCTACAGCGCACAAAGGAGTGCAGAAGGTATCTCTACAGCGCACAAAGGAGTACAGAAGGTATCTCTACAGCGCACAAAGGAGTACAGAAGGTATCTCTACAGCGCACAAAGGAGTACAGGAAATATCTCTAGAACGTACAAAGGAGTACACGAGGTATCTCTACAGCTTACAAAGGAGTACAGGAGGTATCTCTACAGCGCACAAAGGAGTACAGAAGGTATCTCTACAGCGCACAAAGGAGTACAGAAGGTATCTCTAAAGCGCACAAAGGAGTACAGAAGGTATCTCTACAGCGCACAAAGGAGTACAGAAGGTATCTCTACAGCGCACAAAGGAGTACAGAAGGTATCTCTACAGCGCACAAAGGAGTACAGAAGGTATCTTTACAGCGCACAAAGGAGTACAGAAGGTATCTCTACAGCGCACAAAGGAGTACAGAAGGTATCTCTACAGCGCACAATGGAGTACAGGAAATATCTCTAGAACGTACAAAGGAGTACACGAGGTATCTCTACAGCGTACAAAGGAGTACAGAAGGTATCTCCACAGCGCACAAAGGAGTACAGGAAATATCTCTAGAACGTACGAAGGAGTACAGAAGGTATCTCTACAGCGCACAAAGGAGTACAGAAGGAATCTCTACAGCGCACAAAGGAGTACAGAAGGTATCTCTACAGCGCACAAAGGAGTACAGAAGGTATCTCTACAGCGCACAAAGGAGTACAGAAGGTATCTCTACAGCGCTCAAAGGAGTACAGAAGGTATCTCTACAGCGCACAAAGGAGTACAGGAAATATCTCTAGAACGAACAAAGGAGTACACGAGGTATCTCTACAGCGTACAAAGGATTACACAAGGTATCTCTACAGCGCACAAAGGAGTTCAGAAGGTATCTCTACAGCGCACAAAGGAGTACAGAAGGTATCTCTACAGCGCACAAAGGAGTACAGAAGGTATCTCTACAGCGCACAAAGGAGTACAGAAGGTATCTCTACTGCGCACAAAGGAGTACAGGAAATATCTCTAGAACGAACAAAGGAGTACACGAGGTATCTCTACAGCGTACAAAGGAGTACACAAGGTATCTCTACAGCGCACAAAGGAGTACAGAAGGTATCTCTACAGCGCACAAAGGAGTACAGAAGGTATCTCTACAGCGCACAAAGGAGTACAGAAGGTATCTCTACAGCGCACAAAGGAGTACAGAAGGTATCTCTACAGCGCACAAAGGAGTACAGGAAATATCTCTAGAACGTACAAAGGAGTACACGAGGTATCTCTACAGCGTACAAAGGAGTACAGAAGGTATCTCTACAGCGCACAAAGGAGTACAGAAGGTATCTCTACAGCGCACAAAGGAGTACAGAAGGTATCTCTACAGCGCACAAAGGAGTACAGAAGGTATTTCTACAGCGCACAAAGGAGTACAGAAGGTATCTCTACAGCGCACAAAGGAGTACAGAAGGTATCTCTACAGCGCACAAAGGAGTACAGGAAATATCTCTAGAACGTACAAAGGAGTACACGAGGTATCTCTACAGCGTACAAAAGAGTACAGAAGGTATCTCTACAGCGCAGAAAGGAGTACAGAAGGTATCTCTACAGCGTACAAAGGAGTACAGAAGGTATCTCTACAGCGCACAAAGGAATACAGAAGGTATCTCTACAGCGCACAAAGGAGTACACGAGGTATCTCTACAGCGTACAAAGGAGTACAGAAGGTATCTCTACAGCGCACAAAGGAGTACAGGAAATATCTCTAGAACGTACAAAGGAGTACACGAGGTATCTCTACAGCGTACAAAGGAGTACAGAAGGTATCCCTACAGCGCACAAAGGAGTACAGAAGGTATCTCTACAGCGCACAAAGGAGTACAGAAGGTATCTCTACAGCGCACAAAGGAGTACAGAAGGTATCTCTACAGCGCACAAAGGAGTACAGAAGGTATCTCTACAGCGCACATAGGAGTACAGGAAATATCTCTAGAACGTACAAAGGAGTACACGAGGTATCTCTACAGCCTACAAAGGAGTACAGAAGGTATCTCTACAGCGCACAAAGGAGTACAGAAGGTATCTCTACAGCGCACATAGGAGTACTAAAGGTATCTCTACAGCGCACAAAGGAGTACAGAAGGTATCTCTACAGCGCACAAAGGAGTACAGAAGGTATCTCTACAGCGCACAAAGGAGTACAGAAGGTATCTCTACAGCGCACAAAGGAGTACAGGAAATATCTCTAGAACGTACAAAGAAGTACACGAGGTATCTCTACAGCGTACAAAGGAGTACAGAAGGTATCTCTACAGCGCACAAAGGAGTACAGGAAATATCTCTAGAACGTACAAAGGAGTACAGAAGGTATCTCTACAGCGCACATAGGAGTACAGAAGGTATCTCTACAGCGCACAAAGGAGTACAGAAGGTATCTCTACAGCGCACAAAGGAGTACAGAAGGTATCTCTACAGCGCACAAAGGAGTACAGAAGGTATCTCTACAGCGCACAAAGGAGTACAGAAGGTATCTCTACAGCGCACAAAGGAGTACAGAAGGTATCTCTACAGCGCACAAAGGAGTACAGGAAATATCTCTAGAACGTACAAAGGAGTACACGAGGTATCTCTACAGCGTACAAAGGAGTACAGAAGGTATCTCTACAGCGCACAAAGGAGTACAGAAGGTATCTCTACAGCGCACAAAGGAGTACAGAAGGTATCTCTACAGCGCACAAAGGAGTACAGAAGGTATCTCTACAGCGCACAAAGGAGTACAGAAGATATCTCTACAGCGCACAAAGGAGTACAGGAAATATCTCTAGAACGTACAAAGGAGTACACGAGGTATCTCTACAGCGTACAAAGGAGTACTGAAGGTATCTCTACAGCGCACAAAGGAGTACAGAAGGTATCTCTACAGCGCACAAAGGAGTACAGAAGGTATCTCTACAGCGCACAAAGATGTACAGGAAATATCTCTAGAACGTACAAAGGAGTACACGAGGTATCTCTACAGCGCACAAAGGAGTACAGAAGGTATCTCTACAGCGCACAAAGGAGTACAGAAGGTATCCCTACAGCGCACAAAGGAGTACAGAAGGTATCTCTACAGCGCACAAAGGAGTACAAAAGGTATCTCTACAGCGCACAAAGGAGTACAGAAGGTATCTCTACAGCGCACAAAGGAGTACAGAAGATATCTCTACAGCGCACAAAGGAGTACAGAAGGTATCTCTACAGCGCACAAAGGAGTACAGGAAATATCTCTAGAACGTACAAAGGAGTACACGAGGTATCTCTACAGCGTACAAAGGAGTACAGAAGGTATCTCTACAGCGCACAAAGGAGTACAGAAGGTATCTCTACAGCGTACAAAGGAGTACAGAAGGTATCTCTACAGCGCACAAAGGAGTACATAAGGTATCTCTACAGCGCACAAAGGAGTACAGAAGGTATCTCTACAGCGCACAAAGGAGTACAGAAGGTATCTCTACAGCGCACAAAGGAGTACAAGAAATATCTCTAGAACGTACAAAGGAGTACACGAGGTGTCTCTACAGCGTACAAAGGAGTACAGAAGGTAACTCTACAGCGTACAAAGGAGTACAGAAGGTATCTCTACAGCGCACGAAGGAGTACAGAAGGTATCTCTACAGCGCACAAAGGAGTACAGAAGGTATCTCCACAGCGCACAAAGGAGTACAGATGGTATCTCTACAGCGCACAAAGGAGTACAGGAAATATCTCTAGAACGTACAAAGGAGTACACGAGGTATCTCTACAGCGTACAAACAAGTACAGAAGGTATCTCTACAGCGCACAAAGGAGTACAGAAGGTATCTCTACAGCGCACAAAGGAGTACAGAAGGTATCTCTACAGCGCACAAAGGAGTACAGGAAATATCTCTAGAACGTACAAAGGAGTACACGAGGTATCTCTACAGCGCACAAAGGAGTACAGGAGGTATCTCTACAGCGCACAAAGGAGTACAGAAGGTATCTCTACAGCGCACAAAGGAGTACAGGAAATATCTCTAGAACGTACAAAGGAGTACACGAGGTATCTCTACAGCGCACACAGGAGTACAGAAGGTATCTCTACAGCGCACGAAGGAGTACAGAAGGTATCTCTACAGCGCACAAAGGAGTACAGAAGGTATCTCTACAGCGCACAAAGGAGTACAGAAGGTATCTCTACAGCGCACAAAGGAGTACAGGAAATATCTCTAGAACGTACAAAGGAGTACACGAGGTATCTCTACAGCGCACAAAGGAGTACAGAAGGTATCTCTACAGCGCACAAAGGAGTACAGAAGGTATCTCTACAGCGCACAAAGGAGTACAGAAGGTATCTCTACAGCGCACAAAGGAGTACAGAAGGTATCTCTACAGCGCACAAAGGAGTACAGAAGGTATCTCTACAGCGCACGAAGGAGTACAGAAGGTATCTCTACAGCGCACAAAGGAGTACAGAAGGTATCTCTACAGCGCACAAAGGAGTACAGGAAATATCTCTAGAACGTACAAAGGAGTACACGAGGTATCTCTACAGCGTACAAAGGAGTACAGAAGGTATCTCTACAGCGCACAAAGGAGTACAGAAGGTATCTCTACAGCGTACAAAGGAGTACAGAAGGTATCTCTACAGCGCACAAAGGAGTACAGAAGGTATCTTTACAGCGCACAAAGGAGTACAGAAGGTATCTCTACAGCGCACAAAGGAGTACAGAAGGTATCTCTACAGCGCACAAAGGAGTACAGGAAATATCTCTAGAACGTACAAAGGAGTACACGAGGTATCTCTACAGCGCACAAAGGAGTACAGAAGGTATCTCTACAGCGCACAAAGGAGTACAGAAGGTATCTCTACAGCGCACAAAGGAGTACAGGAACTATCTCTAGAACGTACAAAGGAGTACACGAGGTATCTCTACAGCGCACAAAGGAGTACAGAAGGTATCTCTACAGCGCACAAAGGAGTACAGAAGGTATCTCTACAGCGCACCAAGGAGTACAGAAGGTATCTCTACAGCGCACAAAGGAGTACAGAAGGTATCTCTACAGCGCACAAAGGAGTACAGAAGGTATCTCTACAGCGCACAAAGGAGTACAGAAGGTATCTCTACAGCGCACAAAGGAGTACAGAAGGTATCTCTACAGCGCACTAAGGAGTACAGAAGGTATCTCTACAGCGCACAAAGGAGTACAGGAAATATCTCTAGAACGTACAAAGGAGTACACGAGGTATCTCTACAGCGCACAAAGGAGTACAGAAGGTATCTCTACAGCGCACAAAGGAGTACAGAAGGTATCTCTACAGCGCACAAAGGAGTACAGAAGGTATCTCTACAGCGCACAAAGGAGTACAGAAGGTACCTCTACAGCGCACAAAGGAGTACAGGAAATACCTCTAGAACGTACAAAGGAGTACAGTAGGTATCTCAACAGCGTACAAAGGAGTACA
This sequence comes from Morinoia aosen, assembly GCA_030386875.1. Taxonomy (NCBI): domain Eukaryota; kingdom Metazoa; phylum Arthropoda; class Malacostraca; order Amphipoda; family Talitridae; genus Morinoia; species Morinoia aosen. The sequence continues at coordinate 37,012,134 of JASJYW010000027.1, read as the reverse complement.
GAAGGTATCTCTACAGCGCACAAAGGAGTACAGAAGGTATCTCTACAGCGCACAAAGGAGTACAGAAGGTATCTCTACAGCGCACAAAGGAGTACAGGAAATATCTCTAGAACGTACAAAGGAGTACACGAGGTATCTCTACAGCGTACAAAGGAGTACAGAAGGTATCTCTACAGCGCAAAAAGGAGTACAGGAAATATCTCTAGAACGTACAAAGGAGTACAGGAAATATCTCTAGAACGTACAAAGGAGTACACGAGGTATCTCTACAGCGTACAAAGGAGTACAGAAGGTATCTCTACAACGCACAAAAGAGTACAGAAGGTATCTCTACAGCGCACAAAGGAGTACAGAATGTATCTCTACAGCGCACAAAGGAGTACAGAAGGTATCTCTACAGCGCACAAAGGAGTACAGAAGGTATCTCTACAGCGCACAAAGAAGTACAGAAGGTATCTCTACAGCGCACAAAGGAGTACAGAAGGTATCTCTACAGCGCACAAAGGAGTACAGGAAATATCGCTAGAACGTACGAAGGAGTACACGAGGTATCTCTACAGCGTACAAAGGAGTACAGAAGGTATCTCTACATCGCACAAAGGAGTAAAGAAGGTATCTCTACAGCGCACAAAGGAGTACAGAAGGTATCTCTACAGCGCACAAAGGAGTACAGAAGGTATCTCTACAGCGCACAAAGGAGTACAGAAGGTATCTCTACAGCGCACAAAGGAGTACAGGAAATATCTCTAGAACGTACAAAGGAGTACACAAGGTATCTTTACAGCGTACAAAGGAGTACAGAAGGTATCTCTACAGCGCACAAAGGAGTACAGAAGGTATCTCTACAGCGCACAAAGGAGTACAGAAGGTATCTCTACAGCGCACAAAGGAGTACAGAAGGTATCTCTACAGCGCACAAAGGAGTACAGAAGGTATCTCTACAGCGCACAAAGGAGTACAGAAGGTATCTCTACAGCGCACAAAGGAGTACAGGAAATATCTCTAGAACGTACAAAGGAGTACACGAGGTATCTCTACAGCGTACAAAGGAGTACAGAAGGTATCTCTACAGCGCACAAAGGAGTACAGAAGGTATCTCTACAGCGTACAAAGGAGTACAGAAGGTATCTCTACAGCGCACAAAGGAGTACAGAAGGCATCTCTACAGCGCACAAAGGAGTACAGAAGGTATCTCTACAGCGCACAAAGGAGTACAGGAAATATCTCTAGAACGTACAAAGGAGTACACGAGGTATCTCTACAGTGTACAAAGGAGTACAGAAGGTATCTCTACAGCGCACAAAGGAGTACAGAAGGTATCTCTACAGCGCACAAAGGAGTACAGAAGGTATCTCTACAGCGCACAAAGGAGTACAGAAGGTATCTCTACAGCGCACAAAGGAGTACAGAAGGTATCTCTACAGCGCACAAAGGAGTACAGAAGGTATCTCTACAGCGCACAAAGGAGTACAGGAAATATCTCTAGAACGTACAAAGGAGTACAGGAAATATCTCTAGAACGTACAAAGGAGTACACGAGGTATCTCTACAGCGTACAAAGGAGTACAGAAGGTATCGCTACAGCGCTCAAAGGAGTACAGAAGGTATCTCTACAGCGCACAAAGGAGTACAGAAGGTATCTCTACAGCGCACAAAGGAGTACAGAAGGTATCTCTACAGCGCACAAAGGAGTACAGAAGGTATCTCTAGAACGTACAAAGGAGTACACGAGGTATCTCTACAGCGTACAAAGGAGTACAGAAGGTATCTCTACAGCGCACAAAGGAGTACAGAAGGTATCTCTACAGCGCACAAAGGAGTACAGAAGGTATCTCTACAGCGCACAAAGGAGTACAGAAGGTATCTCTACAGCGCACAAAGGAGTACAGAAGGTATCTCTACAGCGCACAAAGGAGTACAGGAAATATCTCTAGAACGTACAAAGGAGTACACGAGGTATCTCTACAGCGTACAAAGGAGTACAGAAGGTATCTCTACAGCGCACAAAGGAGTACAGAAGGTATCTCTACAGCGCACAAAGGAGTACAGAAGGTATCTCTACAGCGCACAAAGGAGTACAGAAGGTATCTATACAGCGCACAAAGGAGTACAGAAGGTATCTCTACAGCGCACAAAGGAGTACAAAAGGTATCTCTACAGCGCACAAAGGAGTACAGGAAATATCTCTAGAACGTACAAAGGAGTACACGAGGTATCTCTACAGCGTGCAAAGGAGTACAGAAGGTATCTCTACAGCGCACAAAGGAGTACAGAAGGTATCTCTACAGCGTACAAAGGAGTACAGAAGGTATCTCTACAGCGCACAAAGGAGTACAGAAGGTATCTCTACAGCGCAAAAAGGAGTACAGAAGGTATCTCTACAGCGCACAAAGGAGTACAGAAGGTATCTCTACAGCACACAAAGGAGTACAGGAAATATCTCTAGAACGTACAAAGGAGTACACGAGGTATCTCTACAGCGCACAAATGAGTACAGAAGGTATCTCTACAGCGCAAAAGGAGTACAGAAGGTATCTCTACAGCGCACAAAGGAGTACAGAAGGTATCTCTACAGCGCACAAAGGAGTACAGAAGGTATCTCTACAGCGCACAAAGGAGTACAGAAGGTATCTCTACAGCGCACAAAGGAGTACAGAAGGTATCTCTACAGCGCACAAAGGAGTACAGAAGGTATCTCTACAGCGCACAAAGGAGTACAGAAGGTATCTCTACAGCGCACAAAGGAGTACAGAAGGTATCTCTACAGCGCACAAAGGAGTACAGAAGGTCTCTCTACAGCGCACAAATGAGTACAGGAAATATCTCTAGAACGTACAAAGAAGTACACGAGGTATCTCTACAGCGTACAAAGGAGTACAGAAGGTATCTCTACAGCGCACAAAGGAGTACAGAAAGTATCTCTACAGCGCACAAAGGAGTACAGAAGGTATCTCTACAGCGCACAAAGGAGTACAGAAGGTATCTCTACAGCGCACAAAGGAGTACAGAAGGTATCTCTACAGCGCACAAAAGAGTACAGAAGGTATCTCTACAGCGCACAAAGGAGTACAGGAAATATCTCTAGAACGTACAAAGGAGTACACGAGGTATCTCTACAGCGTACAAAGAAGTACTGAAGGTATCTCTACAGCGCACAAAGGAGTACAGAAGGTATCTCTACAGCGCACAAAGGAGTACAGAAGGTATCTCTACAGCGCAAAAAGGAGTACAGAAGGTATCTCTACAGCGCACAAAGGAGTACAGAAGGTATCCCAACAGCGCACAAAGGAGTACAGAAGGTATCTCTACAGCGCACAAAGGAGTACAGAAGGTATCTCTACAGCGCACAAAGGAGTACAGAAGGTATCTCTACAGCGCACAAAGGAGTACAGAAGATATCTCTACAGCGCACAAAGGAGTACAGAAGGTATCTCTACAGCGCACAAAGGAGTACAGGAAATATCTCTAGAACGTACAAAGGAGTACACGAGGTATCTCTACAGCGTACAAAGGAGTACAGAAGGTATCTGTACAGCGCACAAAGGAGTACAGAAGGTATCTCTACAGCGTACAAAGGAGTACAGAAGGTATCGCTACAGCGCACAAAGGAGTACATAAGGTATCTCTACAGCGCACAAAGGAGTACAGAAGGTATCTCTACAGCGCACAAAGGAGTACAGAAGGTATCTCTACAGCGCACAAAGGAGTACAGGAAATATCTCTAGAACGTACAAAGGAGTACACGAGGTGTCTCTACAGCGTACAAAGGAGTACAGAAGGTAACTCTACAGCGTACAAAGGAGTACAGAAGGTATCTCTACAGCGCACAAAGGAGTACAGAAGGTATCTCTACAGCGCACAAAGGAGTACAGAAGGTATCTCCACAGCGCACAAAGGAGTACAGAAGGTATCTCTACAGCGCACAAAGGAGTACAGGAAATATCTCTAGAACGTACAAAGGAGTACACGAGGTATCTATACAGCGTACAAAGGAGTACAGAAGGTATCTCTACAGCGCACAAAGGAGTACAGAAGGTATCTCTACAGCGCACAAAGGAGTACAGAAGGTATCTCTACAGCGCACAAAGGAGTACAGGAAATATCTCTAGAACGTACAAAGGAGTACACGAGGTATCTCTACAGCGCACAAAGGAGTACAGGAGGTATCTCTACAGCGCACAAAGGAGTACAGAAGGTATCTCTACAGCGCACAAAGGAGTACAGGAAATATCTCTAGAACGTACAAAGGAGTACACGAGGTATCTCTACAGCGCACAAAGGAGTACAGAAGGTATCTCTACAGCGCACGAAGGAGTACAGAAGGTATCTCTACAGCGCACAAAGGAGTACAGAAGGTATCTCTACAGCGCACAAAGGAGTACAGAAGGTATCTCTACAGCGCACAAAGGAGTACAGAAGGTATCTCTAAAGCGCACAAAGGAGTACAGAAGGTATCTCTACAGCGCACAAAGGAGTACAGAAGGTATCTCTACAGCGCACAAAGGAGTACAGAAGGTATCTCTACAGCGCACAAAGGAGTACAGAAGGTATCTCTACAGCGCACAAAGGAGTACAGGAAATATCTCTAGAACGCACAAAGGAGTACACGAGGTATCTCTACAGCGTACAAAGGAGTACAGAAGGTATCTCTACAGCGCACAAAGGAGTACAGAAGGTATCTCTACAGCGCACAAAGGAGTACAGAAGGTATCTCTACAGCGCACAAAGGAGTACAGAAGGTATCTCTACAGCGCACAAAGGAGTACAGGAAATATCTCTAGAACGTACAAAGGAGTAAACGAGGTATTTCTACAGCGTACAAAGGAGTACAGAAGGTATCTCTACAGCGCACAAAGGAGTACAGAAGGTATCTCTACAGCGCACAAAGGAGTACAGAAGGTATCTCTACAGCGCACAAAGGAGTACAGGAAATATCTCTAGAACGTACAAAGGAGTACACGAGGTATCTCTACAGCGTACAAAGGAGTACAGAAGGTATCTCTACAGCGTACAAAGGAGTACAGATGGTATCTCTACAGCGCACAAAGGAGTACAGAAGGTATCTCTACAGCGCACAAAGGAGTACAGAAGGTATCTCTACAGCGCAAAAAGGAGTACAGAAGGTATCTCTACAGCGCACAAAGGAGTACAGAAGGTATCTCTACAGCGCACAAAGGAGTACAGAAGGTATCTCTACAGCGCACAAAGGAGTACAGAAGGTATCTCTACAGCGCACAAAGGAGTACAGAAGGTAGCTCTACAGCGCACAAAGGAGTACAGAAGGTATCTCTACAGCGCACAAAGGAGTACAGAAGGTATCTCTACAGCGCACAAAGGAGTACAGAAGGTATCTCTACAGCGCACAAAGGAGTACAGGAAATATCTCTAGAACGTACAAAGGAGTACACGAGGTATCTCTACAGCGTACAAAGGAGTACAGAAGGTATCTCTACAGCGCACAAAGGAGTACAGAAGGTATCTCTACAGCGTACAAAGGAGTACAGAAGGTATCTCTACAGCGCACAAAGGAGTACAGAAGGTATCTCTACAGCGCACAAAGGAGTACAGAAGGTATCTATACAGCACACAAAGGAGTACAGGAAATATCTCTAGAACGTACAAAGGAGTACACGAGGTATCTCTACAGCGTACAAAGGAGTACAGAAGGTATCTCTACAGCGCACAAAGGAGTACAGAAGGTATCTCTACAGCGCACAAAGGAGTACAGAAGGTATCTCTACAGCGCACAAAGGAGTACAGAAGGTATCTCTACAGCGCACAAAGGAGTACAGAAGGTATCTCTACAGCGCACAAAGGAGTACAGAAGGTATCTCTACAGCGCACAAAGGAGTACAGGAAATATCTCTAGAACGTACAAAGGAGTACAGGAAATATCTCTAGAACGTACAAAGGAGTACACGAGGTATCTCTACAGCGTACAAAGGAGTACAGAAGGTATCGCTACAGCGCACAAAGGAGTACAGAAGGTATCTCTACAGCGCACAAAGGAGTACAGAAGGTATCTCTACAGCGCACAAAGGAGTACAGAAGGTATCTCTACAGCGCACAAAGGAGTTCAGAAGGTATCTCTAGAACGTACAAAGGAATACACGAGGTATCTCTACAGCGTACAAAGGAGTACAGAAGGTATCTCTACAGCGCACAAAGGAGTACAGAAGGTATCTCTACAGCGCACAAAGGAGTACAGAAGGTATCTCTACAGCGCACAAAGGAGTACAGAAGGTATCTCTACAGCGCACAAAGGAGTACAGAAGGTATCTCTACAGCGCACAAAGGAGTACAGGAAATATCTCTAGAACGTACAAAGGAGTACACGAGGTATCTCTACAGCGTACAAAGGAGTACAGAAGGTATCTCTACAGCGCACAAAGGAGTACAGAAGGTATCTCTACAGCGCACAAAGGAGTACAGAAGGTATCTCTACAGCGCACAAAGGAGTACAGAAGGTATCTATACAGCGCACAAAGGAGTACAGAAGGTATCTCTACAGCGCACAAAGGAGTACAAAAGGTATCTCTACAGCGCACAAAGGAGTACAGGAAATATCTCTAGAACGTACAAAGGAGTACACGAGGTATCTCTACAGCGTGCAAAGGAGTACAGAAGGTATCTCTACAGCGCACAAAGGAGTACAGAAGGTATCTCTACAGCGTACAAAGGAGTACAGAAGGTATCTCTACAGCGCAAAAAGGAGTACAGAAGGTATCTCTACAGCGCACAAAGGAGTACAGAAGGTATCTCTACAGCACACAAAGGAGTACAGGAAATATCTCTAGAACGTACAAAGGAGTACACGAGGTATCTCTACAGCGCACAAATGAGTACAGAAGGTATCTCTACAGCGCAAAAGGAGTACAGAAGGTATCTCTACAGCGCACAAAGGAGTACAGAAGGTATCTCTACAGCGCACAAAGGAGTACAGAAGGTATCTCTACAGCGCACAAAGGAGTGCAGAAGGTATCTCTACAGCGCACAAAGGAGTACAGAAGGTATCTCTACAGCGCACAAAGGAGTACAGAAGGTATCTCTACAGCGCACAAAGGAGTACAGAAGGTATCTCTACAGCGCACAAAGGAGTACAGAAGGTATCTCTACAGCGCACAAAGGAGTACAGAAGGTATCTCTACAGCGCACAAAGGAGTACAGAAGGTCTCTCTACAGCGCACAAATGAGTACAGGAAATATCTCTAGAACGTACAAAGAAGTACACGAGGTATCTCTACAGCGTACAAAGGAGTACAGAAGGTTTCTCTACAGCGCACAAAGGAGTACAGAAAGTATCTCTACAGCGCACAAAGGAGTACAGAAGGTATCTCTACAGCGCACAAAGGAGTACAGAAGGTATCTCTACAGCGCACAAAGGAGTACAGAAGGTATCTCTACAGCGCACAAAAGAGTACAGAAGGTATCTCTACAGCGCACAAAGGAGTACAGGAAATATCTCTAGAACGTACAAAGGAGTACACGAGGTATCTCTACAGCGTACAAAGGAGTACTGAAGGTATCTCTACAGCGCACAAAGGAGTACAGAAGGTATCTCTAGAGCGCACAAAGGAGTACAGAAGGTATCTCTACAGCGCAAAAAGGAGTACAGAAGGTATCTCTACAGCGCACAAAGGAGTACAGAAGGTATCCCTACAGCGCACAAAGGAGTACAGAAGGTATCTCTACAGCGCACAAAGGAGTACAGAAGGTATCTCTACAGCGCACAAAGGAGTACAGAAGGTATCTCTACAGCGCACAAAGGAGTACAGAAGATATCTCTACAGCGCACAAAGGAGTACAGAAGGTATCTCTACAGCGCACAAAGGAGTACAGGAAATATCTCTAGAACGTACAAAGGAGTACACGAGGTATCTCTACAGCGTACAAAGGAGTACAGAAGGTATCTGTACAGCGCACAAAGGAGTACAGAAGGTATCTCTACAGCGTACAAAGGAGTACAGAAGGTATCGCTACAGCGCACAAAGGAGTACATAAGGTATCTCTACAGCGCACAAAGGAGTACAGAAGGTATCTCTACAGCGCACAAAGGAGTACAGAAGGTATCTCTACAGCGCACAAAGGAGTACAGGAAATATCTCTAGAACGTACAAAGGAGTACACGAGGTGTCTCTACAGCGTACAAAGGAGTACAGAAGGTAACTCTACAGCGTACAAAGGAGTACAGAAGGTATCTCTACAGCGCACAAAGGAGTACAGAAGGTATCTCTACAGCGCACAAAGGAGTAGAGAAGGTATCTCCACAGCGCACAAAGGAGTACAGAAGGTATCTCTACAGCGCACAAAGGAGTACAGGAAATATCTCTAGAACATACAAAGGAGTACACGAGGTATCTATACAGCGTACAAAGGAGTACAGAAGGTATCTCTACAGCGCACAAAGGAGTACAGAAGGTATCTCTACAGCGCACAAAGGAGTACAGAAGGTATCTCTACAGCGCACAAAGGAGTACAGGAAATATCTCTAGAACGTACAAAGGAGTACACGAGGTATCTCTACAGCGCACAAAGGAGTACAGGAGGTATCTCTACAGCGCACAAAGGAGTACAGAAGGTATCTCTACAGCGCACAAAGGAGTACAGGAAATATCTCTAGAACGTACAAAGGAGTACACGAGGTATCTCTACAGCGCACAAAGGAGTACAGAAGGTATCTCTACAGCGCACGAAGGAGTACAGAAGGTATCTCTACAGCGCACAAAGGAGTACAGAAGGTATCTCTACAGCGCACAAAGGAGTACAGAAGGTATCTCTACAGCGCACAAAGGAGTACAGAAGGTATCTCTAAAGCGCACAAAGGAGTACAGAAGGTATCTCTACAGCGCACAAAGGAGTACAGAAGGTATCTCTACAGCGCACAAAGGAGTACAGAAGGTATCTCTACAGCGCACAAAGGAGTACAGAAGGTATCTCTACAGCGCACAAAGGAGTACAGGAAATATCTCTAGAACGCACAAAGGAGTACACGAGGTATCTCTACAGCGTACAAAGGAGTACAGAAGGTATCTCTACAGCGCACAAAGGAGTACAGAAGGTATCTCTACAGCGCACAAAGGAGTACAGAAGGTATCTCTACAGCGCACAAAGGAGTACAGAAGGTATCTCTACAGCGCACAAAGGAGTACAGGAAATATCTCTAGAACGTACAAAGGAGTACACGAGGTATTTCTACAGCGTACAAAGGAGTACAGAAGGTATCTCTACAGCGCACAAAGGAGTACAGAAGGTATCTCTACAGCGCACAAAGGAGTACAGAAGGTATCTCTACAGCGCACAAAGGAGTACAGGAAATATCTCTAGAACGTACAAAGGAGTACACGAGGTATCTCTACAGCGTACAAAGGAGTACAGAAGGTATCTCTACAGCGTACAAAGGAGTACAGAAGGTATCTCTACAGCGCACAAAGGAGTACAGAAGGTATCTCTACAGCGCACAAAGGAGTACAGAAGGTATCTCTACAGCGCAAAAAGGAGTACAGAAGGTATCTCTACAGCGCACAAAGGAGTACAGAAGGTATCTCTACAGCGCACAAAGGAGTACAGAAGGTATCTCTACAGCGCACAAAGGAGTACAGAAGGTATCTCTACAGCGCACAAAGGATTTCAGAAGGTAACTCTACAGCGCACAAAGGAGTACAGGAAATATCTCTAGAACGTACAAAGGAGTACAGGAAATATCTCTAGAACGTACAAAGGAGTACACGAGGTATCTCTACAGCGTACAAAGGAGTACAGGAGGTATCTCTACAGCGCACAAAGGAGTACAGAAGATATCTATACATCGCACAAAGGAGTACAGAAGGTATCTCTACAGCGCACAAAGGAGTACAGAAGGTATCTCTACAGCGCACAAAGGAGTACAGAAGGTATCTCTACAGCGCATAAAGGAGTACAGAAGGTATCTCTACAGCGCACAAAGGAGTACAGAAGGTATCTCTACAGCGCACAAAGGAGTACAGAAGGTATCTCTACAGCGCACAAAGGAGTACAGAAGGTATCTCTACAGCGCACAAAGGAGTAAAGAAGGTATCTCTACAGCGCACAAAGGAGTACAGGCAATATCTCTAGAACGTACAAAGGAGTACACGAGGTATCTCTACAGCGTACAAAGGAGTACAGAAGGTATCTCTACAGCGCACAAAGGAGTACAGAAGGTATCTCTACAGCGCACAAAGGAGTACAGAAGGTATCTCTACAGCGCACAAAGGAGTACAGAAGGTATCTCTACAGCGCACAAAGGAGTACAGAAGGTATCTCTACAGCGCACAAAGGAGTACAGGAAATATCTCTAGAACGTACAAAGGAGTACACGAGGTGTCTCTACAGCGTACAAAGGAGTACAGAAGGTAACTCTACAGCGTACAAAGGAGTACAGAAGGTATCTCTACAGCGCACAAAGGAGTACAGAAGGTATCTCTACAGCGCACAAAGGAGTACAGAAGGTATCTCCACAGCGCACAAAGGAGTACAGAAGGTATCTCTACAGCGCACAAAGGAGTACAGGAAATATCTCTAGAACGTACAAAGGAGTACACGAGGTATCTATACAGCGTACAAAGGAGTACAGAAGGTATCTCTACAGCGCACAAAGGAGTACAGAAGGTATCTCTACAGCGCACAAAGGAGTACAGAAGGTATCTCTACAGCGCACAAAGGAGTACAGGAAATATCTCTAGAACGTACAAAGGAGTACACGAGGTATCTCTACAGCGCACAAAGGAGTACAGGAGGTATCTCTACAGCGCACAAAGGAGTACAGAAGGTATCTCTACAGCGCACAAAGGAGTACAGAAGGTATCTCTACAGCGCACGAAGGAGTACAGAAGGTCTCTCTACAGCGCACAAAGGAGTACAGAAGGTATCTCTACAGCGCACAAAGGAGTACAGAAGGTATCTCTACAGCGCACAAAGGAGTACAGAAGGTATCTCTAAAGCGCACAAAGGAGTACAGAAGGTATCTCTACAGCGCACAAAGGAGTACAGAAGGTATCTCTACAGCGCACAAAGGAGTACAGAAGGTATCTCTACAGCGCACAAAGGAGTACAGAAGGTATCTCTACAGCGCACAAAGGAGTACAGGAAATATCTCTAGAACGCACAAAGGAGTACACGAGGTATCTCTACAGCGTACAAAGGAGTACAGAAGGTATCTCTACAGCGCACAAAGGAGTACAGAAGGTATCTCTACAGCGCACAAAGGAGTACAGAAGGTATCTCTACAGCGCACAAAGGAGTACAGAAGGTATCTCTACAGCGCACAAAGGAGTACAGGAAATATCTCTAGAACGTACAAAGGAGTACACGAGGTATTTCTACAGCGTACAAAGGAGTACAGAAGGTATCTCTACAGCGCACAAAGGAGTACAGAAGGTATCTCTACAGCGCACAAAGGAGTACAGAAGGTATCTCTACAGCGCACAAAGGAGTACAGGAAATATCTCTAGAACGTACAAAGGAGTACACGAGGTATCTCTACAGCGTACAAAGGAGTACAGAAGGTATCTCTACAGCGTACAAAGGAGTACAGAAGGTATCTCTACAGCGCACAAAGGAGTACAGAAGGTATCTCTACAGCGCACAAAGGAGTACAGAAGGTATCTCTACAGCGCAAAAAGGAGTACAGAAGGTATCTCTACAGCGCACAAAGGAGTACAGAAGGTATCTCTACAGCGCACAAAGGAGTACAGAAGGTATCTCTACAGCGCACAAAGGAGTACAGAAGGTATCTCTACAGCGCACAAAGGATTTCAGAAGGTAACTCTACAGCGCACAAAGGAGTACAGGAAATATCTCTAGAACGTACAAAGGAGTACAGGAAATATCTCTAGAACGTACAAAGGAGTACACGAGGTATCTCTACAGCGTACAAAGGAGTACAGGAGGTATCTCTACAGCGCACAAAGGAGTACAGAAGATATCTATACAGCGCACAAAGGAGTACAGAAGGTATCTCTACAGCGCACAAAGGAGTACAAAAGGTATCTCTACAGCGCACAAAGGAGTACAGAAGGTATCTCTACAGCGCATAAAGGAGTACAGAAGGTATCTCTACAGCGCACAAAGGAGTACAGAAGGTATCTCTACAGCGCACAAAGGAGTACAGAAGGTATCTCTACAGCGCACAAAGGAGTACAGAAGGTATCTCTACAGCGCACAAAGGAGTAAAGAAGGTATCTCTACAGCGCACAAAGGAGTACAGGCAATATCTCTAGAACGTAAAAAGGAGTACACGAGGTATCTCTACAGCGTACAAAGGAGTACAGAAGGTATCTCTACAGCGCACAAAGGAGTACAGAAGGTATCTCTACAGCGCACAAAGGAGTACAGAAGGTATCTCTACAGCGCACAAAGGAGTACAGAAGGTATCTCTACAGCGCACGAAGGAGTACAGAAAGTATCTCTAAAGCGCACAAAGGAGTACAGGAAATATCTCTAGAACGTACGAAGGAGTACACGAGGTATCTCTACAGCGCACAAAGGAGTACAGGAGGTATCTCTACAGCGCACAAAGGAGTACAGAAGATATCTATACATCGCACAAAGGAGTACAGAAGGTATCTCTACAGCGCACAAAGGAGTACAGAAGGTATCTCTACAGCGCACAAAGGAGTACAGAAGGTATCTCTACAGCGCATAAAGGAGTACAGAAGGTATCTCTACAGCGCACAAAGGAGTACAGAAGGTATCTCTACAGCGCACAAAGGAGTACAGAAGGTATCTCTACAGCGCACAAAGGAGTACAGAAGGTATCTCTACAGCGCACAAAGGAGTAAAGAAGGTATCTCTACAGCGCACAAAGGAGTACAGGCAATATCTCTAGAACGTACAAAGGAGTACACGAGGTATCTCTACAGCGTACAAAGGAGTACAGAAGGTATCTCTACAGCGCACAAAGGAGTACAGAAGGTATCTCTACAGCGCACAAAGGAGTACAGAAGGTATCTCTACAGCGCACAAAGGAGTACAGAAGGTATCTCTACAGCGCACAAAGGAGTACAGAAGGTATCTCTACAGCGCACAAAGGAGTACAGGAAATATCTCTAGAACGTACAAAGGAGTACACGAGGTGTCTCTACAGCGTACAAAGGAGTACAGAAGGTAACTCTACAGCGTACAAAGGAGTACAGAAGGTATCTCTACAGCGCACAAAGGAGTACAGAAGGTATCTCTACAGCGCACAAAGGAGTACAGAAGGTATCTCCACAGCGCACAAAGGAGTACAGAAGGTATCTCTACAGCGCACAAAGGAGTACAGGAAATATCTCTAGAACGTACAAAGGAGTACACGAGGTATCTATACAGCGTACAAAGGAGTACAGAAGGTATCTCTACAGCGCACAAAGGAGTACAGAAGGTATCTCTACAGCGCACAAAGGAGTACAGAAGGTATCTCTACAGCGCACAAAGGAGTACAGGAAATATCTCTAGAACGTACAAAGGAGTACACGAGGTATCTCTACAGCGCACAAAGGAGTACAGGAGGTATCTCTACAGCGCACAAAGGAGTACAGAAGGTATCTCTACAGCGCACAAAGGAGTACAGAAGGTATCTCTACAGCGCACGAAGGAGTACAGAAGGTCTCTCTACAGCGCACAAAGGAGTACAGAAGGTATCTCTACAGCGCACAAAGGAGTACAGAAGGTATCTCTACAGCGCACAAAGGAGTACAGAAGGTATCTCTAAAGCGCACAAAGGAGTACAGAAGGTATCTCTACAGCGCACAAAGGAGTACAGAAGGTATCTCTACAGCGCACAAAGGAGTACAGAAGGTATCTCTACAGCGCACAAAGGAGTACAGAAGGTATCTCTACAGCGCACAAAGGAGTACAGGAAATATCTCTAGAACGCACAAAGGAGTACACGAGGTATCTCTACAGCGTACAAAGGAGTACAGAAGGTATCTCTACAGCGCACAAAGGAGTACAGAAGGTATCTCTACAGCGCACAAAGGAGTACAGAAGGTATCTCTACAGCGCACAAAGGAGTACAGAAGGTATCTCTACAGCGCACAAAGGAGTACAGGAAATATCTCTAGAACGTACAAAGGAGTACACGAGGTATTTCTACAGCGTACAAAGGAGTACAGAAGGTATCTCTACAGCGCACAAAGGAGTACAGAAGGTATCTCTACAGCGCACAAAGGAGTACAGAAGGTATCTCTACAGCGCACAAAGGAGTACAGGAAATATCTCTAGAACGTACAAAGGAGTACACGAGGTATCTCTACAGCGTACAAAGGAGTACAGAAGGTATCTCTACAGCGTACAAAGGAGTACAGAAGGTATCTCTACAGCGCACAAAGGAGTACAGAAGGTATCTCTACAGCGCACAAAGGAGTACAGAAGGTATCTCTACAGCGCAAAAAGGAGTACAGAAGGTATCTCTACAGCGCACAAAGGAGTACAGAAGGTATCTCTACAGCGCACAAAGGAGTACAGAAGGTATCTCTACAGCGCACAAAGGAGTACAGAAGGTATCTCTACAGCGCACAAAGGATTTCAGAAGGTAACTCTACAGCGCACAAAGGAGTACAGGAAATATCTCTAGAACGTACAAAGGAGTACAGGAAATATCTCTAGAACGTACAAAGGAGTACACGAGGTATCTCTACAGCGTACAAAGGAGTACAGGAGGTATCTCTACAGCGCACAAAGGAGTACAGAAGATATCTATACAGCGCACAAAGGAGTACAGAAGGTATCTCTACAGCCCACAAAGGAGTACAGAAGGTATCTCTACAGCGCACAAAGGAGTACAGAAGGTATCTCTACAGCGCATAAAGGAGTACAGAAGGTATCTCTACAGCGCACAAAGGAGTACAGAAGGTATCTCTACAGCGCACAAAGGAGTACAGAAGGTATCTCTACAGCGCACAAAGGAGTACAGAAGGTATCTCTACAGCGCACAAAGGAGTAAAGAAGGTATCTCTACAGCGCACAAAGGAGTACAGGCAATATCTCTAGAACGTAAAAAGGAGTACACGAGGTATCTCTACAGCGTACAAAGGAGTACAGAAGGTATCTCTACAGCGCACAAAGGAGTACAGAAGGTATCTCTACAGCGCACAAAGGAGTACAGAAGGTATCTCTACAGCGCACAAAGGAGTACAGAAGGTATCTCTACAGCGCACGAAGGAGTACAGAAAGTATCTCTAAAGCGCACAAAGGAGTACAGGAAATATCTCTAGAACGTACGAAGGAGTACACGAGGTATCTCTACAGCGCACAAAGGAGTACAGAAGGTATCTCTACAGCGCACAAAGGAGTACAGAAGGTATCTCTACAGCGCACAAAGGAGTACAGGAAATATCTCTAGAACGTACAAAGGAGTACACGAGGTATCTCTACAGCGCACAAAAGAGTACAGAAGGTATCTCTACAGCGCACAAAGGAGTACAGAAGGTATCTCTACAGCGCACAAAGGAGTACAGAAGGTATCTCTACAGCGCACAAAGGAGTACAGAAGGTATCTCTACAGCGCACAAAGGAGTACAGAAGGTATCTCTACAGCGCACATAGGAGTACAGAAGGTATCTCTACAGCGCACAAAGGAGTACAGAAGGTATCTCTACAGCGGACAAAGGAGTACAGGAAATATCTTTAGAACGTACAAAGGAGTACACGAGGTATCTCTACAGCGTACAAAGGAGTACAGAAGGTATCTCTACAGCGCACAAAGGAGTACAGAAGGTATCTCTACAGCGTACAAAGGAGTACAGAAGGTATCTCTACAGCGCACAAACGAGTACAGAAGGTATCTCTACAGCGCACAAAGGAGTACAGAAGGTATCTCTACAGCGCACAAAGGAGTACAGAAGGTATCTCTACAGCGCACAAAGGAGTACAGGAAATATCTCTAGAACGTACAAAGGAGTACACGAGGTATCTCTACAGCGGACAAAGGAGTACAGAAGGTACCTCTACAGCGTACAAAGGAGTACAGAAGGTATCTCTACAGCGCACAAAGGAGTACAGAAGGTATCTCTACAGCGCACAAAGGAGTACAGAAGGTATCTCTACAGCGCACAAAGGAGTACAGAAGGTATCTCTACAGCGCACAAAGGAGTACAGGAAATATCTCTAGAACGTACAAAGGAGTACACGAGGTATCTCTACAGCGTACAAAGGAGTACAGAAGGTATCTCTACAGCGCACAAAGGAGTACAGAAGGTATCTCTACAGCGCACAAAGGAGTACAGAAGGTATCTCTACAGCGCACAAAGGAGTACAGGAAATATCTCTAGAACGTACAAAGGAGTACACGAGGTATCTCTACAGCGCACAAAGGAGTACAGAAGGTATCTCTACAGCGCACAAAGGAGTACAGAAGGTATCTCTACTGCGCACAAAGGAGTACAGGAAATATCTCTAGAACGTACAAAGGAGTACACGAGGTATCTCTACAGCGCACAAAGGAGTACAGAAGGTATCTCTACAGCGCACAAAGGAGTACAGGAAATATCTCTAGAACGTACAAAGGAGTACACGAGGTATCTCTACAGCGCACAAAGGAGTACAGAAGGTATCTCTACAGCGCACAAAGGAGTACAGAAGGTATCTCTACAGCGCACAAAGGAGTACAGGAAATATCTCTAGAACGTACAAAGGAGTACACGAGGTATCTCTACAGCGCACAAAGGAGTACAGAAGGTATCTCTACAGCGCACAAAGGAGTACAGAAGGTATCTCTACAGCGCACAAAGGAGTACAGGAAATATCTCTAGAACGTACAAAGGAGTACAGGAAATATCTCTAGAACGTACAAAGGAGTACACGAGGTATCTCTACAGCGTACAAAGGAGTACAGAAGGTATCGCTACAGCGCTCAAAGGAGTACAGAAGGTATCTCTACAGCGCACAAAGGAGTACAGAAGGTATCTCTACAGCGCACAAAGGAGTACAGAAGGTATCTCTACAGCGCACAAAGGAGTACAGAAGGTATCTCTAGAACGTACAAAGGAGTACACGAGGTATCTCTACAGCGTACAAAGGAGTACAGAAGGTATCTCTACAGCGCACAAAGGAGTACAGAAGGTATCTCTACAGCGCACAAAGGAGTACAGAAGGTATCTCTACAGCGCACAAAGGAGTACAGAAGGTATCTCTACAGCGCACAAAGGAGTACAGAAGGTATCTCTACAGCGCACAAAGGAGTACAGGAAATATCTCTAGAACGTACAAAGGAGTACACGAGGTATCTCTACAGCGTACAAAGGAGTACAGAAGGTATCTCTACAGCGCACAAAGGAGTACAGAAGGTATCTCTACAGCGCACAAAGGAGTACAGAAGGTATCTCTACAGCGCACAAAGGAGTACAGAAGGTATCTATACAGCGCACAAAGGAGTACAGAAGGTATCTCTACAGCGCACAAAGGAGTACAAAAGGTATCTCTACAGCGCACAAAGGAGTACAGGAAATATCTCTAGAACGTACAAAGGAGTACACGAGGTATCTCTACAGCGTGCAAAGGAGTACAGAAGGTATCTCTACAGCGCACAAAGGAGTACAGAAGGTATCTCTACAGCGTACAAAGGAGTACAGAAGGTATCTCTACAGCGCACAAAGGAGTACAGAAGGTATCTCTACAGCGCAAAAAGGAGTACAGAAGGTATCTCTACAGCGCACAAAGGAGTACAGAAGGTATCTCTACAGCACACAAAGGAGTACAGGAAATATCTCTAGAACGTACAAAGGAGTACACGAGGTATCTCTACAGCGCACAAATGAGTACAGAAGGTATCTCTACAGCGCAAAAGGAGTACAGAAGGTATCTCTACAGCGCACAAAGGAGTACAGAAGGTATCTCTACAGCGCACAAAGGAGTACAGAAGGTATCTCTACAGCGCACAAAGGAGTACAGAAGGTATCTCTACAGCGCACAAAGGAGTACAGAAGGTATCTCTACAGCGCACAAAGGAGTACAGAAGGTATCTCTACAGCGCACAAAGGAGTACAGAAGGTATCTCTACAGCGCACAAAGGAGTACAGAAGGTATCTCTACAGCGCACAAAGGAGTACAGAAGGTCTCTCTACAGCGCACAAATGAGTACAGGAAATATCTCTAGAACGTACAAAGAAGTACACGAGGTATCTCTACAGCGTACAAAGGAGTACAGAAGGTATCTCTACAGCGCACAAAGGAGTACAGAAAGTATCTCTACAGCGCACAAAGGAGTACAGAAGGTATCTCTACAGCGCACAAAGGAGTACAGAAGGTATCTCTACAGCGCACAAAGGAGTACAGAAGGTATCTCTACAGCGCACAAAAGAGTACAGAAGGTATCTCTACAGCGCACAAAGGAGTACAGGAAATATCTCTAGAACGTACAAAGGAGTACACGAGGTATCTCTACAGCGTACAAAGAAGTACTGAAGGTATCTCTACAGCGCACAAAGGAGTACAGAAGGTATCTCTACAGCGCACAAAGGAGTACAGAAGGTATCTCTACAGCGCAAAAAGGAGTACAGAAGGTATCTCTACAGCGCACAAAGGAGTACAGAAGGTATCCCAACAGCGCACAAAGGAGTACAGAAGGTATCTCTACAGCGCACAAAGGAGTACAGAAGGTATCTCTACAGCGCACAAAGGAGTACAGAAGGTATCTCTACAGCGCACAAAGGAGTACAGAAGATATCTCTACAGCGCACAAAGGAGTACAGAAGGTATCTCTACAGCGCACAAAGGAGTACAGGAAATATCTCTAGAACGTACAAAGGAGTACACGAGGTATCTCTACAGCGTACAAAGGAGTACAGAAGGTATCTGTACAGCGCACAAAGGAGTACAGAAGGTATCTCTACAGCGTACAAAGGAGTACAGAAGGTATCGCTACAGCGCACAAAGGAGTACATAAGGTATCTCTACAGCGCACAAAGGAGTACAGAAGGTATCTCTACAGCGCACAAAGGAGTACAGAAGGTATCTCTACAGCGCACAAAGGAGTACAGGAAATATCTCTAGAACGTACAAAGGAGTACACGAGGTGTCTCTACAGCGTACAAAGGAGTACAGAAGGTAACTCTACAGCGTACAAAGGAGTACAGAAGGTATCTCTACAGCGCACAAAGGAGTACAGAAGGTATCTCTACAGCGCACAAAGGAGTACAGAAGGTATCTCCACAGCGCACAAAGGAGTACAGAAGGTATCTCTACAGCGCACAAAGGAGTACAGGAAATATCTCTAGAACGTACAAAGGAGTACACGAGGTATCTATACAGCGTACAAAGGAGTACAGAAGGTATCTCTACAGCGCACAAAGGAGTACAGAAGGTATCTCTACAGCGCACAAAGGAGTACAGAAGGTATCTCTACAGCGCACAAAGGAGTACAGGAAATATCTCTAGAACGTACAAAGGAGTACACGAGGTATCTCTACAGCGCACAAAGGAGTACAGGAGGTATCTCTACAGCGCACAAAGGAGTACAGAAGGTATCTCTACAGCGCACAAAGGAGTACAGGAAATATCTCTAGAACGTACAAAGGAGTACACGAGGTATCTCTACAGCGCACAAAGGAGTACAGAAGGTATCTCTACAGCGCACGAAGGAGTACAGAAGGTATCTCTACAGCGCACAAAGGAGTACAGAAGGTATCTCTACAGCGCACAAAGGAGTACAGAAGGTATCTCTACAGCGCACAAAGGAGTACAGAAGGTATCTCTAAAGCGCACAAAGGAGTACAGAAGGTATCTCTACAGCGCACAAAGGAGTACAGAAGGTATCTCTACAGCGCACAAAGGAGTACAGAAGGTATCTCTACAGCGCACAAAGGAGTACAGAAGGTATCTCTACAGCGCACAAAGGAGTACAGGAAATATCTCTAGAACGCACAAAGGAGTACACGAGGTATCTCTACAGCGTACAAAGGAGTACAGAAGGTATCTCTACAGCGCACAAAGGAGTACAGAAGGTATCTTTACAGCGCACAAAGGAGTACAGAAGGTATCTCTACAGCGCACAAAGGAGTACAGAAGGTATCTCTACAGCGCACAAAGGAGTACAGGAAATATCTCTAGAACGTACAAAGGAGTAAACGAGGTATTTCTACAGCGTACAAAGGAGTACAGAAGGTATCTCTACAGCGCACAAAGGAGTACAGAAGGTATCTCTACAGCGCACAAAGGAGTACAGAAGGTATCTCTACAGCGCACAAAGGAGTACAGGAAATATCTCTAGAACGTACAAAGGAGTACACGAGGTATCTCTACAGCGTACAAAGGAGTACAGAAGGTATCTCTACAGCGTACAAAGGAGTACAGATGGTATCTCTACAGCGCACAAAGGAGTACAGAAGGTATCTCTACAGCGCACAAAGGAGTACAGAAGGTATCTCTACAGCGCAAAAAGGAGTACAGAAGGTATCTCTACAGCGCACAAAGGAGTACAGAAGGTATCTCTACAGCGCACAAAGGAGTACAGAAGGTATCTCTACAGCGCACAAAGGAGTACAGAAGGTATCTCTACAGCGCACAAAGGAGTACAGAAGGTATCTCTACAGCGCACAAAGGAGTACAGAAGGTATCTCTACAGCGCACAAAGGAGTACAGAAGGTATCTCTACAGCGCACAAAGGAGTACAGAAGGTATCTCTACAGCGCACAAAGGAGTACAGGAAATATCTCTAGAACGTACAAAGGAGTACACGAGGTATCTCTACAGCGTACAAAGGAGTACAGAAGGTATCTCTACAGCGCACAAAGGAGTACAGAAGGTATCTCTACAGCGTACAAAGGAGTACAGAAGGTATCTCTACAGCGCACAAAGGAGTACAGAAGGTATCTCTACAGCGCACAAAGGAGTACAGAAGGTATCTATACAGCACACAAAGGAGTACAGGAAATATCTCTAGAACGTACAAAGGAGTACACGAGGTATCTCTACAGCGTACAAAGGAGTACAGAAGGTATCTCTACAGCGCACAAAGGAGTACAGAAGGTATCTCTACAGCGCACAAAGGAGTACAGAAGGTATCTCTACAGCGCACAAAGGAGTACAGAAGGTATCTCTACAGCGCACAAAGGAGTACAGAAGGTATCTCTACAGCGCACAAAGGAGTACAGAAGGTATCTCTACAGCGCACAAAGGAGTACAGGAAATATCTCTAGAACGTACAAAGGAGTACAGGAAATATCTCTAGAACGTACAAAGGAGTACACGAGGTATCTCTACAGCGTACAAAGGAGTACAGAAGGTATCGCTACAGCGCACAAAGGAGTACAGAAGGTATCTCTACAGCGCACAAAGGAGTACAGAAGGTATCTCTACAGCGCACAAAGGAGTACAGAAGGTATCTCTACAGCGCACAAAGGAGTTCAGAAGGTATCTCTAGAACGTACAAAGGAATACACGAGGTATCTCTACAGCGTACAAAGGAGTACAGAAGGTATCTCTACAGCGCACAAAGGAGTACAGAAGGTATCTCTACAGCGCACAAAGGAGTACAGAAGGTATCTCTACAGCGCACAAAGGAGTACAGAAGGTATCTCTACAGCGCACAAAGGAGTACAGAAGGTATCTCTACAGCGCACAAAGGAGTACAGGAAATATCTCTAGAACGTACAAAGGAGTACACGAGGTATCTCTACAGCGTACAAAGGAGTACAGAAGGTATCTCTACAGCGCACAAAGGAGTACAGAAGGTATCTCTACAGCGCACAAAGGAGTACAGAAGGTATCTCTACAGCGCACAAAGGAGTACAGAAGGTATCTATACAGCGCACAAAGGAGTACAGAAGGTATCTCTACAGCGCACAAAGGAGTACAAAAGGTATCTCTACAGCGCACAAAGGAGTACAGGAAATATCTCTAGAACGTACAAAGGAGTACACGAGGTATCTCTACAGCGTGCAAAGGAGTACAGAAGGTATCTCTACAGCGCACAAAGGAGTACAGAAGGTATCTCTACAGCGTACAAAGGAGTACAGAAGGTATCTCTACAGCGCAAAAAGGAGTACAGAAGGTATCTCTACAGCGCACAAAGGAGTACAGAAGGTATCTCTACAGCACACAAAGGAGTACAGGAAATATCTCTAGAACGTACAAAGGAGTACACGAGGTATCTCTACAGCGCACAAATGAGTACAGAAGGTATCTCTACAGCGCAAAAGGAGTACAGAAGGTATCTCTACAGCGCACAAAGGAGTACAGAAGGTATCTCTACAGCGCACAAAGGAGTACAGAAGGTATCTCTACAGCGCACAAAGGAGTGCAGAAGGTATCTCTACAGCGCACAAAGGAGTACAGAAGGTATATCTACAGCGCACAAAGGAGTACAGAAGGTATCTCTACAGCGCACAAAGGAGTACAGAAGGTATCTCTACAGCGCACAAAGGAGTACAGAAGGTATCTCTACAGCGCACAAAGGAGTACAGAAGGTATCTCTACAGCGCACAAAGGAGTACAGAAGGTCTCTCTACAGCGCACAAATGAGTACAGGAAATATCTCTAGAACGTACAAAGAAGTACACGAGGTATCTCTACAGCGTACAAAGGAGTACAGAAGGTTTCTCTACAGCGCACAAAGGAGTACAGAAAGTATCTCTACAGCGCACAAAGGAGTACAGAAGGTATCTCTACAGCGCACAAAGGAGTACAGAAGGTATCTCTACAGCGCACAAAGGAGTACAGAAGGTATCTCTACAGCGCACAAAAGAGTACAGAAGGTATCTCTACAGCGCACAAAGGAGTACAGGAAATATCTCTAGAACGTACAAAGGAGTACACGAGGTATCTCTACAGCGTACAAAGGAGTACTGAAGGTATCTCTACAGCGCACAAAGGAGTACAGAAGGTATCTCTAGAGCGCACAAAGGAGTACAGAAGGTATCTCTACAGCGCAAAAAGGAGTACAGAAGGTATCTCTACAGCGCACAAAGGAGTACAGAAGGTATCCCTACAGCGCACAAAGGAGTACAGAAGGTATCTCTACAGCGCACAAAGGAGTACAGAAGGTATCTCTACAGCGCACAAAGGAGTACAGAAGGTATCTCTACAGCGCACAAAGGAGTACAGAAGATATCTCTACAGCGCACAAAGGAGTACAGAAGGTATCTCTACAGCGCACAAAGGAGTACAGGAAATATCTCTAGAACGTACAAAGGAGTACACGAGGTATCTCTACAGCGTACAAAGGAGTACAGAAGGTATCTGTACAGCGCACAAAGGAGTACAGAAGGTATCTCTACAGCGTACAAAGGAGTACAGAAGGTATCGCTACAGCGCACAAAGGAGTACATAAGGTATCTCTACAGCGCACAAAGGAGTACAGAAGGTATCTCTACAGCGCACAAAGGAGTACAGAAGGTATCTCTACAGCGCACAAAGGAGTACAGGAAATATCTCTAGAACGTACAAAGGAGTACACGAGGTGTCTCTACAGCGTACAAAGGAGTACAGAAGGTAACTCTACAGCGTACAAAGGAGTACAGAAGGTATCTCTACAGCGCACAAAGGAGTACAGAAGGTATCTCTACAGCGCACAAAGGAGTAGAGAAGGTATCTCCACAGCGCACAAAGGAGTACAGAAGGTATCTCTACAGCGCACAAAGGAGTACAGGAAATATCTCTAGAACATACAAAGGAGTACACGAGGTATCTATACAGCGTACAAAGGAGTACAGAAGGTATCTCTACAGCGCACAAAGGAGTACAGAAGGTATCTCTACAGCGCACAAAGGAGTACAGAAGGTATCTCTACAGCGCACAAAGGAGTACAGGAAATATCTCTAGAACGTACAAAGGAGTACACGAGGTATCTCTACAGCGCACAAAGGAGTACAGGAGGTATCTCTACAGCGCACAAAGGAGTACAGAAGGTATCTCTACAGCGCACAAAGGAGTACAGGAAATATCTCTAGAACGTACAAAGGAGTACACGAGGTATCTCTACAGCGCACAAAGGAGTACAGAAGGTATCTCTACAGCGCACGAAGGAGTACAGAAGGTATCTCTACAGCGCACAAAGGAGTACAGAAGGTATCTCTACAGCGCACAAAGGAGTACAGAAGGTATCTCTACAGCGCACAAAGGAGTACAGAAGGTATCTCTAAAGCGCACAAAGGAGTACAGAAGGTATCTCTACAGCGCACAAAGGAGTACAGAAGGTATCTCTACAGCGCACAAAGGAGTACAGAAGGTATCTCTACAGCGCACAAAGGAGTACAGAAGGTATCTCTACAGCGCACAAAGGAGTACAGGAAATATCTCTAGAACGCACAAAGGAGTACACGAGGTATCTCTACAGCGTACAAAGGAGTACAGAAGGTATCTCTACAGCGCACAAAGGAGTACAGAAGGTATCTCTACAGCGCACAAAGGAGTACAGAAGGTATCTCTACAGCGCACAAAGGAGTACAGAAGGTATCTCTACAGCGCACAAAGGAGTACAGGAAATATCTCTAGAACGTACAAAGGAGTACACGAGGTATTTCTACAGCGTACAAAGGAGTACAGAAGGTATCTCTACAGCGCACAAAGGAGTACAGAAGGTATCTCTACAGCGCACAAAGGAGTACAGAAGGTATCTCTACAGCGCACAAAGGAGTACAGGAAATATCTCTAGAACGTACAAAGGAGTACACGAGGTATCTCTACAGCGTACAAAGGAGTACAGAAGGTATCTCTACAGCGTACAAAGGAGTACAGAAGGTATCTCTACAGCGCACAAAGGAGTACAGAAGGTATCTCTACAGCGCACAAAGGAGTACAGAAGGTATCTCTACAGCGCAAAAAGGAGTACAGAAGGTATCTCTACAGCGCACAAAGGAGTACAGAAGGTATCTCTACAGCGCACAAAGGAGTACAGAAGGTATCTCTACAGCGCACAAAGGAGTACAGAAGGTATCTCTACAGCGCACAAAGGATTTCAGAAGGTAACTCTACAGCGCACAAAGGAGTACAGGAAATATCTCTAGAACGTACAAAGGAGTACAGGAAATATCTCTAGAACGTACAAAGGAGTACACGAGGTATCTCTACAGCGTACAAAGGAGTACAGGAGGTATCTCTACAGCGCACAAAGGAGTACAGAAGATATCTATACATCGCACAAAGGAGTACAGAAGGTATCTCTACAGCGCACAAAGGAGTACAGAAGGTATCTCTACAGCGCACAAAGGAGTACAGAAGGTATCTCTACAGCGCATAAAGGAGTACAGAAGGTATCTCTACAGCGCACAAAGGAGTACAGAAGGTATCTCTACAGCGCACAAAGGAGTACAGAAGGTATCTCTACAGCGCACAAAGGAGTACAGAAGGTATCTCTACAGCGCACAAAGGAGTAAAGAAGGTATCTCTACAGCGCACAAAGGAGTACAGGCAATATCTCTAGAACGTACAAAGGAGTACACGAGGTATCTCTACAGCGTACAAAGGAGTACAGAAGGTATCTCTACAGCGCACAAAGGAGTACAGAAGGTATCTCTACAGCGCACAAAGGAGTACAGAAGGTATCTCTACAGCGCACAAAGGAGTACAGAAGGTATCTCTACAGCGCACAAAGGAGTACAGAAGGTATCTCTACAGCGCACAAAGGAGTACAGGAAATATCTCTAGAACGTACAAAGGAGTACACGAGGTGTCTCTACAGCGTACAAAGGAGTACAGAAGGTAACTCTACAGCGTACAAAGGAGTACAGAAGGTATCTCTACAGCGCACAAAGGAGTACAGAAGGTATCTCTACAGCGCACAAAGGAGTACAGAAGGTATCTCCACAGCGCACAAAGGAGTACAGAAGGTATCTCTACAGCGCACAAAGGAGTACAGGAAATATCTCTAGAACGTACAAAGGAGTACACGAGGTATCTATACAGCGTACAAAGGAGTACAGAAGGTATCTCTACAGCGCACAAAGGAGTACAGAAGGTATCTCTACAGCGCACAAAGGAGTACAGAAGGTATCTCTACAGCGCACAAAGGAGTACAGGAAATATCTCTAGAACGTACAAAGGAGTACACGAGGTATCTCTACAGCGCACAAAGGAGTACAGGAGGTATCTCTACAGCGCACAAAGGAGTACAGAAGGTATCTCTACAGCGCACAAAGGAGTACAGAAGGTATCTCTACAGCGCACGAAGGAGTACAGAAGGTCTCTCTACAGCGCACAAAGGAGTACAGAAGGTATCTCTACAGCGCACAAAGGAGTACAGAAGGTATCTCTACAGCGCACAAAGGAGTACAGAAGGTATCTCTAAAGCGCACAAAGGAGTACAGAAGGTATCTCTACAGCGCACAAAGGAGTACAGAAGGTATCTCTACAGCGCACAAAGGAGTACAGAAGGTATCTCTACAGCGCACAAAGGAGTACAGAAGGTATCTCTACAGCGCACAAAGGAGTACAGGAAATATCTCTAGAACGCACAAAGGAGTACACGAGGTATCTCTACAGCGTACAAAGGAGTACAGAAGGTATCTCTACAGCGCACAAAGGAGTACAGAAGGTATCTCTACAGCGCACAAAGGAGTACAGAAGGTATCTCTACAGCGCACAAAGGAGTACAGAAGGTATCTCTACAGCGCACAAAGGAGTACAGGAAATATCTCTAGAACGTACAAAGGAGTACACGAGGTATTTCTACAGCGTACAAAGGAGTACAGAAGGTATCTCTACAGCGCACAAAGGAGTACAGAAGGTATCTCTACAGCGCACAAAGGAGTACAGAAGGTATCTCTACAGCGCACAAAGGAGTACAGGAAATATCTCTAGAACGTACAAAGGAGTACACGAGGTATCTCTACAGCGTACAAAGGAGTACAGAAGGTATCTCTACAGCGTACAAAGGAGTACAGAAGGTATCTCTACAGCGCACAAAGGAGTACAGAAGGTATCTCTACAGCGCACAAAGGAGTACAGAAGGTATCTCTACAGCGCAAAAAGGAGTACAGAAGGTATCTCTACAGCGCACAAAGGAGTACAGAAGGTATCTCTACAGCGCACAAAGGAGTACAGAAGGTATCTCTACAGCGCACAAAGGAGTACAGAAGGTATCTCTACAGCGCACAAAGGATTTCAGAAGGTAACTCTACAGCGCACAAAGGAGTACAGGAAATATCTCTAGAACGTACAAAGGAGTACAGGAAATATCTCTAGAACGTACAAAGGAGTACACGAGGTATCTCTACAGCGTACAAAGGAGTACAGGAGGTATCTCTACAGCGCACAAAGGAGTACAGAAGATATCTATACAGCGCACAAAGGAGTACAGAAGGTATCTCTACAGCGCACAAAGGAGTACAAAAGGTATCTCTACAGCGCACAAAGGAGTACAGAAGGTATCTCTACAGCGCATAAAGGAGTACAGAAGGTATCTCTACAGCGCACAAAGGAGTACAGAAGGTATCTCTACAGCGCACAAAGGAGTACAGAAGGTTTCTCTACAGCGCACAAAGGAGTACAGAAGGTATCTCTACAGCGCACAAAGGAGTAAAGAAGGTATCTCTACAGCGCACAAAGGAGTACAGGCAATATCTCTAGAACGTAAAAAGGAGTACACGAGGTATCTCTACAGCGTACAAAGGAGTACAGAAGGTATCTCTACAGCGCACAAAGGAGTACAGAAGGTATCTCTACAGCGCACAAAGGAGTACAGAAGGTATCTCTACAGCGCACAAAGGAGTACAGAAGGTATCTCTACAGCGCACGAAGGAGTACAGAAAGTATCTCTAAAGCGCACAAAGGAGTACAGGAAATATCTCTAGAACGTACGAAGGAGTACACGAGGTATCTCTACAGCGCACAAAGGAGTACAGGAGGTATCTCTACAGCGCACAAAGGAGTACAGAAGATATCTATACATCGCACAAAGGAGTACAGAAGGTATCTCTACAGCGCACAAAGGAGTACAGAAGGTATCTCTACAGCGCACAAAGGAGTACAGAAGGTATCTCTACAGCGCATAAAGGAGTACAGAAGGTATCTCTACAGCGCACAAAGGAGTACAGAAGGTATCTCTACAGCGCACAAAGGAGTACAGAAGGTATCTCTACAGCGCACAAAGGAGTACAGAAGGTATCTCTACAGCGCACAAAGGAGTAAAGAAGGTATCTCTACAGCGCACAAAGGAGTACAGGCAATATCTCTAGAACGTACAAAGGAGTACACGAGGTATCTCTACAGCGTACAAAGGAGTACAGAAGGTATCTCTACAGCGCACAAAGGAGTACAGAAGGTATCTCTACAGCGCACAAAGGAGTACAGAAGGTATCTCTACAGCGCACAAAGGAGTACAGAAGGTATCTCTACAGCGCACAAAGGAGTACAGAAGGTATCTCTACAGCGCACAAAGGAGTACAGGAAATATCTCTAGAACGTACAAAGGAGTACACGAGGTGTCTCTACAGCGTACAAAGGAGTACAGAAGGTAACTCTACAGCGTACAAAGGAGTACAGAAGGTATCTCTACAGCGCACAAAGGAGTACAGAAGGTATCTCTACAGCGCACAAAGGAGTACAGAAGGTATCTCCACAGCGCACAAAGGAGTACAGAAGGTATCTCTACAGCGCACAAAGGAGTACAGGAAATATCTCTAGAACGTACAAAGGAGTACACGAGGTATCTATACAGCGTACAAAGGAGTACAGAAGGTATCTCTACAGCGCACAAAGGAGTACAGAAGGTATCTCTACAGCGCACAAAGGAGTACAGAAGGTATCTCTACAGCGCACAAAGGAGTACAGGAAATATCTCTAGAACGTACAAAGGAGTACACGAGGTATCTCTACAGCGCACAAAGGAGTACAGGAGGTATCTCTACAGCGCACAAAGGAGTACAGAAGGTATCTCTACAGCGCACAAAGGAGTACAGAAGGTATCTCTACAGCGCACGAAGGAGTACAGAAGGTCTCTCTACAGCGCACAAAGGAGTACAGAAGGTATCTCTACAGCGCACAAAGGAGTACAGAAGGTATCTCTACAGCGCACAAAGGAGTACAGAAGGTATCTCTAAAGCGCACAAAGGAGTACAGAAGGTATCTCTACAGCGCACAAAGGAGTACAGAAGGTATCTCTACAGCGCACAAAGGAGTACAGAAGGTATCTCTACAGCGCACAAAGGAGTACAGAAGGTATCTCTACAGCGCACAAAGGAGTACAGGAAATATCTCTAGAACGCACAAAGGAGTACACGAGGTATCTCTACAGCGTACAAAGGAGTACAGAAGGTATCTCTACAGCGCACAAAGGAGTACAGAAGGTATCTCTACAGCGCACAAAGGAGTACAGAAGGTATCTCTACAGCGCACAAAGGAGTACAGAAGGTATCTCTACAGCGCACAAAGGAGTACAGGAAATATCTCTAGAACGTACAAAGGAGTACACGAGGTATTTCTACAGCGTACAAAGGAGTACAGAAGGTATCTCTACAGCGCACAAAGGAGTACAGAAGGTATCTCTACAGCGCACAAAGGAGTACAGAAGGTATCTCTACAGCGCACAAAGGAGTACAGGAAATATCTCTAGAACGTACAAAGGAGTACACGAGGTATCTCTACAGCGTACAAAGGAGTACAGAAGGTATCTCTACAGCGTACAAAGGAGTACAGAAGGTATCTCTACAGCGCACAAAGGAGTACAGAAGGTATCTCTACAGCGCACAAAGGAGTACAGAAGGTATCTCTACAGCGCAAAAAGGAGTACAGAAGGTATCTCTACAGCGCACAAAGGAGTACAGAAGGTATCTCTACAGCGCACAAAGGAGTACAGAAGGTATCTCTACAGCGCACAAAGGAGTACAGAAGGTATCTCTACAGCGCACAAAGGATTTCAGAAGGTAACTCTACAGCGCACAAAGGAGTACAGGAAATATCTCTAGAACGTACAAAGGAGTACAGGAAATATCTCTAGAACGTACAAAGGAGTACACGAGGTATCTCTACAGCGTACAAAGGAGTACAGGAGGTATCTCTACAGCGCACAAAGGAGTACAGAAGATATCTATACAGCGCACAAAGGAGTACAGAAGGTATCTCTACAGCGCACAAAGGAGTACAGAAGGTATCTCTACAGCGCACAAAGGAGTACAGAAGGTATCTCTACAGCGCATAAAGGAGTACAGAAGGTATCTCTACAGCGCACAAAGGAGTACAGAAGGTATCTCTACAGCGCACAAAGGAGTACAGAAGGTATCTCTACAGCGCACAAAGGAGTACAGAAGGTATCTCTACAGCGCACAAAGGAGTAAAGAAGGTATCTCTACAGCGCACAAAGGAGTACAGGCAATATCTCTAGAACGTAAAAAGGAGTACACGAGGTATCTCTACAGCGTACAAAGGAGTACAGAAGGTATCTCTACAGCGCACAAAGGAGTACAGAAGGTATCTCTACAGCGCACAAAGGAGTACAGAAGGTATCTCTACAGCGCACAAAGGAGTACAGAAGGTATCTCTACAGCGCACGAAGGAGTACAGAAAGTATCTCTAAAGCGCACAAAGGAGTACAGGAAATATCTCTAGAACGTACGAAGGAGTACACGAGGTATCTCTACAGCGCACAAAGGAGTACAGAAGGTATCTCTACAGCGCACAAAGGAGTACAGAAGGTATCTCTACAGCGCACAAAGGAGTACAGGAAATATCTCTAGAACGTACAAAGGAGTACACGAGGTATCTCTACAGCGCACAAAAGAGTACAGAAGGTATCTCTACAGCGCACAAAGGAGTACAGAAGGTATCTCTACAGCGCACAAAGGAGTACAGAAGGTATCTCTACAGCGCACAAAGGAGTACAGAAGGTATCTCTACAGCGCACAAAGGAGTACAGAAGGTATCTCTACAGCGCACATAGGAGTACAGAAGGTATCTCTACAGCGCACAAAGGAGTACAGAAGGTATCTCTACAGCGCACAAAGGAGTACAGGAAATATCTTTAGAACGTACAAAGGAGTACACGAGGTATCTCTACAGCGTACAAAGGAGTACAGAAGGTATCTCTACAGCGCACAAAGGAGTACAGAAGGTATCTCTACAGCGTACAAAGGAGTACAGAAGGTATCTCTACAGCGCACAAACGAGTACAGAAGGTATCTCTACAGCGCACAAAGGAGTACAGAAGGTATCTCTACAGCGCACAAAGGAGTACAGAAGGTATCTCTACAGCGCACAAAGGAGTACAGGAAATATCTCTAGAACGTACAAAGGAGTACACGAGGTATCTCTACAGCGGACAAAGGAGTACAGAAGGTACCTCTACAGCGTACAAAGGAGTACAGAAGGTATCTCTACAGCGCACAAAGGAGTACAGAAGGTATCTCTACAGCGCACAAAGGAGTACAGAAGGTATCTCTACAGCGCACAAAGGAGTACAGAAGGTATCTCTACAGCGCACAAAGGAGTACAGGAAATATCTCTAGAACGTACAAAGGAGTACACGAGGTATCTCTACAGCGTACAAAGGAGTACAGAAGGTATCTCTACAGCGCACAAAGGAGTACAGAAGGTATCTCTACAGCGCACAAAGGAGTACAGAAGGTATCTCTACAGCGCACAAAGGAGTACAGGAAATATCTCTAGAACGTACAAAGGAGTACACGAGGTATCTCTACAGCGCACAAAGGAGTACAGAAGGTATCTCTACAGCGCACAAAGGAGTACAGAAGGTATCTCTACTGCGCACAAAGGAGTACAGGAAATATCTCTAGAACATACAAAGGAGTACACGAGGTATCTCTACAGCGCACAAAGGAGTACAGAAGGTATCTCTACAGCGCAAAAAGGAGTACAGAAGGTATCTCTACAGCGCACAAAGGAGTACAGAAGGTATCTCTACAGCGCACAAAGGAGTACAGAAGGTATCTCTACAGCGCACAAAGGAGTACAGAAGGTATCTCTAAAGCGCACAAAGGAGTACAGAAGGTATCTCTACAGCGCACAAAGGAGTACAGAAGGTATCTCTACAGCGCACAAAGGAGTACAGAAGGTATCTCTACAGCGCACAAAGGAGTACAGAAGGTATCTCTACAGCGCACAAAGGAGTACCGAAGGTATCTCTACAGCGCACAAAGGAGTACAGAAGGTATCTCTACAGCGCACAAAGGAGTACAGGAAATATCTCTAGAACGTACAAAGGAGTACACGAGGTATCTCTACAGCGTACAAAGGAGTACAGAAGGTATCTCTACAGCGCACAAAGGAGTACAGAAGGTATCTCTACAGCGCACAAAGGAGTACAGAAGGTATCTCTACAGCGCACAAAGGAGTACAAATGTATCTCTACAGCGCACAAAGGAGTACAGGAAATATCTCTAGAACGTACAAAGGAGTACACGAGGTATCTCTACAGCGTACAAAGGAGTACAGAAGGTATCTCTACAGCGCACAAAGGAGTACAGAAGGTATCTCTACAGCGCACAAAGGAGTACCGAAGGTATCTCTACAGCGCACAAAGGAGTACAGGAAATATCTCTAGAACGTACAAAGGAGTACACGAGGTATCTCTACAGCGTACAAAGGAGTACAGAAGGTGTCTCTACAGCGTACAAAGGAGTACAAAAGGTATCTCTACAGCGCACAAAGGAGTACAGAAGGTATCTCTACAGCGCACAAAGGAGTACAGAAGGTATCTCTACAGCGCACAAAGGAGTACAGAAGGTATCTCTACAGCGCACAAAGGAGTACAGAAGGTATCTCTATAGCGCACAAAGGAGTACAGAAGGTATCTCTACAGCGCACAAAGGAGTACAGAAGGTATCTCTACAGCGCACAAAGTAGTACAGAAGGTATCTCTACAGCGCAAAAAGGAGTACAGGAAATATCTCTAGAACGTACAAAGGAGTACAGGAAATATCTCTAGAACGAACAAAGGAGTACACGAGGTATCTCTACAGCGTACAAAGGAGTACAGAAGGTATCTCTACAGCGCACAAAGGAGTACAGAAGGTATCTCTACAGCGTACAAAGGAGTACAGAAGGTATCTCTACAGCGCACAAACGAGTACAGAAGGTATCTCTACAGCGCACAAAGGAGTACAGAAGGTATCTCTACAGCGCACAAAGGAGTACAGAAGGTATCTCTACAGCGCACAAAGGAGTACAGGAAATATCTCTAGAACGTAAAAAGGAGTACACGAGGTATCTCTACAGCGGACAAAGGAGTACAGAAGGTATCTCTACAGCGTACAAAGGAGTACAGAAGGTATCTCTACAGCGCACAAAGGAGTACAGAAGGTATCTCTCCAGCGCACAAAGGAGTACAGAAGGTATCTCTACAGCGCACAAAGGAGTACAGAAGGTATCTCTACAGCGCACAAAGGAGTACAGGAAATATCTCTAGAACGTACAAAGGAGTACACGAGGTATCTCTACAGCGTACAAAGGAGTACAGAAGGTATCTCTACAGCGCACAAAGGAGTACAGAAGGTATCTCTACAGCGCACAAAGGAGTACAGAAGGTATCTCTACAGCGCACAAAGGAGTACAGGAAATATCTCTAGAACGTACAAAGGAGTACACGAGGTACCTCTACAGCGCACAAAGGAGTACAGAAGGTATCTCTACAGCGCACAAAGGAGTACAGAAGGTATCTCTACTGCGCACAAAGGAGTACAGGAAATATCTCTAGAACGTACAAAGGAGTACACGAGGTATCTCTACAGCGCACAAAGGAGTACAGAAGGTATCTCTACAGCGCAAAAAGGAGTACAGAAGGTATCTCTACAGCGCACAAAGGAGTACAGAAGGTATCTCTACAGCGCAAAAAGGAGTACAGAAGGTATCTCTACAGCGCACAAAGGAGTACAGAAGGTATCTCTAAAGCGCACAAAGGAGTACAGAAGGTATCTCTACAGCGCACAAAGGAGTACAGAAGGTATCTCTACAGCGCACAAAGGAGTACAGAAGGTATCTCTACAGCGCACAAAGGAGTACAGAAGGTATCTCTACAGCGCACAAAGGAGTACCGAAGGTATCTCTACAGCGCACAAAGGAGTACAGAAGGTATCTCTACAGCGCACAAAAGAGTACAGGAAATATCTCTAGAACGTACAAAGGAGTACACGAGGTATCTCTACAGCGTACAAAGGAGTACAGAAGGTATCTCTACAGCGCACAAAGGAGTACAGAAGGTATCTCTACAGCGCACAAAGGAGTACAGAAGGTATCTCTACAGCGCACAAAGGAGTACAAAAGGTATCTCTACAGCGCACAAAGGAGTACAGGAAATATCTCTAGAACGTACAAAGGAGTACACGAGGTATCTCTACAGCGTACAAAGGAGTACAGAAGGTATCTCTACAGCGCACAAAGGAGTACAGAAGGTATCTCTACAGCGCACAAAGGAGTACCGAAGGTATCTCTACAGCGCACAAAGGAGTACAGGAAATATCTCTGGAACGTACAAAGGAGTACACGAGGTATCTCTACAGCGTACGAAGGAGTACAGAAGGTGTCTCTACAGCGTACAAAGGAGTACAAAAGGTATCTCTACAGCGCACAAAGGAGTACAGAAGGTATCTCTACAGCGCACAAAGGAGTACAGAAGGTATCTCTACAGCGCACAAAGGAGTACAGAAGGTATCTCTACAGCGCACAAAGGAGTACAGAAGGTATCTCTATAGCGCACAAAGGAGTACAGAAGGTATCTCTACAGCGCACAAAGGAGTACAGAAGGTATCTCTACCGCGCACAAAGTAGTACAGAAGGTATCTCTACAGCGCAAAAAGGAGTACAGGAAATATCTCTAGAACGTACAAAGGAGTACAGGAAATATCTCTAGAACGAACAAAGGAGTACACGAGGTATCTCTACAGCGTACAAAGGAGTACAGAAGGTATCTCTACAACGCACAAAAGAGTACAGAAGGTATCTCTACAGCGCACAAAGGAGTAGAGAAGGTATCTCTACAGCGCACAAAGGAGTACAGAAGGTATCTCTACAGCGCACAAAGGAGTACAGAAGGTATCTCTACAGCGCACAAAGGAGTACAGAAGGTATCTCTACAGCGCACAAAGGAGTACAGAAGGTATTTCTACAGCGCACAAAGGAGTACAGAAGGTATCTCTACAGCGCACAAAGAAGTACAGAAGGTATCTCTACAGCGCACAAAGGAGTACAGAAGGTATCTCTACAGCGCACAAAGAGTACAGGAAATATCTCTAGAACGTACAAAGGAGTACACGAGGTATCTCTACAGCGCACAAAGGAGTACAGAAGGTATCTCTACAGCGCAAAAAGGAGTACAGAAGGTATCTCTACAGCGCACAAAGGAGTACAGGAAATATCTCTAGAACGAACAAAGGAGTACACGAGGTATCTCTACAGCGTACAAAGGAGTACAGAAGGTATCTCTACAACGCACAAAAGAGTACAGAAGGTATCTCTACAGCGCACAAAGGAGTACAGAAGGTATCTCTACAGCGCACAAAGGAGTACAGAAGGTATCTCTACAGCGCACAAAGGAGTACAGAAGGTATCTCTACAGCGCACAAAGGAGTACAGAAGGTATCTCTACAGCGCACAAAGGAGTACAGAAGGTATCTCTACAGCGCACAAAGGAGTACAGGAAATATCTCTCGAACGTACAAAGGAGTACACGAGGTATCTCTACAGCGCACAAAGGAGTACAGAAGGTATCTCTACAGCGCACAAAGGAGTACAGAAGGTATCTCTACAGCGCACAAAGGAGTACAGAAGGTATCTCTACAGCGCACAAAGGAGTACAGAAGGTATCTCTACAGCGCACAAAGGAGTACAGGAAATATCTCTAGAACGTACAAAGGAGTACACGAGGTATCTCTACAGCGTACAAAGGAGTACAGAAGGTATCTCTACAACGCACAAAGGAGTACAGAAGGTATCTCTACAGCGTACAAAGGAGTACAGAAGGTATCTCTACAGCGCACAAAGGAGTACAGCAGGTATCTTTACAGCGCACAAAGGAGTACAGAAGGTATCTCTACAGCGCACAAAGGAGTACAGAAGGTATCTCTACAGCGCACAAAGGAGTACAGGAAATATCTCTAGAACGTACAAAGGAGTACACGAGGTATCTCTACAGCGCACAAAGGAGTACAGAAGGTATCTCTACAGCGCACAAAGGAGTACAGAAGGTATCTCTACAGCGCACAAAGGAGTACAGGAAATATCTCTAGAACGTACAAAGGAGTACACGAGGTATCTCTACAGCGCACAAAGGAGTACAGAAGGTATCTCTACAGCGCACAAAGGAGTACAGAAGGTATCTCTACAGCGCACCAAGGAGTACAGAAGGTATCTCTACAGCGCACAAAGGAGTACAGAAGGTATCTCTACAGCGCACAAAGGAGTACAGAAGGCATCTCTACAGCGCACAAAGGAGTACAGAAGGTATCTCTACAGCGCACAAAGGAGTACAGAAGGTATCTCTACAGCGCACAAAGGAGTACAGAAGGTATCTCTACAGCGCACAAAGGAGTACAGAAGGTATCTCTACAGCGCACAAAGGAGTACAGGAAATATCTCTAGAACGTACAAAGGAGTACACGAGGTATCTCTACAGCGCACAAAGGAGTACAGAAGGTATCTCTACAGCGCACAAAGGAGTACAGAAGGTATCTCTACAGCGCACAAAGGAGTACAGAAGGTATCTCTACAGCGCACAAAGGAGTACAGAAGGTACCTCTACAGCGCACAAAGGAGTACAGGAAATACCTCTAGAAAGTACAAAGGAGTACACGAGGTATCTCTACAGCGTACAAAGGAGTACAGAAGGTATCTCTACAGCGCGCAAAGGAGTACAGAAGGTATCTCTACAGCGCACAAAGGAGTACAGAAGGTATCTCTACAGCGCACAAAGGAGTACAGGAAATATCTCTAGAACGTACAAAGGAGTACACGAGGTATCTCTACAGCGTACAAAGGAGTACAGAAGGTATCTATACAGCGCAAAAAGGAGTACAGGAAATATCTCTAGAACGTACAAAGGAGTACAGGAAATATCTCTAGAACGTACAAAGGAGTACACGAGGTATCTCTACAGCGTACAAAGGAGTACAGAAGGTATCTCTACAACGCACAAAAGAGTACAGAAGGTATCTCTACAGCGCACAAAAGAGTACAGAAGGTATCTCTACAGCGCACAAAGGAGTACAGAAGGTATCTCTACAGCGCACAAAGGAGTACAGAAGGTATCTCTACAGCGCACAAAGAAGTACAGAAGGTATCTCTACAGCGCACAAAGGAGTACAGAAGGTATCTCTACAGCGCACAAAGAGTACAGGAAATATCTCTAGAACGTACAAAGGAGTACACAAGGTATCTCTACAGCGTACAAAGGAGTACAGAAGGTATCTCTACAGCGCACAAAGGAGTACAGAAGGTATCTCTACAGCGCACAAAGGAGTACAGAAGGTATCTCAACAGCGCACAAAGGAGTACAGAAGGTATCTCTACAGCGCACGAAGGAGTACAGAAGGTATCTCTACAGCGCACAAAGGAGTACAGGAAATACCTCTAGAACGTACAAAGGAGTACACGAGGTATCTCTACAGCGCACAAAGGAGTACAGAACGTATCTCTACAGCGCACAAAGGAGTACAGAAGGTATCTCTACAGCGCACAAAGGAGTACAGAAGGTATCTCTACAGCGCACAAAGGAGTACAGAAGGTATCTCTACAGCGCACAAAGGAGTACAGAAGGTATCTCTACAGCGCACAAAGGAGTACAGAAGGTATCTCTACAGCGCACAAAGGAGTACAGAAGGTATCTCTACAGCGCACAAAGGAGTACAGAAGGTATCTCTACAGCGCACAAAGGAGTACAGGAAATACCTCTAGAACGTACAAAGGAGTACACGAGGTATCTCTACAGCGCACAAAGGAGTACAGAAGGTATCTCTACAGCGCACAAAGGAGTACAGAAGGTATCTCTACAGCGCACAAAGGAGTACAGAAGGTATCTCTACAGCGCACAAAGGAGTACAGAAGGTATCTCTACAGCGCACAAAGGAGTACAGAAGGTATCTCTACAGCGCACAAAGGAGTACAGGAAATATCTCTACAGCGCACAAAGGAGTACAGAAGGTATCTCTACAGCGCACAAAGGAGTACAGAAGGTATCTCTACAGCGCACAAAGGAGTACAGAAGGTATCTCTACAGCGCACAAAGGAGTACAGAAGGTATCTCTACAGCGCACAAAGGAGTACAGAAGGTATCTCTACAGCGCACAAAGGAGTACAGAAGGTATCTCTACAGCGCACAAAGGAGTACAGGAAATATCTCTAGAACGTACAAAGGAGTACACGAGGTATCTCTACAGCGTACAAAGGAGTACAGAAGGTATCTCTACAGCGCACAAAGGAGTACAGAAGGTATCTCTACAGCGTACAAAGGAGTACAGAAGGTATCTCTACAGCGCACAAAGGAGTACAGAAGGTATCTTTACAGCGCACAAAGGAGTACAGAAGGTATCTCTACAGCGCACAAAGGAGTACAGAAGGTATCTCTACAGCGCACAAAGGAGTACAGGAAATATCTCTAGAACGTACAAAGGAGTACACGAGGTATCTCTACAGCGCACAAAGGAGTACAGAAGGTATCTCTACAGCGCACAAAGGAGTACAGAAGGTATCTCTACAGCGCACAAAGGAGTACAGGAAATATCTCTAGAACGTACAAAGGAGTACACGAGGTATCTCTACAGCGCACAAAGGAGTACAGAAGGTATCTCTACAGCGCACAAAGGAGTACAGAAGGTATCTCTACAGCGCACCAAGGAGTACAGAAGGTATCTCTACAGCGCACAAAGGAGTACAGAAGGTATCTCTACAGCGCACAAAGGAGTACAGAAGGTATCTCTACAGCGCACAAAGGAGTACAGAAGGTATCTCTACAGCGCACAAAGGAGTACAGAAGGTATCTCTACAGCGCACAAAGGAGTA
Source organism: Morinoia aosen (assembly GCA_030386875.1). Classification (NCBI taxonomy): domain Eukaryota; kingdom Metazoa; phylum Arthropoda; class Malacostraca; order Amphipoda; family Talitridae; genus Morinoia; species Morinoia aosen. The sequence goes on along the minus strand of JASJYW010000027.1, from coordinate 36,973,263 downwards.
CAGAAGGTATCTCTACAGCGCACTTAGGAGTACAGAAGGTATCTCTACAGCGCACAAAGGAGTACAGGAAATATCTCTAGAACGTACAAAGGAGTACACGAGGTATCTCTACAGCGCACAAAGGAGTACAGAAGGTATCTCTACAGCGCACAAAGGAGTACAGAAGGTATCTCTACAGCGCACAAAGGAGTACAGAAGGTATCTCTACAGCGCACAAAGGAGTACAGAAGGTACCTCTACAGCGCACAAAGGAGTACAGGAAATACCTCTAGAACGTACAAAGGAGTACAGTAGGTATCCCAACAGCGTACAAAGGAGTACAGAAGGTATCTCTACAGCGCACAAAGGAGTACAGAAGGTATCTCTACAGCGCACAAAGGAGTACAGAAGGTATCTCTACAGCGCACAAAGGAGTACAGGAAATATCTCTAGAACGTACAAAGGAGTACACGAGGTATCTCTACAGCGTACAAAGGAGTACAGAAGGTATCTCTACAGCGCAAAAAGGAGTACAGGAAATATCTCTAGAACGTACAAAGGAGTACAGGAAATATCTCTAGAACGTACAAAGGAGTACACGAGGTATCTCTACAGCGTACAAAGGAGTACAGAAGGTATCTCTACAACGCACAAAAGAGTACAGAAGGTATCTCTACAGCGTACAAAGGAGTACAGAAGGTATCTCTACAGCGCACAAAGGAGTACAGAAGGTATCTCTACAGCGCACAAAGGAGTACAGAAGGTATCTCTACAGCGCACAAAGAAGTACAGAAGGTATCTCTACAGCGCACAAAGGAGTACAGAAGGTATCTCTACAGCGCACAAAGAGTACAGGAAATATCTCTAGAACGTACAAAGGAGTACACGAGGTATCTCTACAGCGCACAAAGGAGTACAGAAGGTATCTCTACAGCGCACAAAGGAGTACAGAAGGTATCTCTACAGCGCACAAAGGAGTACAGAAGGTATCTCTACAGCGCAGAAAGGAGTACAGAAGGTATCTCTACAGCGCACAAAGGAGTACAGAAGGTATCTCTACAGCGCACAAAGGAGTACAGGAAATATCTCTAGAACGTACAAAGGAGTACACGAGGTATCTCTACAGCGTACAAAGGAGTACAGAAGGTATCTCTACAGCGCACAAAGGAGTACAGAAGGTATCTCAACAGCGCACAACGGAGTACAGAAGGTATCTCTACAGCGCACAAAGGAGTACAGAAGGTATCTCTACAGCGCACAAAGGAGTACAGAAGGTATCTCTACAGCGCACAAAGGAGTACATGAAATATCTCTAGAACGTACAAAGGAGTACACGAGGTATCTCTACAGCGTACAAAGAAGTACAGAAGGTATCTCTACAGCGCACAAAGGAGTACAGAAGGTATCTCTACAGCGCACAAAGGAGTACAGAAGGTATCTCTACAGCGCACAAAGGAGTACAGAAGGTATCTCTACAGCGCACAAAGGAGTACAGGAAATATCTCTAGAACGTACAAAGGAGTACACGAGGTATCTCTACAGCGTACAAAGGAGTACAGAAGGTATCTCTACAGCGCACAAAGGAGTACAGAAGGTATCTCTACAGCGCACAAAGGAGTACAGGAAATATCTCTAGAACGTACAAAGGAGTACACGAGGTATCTCTACAGCGCACAAAGGAGTACAGGAGGTAACTCTACAGCGCACAAAGGAGTACAGAAGGTATCTCTACAGCGCACAAAGGAGTACAGGAAATATCTCTAGAACGTACAAAGGAGTACACGAGGTATCTCTACAGCGCACAAAGGAGTACAGAAGGTATCTCTACAGCGCACAAAGGAGTACAGATGGTATCTCTACAGCGCACAAAGGAGTACACAAGGTATCTCTCCAGCGCACAAAGGAGTACAGAAGGTGTCTCTTCAGCGCACAAAGGAGTACAGAAGGTATCTCTACAGCGCACAAAGGAGTACAGAAGGTATCTCTACAGCGCACAAAGGAGTACAGAAGGTATCTCTACAGCGCACAAAGGAGTACAGAAGGTATCTCTACAGCGCACAAAGGAGTACAGAAGGTATCTCTACAGCGCACAAAGGAGTACAGGAAATATCTCTAGAACGTACAAAGGAGTACACGAGGTATCTCTACAGCGTACAAAGGAGTACAGAAGGTATCTCTACAGCGCACAAAGGAAAACAGAAGGTATTTCTACAGCGCACAAAGGAGTACAGAAGGTATCTCTACAGCGCACAAAGGAGTACAGAAGGTATCTCTACAGCGCACAAAGGAGTACAGGAAATATCTCTAGAACGTACAAAGGAGTACACGAGGTATCTCTACAGCGTACAAAGGAGTACAGAAGGTATCTCTACAGCGCACAAAGGAGTACAGAAGGTATCTCTACAGCGCACAAAGGAGTACAGGAAATATCTCTAGAACGTACAAAGGAGTACACGAGGTATCTCTACAGCGTACAAAGGAGTACAGAAGGTATCTCTACAGCGTACAAAGGAGTACAGAAGGTATCTCTACAGCGCACAAAGGAGTACAGAAGGTATCTCTACAGCGCACAAAGGAGTACAGAAGGTATCTCTACAGCGCACAAAGGAGTACAGAAGGTATCTCTTCAGCGCACAAAGGAGTACAGGAAATATCTCTAGAACGTACAAAGGAGTACACGAGGTATCTCTACAGCGTACAAAGGAGTACAGAAGGTATCTCTACAGCGCACAAAGGAGTACAGAAGGTATCTCTACAGCGCACAAAGGAGTACAGAAGGTATCTCTACAGCGCACAAAGGAGTACAGAAGGTATCTCTACAGCGTACAAAGGAGTACAGAAGGTATCTCTACAGCGCACAAAGGAGTACAGAAGGTATCTCTACAGCGCACAAAGGAGTACAGAAGGTATCTCTACAGCGCACAAAGGAGTACAGAAGGTATCCCTACAGCGCACAAAGGAGTACAGAAGGTATCTCTACAGCGCACAAAGGAGTACAGAAGGTATCTCTACAGCGCACAAAGGAGTACAGGAAATATCTCTAGAACGTATAAAGGAGTACACGAGGTATCTCTACAGCGCACAAAGGAGTACAGAAGGTATCTCTACAGCGCACAAAGGAGTACAGAAGGTATCACTTCAGCGCACAAAGGAGTACAGAAGGTATCTCTACAGCGCACAAAGGAGTACACGAGGTATCTCTACAGCGCACAAAGGAGTACAGAAGGTATCTCTACAGCGCAAAAGGAGTACAGAAGGTATCTCTACAGCGCACAAAGGAGTACAGGAAATATCTCTAGAACGTACAAAGGAGTACACGAGGTATCTCTACAGCGCACAAAGGAGTACAGAAGGTATCTCTACAGCGCACAAAGGAGTACAGAAGGTATCTCTACAGCGCACAAAGGAGTACAGAAGGTATCTCTACAGCGCACAAAGGAGTACAGAAGGTATCTCTACAGCGCACAAAGGAGTACAGAAGGTATCTCTACAGCGCGCAAAGGAGTACAGAAGGTATCTCTAAAGCGCACAAAGGAGTACAGAAGGTATCTCTACAGCGCACAAAGGAGTACAGGAAATATCTCTAGAACATACAAAGGAGTACACGAGGTATCTCTACAGCGTACAAAGGAGTACAGAAGGTATCTCTACAGCGCACAAAGGAGTACAGAAGGTATCTCTACAGCGCACAAAGGAGTACAGAAGGTATCTCTACAGCGCACAAAGGAGTACAACAAATATCTCTAGAACGTACAAAGGAGTACACGAGGTATCTCCACAGAGTACAAAGGAGTACAGAAGGTATCTCTACAGCGCACAAAGGAGTACAGAAGGTATCTCTACAGCGCACAAAGGAGTACAGAAGGTATCTCTACAGCGCACAAAGGAGTACAGAAGGTATCTCTACAGCGCACAAAGGAGTACAGGAAATATCTCTAGAACGTACAAAGGAGTACACGAGGTATCTCTACAGCGTACAAAGGAGTACAGAAGGTATCTCTACAGCGCACAAAGGAGTACAGAAGGTATCTCTACAGCGCACAAAGGAGTACAGAAGGTATCTCTACAGCGCACAAAGGAGTACAGGAAATATCTCTAGAACGTACAAAGGAGTACACGAGGTATCTCTACAGCGTACAAAGGAGTACAGAAGGTATCTCTACAGCGCACAAAGGAGTACAGAAGGTATCTCTACAGCGCACAAAGGAGTACAGAAGGTATCTCTACAGCGCACAAAGGAGTACAGGAAATATCTCTAGAACGTACAAAGGAGTACACGAGGTATCTCTACAGCGTACAAAGGAGTACAGAAGGTATCGCTACAGCGCACAAAGGAGTACAGAAGGTATCTCTACAGCGCACAAAGCAGTACAGAAGGTATCTCTACAGCGCACAAAGGAGTACAGAAGGTATCTCTACAGCGTACAAAGGAGTACACGAGGTATCTCTACAGCGCACAAAGGAGTACAGAAGGTATCTCTACAGCGCACAAAGGAGTACAGAAGGTATCTCTACAGCGCACAAAGGAGTACAGGAAATATCTCTAGAACGTACAAAGGAGTACACGAGGTATCTCTACAGCGCACAAAGGAGTACAGAAGGTATCTCTACAGCGCACAAAGGAGTACAGAAGGTATCTCTACAGCGTACAAAGGAGTACAGAAGGTATCTCTACAGCGTACAAAGGAGTACACGAGGTATCTCTACAGCGCACAAAGGAGTACAGAAGGTATCTCTACAGCGCACAAAGGAGTACAGAAGGTATCTCTACAGCGCACAAAGGAGTACAGAAGGTATCTCTACAGCGCACAAAGGAGTACAGAAGGTATCTCTACAGCGCACAAAGGAGTACAGAAGGTATCTCTACAGCGCACAAAGGAGTACAGAAGGTATCTCTACAGCGCACAAAGGAGTACAGAAGGTATCTCTACAGCGCACAAAGGAGTACAGGAAATATCTCTAGAACGTACAAAGGAGTACACGAGGTATCTCTACAGCGTACAAAGGAGTACAGAAGGTATCTCTACAGCGCACAAAGGAGTACAGAAGGTATCTCTACAGCGCACAAAGGAGTACAGAAGGTATCTCTACAGCGCACAAAGGAGTACAGAAGGTATCTCTACAGCGCACAAAGGAGTACAGGAAATATCTCTAGAACGTACAAAGGAGTACACGAGGTATCTCTACAGCGTACAAAGGAGTACAGAAGGTATCTCTACAGCGCACAAAGGAGTACAGAAGGTATCTCTACAGCGCACAAAGGAGTACAGAAGGTATCTCTACAGCGCACAAAGGAGTACAGAAGGTATCTCTACAGCGCACAAAGGAGTACAGGAAATATCTCTAGAACGTACAAAGGAGTACACGAGGTATCTCTACAGCGTACAAAGGAGTACAGAAGGTATCTCTACAGCGCACATAGGAGTACAGAAGGTATCTCTACAGCGCACAAAGGAGTACAGAAGGTATCTCTACAGCGAACAAAGGAGTACAGAAGGTATCTCTACAGCGCACAAAGGAGTACAGGAAATATCTCTAGAACGTACAAAGGAGTACACGAGGTATCTCTACAGCGTACAAAGGAGTACAGAAGGTATCTCTACAGCGCACAAAGGAGTACAGAAGGTATCTCTACAGCGCACAAAGAAGTACAGAAGGTATCTCTACAGCGCACAAAGGAGTACAGAAGGTATCTCTACAGCGCACAAAGGATTACAGAAGGTATCTCTACAGCGCACAAAGGAGTACAGGAAATATCTCTACAGCGTACAAAGGAGTACAGAAGGTATCTCTACAGCGCACAAAGGAGTACAGAAGGTATCTCTACAGCGCACAAAGGAGTACAGAAGGTATCTCTACAGCGCACAAAGGAGTACAGAAGGTATCTCTACAGCGCACAAAGGAGTACAGGAAATATCTCTAGAACGTACAAAGGAGTACACGAGGTATCTCTACAGCGCACAAAGGAGTACAGAAGGTATCTCTACAGCGCACAAAGGAGTACAGAAGGTATCTCTACAGCGCACAAAGGAGTACAGAAGGTATCTCTACAGCGCACAAAGGAGTACACGAGGTATCTCTACAGCGCACAAAGGAGTACAGAAGGTATCTCTACAGCGCACAAAGGAGTACAGAAGGTATCATACAGCGCACGAAGGAGTACAGGAAATATCTCTAGAACGTACAAAGGAGTACACGGGGTATCTCCACAGCGCACAAAGGAGTACAGAAGGTATCTCTACAGCGCACAAAGGAGTACAGAAGGTATCTCTACAGCGCACAAAGGAGTACAGAAGGTATCTCTACAGCGCACAAAGGAGTACAGAAGGTATCTCTACAGCGCACAAAGGAGTACACAAGGTATCTCTACAGCGCACAAAGGAGTACAGAAGGTATCTCTAAAGCGCACAAAGGAGTACAGAAGGTATCTCTACAGCGCACAAAGGAGTACAGGAAATATGTCTAGAACATACAAAGGAGTACACGAGGTATCTCTACAGCGCACAAAGGAGTACAAAAGGTATCTCTACAGCGCACAAAGGAGTACAGAAGGTATCTCTACAGCGCACAAAGGAGTACAGAAGGTATCTCTACAGCGCACAAAGGAGTACAGAAGGTATCTCTACAGCGCTCAAAGGAGTACAGGAAATATCTCTAGAACGTACAAAGGAGTACACGAGGTATCTCTACAGCGCACAAAGGAGTACAGAAGGTATCTCTACAGCGCACAAAGGAGTACAGAAGGTATCTCTACAGCGTACAAAGGAGTACAGAAGGTATCTCTACAGCGTACAAAGGAGTACACGAGGTATCTCTACAGCGCACAAAGGAGTACAGAAGGTATCTCTACAGCGCACAAAGGAGTACAGAAGGTATCTCTACAGCGCACAAAGGAGTACAGAAGGTATCTCTACAGCGCACAAAGGAGTACAGAAGGTAACTCTACAGCGCACAAAGGAGTACAGAAGGTATCTCTACAGCGCACAAAGGAGTACAGAAGGTATCTCTACAGCGCACAAAGGAGTACAGAAGGTATCTCTACAGCGCACAAAGGAGTACAGAAGGTATCTCTACAGCGCACAAAGGAGTACAGAAGGTATCTCTACAGCGCACAAAGGAGTACAGGAAATATCTCTAGAACGTACAAAGGAGTACACGAGGTATCTCTACAGCGTACAAAGGAGTACAGAAGGTATCTCTACAGCGCACAAAGGAGTACAGAAGGTATCTCTACAGCGCACAAAGGAGTACAGAAGGTATCTCTACAGCGCACAAAGGAGTACAGGAAATATCTCTAGAACGTACAAAGGAGTACACGAGGTATCTCTACAGCGTACAAAGGAGTACAGAAGGTATCTCTACAGCGCACAAAGGAGTACAGAAGGTATCTCTACAGCGCACAAAGGAGTACAGAAGGTATCTCTACAGCGCACAAAGGAGTACAGGAAATATCTCTAGAACGTACAAAGGAGTACACGAGGTATCTCTACAGCGTACAAAGGAGTACAGAAGGTATCTCTACAGCGCACAAAGGAGTACAGAAGGTATCTCTACAGCGCACAAAGGAGTACAGAAGGTATCTCTACAGCGCACAAAGGAGTACAGAAGGTATCTCTACAGCGTACGAAGGAGTACACGAGGTATCTCTACAGCGCACAAAGGAGTACAGAAGGTATCTCTACAGCGCACAAAGGAGTACAGAAGGTATCTCTACAGCGCACAAAGGAGTACAGGAAATATCTCTAGAACGTACAATAAAGTACACGAGGTATCTCTACAGCGCACAAAGGAGTACAGAAGGTATCTCTACAGCGCACAAAGGAGTACAGAAGGTATCTCTACAGCGCACAAAGGAGTACAGAAGGTATCTCTACAGCGCACAAAGGAGTACAGAAGGTATCTCTACAGCGCACAAAGAAGAACAGAAAATATCTCTAGAACGTACAAAGGAGTACACGAGGTATCTCTAGAACGTACAAAGGAGTACACGAGGTATCTCTACAGCGTACAAAGGAGTACAGAAGGTATCTCTACAGCGCACAAAGGAGTACAGAAGGTATCTCTACAGCGCACAAAGGAGTACAGAAGGTATCTCTACAGCGCACAAAGGAGTACAGAAGGTATCTCTACAGCGTACAAAGGAGTACACGAGGTATCTCTACAGCGCACAAAGGAGTACAGAAGGTATCTCTACAGCGCACAAAGGAGTACAGAAGGTGTCTCTATAGCGCACAAAGGAGTACAGGAAATATCTCTAGAACGTACAAAGGAGTACACGAGGTATCTCTACAGCGCACAAAGGAGTACAGAAGGTATCTCTACAGCGCACAAAGGAGTACAGAAGGTATCTCTACAGCGTACAAAGGAGTACAGAAGGTATCTCTACAGCGCACAAAGGAGTACAGAAGGTATCTCTACAGCGCACAAAGGAGTACAGAAGGTAACTCTACAGCGCACAAAGGAGTACAGAAGGTATCTCTACAGCGCACAAAGGAGTACAGAAGGTATCTCTACAGCGCACAAAGGAGTACAGAAGGGATCTCTACAGCGCACAAAGGAGTACAGAAGGTATCTCTACAGCGCACAAAGGAGTATAGGAAATATCTCTAGAACGTACAAAGGAGTATACGAGGTATCTCTACAGCGTACAAAGGAGTACAGAAGGTATCTCTACAGCGCACAAAGGAGTACAGAAGGTATCTCTACAGCGCACAAAGGAGTACAGAAGGTATCTCTACAGCGCACAAAGGAGTACAGAAGGTATCTCTACAGCGCACAAAGGAGTACAGGAAATATCTCTAGAACGTACAAAGGAGTACACGAGGTATCTCTACAGCGTACAAAGGAGTACAGAAGGTATCTCTACAGCGCACAAAGGAGTACAGAAGGTATCTCTACAGCGCACAAAGGAGTACAGAAGGTATCTCTACAGCGCACAAAGGAGTACAGAAGGTATCTCTACAGCGCACAAAGGAGTACAGGAAATATCTCTAGAACGTACAAAGGAGTACACGAGGTATCTCTACAGCGTACAAAGGAGTACAGAAGGTATCTCTACAGCGCACAAAGGAGTACAGAAGGTATCTCTACAGCGCACAAAGGAGTACAGAAGGTATCTTTACAGCGCACAAAGGAGTACAGAAGGTATCTCTACAGCGCACAAAGAAGTACAGAAGGTATCTCTACAGCGCACAAAGGAGTACAGAAGGTATCTCTACAGCGCACAAAGGATTACAGAAGGTATCTCTACAGCGCACAAAGGAGTACAGGAAATATCTCTACAGCGTACAAAGGAGTACAGAAGGTATCTCTACAGCGCACAAAGGAGTACAGAAGGTATCTCTACAGCGCACAAAGGAGTACAGAAGGTATCTCTACAGCGCACAAAGGAGTACAGAAGGTATCTCTACAGCGCACAAAGGAGTACAGGAAATATCTCTAGAACGTACAAAGGAGTACACGAGGTATCTCTACAGCGCACAAAGGAGTACAGAAGGTATCTCTACAGCGCACAAAGGAGTACAGAAGGTATCTCTACAGCGCACAAAGGAGTACAGAAGGTATCTCTACAGCGCACAAAGGAGTACACGAGGTATCTCTACAGCGCACAAAGGAGTACAGAAGGTATCTCTACAGCGCACAAAGGAGAACAGAAGGTATCTCCACAGCGCACAAAGGAGTACAGGAAATATCTCTAGAACGTACAAAGGAGTACACGAGGTATCTCTACAGCGCACAAAGGAGTACAGAAGGTATCTCTACAGCGCACAAAGGAGTACAGAAGGTATCTCTACAGCGCACAAAGGAGTACAGAAGGTATCTCTACAGTGCACAAAGGAGTACAGAAGGTATCTCTACAGCGCACAAAGGAGTACAGAAGGTATCTCTACAGCGCACAAAGGAGTACAGAAGGTATCTCTAAAGCGCACAAAGGAGTACAGAAGGTATCTCTACAGCGCACAAAGGAGTACAGGAAATATGTCTAGAACATACAAAGGAGTACACGAGGTATCTCTACAGCGTACAAAGGAGTACAGAAGGTATCTCTACAGCGCACAAAGGAGTACAGAAGGTATCTCTACAGCGCACAAAGGAGTACAGAAGGTATCTCTACAGCGCACAAAGGAGTACAGGAAATATCTCTAGAACGTACAAAGGAGTACACGAGGTATCTCTACAGCGTACAAAGGAGAACAGAAGGTATCTCTACAGCGCACAAAGGAGTACAGAAGGTATCTCTACAGCGCACAAAGGAGTACAGAAGGTATCTCTACAGCGCACAAAGGAGTACAGAAGGTATCTCTACAGCGCACAAAGGAGTACAGGAAATATCTCTAGAACGTACAAAGGAGTACACGAGGTATCTCTACAGCGTACAAAGGAGTAGAGAAGGTATCTCTACAGCGCACAAAGGAGTACAGAAGGTATCTCTACAGCGCACAAAGGAGTACAGAAGGTATCTCTACAGCGCACAAAGGAGTACAGAAGGTATCTCTACAGCGCACAAAGGAGTACAGGAAATATCTCTAGAACGTACAAAGGAGTACACGAGGTATCTCTACAGCGTACAAAGGAGTACAGAAGGTATCTCTACAGCGCACATAGGAGTACAGAAGGTATCTCTACAGCGCACAAAGGAGTACAGAAGGTATCTCTACAGCGAACAAAGGAGTACAGAAGGTATCTCTACAGCGCACAAAGGAGTACAGGAAATATCTCTAGAACGTACAAAGGAGTACACGAGGTATCTCTACAGCGTACAAAGGAGTACAGAAGGTATCTCTACAGCGCACAAAGGAGTACAGAAGGTATCTCTACAGCGCACAAAGAAGTACAGAAGGTATCTCTACAGCGCACAAAGGTGTACAGAAGGTATCTCTACAGCGCACAAAGGATTACAGAAGGTATCTCTACAGCGCACAAAGGAGTACAGGAAATATCTCTACAGCGTACAAAGGAGTACAGAAGGTATCTCTACAGCGCACAAAGGAGTACAGAAGGTATCTCTTCAGCGCACAAAGGAGTACAGAAGGTATCTCTACAGCGCACAAAGGAGTACAGAAGGTATCTCTACAGCGCACAAAGGAGTACAGGAAATATCTCTAGAACGTACAAAGGAGTACACGAGGTATTTCTACAGCGCACAAAGGAGTACAGAAGGTATCTCTACAGCGCACAAAGGAGTACAGAAGGTATCTCTACAGCGCACAAAGGAGTACAGAAGGTATCTCTACAGCGCACAAAGGAGTACACGAGGTATCTCTACAGCGCACAAAGGAGTACAGAAGGTATCTCTACAGCGCACAAAGGAGTACAGAAGGTATCATACAGCGCACGAAGGAGTACAGGAAATATCTCTAGAACGTACAAAGTAGTACACGGGGTATCTCCACAGCGCACAAAGGAGTACAGAAGGTATCTCTACAGCGCACAAAGGAGTACAGAAGGTATCTCTACAGCGCACAAAGGAGTACAGAAGGTATCTCTACAGCGCACAAAGGAGTACAGGAGGTATCTCTACAGCGCACAAAGGAGTACACAAGGTATCTCTACAGCGCACAAAGGAGTACAGAAGGTATCTCTAAAGCGCACAAAGGAGTACAGAAGGTATCTCTACAGCGCACAAAGGAGTACAGGAAATATGTCTAGAACATACAAAGGAGTACACGAGGTATCTCTACAGCGCACAAAGGAGTACAAAAGGTATCTCTACAGCGCACAAAGGAGTACAGAAGGTATCTCTACAGCGCACAAAGGAGTACAGAAGGTATCTCTACAGCGCACAAAGGAATACAGAAGGTATCTCTACAGCGCACAAAGGAGTACAGGAAATATCTCTAGAACGTACAAAGGAGTACACGAGGTATCTCTACAGCGCACAAAGGAGTACAGAAGGTATCTCTACAGCGCACAAAGGAGTACAGAAGGTATCTCTACAGCGTACAAAGGAGTACAGAAGGTATCTCTACAGCGTGAAAAGGAGTACACGAGGTATCTCTACAGCGCACAAAGGAGTACAGAAGGTATCTCTACAGCGCACAAAGGAGTACAGAAGGTATCTCTACAGCGCACAAAGGAGTACAGAAGGTATCTCTACAGCGCACAAAGGAGTACAGAAGGTAACTCTACAGCGCACAAAGGAGTACAGAAGGTATCTCTACAGCGCACAAAGGAGTACAGAAGGTATCTCTACAGCGCACAAAGGAGTACAGAAGGTATCTCTACAGCGCACAAAGGAGTACAGAAGGTATCTCTACAGCGCACAAAGGAGTACAGAAGGTATCTCTACAGCGCACAAAGGAGTACAGGAAATATCTCTAGAACGTACAAAGGAGTACACGAGGTATCTCTACAGCGTACAAAGGAGTACAGAAGGTATCTCTACAGCGCACAAAGGAGTACAGAAGGTATCTCTACAGCGCACAAAGGAGTACAGAAGGTATCTCTACAGCGCACAAAGGAGTACAGGAAATATCTCTAGAATGTACAAAGGAGTACACGAGGTATCTCTACAGCGTACAAAGGAGTACAGAAGGTATCTCTACAGCGCACAAAGGAGTACAGAAGGTATCTCTACAGCGCACAAAGGAGTACAGAAGGTATCTCTACAGCGCACAAAGGAGTACAGGAAATATCTCTAGAACGTACAAAGGAGTACACGAGGTATCTCTACAGCGTACAAAGGAGTACAGAAGGTATCTCTACAGCGCACAAAGGAGTACAGAAGGTATCTCTACAGCGCACAAAGGAGTACAGAAGGTATCTCTACAGCGCACAAAGGAGTACAGAAGGTATCTCTACAGCGTACGAAGGAGTACACGAGGTATCTCTACAGCGCACAAAGGAGTACAGAAGGTATCTCTACAGCGCACAAAAGAGTACAGAAGGTATCTCTACAGCGCACAAAGGAGTACAGGAAATATCTCTAGAACGTACAAAGGAGTGCACGAGGTATCTCTACAGCGCACAAAGGAGTACAGAAGGTATCTCTACAGCGCACAAAGGAGTACAGAAGGTATCTCTACAGCGCACAAAGAAGAACAGAAAATATCTCTAGAACGTACAAAGGAGTACACGAGGTATCTCTAGAACGTACAAAGGAGTACACGAGGTATCTCTACAGCGTACAAAGGAGTACAGAAGGTATCTCTACAGCGCACAAAGGAGTACAGAAGGTATCTCTACAGCGCACAAAGGAGTACAGAAGGTATCTCTACAGCGCACAAAGGAGTACAGAAGGTATCTCTACAGCGTACAAAGGAGTACACGAGGTATCTCTACAGCGCACAAAGGAGTACAGAAGGTATCTCTACAGCGCACAAAGGAGTACAGAAGGTGTCTCTATAGCGCACAAAGGAGTACAGGAAATATCTCTAGAACGTACAAAGGAGTACACGAGGTATCTCTACAGCGCACAAAGGAGTACAGAAGGTATCTCTACAGCGCACAAAGGAGTACAGAAGGTATCTCTACAGCGTACAAAGGAGTACAGAAGGTATCTCTACAGCGTACAAAGGAGTACACGAGGTATCTCTACAGCGCACAAAGGAGTACAGAAGGTATATCTACAGCGCACAAAGGAGTACAGAAGGTATCTCTACAGCGCACAAAGGAGTACAGAAGGTATCTCTACAGCGCACAAAGGAGTACAGAAGGTAACTCTACAGCGCACAAAGGAGTACAGAAGGTATCTCTACAGCGCACAAAGGAGTACAGAAGGTATCTCTACAGCGCACAAAGGAGTACAGAAGGGATCTCTACAGCGCACAAAGGAGTACAGAAGGTATCTCTACAGCGCACAAAGGAGTACAGGAAATATCTCTAGAACGTACAAAGGAGTATACGAGGTATCTCTACAGCGTACAAAGGAGTACAGAAGGTATCTCTACAGCGCACAAAGGAGTACAGAAGGTATCTCTACAGCGCACAAAGGAGTACAGAAGGTATCTCTACAGCGCACAAAGGAGTACAGAAGGTATCTCTACAGCGCACAAAGGAGTACAGGAAATATCTCTAGAACGTACAAAGGAGTACACGAGGTATCTCTACAGCGTACAAAGGAGTACAGAAGGTATCTCTACAGCGCACAAAGGAGTACAGAAGGTATCTCTACAGCGCACAAAGGAGTACAGAAGGTATCTCTACAGCGCACAAAGGAGTACAGAAGGTATCTCTACAGCGCACAAAGGAGTACAGGAAATATCTCTAGAACGTACAAAGGAGTACACGAGGTATCTCTACAGCGTACAAAGGAGTACAGAAGGTATCTCTACAGCGCACAAAGGAGTACAGAAGGTATCTCTACAGCGCACAAAGGAGTACAGAAGGTATCTTTACAGCGCACAAAGGAGTACAGAAGGTATCTCTACAGCGCACAAAGAAGTACAGAAGGTATCTCTACAGCGCACAAAGGAGTACAGAAGGTATCTCTACAGCGCACAAAGGATTACAGAAGGTATCTCTACAGCGCACAAAGGAGTACAGGAAATATCTCTACAGCGTACAAAGGAGTACAGAAGGTATCTCTACAGCGCACAAAGGAGTACAGAAGGTATCTCTACAGCGCACAAAGGAGTACAGAAGGTATCTCTACAGCGCACAAAGGAGTACAGAAGGTATCTCTACAGCGCACAAAGGAGTACAGGAAATATCTCTAGAACGTACAAAGGAGTACACGAGGTATCTCTACAGCGCACAAAGGAGTACAGAAGGTATCTCTACAGCGCACAAAGGAGTACAGAAGGTATCTCTACAGCGCACAAAGGAGTACAGAAGGTATCTCTACAGCGCACAAAGGAGTACACGAGGTATCTCTACAGCGCACAAAGGAGTACAGAAGGTATCTCTACAGCGCACAAAGGAGTACAGAAGGTATCTCCACAGCGCACAAAGGAGTACAGGAAATATCTCTAGAACGTACAAAGGAGTACACGAGGTATCTCTACAGCGCACAAAGGAGTACAGAAGGTATCTCTACAGCGCACAAAGGAGTACAGAAGGTATCTCTACAGCGCACAAAGGAGTACAGAAGGTATCTCTACAGCGCACAAAGGAGTACAGAAGGTATCTCTACAGCGCACAAAGGAGTACAGAAGGTATCTCTACAGCGCACAAAGGAGTACAGAAGGTATCTCTAAAGCGCACAAAGGAGTACAGAAGGTATCTCTACAGCGCACAAAGGAGTACAGGAAATATGTCTAGAACATACAAAGGAGTACACGAGGTATCTCTACAGCGTACAAAGGAGTACAGAAGGTATCTCTACAGCGCACAAAGGAGTACAGAAGGTATCTCTACAGCGCACAAAGGAGTACAGAAGGTATCTCTACAGCGCACAAAGGAGTACAGGAAATATCTCTAGAACGTACAAAGGAGTACACGAGGTATCTCTACAGCGTACAAAGGAGTACAGAAGGTATCTATACAGCGCACAAAGGAGTACAGAAGGTATCTCTACAGCGCACAAAGGAGTACAGAAGGTATCTCTACAGCGCACAAAGGAGTACAGAAGGTATCTCTACAGCGCACAAAGGAGTACAGGAAATATCTCTAGAACGTACAAAGGAGTACACGAGGTATCTCTACAGCGTACAAAGGAGTACAGAAGGTATCTCTACAGCGCACAAAGGAGTACAGAAGGTATCTCTACAGCGCACAAAGGAGTACAGAAGGTATCTCTACAGCGCACAAAGGAGTACAGGAAATATCTCTAGAACGTACAAAGGAGTACACGAGGTATCTCTACAGCGTACAAAGGAGTACAGAAGGTATCTCTACAGCGCACATAGGAGTACAGAAGGTATCTCTACAGCGCACAAAGGAGTACAGAAGGTATCTCTACAGCGCACAAAGGAGTACAGAAGGTATCTCTACAGCGTACAAAGGAGTACACGAGGTATCTCTACAGCGCACAAAGGAGTACAGAAGGTATCTCTACAGCGCACAAAGGAGTACAGAAGGTATCCCTACAGCGCACAAAGGAGTACAGGAAATATCTCTAGAACGTACAAAGGAGTACACGAGGTATCTCTACAGCGCACAAAGGAGTACAGAAGGTATCTCTACAGCGCACAAAGGAGTACAGAAGGTATCTCTACAGCGCACAAAGGAGTACAGAAGGTATCTCTACAGCGTACAAAGGAGTACACGAGGTATCTCTACAGCGCACAAAGGAGTACAGAAGGTATCTCTACAGCGCACAAAGGAGTACAGAAGGTATCTCTACAGCGCACAAAAGAGTACAGAAGGTATCTCTACAGCGCACAAAGGAGTACAGAAGGTATCTCTACAGCGCACAAAGGAGTACAGAAGGTATCTTTACAGCGCACAAAGGAGTACAGAAGGTATCTCTACAGCGCACAAAGAAGTACAGAAGGTATCTCTACAGCGCACAAAGGAGTACAGAAGGTATCTCTACAGCGCACAAAGGATTACAGAAGGTATCTCTACAGCGCACAAAGGAGTACAGGAAATATCTCTACAGCGTACAAAGGAGTACAGAAGGTATCTCTACAGCGCACAAAGGAGTACAGAAGGTATCTCTACAGCGCACAAAGGAGTACAGAAGGTATCTCTACAGCGCACAAAGGAGTACAGAAGGTATCTCTACAGCGCACAAAGGAGTACAGGAAATATCTCTAGAACGTACAAAGGAGTACACGAGGTATCTCTACAGCGCACAAAGGAGTACAGAAGGTATCTCTACAGCGCACAAAGGAGTACAGAAGGTATCTCTACAGCGCACAAAGGAGTACAGAAGGTATCTCTACAGCGCACAAAGGAGTACACGAGGTATCTCTACAGCGCACAAAGGAGTACAGAAGGTATCTCTACAGCGCACAAAGGAGTACAGAAGGTATCTCCACAGCGCACAAAGGAGTACAGGAAATATCTCTAGAACGTACAAAGGAGTACACGAGGTATCTCTACAGCGCACAAAGGAGTACAGAAGGTATCTCTACAGCGCACAAAGGAGTACAGAAGGTATCTCTACAGCGCACAAAGGAGTACAGAAGGTATCTCTACAGCGCACAAAGGAGTACAGAAGGTATCTCTACAGCGCACAAAGGAGTACAGAAGGTATCTCTACAGCGCACAAAGGAGTACAGAAGGTATCTCTAAAGCGCACAAAGGAGTACAGAAGGTATCTCTACAGCGCACAAAGGAGTACAGGAAATATGTCTAGAACATACAAAGGAGTACACGAGGTATCTCTACAGCGTACAAAGGAGTACAGAAGGTATCTCTACAGCGCACAAAGGAGTACAGAAGGTATCTCTACAGCGCACAAAGGAGTACAGAAGGTATCTCTACAGCGCACAAAGGAGTACAGGAAATATCTCTAGAACGTACAAAGGAGTACACGAGGTATCTCTACAGCGTACAAAGGAGTACAGAAGGTATCTATACAGCGCACAAAGGAGTACAGAAGGTATCTCTACAGCGCACAAAGGAGTACAGAAGGTATCTCTACAGCGCACAAAGGAGTACAGAAGGTATCTCTACAGCGCACAAAGGAGTACAGGAAATATCTCTAGAACGTACAAAGGAGTACACGAGGTATCTCTACTGCGTACAAAGGAGTACAGAAGGTATCTCTACAGCGCACAAAGGAGTACAGAAGGTATCTCTACAGCGCACAAAGGAGTACAGAACGTATCTCTACAGCGCACAAAGGAGTACAGGAAATATCTCTAGAACGTACAAAGGAGTACACGAGGTATCTCTACAGCGTACAAAGGAGTACAGAAGGTATCTCTACAGCGCACAAAGGAGTACAGAAGGTATCTCTACAGCGCACAAAGGAGTACAGAAGGTATCTCTACAGCGCACAAAGGAGTACAGGAAATATCTCTAGAACGTACAAAGGAGTACACGAGGTATCTCTACAGCGTACAAAGGAGTACAGAAGGTATCTCTACAGCGCACATAGGAGTACAGAAGGTATCTCTACAGCGCACAAAGGAGTACAGAAGGTATCTCTACAGCGCACAAAGGAGTACAGAAGGTATCTCTACAGCGTACAAAGGAGTACACGAGGTATCTCTACAGCGCACAAAGGAGTACAGAAGGTATCTCTACAGCGCACAAAGGAGTACAGAAGGTATCCCTACAGCGCACAAAGGAGTACAGGAAATATCTCTAGAACGTACAAAGGAGTACACGAGGTATCTCTACAGCGCACAAAGGAGTACAGAAGGTATCTCTACAGCGCACAAAGGAGTACAGAAGGTATCTCTACAGCGCACAAAGGAGTACAGAAGGTATCTCTACAGCGTACAAAGGAGTACACGAGGTATCTCTACAGCGCACAAAGGAGTACAGAAGGTATCTCTACAGCGCACAAAGGAGTACAGAAGGTATCTCTACAGCGCACAAAAGAGTACAGAAGGTATCTCTACAGCGCACAAAGGAGTACAGAAGGTATCTCTACAGCGCACAAAGGAGTACAGAAGGTATCTCTACAGCGCACAAAGGAGTACAGAAGGTATCTCTACAGCGCACAAAGGAGTACAGAAGGTATCTCTACAGCGCACAAAGGAGTACAGAAGGTATCTCTACAGCGCACAAAGGAGTACAGGAAATATCTTTAGAACGTACAAAGGAGTACACGAGGTATCTCTACAGCGTACAAAGGAGTACAGAAGGTATCTCTACAGCGCACAAAGGAGTACAGAAGGTATCTCTACAGCGCACAAAGGAGTACAGAAGGTATCTCTACAGCGCACAAAGGAGTACAGAAGGTATCTCTACAGCGCACAGAGGAGTACAGGAAATATCTCTAGAACGTACAAAGGAGTACACGAGGTATCTCTACAGCGTACAAAGGAGTACAGAAGGTATCTCTACAGCGCACAAAGGAGTACAGAAGGTATCTCTACAGCGCATAAAGGAGTACAGAAGGTATCTCTACAGCGCACAAAGGAGTACAGAAGGTATCTCTACAGCGCACAAAGGAGTACAGAAGGTATCTCTACAGCGCACAAAGGAGTACAGGAAATATCTCTAGAACGTACAAAGGAGTACACGAGGTATCTCTACAGCGCACAAAGGAGTACAGAAGGTATCTCTACAGCGCACAAAGGAGTACAGAAGGTATCTCTACAGAGCACAAAGGAGTACAGAAGGTATCTCTACAGCGTACAAAGGAGTACAGAAGGTATCTCTACAGCGCACAAAGGAGTACAGAAGGTATCTCTACAGCGCACAAAGGAGTACAGAAGGTATCTCTACAGCGCACAAAAGAGTACAGAAGGTATCTCTACAGCGCACAAAGGAGTACAGAAGGTATCTCTACAGCGCACAAAATGTACAGGAAATATCTCTAGAACGTACAAAGGAGTACACGGGGTATCTCTACAGCGTACAAAGAAGTACAGAAGGTATCTCTACAGCGCACAAAGGAGTACAGAAGGTATCTCTACAGCGTACAAAGGAGTACAGAAGGTATCTCTACAGCGCACAAAGGAGTACAGAAGGTATCTCTACAGCGCACAAAGGAGTACAGAAGGTATCTCTACAGCGCACAAAGGAGTACAGAAGGTATCTCTACAGCGCACAAAGGAGTACAGAAGGTATCTCTACAGCGCACAAAGGAGTACAGAAGGTATCTCTACAGCGCACAAAGGAGTACAGAAGGTATCTCTACAGCGCACAAAGGAGTACAGGAAATATCTCTAGAACGTACAAAGGAGTACACGAGGTATCTCTACAGCGTACAAAGGAGTACAGAAGGTATCTCTACAGCGCACAAAGGAGTACAGAAGGTATCTCTACAGTGCACAAAGGAGTACAGAAGGTATCTCTACAGCGCACAAAGGAGTACAGAAGGTATCTCTACAGCGCACAAAGGAGTACAGAAGGTATCTCTACAGTGCACAAAGGAGTACAGAAGGTATCTCTACAGCGCACAAAGGAGTACAGGAAATATCTCTAGAACGTACAAAGGAGTACACGAGGTATCTCTACAGCGTACAAAGGAGTACAGAAGGTATCTCTACAGCGCACAAAGGAGTACAGAAGGTATCTCTACAGCGCACAAAGGAGTACAGAAGGTATCTCTACAGCGCACAAAGGAGTACAGAAGGTATCTCTACAGCGCACAAAGGAGTACAGAAGGTATCTCTACAGCGCACAAAGGAGTACAGAAGGTATCTCTACAGCGCACAAAGAAGTACAGAAGGTATCTCTACAGCGCACAAAGGAGTACAGGAAATATCTCTAGAACGTACAAAGGAGTACACAAGGTATCTCTACAGCGTAAAAAAGAGTACAGAAGTTATCTCTACAGCGCACAAAGGAGTACAGAAGGTATCTCTACAGCGCACAAAGGAGTACAGAAGGTATCTCTACAGCGCACAAAGGAGTACAGAAGGTATCTCTACAGCGTACAAAGGAGTACACGAGGTATCTCTACAGCGCACAAAGGAGTACAGAAGGTATCTCTACAGCGCACAAAGGAGTACAGAAGGTATCTCTACAGCGCACAAAGGAGTACAGGAAATATCTCTAGAACGTACAAAGGAGTACACGAGGTATCTCTACAGCGCACAAAGGAGTACAGAAGGTATCTCTACAGCGCACAAAGGAGTACAGAAGGTATCTCTACAGCGCACAAAGGAGTACAGAAGGTATCTCTACAGCGCACGAAGGAGTACAGAAGGTATCTCTACAGCGCACAAAGGAGTACAGAAGGTATCTCTACAGCGCACAAAGGAGTACAGAAGATATCTCTACAGCGCACAAAGGAGTACAGAAGGTATCTCTACAGCGCACAAAGGAGTACAGAAGGTATCTCTACAGCGCACAAAGGAGTACAGAAGGTATCTCTACAGCGCACAAAGGAGTACAGGAAATATCTCTAGAACGTACAAAGGGGTACACGAGGTATCTCTACAGCGTACAAAGGAGTACAGAAGGTATCTCTACAGCGCACAAAGGAGTACAGAAGGTATCTCTACAGCGCACAAAGGAGTACAGAAGGTATCTCTACAGCGCACAAAGGAGTACAGAAGGTATCTCTACAGCGCACAAAAGAGTACAGAAGGTATCTCTACAGCGCACAAAGGAGTACAGGAAATATCTCTACAGCGTACAAAGGAGTACAGAAGGTATCTCTACAGCGCACAAAGGAGTACAGAAGGTATCTCTACAGCGCACAAAGGAGTACAGAAGGTATCTCTACAGCGCACAAAGGAGTACAGAAGGTATCTCTACAGCGCACAAAGGAGTACAGGAAATATCTCTAGAACGTACAAAGGAGTACACGAGGTATCTCTACAGCGCACAAAGGAGTACAGAAGGTATCTCTACAGCGCACAAAGGAGTACAGAAGGTATCTCTACAGCACACAAAGGAGTACAGAAGGTATCTCTACAGCGCACAAAGGAGTACAAGAGGTATCTCTACAGCGCACAAAGGAGTACAGAAGGTATCTCTACAGCGCACAAAGGAGTACAGAAGGTATCTCTACAGCGCACAAAGGAGTACAGGAAATATCTCTAGAACGTACAAAGGAGTACACGAGGTATCTCTACAGCGCACAAAGGAGTACAGAAGGTATCTCTACAGCGCACAAAGGAGTACAGAAGGTATCTCTACAGCGCACAAAGGAGTACAGAAGGTATCTCTACAGCGCACAAAGAAGTACAGGAAATATCTCTAGAACATACAAAGGAGTACACGAGGTATCTCTACAGCGTACAAAGGAGTACAGAAGGTATCTCTACAGCGCACAAAGGAGTACAGAAGGTATCTCTTCAGCGCACAAAGGAGTACAGAAGGTATCTCTACAGCGCACAAAGGAGTACAGAAGGTATCTCTACAGCGCACAAAGGAGTACAGAAGGTATCTCAACAGCGCACAAAGGAGTACAGAAGGTATCTCTACAGCGCACAAAGGAGTACAGAAGGTATCTCTACAGCGCACAAAGGAGTACAGAAGGTATCTCTACAGCGCACAAAGGAGTACAGGAAATATCTCTAGAACGTACAAAGGAGTGCACGAGGTATCTCTACAGCGTACAAAGGAGTACAGAAGGTATCTCTACAGCGCACAAAGGAGTACAGAAGGTATCTCTACAGTGCACAAAGGAGTACAGAAGGTATCTCTACAGCGCACAAAGGAGTACAGAAGGTATCTCTACAGCGCACAAAGGAGTACAGAAGGTATCTCTACAGCGCACAAAGGAGTACAGAAGGTATCTCTACAGCGCACAAAGGAGAACAGGAAATATCTCTAGAACGTACAAAGGAGTACACGAGGTATCTCTACAGCGTACAAAGGAGTACAGAAGGTATCTCTACAGCGCACAAAGGAGTACAGAAGGTATCTCTACAGCGCACAAAGGAGTACAGAAGGTATCTCTACAGCGCACAAAGGAGTACAGAAGGTATCTCTACAGCGCACAAAGGAGTACAGAAGGTATCTCTACAGCGCACAAAGGAGTACAGAAGGTATCTCTACAGCGCACAAAGAAGTACAGAAGGTATCTCTACAGCACACAAAGGAGTACAGAAAATATCTCTAGAACGTACAAAGGAGTACACGAGGTATCTCTACAGCGTAAAAAGGAGTACAGAAGGTATCTCTACAGCGCACAAAGGAGTACAGAAGGTATCTCTTCAGCGCACAAAGGAGTACAGAAGGTATCTCTACAGCGCACAAAGGAGTACAGAAGGTATCTCTACAGCGCACAAAGGAGTACAGAAGGTATCTCTACAGCGCACAAAGGAGTACAGGAAATATCTCTAGAACGTAAAAGGAGTACACGAGGTATCTCTACAGCGCACAAAGGAGTACAGAAGGTATCTCTACAGCGCACAAAGGAGTACAGAAGGTATCTCTACAGCGCACAAAGGAGTACAGAAGGTATCTCTACAGCGCACAAAGGAGTACAGAAGGTATCTCTACAGCGCACAAAGGAGTACAGGAAATATCTCTAGAACGTACAAAGGAGTACACGAGGTATCTCTACAGCGTACAAAGGAGTACAGAAGGTATCTCTACAGCGCACAAAGGAGTACAGAAGGTATCTCTACAGCGAACAAAGGAGTACAGAAGGTATCTCTACAGCGCACAAAGGAGTACAGAAGGTATCTCTACAGCGCACAAAGGAGTACAGAAGGTATCTCAACAGCGCACAAAGGAGTACAGGAAATATCTCTAGAACGTACAAAGGAGTACACGGGGTATCTCTACAGCGTACAAAGGAGTACAGAAGGTATCTCTACAGCGCACAAAGGAGAACAGAAGGTATCTCTACAGCGCACAAAGGAATACAGAAGGTATCTCTACAGCGCACAAAGGAGTACAGAAGGTATCTCTACAGCGCACAAAGGAGTACAGAAGGTATCTCTACAGCGCACAAAAGAGTACAGAAGGTATCTCTACAGCGCACAAAGGAGTACAGAAGGTATCTCTACAGCGCACAAAGGAGTACAGGAAATATCTCTAGAACGTACAAAGGAGTACACGAGGTATCTCTACAGCGTACAAAGAAGTACAGAAGGTATCTCTACAGCGCACAAAGGAGTACAGAAGGTATCTCTACAGCGTACAAAGGAGTACAGAAGGTATCTCTACAGCGCACAAAGGAGTACAGAAGGTATCTCTACAGCGCACAAAGGAGTACAGAAGGTATCTCTACAGCGCACAAAGGAGTACAGAAGGTATCTCTACAGCGCACAAAGGAGTACAGAAGGTATCTCTACAGCGCACATAGGAGTACAGAATGTATCTCTACAGCGCACAAAGGAGTACAGAAGGTATCTCTACAGCGCACAAAGAAGTACAGAAGGTATCTCTACAGCGCACAAAGGAGAACAGGAAATATCTCAAGAACGTACAAAGGAGTACACGAGGTATCTCTACAGCGTACAAAGGAGTACAGAAGGTATCTCTACAGCGCACAAAGGAGTACAGAAGGTATCTCTACAGCGCACAAAGGAGTACAGAAGGTATCTCTACAGCGCACAAAGGAGTACAGGAAATATCTCTAGAACGTACAAAGGAGTACACTAGGTATCTCTACAGCGTACAAAGGAGTACAGAAGGTATCTCTACAGCGCACAAAGGAGAACAGAAGGTATCTCTACAGCGCACAAAGGAATACAGAAGGTATCTCTACAGCGCACAAAGGAGTACAGAAGGTATCTCTACAGCGCACAAAGGAGTACAGAAGGTATCTCTACAGCGCACAAAGGAGTACAGAAGGTATCTCTACAGCGCACAAAGGAGTACAGAAGGTATCTCTACAGCGCACAAAGGAGTACAGGAAATATCTCTAGAACGTACAAAGGAGTACACGAGGTATCTCTACAGCGTACAAAGGAGTACAGAAGGTATCTCTACAGCGCACAAAGGAGTACAGAAGGTATCTCTACAGCGCACAAAGGAGTACAGAAGGTATCTCTACAGCGCACAAAGGAGTACAGAAGGTATCTCTACAGCGCACAAAGGAGTACAGTGAATATCTCTAGAACGTACAAAGGAGTACAGGAAATATCTCTAGAACGTAAAAAGGAGTACACGAGGTATCTTTACAGCGCACAAAGGAGTACAGAAGGTATCTCTACAGCGCACAAAGGAGTACAGAAGTATCTCTACAGCGCGCAAAGGAGTACAGGAAATATCTCTAGAACGTACAAAGGAGTACACGAGGTATCTCTACAGCGCACAAAGGAGTACAGAAGGTATCTCTACAGCGCACAAAGGAGTTCAGAAGGTATCTCTACAGCGCACAAAGGAGTACAGAAGGTATCTCTACAGTGCACAAAGGAGTACAGAAGGTATCTCTACAGCGCTCAAAGGAGTACAGAAGGTATCTCTACAGCGCACAAAGGAGTACAGAAGGTATCTCTACAGCGCACAAAGGAGTACAGAAGGTATCTCAACAGCGCACAAAGGAGTACAGGAAATATCTCTAGAACGTACAAAGGAGTACACGAGGTATCTCTACAGCGTACAAAGGAGTACAGAAGGTATCTCTACAGCGCACAAAGGAGTACAGAAGGTATCTCTACAGCGTACAAAGGAGTACAGAAGGTATCTCTACAGCGCACAAAGGAGTACAGAAGGTATCTCTACAGCGCACAAAGGAGTACAGAAGGTATCTCTACAGCGCATAAAGGAGTACAGAAGGTATCTCTACAGCGCACAAAGGAGTACAGGAAATATCTCTAGAACGTACAAAGGAGTACACGAGGTATCTCTACAGCGTACAAAGGAGTACAGAAAGTATCTCTACAGCGTACAAAGGAGTACAGTAGGTATCTCTACAGCGCACAAAGGAGTACAGAAGGTATCTCTACAGCGCACAAAGGAGTACAGAAGGTATCTCTACAGCGCACAAAGGAGTACAGAAGGTATCTCTACAGCGCACAAAGGAGTACAGGAAATATCTCTAGAACGTACAAAGGAGTACACTAGGTATCTCTACAGCGTACAAAGGAGTACAGAAGGTATCTCTACAGCGCACAAAGGAGTACAGAAGGTATCTCTACAGCGCACAAAGGAGTACAGAAGGTATCTCTACAGCGCACAAAGGAGTACAGGAAATATCTCTAGAACGTACAGAGGAGTACACGAGGTATCTCTACAGCGCACAAAGGAGTACAGAAGGTATCTCTACAGCGCACAAAGGAGTACAGAGGGTATCTCTACAGCGCACAAAGGAGTACAGAAGGTATCTCTACAGCGCACAAAGGAGTACAGAAGGTATCTCTACAGCGCACAAAGGAGTACAGAAGGTATCTCTACAGCGCACAAAGGAGTACAGGAAATATCTCTAGAACGTGCAAAGGAGTACACGAGGTATCTCTACAGCGTACAAAGGAGTACAGAAGGTATCTCTACAGCGCACAAAGGAGTACAGAAGGTATCTCAACAGCGCACAAAGGAGTACAGAAGGTATCTCTACAGCGCACAAAGGAGTACAGAAGGTATCTCTACAGCGCACAAAGGAGTACAGAAGGTATCTCTACAGCGCACAAAGGAGTACAGGAAATATCTCTAGAACGTACAAAGGAGTACACGAGGTATCTCTACAGCGTACAAAGGAGTACAGAAGGTATCTCTACAGCGCACAAAGGAGTACAGAAGGTATCTCTACAGCGCACAAAGGAGTACAGAAGGTATCTCTACAGCGCACAAAGGAGTACAGAAGGTATCTCTACAGTGCACAAAGGAGTACAGGAAATATCTCTAGAACGTACAAAGGAGTACACGAGGTATCTCTACAGCGTACAAAGGAGTACAGAAGGTATCTCTACAGCGCACAAAGGAGTACAGAAGGTATCTCTACAGCGCACAAAGGAGTTCAGGAAATATCTCTAGAACGTACAAAGGAGTACACGAGGTATCTCTACAGCGCACAAAGGAGTACAGAAGGTATCTCTACAGCGCACAAAGGAGTACAGAAGGTATCTCTACAGCGCACAAAGGAGTACAGGAAATATCTCTAGAACGTACAAAGGAGTACACGAGGTATCTCTACAGCGCACAAAGGAGTACAGAAGGTATCTCTACAGCGCACAAAGGAGTACAGAAGGTATCTCTACAGCGCACAAAGGAGTACAGAAGGTATCTCTACAGCGCACGAAGGAGTACAGAATGTATCTCTAGAGCGCACAAAGGAGTACAGAAGGTATCTCTACAGCGCACAAAGGAGTACAGAAGATATCTCTACAGCGCACAAAGGAGTACAGAAGGTATCTCTACAGCGCACAAAGGAGTACAGAAGGTATCTCTACAGCGCACAAAGGAGTACAGAAGGTATCTCTACAGCGCACAAAGGAGTACAGGAAATATCTCTAGAACGTACAAAGGGGTACACGAGGTATCTCTACAGCGTACAAAGGAGTACAGAAGGTATCTCTACAGCGCACAAAGGAGTACAGAAGGTATCTCTACAGCGCACAAAGGAGTACAGAAGGTATCTCTACAGCGCACAAAGGAGTACAGAAGGTATCTCTACAGCGCACAAAAGAGTACAGAAGGTATCTCTACAGCGCACAAAGGAGTACAGGAAATATCTCTACAGCGTACAAAGGAGTACAGAAGGTATCTCTACAGCGCACAAAGGAGTACAGAAGGTATCTCTACAGCGCACAAAGGAGTACAGAAGGTATCTCTACAGCGCACAAAGGAGTACAGAAGGTATCTCTACAGCGCACAAAGGAGTACAGGAAATATCTCTAGAACGTACAAAGGAGTACACGAGGTATCTCTACAGCGCACAAAAGAGTACAGAAGGTATCTCTACAGCGCACAAAGGAGTACAGAAGGTATCTCTACAGCACACAAAGGAGTACAGAAGGTATCTCTACAGCGCACAAAGGAGTACAAGAGGTATCTCTACAGCGCACAAAGGAGTACAGAAGGTATCTCTACAGCGCACAAAGGAGTACAGAAGGTATCTCTACAGCGCACAAAGGAGTACAGGAAATATCTCTAGAACGTACAAAGGAGTACACGAGGTATCTCTACAGCGCACAAAGGAGTACAGAAGGTATCTCTACAGCGCACAAAGGAGTACAGAAGGTATCTCTACAGCGCACAAAGGAGTACAGAAGGTATCTCTACAGCGCACAAAGAAGTACAGGAAATATCTCTAGAACATACAAAGGAGTACACGAGGTATCTCTACAGCGTACAAAGGAGTACAGAAGGTATCTCTACAGCGCACAAAGGAGTACAGAAGGTATCTCTTCAGCGCACAAAGGAGTACAGAACGTATCTCTACAGCACACAAAGGAGTACACGAGGTATCTCTACAGCGCACAAAGGAGAACAGAAGGTATCTCTACAGCGCACAAAGGAGTACAGAAGGTATCTCTACAGCGCACAAAGGAGTACAGGAAATATCTCTAGAACGTACAAAGGAGTACACGAGGTATCTCTACAGCGCACAAAGGAGTACAGAAGGTATCTCTACAGCGCACAAAGGAGTACAGAAGGTATCTCTACAGCGCACAGAGGAGTACAGAAGGTATCTCTACAGCGCACAAAGGAGTACAGAAGGTATCTCTACAGCGCACAAAGGAGTACAGAAGGTATCTCTACAGCGCACAAAGGAGTACAGAAGGTATCTCTACAGCGCACAAAGGAGTACAGAAGGTATCTCTACAGCGCACAAAGGAGTACAGAAGGTATCTCTACAGCGCACAAAGGAGTACAGAAGGTATCTCTACAGCGCACAAAGGAGTACAGAAGGTATCTCTACAGCGCACAAAGGAGTACAGGAAATATCTCTAGAACGTACAAAGGAGTACACGAGGTATCTCTACAGCGTACAAAGGAGTACAGAAGGTATCTCTACAGCGCACAAAGGAGTACAGAAGGTATCTCTACAGCGTACAAAGGAGTACAGAAGGTATCTCTACAGCGCACAAAGGAGTACAGAAGGTATCTCTACAGCGCACAAAGGAGTACAGAAGGTATCTCTACAGCGCACAAAGGAGTACAGAAGGTATCTCTACAGCGCACAAAGGAGTAGAGAAGGTATCTCTACAGCGCACAAAGGAGTACAGAAGGTATCTCTACAGCGCACAAAGGAGTACAGAAGGTATCTCTACAGCGCACAAAGTAGTACAGAAGGTATCTCTACAGCGCACAAAGGAGTACAGGAAATATCTCTAGAACGTACAAAGGAGTACACGAGGTATCTCTACAGCGTACAAAGGAGTACAGAAGGTATCTCTACAGCGCACAAAGGAGTACAGAAGGTATCTCTACAGCGCACAAAGGAGTACAGAAGGTATCTGTACAGCGCACAAAGGAGTACAGAAGGTATCTCTACAGCGCACAAAGGAGTTCAGGAAATATCTCTAGAACGTACAAAGGAGTACACGAGGTATCTCTACAGCGTACAAAGGAGTACAGAAGGTATCTCTACAGCGCACGAAGGAGTACAGAAGGTATCTCTACAGCACACAAAGAAGTACAGAAGGTATCTCTACAGCGCACAAAGGAGTACAGAAGGTATCTCTACAGCGCACAAAGGAGTACAGAAGGTATCTCTACAGCGCACGAAGGAGTACAGGAAATATCTCTAGAACGTACAAAGGAGTACACGAGGTATCTCTACAGCGCACAAAGGAGTACAGAAGGTATCTCTACAGCGCACAAAGGAGTACAGAACGTATCTCTACAGCGCACAAAGGAGTACAGGAAATATCTCTAGAACGTACAAAGGAGTACACGAGGTATCTCTACAGCGCACAAAGGAGTACAGAAGGTATCTCTACAGCGCACAAAGGAGTACAGAAGGTATCTCTACAGCGCACAAAGGAGTACAGAAGGTATTTCTACAGCGCACAAAGGAGTACAGAAGGTATCTCTACAGCGCACAAAGGAGTACAGAAGGTATCTCTACAGCGCACAAAGGAGTACAGAAGGTATCTCTACAGCGCACAAAGGAGTACAGAAGGTATCTCTACAGCGCACAAAGGAGTACAGGAAATATCTCTAGAACGTACAAAGGAGTACACGAGGTATCTCTACAGCGTACAAAGGAGTACAGAAGGTATCTCTACAGCGCACAAAGGAGTACAGAAGGTATCTCTACAGCGTACAAAGGAGTACAGAAGGTATCTCTACAGCGCACAAAGGAGTACAGAAGGTATCTCTACAGCGCACAAAGGAGTACAGAAGGTATCTCTACAGCGCACAAAAGAGTACAGAAGGTATCTCTACAGCGCACAAAGGAGTACAGAAGGTCCCTCTACAGCGCACAAAGGAGTACAGGAAATATCTCTAGAACGTACAAAGGAGTACACGAGGTATCTCTACTGCGTACAAAGAAGTACAGAAGGTACCTCTACAGCGCACAAAGGAGTACAGAAGGTATCTCTACAGCGTACAAAGGAGTACAGAAGGTATCTCTACAGCGCACAAAGGAGTACAGAAGGTATCTCTACAGCGCACAAAGGAGTACAGAAGGTATCTCTACAGCGCACAAAGGAGTACAGAAGGTATCTCTACAGCGCACAAAGGAGTACAGAAGGTATCTCTACAGCGCACAAAGGAGTACAGAAGGTATCTCTACAGCGCACAAAGGAGTACAGAAGGTATCTCTACAGCGCACAAAGGAGTACAGGAAATATCTCTAGAACGTACAAAGGAGTGCACGAGGTATCTCTACAGCGTACAAAGGAGTACAGAAGGTATCTCTACAGCGCACAAAGGAGTACAGAAGGTATCTCTACAGTGCACAAAGGAGTACAGAAGGTATCTCTACAGCGCACAAAGGAGTACAGAAGGTATCTCTACAGCGCACAAAGGAGTACAGAAGGTATCTCTACAGCGCACAAAGGAGTACAGAAGGTATCTCTACAGCGCACAAAGGAGAACAGGAAATATCTCTAGAACGTACAAAGGAGTACACGAGGTATCTCTACAGCGTACAAAGGAGTACAGAAGGTATCTCTACAGCGCACAAAGGAGTACAGAAGGTATCTCTACAGCGCACAAAGGAATACAGAAGGTATCTCTACAGCGCACAAAGGAGTACAGAAGGTATCTCTACAGCGCTCAAAGGAGTACAGAAGGTATCTCTACAGCGCACAAAGGAGTACAGAAGGTATCTCTACAGCGCACAAAGGAGTACAGAATGTATCTCTACAGCGCACAAAGGAGTACAGGAAATATCTCTAGAACGTACAAAGGAGTACACGAGGTATCTCTACAGCGTACAAAGGAGTACAGAAGGTATCTCTACAGCGCACAAAGGAGTACAGAAGGTATCTCTACAGCGTACAAAGGAGTACAGAAGGTATCTCTACAGCGCACAAAGGAGTACAGAAGGTATCTCTACAGCGCACAAAGGAGTACAGAAGGTATCTCTACAGCGCACAAAGGAATACAGAAGGTATCTCTACAGCGCACAAAGGAGTACAGAAGGTAACTCTACAGCGCACAAAGGAGTAAAGGAAATATCTCTAGAACGTACAAAGGAGTACAGGAAATATCTCTAGAACGTACAAAGGAGTACACGAGGTATCTCTACAGCGCACAAAGGAGTACAGAAGGTATCTCTACAGCGCACAAAGGAGTACAGAAGTAACTCTACAGCGCACAAAGGAGTACAGGAAATATCTCTAGAACGTACAAAGGAGTACACGAGGTATCTCTACAGCGCACAAAGGAGTACAGAAGGTATCTCTACAGCGCACAAAGGAGTACAGAAGGTATCTCTACAGCGCACAAAGGAGTACAGAAGGTATCTCTACAGTGCACAAAGGAGTACAGAAGGTATCTCTACAGCGCTCAAAGGAGTACAGAAGGTATCTCTACAGCGCACAAAGGAGTACAGAAGGTATCTCTACAGCGCACAAAGGAGTACAGAAGGTATCTCTACAGCGCACAAAGGAGTACAGGAAATATCTCTAGAACGTACAAAGGAGTACACGAGGTATCTCTACAGCGCACAAAGGAGTACAGAAGGTATCTCTACAGCGCACAAAGGAGTACAGAAGGTATCTCTACAGCGCACAAAGGAGTACAGAAGGTATCTCTACAGCGCACAAAGGAGTACAGAAGGTATCTCTACAGCGCACAAAGGAGTACAGGAAATATCTCTAGAACGTACAAAGGAGTACACGAGGTATCTCTACAGCGTACAAAGGAGTACAGAAGGTATCTCTACAGCGCACAAAGGAGTACAGAAGGTATCTCTACAGCGAACAAAGGAGTACAGAAGGTATCTCTACAGCGCACAAAGGAGTATAGAAGGTATCTCTACAGCGCACAAAGGAGTACAGAAGGTATCTCTACAGCGCACAAAGGAGTACAGGAAATATCTCTAGAACGTACAAAGGAGTACACGGGGTATCTCTACAGCGTACAAAGGAGTACAGAAGGTATCTCTACAGCGCACAAAGGAGAACAGAAGGTATCTCTACAGCGCACAAAGGAATACAGAAGGTATCTCTACAGCGCACAAAGGAGTACAGAAGGTATCTCTACAGCGCTCAAAGGAGTACAGAAGGTATCTCTACAGCGCACAAAGGAGTACAGAAGGTATCTCTACAGCGCACAAAGGAGTACAGAAGGTATCTCTACAGCGCACAAAGGAGTACAGGAAATATCTCTAGAACGTACAAAGGAGTACACGAGGTATCTCTACAGCGTACAAAGGAGTACAGAAGGTATCTCTACAGCGCACAAAGGAGTACAGAAGGTATCTCTACAGCGTACAAAGGAGTACAGAAGGTATCTCTACAGCGCACAAAGGAGTACAGAAGGTATCTCTACAGCGCACAAAGGAGTACAGAAGGTATCTCTACAGCGCACAAAGGAATACAGAAGGTATCTCTACAGCGCACAAAGGAGTACAGGAAATATCTCTAGAACGTACAAAGGAGTACACGAGGTATCTCTACAGCGCACAAAGGAGTACAGAAGGTATCTCTACAGCGCACAAAGGAGTACAGAAGTAACTCTACAGCGCACAAAGGAGTACAGGAAATATCTCTAGAACGTACAAAGGAGTACACGAGGTATCTCTACAGCGCACAAAGGAGTACAGAAGGTATCTCTACAGTGCACAAAGGAGTACAGAAGGTATCTCTACAGCGCTCAAAGGAGTACAGAAGGTATCTCTACAGCGCACAAAGGAGTACAGAAGGTATCTCTACAGCGCACAAAGGAGTACAGAAGGTATCTCTACAGCGCACAAAGGAGTACAGGAAATATCTCTAGAACGTACAAAGGAGTACACGAGGTATCTCTACAGCGTACAAAGGAGTACAGAAGGTATCTCTACAGCGCACAAAGGAGTACAGAAGGTATCTCTACAGCGTACAAAGGAGTACAGAAGGTATCTCTACAGCGCACAAAGGAGTACAGAAGGTATCTCTACAGCGCACAAAGGAGTACAGAAGGTATCTCTACAGCGCACAAAGGAGTACAGAAGGTATCTCTACAGCGCACAAAGGAGTACAGGAAATATCTCTAGAACGTACAAAGGAGTACACGAGGTATCTCTACAGCGTACAAAGGAGTACAGAAGGTATCTCTACAGCGTACAAAGGAGTACAGAAGGTATCTCTAAAGCGCACAAAGGAGTACAGAAGGTATCTCTACAGCGCACAAAGGAGTACAGAAGGTATCTCTACAGCGCACAAAGGAGTACAGAAGGTATCTCTACAGCGCACAAAGGAGTACAGGAAATATCTCTAGAACGTACAAAGGAGTACACTAGGTATCTCTACAGCGTACAAAGGAGTACAGAAGGTATCTCTACAGCGCACAAAGGAGTACAGAAGGTATCTCTACAGCGCACAAAGGAGTACAGAAGGTATCTCTACAGCGCACAAAGGAGTACAGGAAATATCTCTAGAACGTACAAAGGAGTACACGAGGTATCTCTACAGCGCACAAAGGAGTACAGAAGGTATCTCTACAGCGCACAAAGGAGTACAGAAGGTATCTCTACAGCGCACAAAGGAGTACAGAAGGTATCTCTACAGCGCACAAAGGAGTACAGAAGGTATCTCTACAGCGCACAAAGGAGTACAGAAGGTATCTCTACAGCGCACAAAGGAGTACAGGAAATATCTCTAGAACGTGCAAAGGAGTACACGAGGTATCTCTACAGCGTACAAAGGAGTACAGAAGGTATCTCAACAGCGCACAAAGGAGTACAGAAGGTATCTCAACAGCGCACAAAGGAGTACAGAAGGTATCTCTACAGCGCACAAAGGACTACAGAAGGTATCTCTACAGCGCACAAAGGAGTACAGAAGGTATCTCTACAGCGCACAAAGGAGTACAGGAAATATCTCTAGAACGTACAAAGGAGTACACGAGGTATCTCTACAGCGTACAAAGGAGTACAGAAGGTATCTCTACAGCGCACAAAGGAGTACAGAAGGTATCTCTAAAGCGCACAAAGGAGTACAGAAGGTATCTCTACAGCGCACAAAGGAGTACAGAAGGTATCTCTACAGCGCACAAAGGAGTACAGGAAATATCTCTAGAACGTACAAAGGAGTACACGAGGTATCTCTACAGCGTACAAAGGAGTACAGAAGGTATCTCTACAGCGCACAAAGGAGTACAGAAGGTATCTCTACAGCGCACGAAGGAGTTCAGGAAATATCTCTAGAACGTACAAAGGAGTACACGAGGTATCTCCACAGCGCACAAAGGAGTACAGAAGGTATCTCTACAGCGCACAAAGGAGTACAGAAGGTATCTCTACAGCGCACAAAGGAGTACAGGAAATATCTCTAGAACGTACAAAGGAGTACACGAGGTATCTCTTCAGCGCACAAAGGAGTACAGAAGGTATCTCTACAGCGCACAAAGGAGTACAGAAGGTATCTCTACAGCGCACAAAGGAGTACAGAAGGTATCTCTACAGCGCACAAAGGAATACAGAAGGTATCTCTACAGCGCACAAAGGAGTACAGAAGGTATCTCTACAGCGCACAAAGGAGTACAGAAGGTATCTCTACAACGCACAAAGGAGTTCAGAAGGTATCTCTACAGCGCACAAAGGAGTACAGAAGGTATCTCTACAGCGCACAAAGAAGTACAGAAGGTATCTCTACAGCGCACAAAGGAGTACAGGAAATATCTCTAGAACGTACAAAGGAGTTTACGAGGTATCTCTACAGCGTACAAAGGAGTACAGAAGGTATCTCTACAGCGCACAAAGGAGTACAGAAGGTATCTCTACAGCGCACAAAGGAGTACAGAAGGTATCTCTACAGCGCACAAAGGAGTACAGAAGGTATCTCTACAGCGCACAAAGGAGTACAGAAGGTATCTCTACAGCGCACAAAGGAGTACAGAAGCTATCTCTACAGCGCACAAAGGAGTACAGAAGGTATCTCTACAGCGCACAAAGGAGTACAGGAAATATCTCTAGAACGTACAAAGGGGTACACGAGGTATCTCTACAGCGTACAAAGGAGTACAGAAGGTATCTCTACAGCGCACAAAGGAGTACAGAAGGTATCTCTACAGCGCACAAAGGAGTACAGAAGGTATCTCTACAGCGCACAAAGGAGTACAGAAGGTATCTCTACAGCGCACAAAGGAGTACAGAAGGTATCTCTACAGCGCACAAAGGAGTACAGAAGGTATCTCTAAAGCGCACAAAGGAGTACAGAAGGTATCTCTACAGCGCACAAAGGAGTACAGGAAATATCTCTAGAACATACAAAGGAGTACACGAGGTATCTCTACAGCGTACAAAGGAGTACAGAAGGTATCTCTACAGCGCACAAAGGAGTACAGAAGGTATCTCTACAGCGCACAAAGGAGTACAGAAGGTATCTCTACAGCGCACAAAGGAGTACACGAGGTATCTCTACAGCGCACAAAGGAGTACAGAAGGTATCTCTACAGCGCACAAAGGAGTACAGAAGGTATCTCTACAGCGCATAAAGGAGTACAGGAAATATCTCTAGAACGTACAAAGGAGTACACGAGATATCTCTACAGCGCACAAAGGAGTACAGAAGGTATCTCTACAGCGCACAAAGGAGTACAGAAGGTATCTCTACAGCGCACAGAGGAGTACAGAAGGTATCTCTACAGCGCACAAAGGAGTGCAGTAGGTATCTCTACAGCGCACAAAGGAGTACAGAAGGTATCTCTACAGCGCACAAAGGAGTACAGAAGGTATCTCTACAGCGCACAAAGGAGTACAGAAGGTATCTCTACAGCGCACAAAGGAGTACAGAAGGTATCTCTACAGCGCACAAAGGAGTACAGAAGGTATCTCTACAGCGCACAAAGGAGTACAGAAGGTCTCTACAGCGCACAAAGGAGTACAGAAGGTATCTCTACAGCGCACAAAGGAGTACAGAAGGTATCTCTACAGCGCACAAAGGAGTACAGAAGGTATCTCTACAGCGCACAAAGGAGTACAGAAGGTATCTCTACAGCGCACAAAGGAGTACAGGAAATATCTCTAGAACGTACAAAGGGGTACACGAGGTATCTCTACAGCGTACAAAGGAGTACAGAAGGTATCTCTACAGCGCACAAAGGAGTACAGAAGGTATCTCTACAGCGCACAAAGGAGTACAGAAGGTATCTCTACAGCGCACAAAGGAGTAGAGAAGGTATCTCTACAGCGCACAAAGGAGTACAGAAGGTATCTCTACAGCGCACAAAGGAGTACAGAAGGTATCTCTAAAGCGCACAAAGGAGTACAGAAGGTATCTCTACAGCGCACAAAGGAGTACAGGAAATATCTCTAGAACATACAAAGGAGTACACGAGGTATCTCTACAGCGTACAAAGGAGTACAGAAGGTATCTCTACAGCGCACAAAGGAGTACAGAAGGTATCTCTACAGCGCACAAAGGAGTACAGAAGGTATCTCTACAGCGCACAAAGGAGTACACGAGGTATCTCTACAGCGCACAAAGGAGTACAGAAGGTATCTCTACAGCGCACAAAGGAGTACAGAAGGTATCTCTACAGCGCATAAAGGAGTACAGGAAATATCTCTAGAACGTACAAAGGAGTACACGAGATATCTCTACAGCGCACAAAGGAGTACAGAAGGTATCTCTACAGCGCACAAAGGAGTACAGAAGGTATCTCTACAGCGCACAGAGGAGTACAGAAGGTATCTCTACAGCGCACAAAGGAGTACAGAAGGTATCTCTACAGCGCACAAAGGAGTACAGAAGGTATCTCTACAGCGCACAAAGGAGTACAGAAGGTATCTCTACAGCGCACAAAGGAGTACAGAAGGTATCTCTACAGCGCACAAAGGAGTACAGAAGGTATCTCTACAGCGCACAAAGGAGTACAGAAGGTATCTCTACAGCGCACAAAGGAGTACAGAAGGTATCTCTACAGCGCACAAAGGAGTACAGAAGGTATCTCTACAGCGCACAAAGGAGTACAGAAGGTATCTCTACAGCGCACAAAGGAGTACAGAAGGTATCTCTACAGCGCACAAAGGAGTACAGGAAATATCTCTAGAACGTACAAAGGAGTACACGAGGTATCTCTACAGCGTACAAAGGAGTACAGAAGGTATCTCTACAGCGCACAAAGGAGTACAGAAGGTATCTCTACAGCGCACAAAGGGGTACAGAAGGTATCTCTACAGCGCACAAAGGAGTACAGAAGGTATCTCTACAGCGCACAAAGGAGTACAGGAAATATCTCTAGAACGTACAAAGGAGTACACGAGGTATCTCTACAGCGTACAAAGGAGTACAGAAGGTATCTCTACAGCGCACAAAGGAGTACAGAAGGTATCTCTACAGCGCACAAAGGAGTACAGAAGGTATCTCTACAGCGCACAAAGGAGTACAGGAAATATCTCGAGAACGTACAAAGGAGTACACGAGGTATCTCTACAGCGTACAAAGGAGTACAGAAGGTATCTCTACAGCGTACAAAGGAGTACAGAAGGTATCTCTACAGCGCACAAAGGAGTACAGAAGGTATCTCTACAGCGCACAAAGGAGAACAGAAGGTATCTCTACAGCGCACAAAGGAGTACAGAAGGTATCTCTACAGCGCACAAAGGAGTACAGGAAATATCTCTAGAACGTACAAAGGAGTACACGAGGTATCTCTACAGCGTACAAAGGAGTACAGAAGGTATCTCTACAGCGCACAAAGGAGTACAGAAGGTATCTCTACAGCGCACAAAGGAGTACAGAAGGTATCTCTACAGCACACAAAGGAGTACAGAAGGTATCTCTACAGCGTACAAAGGAGTACACGAGGTATCTCTACAGCGCACAAAGGAGTACAGAAGGTATCTCTACAGCGCACAAAGGAGTACAGAAGGTATCTCTACAGCGCACAAAGGAGTACATGAAATATCTCTAGAACGTACAAAGGAGTACACTAGGTATCTCTACAGCGCACAAAGGAGTACAGAAGGTATCTCTACAGCGCACAAAGGAGTACAGAAGGTATCTCTACAGCGCACAAAGGAGTACAGAAGCTATCTCTACAGCGTACAAAGGAGTACACAAGGTATCTCTACAGCGCACAAAGGAGTACATAAGGTATCTCTACAGCGCACAAAGGAGTACAGAAGGTATCTCTACAGCGCACAAAGGAGTACAGAAGGTATCTCTACAGCGCACAAAGGAGTACAGAAGGTATCTCTACAGCGCACAAAGGAGTACAGAAGGTATCTCTACAGAGTACAAAGGAGTACAGAAGGTATCTCTACAGCGCACAGGGAGTACAGAAGGTATCTCTACAGCGCACAAAGGAGTACAGAAGGTATCTCTACAGCGCACAAAGGAGTACAGAAGGTATCTCTACAGCGCACAAAGGAGTACAGAAGGTATCTCTACAGCGCACAAAGGAGTACAGGAAATATCTCTTGAACGTACAAAGGAGTACACGAGGTATCTCTACAGCGTACAAAGGAGTACAGAAGGTATCTCTACAGCGCACAAAGGAGTACAGAAGGTATCTCTAAAGCGCACAAAGGAGTACAGAAGGTATCTCTACAGCGCAGAAAGGAGTACAGAAGGTATCTCTACAGCGCACAAAGGAGTACAGGAAATATCTCTAGAACGTACAAAGGAGTACAGGAGGTATCTCTACAGCGTACAAAGGAGTACAGAAGGTATCTCTACAGCGCACAAAGGAGTACAGAAGGTATCTCTACAGCGCACGAAGGAGTTCAGGAAATATCTCTAGAACGTACAAAGGAGTACACGAGGTATCTCTACAGCGCACAAAGGAGTACAGAAGGTATCTCTACAGCGCACAAAGGAGTACAGAAGGTATCTCTACAGCGCACAAAGGAGTACAGGAAATATCTCTAGAACGTACAAAGGAGTACACGAGGTATCTCTTCAGCGCACAAAGGAGTACAGAAGGTATCTCTACAGCGCACAAAGGAGTACAGAAGGTATCTCTACAGCGCACAAAGGAGTACAGAAGGTATCTCTACAGCGCACAAAGGAATACAGAAGGTATCTCTACAGCGCACAAAGGAGTACAGAAGGTATCTCTACAGCGCACAAAGGAGTACAGAAGGTATCTCTACAGCGCACAAAGGAGTTCAGAAGGTATCTCTACAGCGCACAAAGGAGTACAGAAGGTATCTCTACAGCGCACAAAGAAGTACAGAAGGTATCTCTACAGCGCACAAAGGAGTACAGGAAATATCTCTAGAACGTACAAAGGAGTTTACGAGGTATCTCTACAGCGTATAAAGGAGTACAGAAGGTATCTCTACAGCGCACAAAGGAGTACAGAAGGTATCTCTACAGCGCACAAAGGAGTACAGAAGGTATCTCTACAGCGCACAAAGGAGTACAGAAGGTATCTCTACAGCGCACAAAGTAGTACAGAAGGTATCTCTACAGCGCACAAAGGAGTACAGAAGGTATCTCTACAGCGCACAAAGGAGTACAGGAAATATCTCTAGAACGTACAAAGGGGTACACGAGGTATCTCTACAGCGTACAAAGGAGTACAGAAGGTATCTCTACAGCGCACAAAGGAGTACAGAAGGTATCTCTACAGCGCACAAAGGAGTACAGAAGGTATCTCTACAGCGCACAAAGGAGTACAGAAGGTATCTCTACAGCGCACAAAGGAGTACAGAAGGTATCTCTACAGCGCACAAAGGAGTACAGAAGGTATCTCTAAAGCGCACAAAGGAGTACAGAAGGTATCTCTACAGCGCACAAAGGAGTACAGGAAATATCTCTAGAACATACAAAGGAGTACACGAGGTATCTCTACAGCGTACAAAGGAGTACAGAAGGTATCTCTACAGCGCACAAAGGAGTACAGAAGGTATCTCTACAGCGCACAAAGGAGTACAGAAGGTATCTCTACAGCGCACAAAGGAGTACACGAGGTATCTCTACAGCGCACAAAGGAGTACAGAAGGTATCTCTACAGCGCACAAAGGAGTACAGAAGGTATCTCTACAGCGCATAAAGGAGTACAGGAAATATCTCTAGAACGTACAAAGGAGTACACGAGATATCTCTACAGCGCACAAAGGAGTACAGAAGGTATCTCTACAGCGCACAAAGGAGTACTGAAGGTATCTCTACAGCGCACAGAGGAGTACAGAAGGTATCTCTACAGCGCACAAAGGAGTACAGAAGGTATCTCTACAGCGCACAAAGGAGTACAGAAGGTATCTCTACAGCGCACAAAGGAGTACAGAAGGTATCTCTACAGCGCACAAAGGAGTACAGAAGGTATCTCTACAGCGCACAAAGGAGTACAGAAGGCATCTCTACAGCGCACAAAGGAGTACAGAAGGTATCTCTACAGCGCACAAAGGAGTACAGAAGGTATCTCTACAGCGCACAAAGGAGTACAGAAGGTATCTCTACAGCGCACAAAGGAGTACAGAAGGTATCTCTACAGCGCACAAAGGAGTACAGGAAATATCTCTAGAACGTACAAAGGAGTACACGAGGTATCTCTACAGCGTACAAAGGAGTACAGAAGGTATCTCTACAGCGCACAAAGGAGTACAGAAGGTATCTCTACAGCGCACAAAGGGGTACAGAAGGTATCTCTACAGCGCACAAAGGAGTACAGAAGGTATCTCTACAGCGCACAAAGGAGTACAGGAAATATCTCTAGAACGTACAAAGGAGTACACGAGGTATCTCTACAGCGTACAAAGGAGTACAGAAGGTATCTCTACAGCGCACAAAGGAGTACAGAAGGTATCTCTACAGCGCACAAAGGAGTACAGAAGGTATCTCTACAGCGCACAAAGGAGTACAGGAAATATCTCGAGAACGTACAAAGGAGTACACGAGGTATCTCTACAGCGTACAAAGGAGTACAGAAGGTATCTCTACAGCGTACAAAGGAGTACAGAAGGTATCTCTACAGCGCACAAAGGAGTACAGAAGGTATCTCTACAGCGCACAAAGGAGTACAGAAGGTATCTCTACAGCGCACAAAGGAGTACAGAAGGTATCTCTACAGCGCACAAAGGAGTACAGGAAATATCTCTAGAACGTACAAAGGAGTACACGAGGTATCTCTACAGCGTACAAAGGAGTACAGAAGGTATCTCTACAGCGCACAAAGGAGTACAGAAGGTATCTCTACAGCGCACAAAGGAGTACAGAAGGTATCTCTACAGCGCACAAAGGAGTACAGAAGGTATCTCTACAGCGTACAAAGGAGTACACGAGGTATCTCTACAGCGCACAAAGGAGTACAGAAGGTATCTCTACAGCGCACAAAGGAGTACAGAAGGTATCTCTACAGCGCACAAAGGAGTACAGGAAATATCTCTAGAACGTACAAAGGAGTACACGAGGTATCTCTACAGCGCACAAAGGAGTACAGAAGGTATCTCTACAGCGCACAAAGGAGTACAGAAGGTATCTCTACAGCGCACAAAGGAGTACAGAAGCTATCTCTACAGCGTACAAAGGAGTACACAAGGTATCTCTACAGCGCACAAAGGAGTACATAGGGTATCTCTACAGCGCACAAAGGAGTACAGAAGGTATCTCTACAGCGCACAAAGGAGTACAGAAGGTATCTCTACAGCGCACAATGGAGTACAGAAGGTATCTCTACAGCGCACAAAGGAGTACAGAAGGTATCTCTACAGAGTACAAAGGAGTACAGAAGGTATCTCTACAGCGCACAGGGAGTACAGAAGGTATCTCTACAGCGCACAAAGGAGTACAGAAGGTATCTCTACAGCGCACAAAGGAGTACAGAAGGTATCTCTACAGCGCACAAAGGAGTACAGAAGGTATCTCTACAGCGCACAAAGGAGTACAGGAAACATCTCTACAGCGTACAAAGGAGTACAGAAGGTATCTCTACAGCGCACAAAGGAGTACAGAAGGTATCTCTACAGCGCACAAAGGAGTACAGAAGGTATCTCTACAGCGCACAAAGGAGTACAGAAGGTATCTCTACGGCGCACAAAGGAGTACAGGAAATATCTCTAGAACGTACAAAGGAGTACACGAGGTATCTCTACAGCGCACAAAGGAGTACAGAAGGT
This sequence comes from Morinoia aosen, assembly GCA_030386875.1. Classification (NCBI taxonomy): domain Eukaryota; kingdom Metazoa; phylum Arthropoda; class Malacostraca; order Amphipoda; family Talitridae; genus Morinoia; species Morinoia aosen. The sequence continues at coordinate 36,931,316 of JASJYW010000027.1, read as the reverse complement.
ATCTCTACAGCGCACAAAGGAGTACAGAAGGTATCTCTACAGCGCACAAAGGAGTACAGGAAATATCTCTAGAACGTACAAAGGAGTACACGAGGTATCTCTACAGCGTACAAAGGAGTACAGAAGGTATCTCTACAGCGCACAAAGGAGTACAGAAGGTATCTCTACAGCGCACAAAGGAGTACAGAAGGTATCTCTACAGCGCACAAAGGAGTACAGAAGGTATCTCTACAGCGCACAAAGGAGTACAGGAAATATCTCTAGAACGTACAAAGGAGTACACGAGGTATCTCTACAGCGTACAAAGGAGTACAGAAGGTATCTCTACAGCGCACAAAGGAGTACAGAAGGTATCTCTACAGCGCACAAAGGAGTACAGAAGGTATCTCTACAGCGCACAAAGGAGTACAGAAGGTATCTCTACAGCGCACAAAGGAGTACAGAAGGTATCTCTACAGCGCACAAAGGAGTACAGGAAATATCTCTAGAACATACAAAGGAGTACACGAGGTATCTCTACAGCGTACAAAGGAGTACAGACGGAATCTCTACAGCGCACAAAGGAGTACAGAAGGTATCTCTACAGCGCACAAAGGAGTACAGAAGGTATCTCTACAGCGCACAAAGGAGTACAGGAAATATCTCTAGAACGTACAAAGGAGTACACGAGGTATCTCTACAGCGTACAAAGGAGTACAGAAGGTATCTCTACAGCGTACAAAGGAGTACAGAAGGTATCTCTACAGCGCACAAAGGAGTACAGAAGGTATCTCTACAGCGCACAAAGGAGTACAAGAAATATCTCTAGAACGTACAAAGGAGTACACGAGGTATCTCTACAGCGTACAAAGGAGTACAGAAGGTATCTCTACAGCGCACAAAGAAGTACAGAAGGTATCTCTACAGCGCACAAAGGAGTACAGAAGGTATCTCTACAGCGCACAAAGGAGTACAGAAGGTATCTCTACAGCGCACAAAGGAGTACAGGAAATATCTCTAGAACGTACAAAGGAGTACACGAGGTATCTCTACAGCGTACAAAGGAGTACAGAAGGAATCTCTACAGCGCACAAAGGAGTACAGAAGGTATCTCTACAGCGAACAAAGGAGTACAGGAAATATCTCTAGAACGTACAAAGGAGTACACGAGGTATCTCTACAGCGTACAAAGGAGTACAGAAGGTATCTCTACAGCGCACAAAGGAGTACAGAAGGTATCTCTACAGCGCACAAAGGAGTACAGAAGGTATCTCTACAGCGCACAAAGGAGTACAGAAGGTATCTCTACAGCGCACAAAGGAGTACAGGAAATATCTCTAGAACGTACAAAGGAGTACACGAGGTATCTCTACAGCGTACAAAGGAGTACAGAAGGTATCTCGACAGCGCACAAAGGAGTACAGAAGGTATTTCTACAGCGCACAAAGGAGTACAGAAGGTATCTCTACAGCGCACAAAGGAGTACAGAAGGTATCTCTACAGCGCACAAAGGAGTACAGAAGGTATTTCTACAGCGCACAAAGGAGTACAGAAGGTATCTCTACAGCGCACAAAGGAGTACAGAAGGTATCTCTTCAGCGCACAAAGGAGTACAGGAAATATCTCTAGAACGTACAAAGGAGTACACGAGGTGTCTCTACAGCGTACAAAGGAGTACAGAAGGTATCTCTACAGCGCACAAAGGAGTACAGAAGGTATCTCTACAGCGTACAAAGAAGTACAGAAGGTATCTCTACAGCGCACAAAGGAGTACAGAAGGTATCTCTACAGCGCACAAAGGAGTACAGAAGGTATCTCTACAGCGCACAAAAAAGTACAGGAAATATCTCTAGAACGTACAAAGGAGTACACGAGGTATCTCTACAGCGTACAAAGGAGTACAGAAGGTATCTCTACAGCGCACAAAGGAGTACAGGAAATATCTCTAGAACGTACAAAGGAGTACACGAGGTATTTCTACAGCGTACAAAGGAGTACAGAAGGTATCTCTACAGCGCACAAAGGAGTACAGAAGGTATCTCTACAGCGCACAAAGGAGTACAGAAGGTATCTCTACAGCGCACAAAGGAGTACAGAAGGTATCTCTACAGCGCACAAAGGAGTACAGGAAATATCTCTAGAACGTACAAAGGAGTACACGAGGTATCTCTACAGCGTACAAAGGAGTAAAGAAGGTATCTCTACAGCGCACAAAGGAGTACAGAAGGTATCTCTACAGCGCACAAAGGAGTACAGAAGGTATCTCTACAGCGCACAAAAGAGTACAGGAAATATCTCTAGAACGTACAAAGGAGTACTCGATGTATCTCTACAGCGTACAAAGGAGTACAGAGGGTATCTCTACAGCGTTCAAAGGAGTACAGAAGGTATCTCTACAGCGCACAAAGGAGTACAGAAGGTATCTCTACAGCGCACAAAGGAGTACAGAAGGTATCTCTACAGCGCACAAAGGAGTACAGAAGGTATCTCTACAGCGCACAAAGGAGTACAGGAAATATCTCTAGAACGTACAAAGGAGTACACGAGGTATCTCTACAGCGTACAAAGGAGTACAGAAGGTATCTCTACAGCGCACAAAGGAGTACAGAAGGTATCTCTACAGCGCACAAAGGAGTACAGAAGGTATTTCTACAGCGCACAAAGGAGTACAGAAGGTATCTCTACAGCGCACAAAGGAGTACAGGAAATATCTCTAGAACGTACAAAGGAGTACACGAGGTATCTCTACAGCGTACAAAGGAGTACAGAAGGTATCTCTACAGCGCACAAAGGAGTACAGAAGGTATCTCTACAGCGCACAAAGGAGTGCAGAAGGTATCTCTACAGCGCACAAAGGAGTACAAAAGGTATCTCTACAGCGCACAAAGGAGTACAGAAGGTATCTCTACAGCGCACAAAGGAGTACAGGAAATATCTCTACAGCGTACAAAGGAGTACAGAAAGTATCTCTACAGCGCACAAAGGAGTACAGAAGGTATCTCTACAGCGCACAAAGGAGTACAGAAGGTATCTCTACAGCGCACAAAGGAGTACAGAAGGTATCTCTACAGCGCACAAAGGAGTACAGGAAATATCTCTAGAACGTACAAAGGAGTACACGAGGTATCTCTACAGCGCACAAAGGAGTACAGAAGGTATCTCTACAGCGCACAAAGGAGTACAGAAGGTATCTCTACAGCGCACAAAGGAGTACAGAAGGTATCTCTACAGCGCACAAAGGAGTACAGAAGGTATCTCTACAGCGCACAAAGGAGTACAGAAGGTATCTCTACAGCGCACAAAGGAGTACAGAAGGTATCTCTACAGCGCACAAAGGAGTACAGGAAATATCTCTAGAACGTACAAAGGAGTACACGAGGTATCTCTACAGCGCACAAAGGAGTACAGAAGGTATCTCTACAGCGCACAAAGGAGTACAGAAGGTATCTCTACAGCGCACAAAGAAGTACAGAAGGTATCTCTACAGCGCACAAAGGAGTACAGAAGGTATCTCTACAGCGCACAAAAAAGTACAGAAGGTATCTCTACAGCGCACAAAGGAGTACAGAAGGTATCTCTACAGCGCACAAAGGAGTACAGAAGGTATCTCTACAGCGCACAAAGGAGTACAGGAAATATCTCTAGAACGTACAAAGGAGTACACGAATTATCTCTACAGCATACAAAGGAGTACAGAAGGTATCTCTACAGCGCACAAAGGAGTACAGAAGGTATCTCTACAGCGCACAAAGGAGTACAGAAGGTATCTCAACAGCGCACAAAGGAGTACAGAAGGTATTTCTTCAGCGCACAAAAGAGTACAGGAAATATCTCTAGAACGTACAAAGGAGTACACGAGGTATCTCTACAGCGTACAAAGGAGTACAGAAGGTATCTCTACAGCGCACAAAGGAGTACAGAAGGTATCTCTACAGCGTACAAAGGAGTACAGAAGGTATCTCTACAGCGCACAAAGGAGTACAGAAGGTATCTCTACAGCGCACAAAGGAGTACAGAAGGTATCTCTACAGCGCACAAAGAAGTACAGGAAATATCTCTAGAACGTACAAAGGAGTACACGAGGTATCTCTACAGCGTACAAAGGAGTACAGAAGGTATCTCTACAGCGCACAAAGGAGTACAGGAAATATCTCTAGAACGTACAAAGGAGTACACGAGGTATCTCTACAGCGTACAAAGGAGTACAGAAGGTATCTCTACAGCGCACAAAGGAGTACAGAAGGTATCTCTACAGCGCACAAAGGAGTACAGAAGGTATCTCTACAGCGCACAAAGGAGTACAGAAGGTATCTCTACAGCGCACAAAGGAGTACAGGAAATATCTCTAGAACGTACAAAGGAGTACACGAGGTATCTCTACAGCGTACAAAGGAGTAAAGAAGGTATCTCTACAGCGCACAAAGGAGTACAGAAGGTATCCCTACAGCGCACAAAGGAGTACAGAAGGTATCTCTACAGCGCACAAAGGAGTACAGGAAATATCTCTAGAACGTACAAAGGAGTACTCGAGGTATCTCTACAGCGTACAAAGGAGTACAGAAGGTATCTCTACAGCGTACAAAGGAGTACAGAAGGTATCTCTACAGCGCACAAAGGAGTACAGAAGGTATCTCTACAGCGCACAAAGGAGTACAGAAGGTATCTCTACAGCGCACAAAGGAGTACAGAAGGTATCTCTACAGCGCACAAAGGAGTACAGGAAATATCTCTAGAACGTACAAAGGAGTACACGAGGTATCGCTACAGCGTACAAAGGAGTTCAGAAGGTATCTCTACAGCGCACAAAGGAGTACAGAAGGTATCTCTACAGCGCACAAAGGAGTACAGAAGGTATCTCTACAGCGCACAAAGGAGTACAGAAGGTATCTCTACAGCGCACAAAGGAGTACAGGAAATATCTCTAGAACGTACAAAGGAGTACACGAGGTATCTCTACAGCGTACAAAGGAGTACAGAAGGTATCTCTACAGCGCACAAAGGAGTACAGAAGGTATCTCTACAGCGCACAAAGGAGTACAGAAGGTATCTCTACAGCGCACAAAGGAGTACAGAAGGTATCTCTACAGCGCACAAAGGAGTACAGAAGGTATCTCTACAGCGCACAAAGGAGTACAGAAGGTATCTCTACAGCGCACAAAGGAGTACAGGAAATATCTCTAGAACGTACAAAGGAGTACACGAGGTATCTCTACAGCGTACAAAGGAGTACAGAAGGTATCTCTACAGCGCACAAAGGAGTACAGAAGGTATCTCTACAGAGTACAAAGGAGTACAGAAGGTATCTCTACAGCGCACAGGGAGTACAGAAGGTATCTCTACAGCGCACAAAGGAGTACAGAAGGTATCTCTACAGCGCACAAAGGAGTACAGAAGGTATCTCTACAGCGCACAAAGGAGTACAGAAGGTATCTCTACAGCGCACAAAGGAGTACAGGAAACATCTCTACAGCGTACAAAGGAGTACAGAAGGTATCTCTACAGCGCACAAAGGAGTACAGAAGGTATATCTACAGCGCACAAAGGAGTACAGAAGGTATCTCTACAGCGCACAAAGGAGTACAGAAGGTATCTCTACAGCGCACAAAGGAGTACAGGAAATATCGCTAGAACGTACAAAGGAGTACACGAGGTCTCTCTACAGCGCACAAAGGAGTACAGAAGGTATCTCTACAGCGCACAAAGGAGTACAGAAGGTATCTCTACAGCGCACAAAGGAGTACAGGAAATATCTCTAGAACGTACAAAGGAGTACACGAGGTATCTCTACAGCGTACAAAGGAGTACAGAAGGTATCTCTACAGCGCACAAAGGAGTACAGAAGGTATCTCTACAGCGCACAAAGGAGTCCAGAAGGTATCTCTACAGCGCACAAAGGAGTACAGAAGGTATCTCTACAGCGCACAAAGGAGTACAGGAAATATCTCTAGAACGTACAAAGGAGTACACGAGGTATCTCTACAGCGTACAAAGGAGTACAGAAGGTATCTCTACAGCGCACAAAGGAGTACAGAAGGTATCTCTACAGCGCACAAAGGAGTACAGAAGGTATCTCTACAGCGCACAAAGGAGTACAGAAGGTATCTCTACAGCGCACAAAGGAGTACAGAAGATATCTCTACAGCGCACAAAGGAGAACAGGAAATATCTCTAGAACATACAAAGGAGTACACGAGGTATCTCTACAGCGTACAAAGGAGTACAGAAGGAATCTCTACAGCGCACAAAGGAGTACAGAAGGTATCTCTACAGCGCACAAAGGAGTACAAAAGGTATCTCTACAGCGCACAAAGGAGTACAGGAAATATCTCTAGAACGTACAAAGGAGTACACGAGGTATCTCTACAGCGTACAAAGGAGTACAGAAGGTATCTCTACAGCGTACAAAGGAGTACAGAAGGTATCTCTACAGCGCACAAAGGAGTACAGAAGGTATCTCTACAGCGCACAAAGGAGTACAGAAGGTGTCTCTACAGCGCACAAAGGAGTACAGAAGGTATCTCTACAGCGCACAAAGGAGTACAGGAAATATCTCTAGAACGTACAAAGGAGTACACGAGGTATCTCTACAGCGTACAAAGGAGTACAGAAGGTATCTCTACAGCGCACAAAGGAGTACAGAAGGTATCTCTACAGCGCACAAAGGAGTACAGAAGGTATCTCTACAGCGCACAAAGGAGTACGAAAGGTATCTCTACAGCGTACAAAGGAGTACACGAGGTATCTCTACAGCGCACAAAGGAGTACAGAAGGTATCTCTACAGCGCACAAAGGAGTACAGAAGGTATCTCTACAGCGCACAAAGGAGTACAGGAAATATCTCTAGAACGTACAAAGGAGTACACGAGGTATCTCTACAGCGCACAAAGGAGTACAGAAGGTATCTCTACAGCGCACAAAGGAGTACAGAAGGTATCTCTACAGCGTACAAAGGAGTACACAAGGTATCTCTACAGCGCACAAAGGAGTACATAAGGTATCTCTACAGCGCACAAAGGAGTACAGAAGGTATCTCTACAGCGCACAAAGGAGTACAGAAGGTATCTCTACAGCGCACAAAGGAGTACAAAAGGTATCTCTACAGCGCACAAAGGAGTACAGAAGGTATCTCTACAGCGCACAAAGGAGTACAGAAGGTATTTCTACAGCGCACAAAGGAGTACAGAAGGTATCTCTACAGCGCACGAAGGAGTACAGAAGGTATCTCTACAGCGCACAAAGGAGTACAGAAGGTATCTCTACAGCGCACAAAGGAGTACAGAAGGTATCTCTACAGCGCACAAAGGAGTACAGGAAATATCTATAGAACGTACAAAGGAGTACACGAGGTATCTCTACAGCGTACAAAGGAGTACAGAAGGTATCTCTACAGCGCACAAAGGAGTACAGAAGGTATCTCTACAGAGTACAAAGGAGTACAGAAGGTATCTCTATAGCGCACAGGGAGTACAGAAGGTATCTCTACAGCGCACAGAGGAGTACAGAAGGTATCTCTACAGCGCACAAAGGAGTACAGAAGGTATCTCTACAGCGCACAAAGGAGTACAGAAGGTATCTCTACAGCGCACAAAGGAGTACAGGAAACATCTCTACAGCGTACAAAGGAGTACAGAAGGTATCTCTACAGCGCACAAAGGAGTACAGAAGGTATCTCTACAGCGTACAAAGGAGTACAGAAGGTATCTCTACAGCGCACAAAGGAGTACAGAAGGTATCTCTACAGCGCACAAAGGAGTACAGGAAATATCTCTAGAACGTACAAAGGAGTACACGAGGTATCTCTACAGCGCACAAAGGAGTACAGAAGGTATCTCTACAGCGCACAAAGGAGTACAGAAGGTATCTCTACAGCGCACAAAGGAGTACAGGAAATATCTCTAGAACGTACAAAGGAGTGCACGAGGTATCTCTACAGCGTACAAAGGAGTACAGAAGGTATCTCTACAGCGCACAAAGGAGTACAGAAGGTATCTCTACAGCGCACAAAAGAGTACAGAAGGTATCTCTACAGCGCACAAAGGAGTACAGAAGGTATCTCTACAGCGCACAAAGGAGTACAGGAAATATCTCTAGAACGTACAAAGGAGTACACGAGGTATCTCTACAGCGTACAAAGGAGTACAGAAGGTATCTCTACAGCGCACAAAAGAGTACAGAAGGTATCCCTACAGCGCACAAAGGAGTACAGAAGGTATCTCTACAGCGCACAAAGGAGTACAGAAGGTATCTCTACAGCGCACAAAGGAGTACAGGAAATATCTCTAGAACGTACAAAGGAGTACACGAGGTATCTCTACAGCGTACAAAGGAGTACAGAAGGTATCTCTACAGCGTACAAAGGAGTACAGAAGGAATCTCTACAGCGCACAAAGGAGTACAGAAGGTATCTCTACAGCGAACAAAGGAGTACAGGAAATATCTCTAGAACGTACAAAGGAGTACACGAGGTATCTCTACAGCGTACAAAGGAGTACAGAAGGTATCTCTACAGCGCACAAAGGAGTACAGAAGGTATCTCTACAGCGCACAAAGGAGTACAGAAGGTATTTCTTCAGCGCACAAAGGAGTACAGGAAATATCTCTAGAACGTACAAAGGAGTACACGAGGTATCTCAACAGCGTACAAAGGAGTACAGAAGGTATCTCTACAGCGCACAAAGGAGTACAGAAGGTATCTCTACAGCGTACAAAGAAGTACAGAAGGTATCTCTACAGCGCACAAAGGAGTACAGAAGGTATCTCTACAGCGCACAAAGGAGTACAGAAGGTATCTCTACAGCGCACAAAGAAGTACAGGAAATATCTCTAGAACGTACAAAGGAGTACACGAGGTATCTCTACAGCGTACAAAGGAGTACAGAAGGTATCTCTACAGCGCACAAAGGAGTACAGGAAATATCTCTAGAACGTACAAAGGAGTACACGAGGTATCTCTACAGCGTACAAAGGAGTACAGAAGGTATCTCTACAGCGCACAAAGGAGTACAGAAGGTATCTCTACAGCGCACAAAGGAGTACAGAAGGTATCTCTACAGCGCACAAAGGAGTACAGAAGGTATCTCTACAGCGCACAAAGGAGTACAGGAAATATCTCTAGAACGTACAAAGGAGTACACGAGGTATCTCTACAGCGTACAAAGGAGTAAAGAAGGTATCTCTACAGCGCACAAAGGAGTACAGAAGGTATCTCTACAGCGCACAAAGGAGTACAGAAGGTATCTCTACAGCGCACAAAGGAGTACAGGAAATATCTCTAGAACGTACAAAGGAGTACTCGAGGTATCTCTACAGCGTACAAAGGAGTACAGAAGGTATCTCTACAGCGTACAAAGGAGTACAGAAGGTATCTCTACAGCGCACAAAGGAGTACAGAAGGTATCTCTACAGCGCACAAAGGAGTACAGAAGGTATCTCTACAGCGCACAAAGGAGTACAGAAGGTATCTCTACAGCGCACAAAGGAGTACAGGAAATATCTCTAGAACGTACAAAGGAGTACACGAGGTATCTCTACAGCGTACAAAGGAGTACAGAAGGTATCTCTACAGCGCACAAAGGAGTACAGAAGGAATCTCTACAGCGCACAAAGGAGTACAGAAGGTATCTCTACAGCGCACAAAGGAGTACAGAAGGTATCTCTACAGCGCACAAAGGAGTACAGGAAATATCTCTAGAACGTACAAAGGAGTACACGAGGTATCTCTACAGCGTACAAAGGAGTACAGAAGGTATCTCTACAGCGCACAAAGGAGTACAGAAGGTATCTCTACAGCGCACAAAGGAGTACAGAAGGTATCTCTACAGCGCACAAAGGAGTACAGAAGGTATCTCTACAGCGCACAAAGGAGTACAGAAGGTATCTCTACAGCGCACAAAGAAGTACAGAAGGTATCTCTACAGCGCACAAAGGAGTACAGGAAATATCTCTAGAACGTACAAAGGAGTACACGAGGTATCTCTACAGCGTACAAAGGAGTACAGAAGGTATCTCTACAGCGCACAAAGGAGTACAGAAGGTATCTCTACAGAGTACAAAGGAGTACAGAAGGTATCTCTACAGCGCACAGGGAGTACAGAAGGTATCTCTACAGCGCACAAAGGAGTACAGAAGGTATCTCTACAGCGCACAAAGGAGTACAGAAGGTATCTCTACAGCGCACAAAGGAGTACAGAAGGTATCTCTACAGCGCACAAACAGTACAGGAAACATCTCTACAGCGTACAAAGGAGTACAGAAGGAATCTCTACAGCGCACAAAGGAGTACAGAAGGTATCTCTACAGCGCACAAAGGAGTACAGAAGGTATCTCTACAGCGCACAAAGGAGTACAGGAAATATCTCTAGAACGTACAAAGGAGTACACGAGGTATCTCTACAGCGTACAAAGGAGTACAGAAGGTATCTCTTCAGCGTACAAAGGAGTACAGAAGGTATCTCTACAGCGCACAAAGGAGTACAGAAGGTATCTCTACAGCGCACAAAGGAGTACAGGAAATATCTCTAGAACGTACAAAGGAGTACACGAGGTATCTCTACAGCGTACAAAGGAGTACAGAAGGTATCTCTACAGCGCACAAAGGAGTACAGAAGGTATCTCTACAGCGCACAAAGGAGTACAGAAGGTATCTCTACAGCGCACAAAGGAGTACAGAAGGTATCTCTACAGCGCACAAAGGAGTACAGGAAATATCTCTAGAACGTACAAAGGAGTACACGAGGTATCTCTACAGCGTACAAAGGAGTACAGAAGGAATCTCTACAGCGCACAAAGGAGTACAGAAGGTATCTCTACAGCGAACAAAGGAGTACAGGAAATATCTCTAGAACGTACAAAGGAGTACACGAGGTATCTCTACAGCGTACAAAGGAGTACAGAAGGTATCTCTACAGCGCACAAAGGAGTACAGAAGGTATTTCTACAGCGCACAAAGGAGTACAGAAGGTATCTCTACAGCGCACAAAGGAGTACAGAAGGTATCTCTACAGCGCACAAAGGAGTACAGGAAATATCTCTAGAACGTACGAAGGAGTACACGAGGTATCTCTACAGCGTACAAAGGAGTACAGAAGTTATCTCGACAGCGCACAAAGGAGTACAGAAGGTATCTCTACAGCGCACAAAGGAGTACAGAAGGTATCTCTACAGCGCACAAAGGAGTACAGAAGGCATCTCTACAGCGCACAAAGGAGTACAGAAGGTATCTCTACAGCGCACAAAGGAGTACAGGAAATATCTCTAGAACGTACAAAGGAGTACACGAGGTATCTCTACAGCGCACAAAGAAGTACAGAAGGTATCTGTACAGCGCACAAAGGAGTACAGAAGGTATCTCTACAGCGCACAAAGGAGTACAGGAAATATCTCTAGAACGTACAAAGGAGTACACGAGGTATCTCTACAGCGCACAAAGGAGTACAGAAGGTATCTCTACAGCGCACAAAGGAGTACAGAAGGTATCTCTACAGCGCACAAAGGAGTACAGAAGGTATCTCTAAAGCGCACAAAGGAGTACAGAAGGTATCTCTACAGCGCACAAAGGAGTACTAAGGTATCTCTACAGCGCACAAAGGAGTACAGAAGGTATCTCTACAGCGCACAAAGGAGTACAGAAGGTATCTCTTCAGCGCACAAAGGAGTACAGGAAATATCTCTAGAACGTACAAAGGAGTACACGAGGTATCTCTACAGCGTACAAAGGAGTACAGAAGGTATCTCTACAGCGCACAAAGGAGTACAGAAGGTATCTCTACAGCGTACAAAGGAGTACAGAAGGTATCTCTACAGCGCACAAAGGAGTACAGAAGGTATCTCTACAGCGCACAAAGGAGTACAGAAGGTATCTCTACAGCGCACAAAGAAGTACAGGAAATATCTCTAGAACGTACAAAGGAGTACACGAGGTATCTCTACAGCGTACAAAGGAGTACAGAAGGTATCTCTACAGCGCACAAAGGAGTACAGGAAATATCTCTAGAACGTACAAAGGAGTACACGAGGTATCTCTACAGCGTACAAAGGAGTACAGAAGGTATCTCTACAGCGCACAAAGGAGTACAGAAGGTATCTCTACAGCGCACAAAGGAGTACAGAAGGTATCTCTACAGCGCACAAAGGAGTACAGAAGGTATCTCTACAGCGCACAAAGGAGTACAGGAAATATCTCTAGAACGTACAAAGGAGTACACGAGGTATCTCTACAGCGTACAAAGGAGTAAAGAAGGTATCTCTACAGCGCACAAAGGAGTACAGAAGGTATCTCTACAGCGCACAAAGGAGTACAGAAGGTATCTATACAGCGCACAAAGGAGTACAGGAAATATCTCTAGAACGTACAAAGGAGTACTCGAGGTATCTCTACAGCGTACAAAGGAGTACAGAAGGTATCTCTACAGCGTACAAAGGAGTACAGAAGGTATCTCTACAGCGCACAAAGAAGTACAGAAGGTATCTCTACAGCGCACAAATGAGTACAGAAGGTATCTCTACAGCGCACAAAGGAGTACAGAAGGTATCTCTACAGCGCACAAAGGAGTACAGTAAATATCTCTAGAACGTACAAAGGAGTACACGAGGTATCTCTACAGCGTACACAGGAGTACAGAAGGTATCTCTACAGCGCACAAAGGAGTACAGAAGGTATCTCTACAGCGCACAAAGGAGTACAGAAGGTATCTCTACAGCGCACAAAGGAGTACAGAAGGTATCTCTACAGCGCACAAAGGAGTACAGGAAATATCTCTAGAACGGACAAAGGAGTACACGAGGTATCTCTACAGCGCACAAAGGAGTACAGAAGGTATCTCTACAGCGCACAAAGGAGTACAGAAGGTATCTCTACAGCGCACAAAGGAGTACAGAAGGTATCTCTAAAGCGCACAAAGGAGTACAGAAGGTATCTCTACAGCGCACAAAGGAGTACAGAAGGTATCTCTACAGCGCACAAAGGAGTACAGAAGGTATCTCTACAGCGCACAAAGGAGTACAGAAGGTATCTCTTCAGCGCACAAAGGAGTACAGGAAATATCTCTAGAACGTACAAAGGAGTACACGAGGTATCTCTACAGCGTACAAAGGAGTACAGAAGGCATCTCTACAGCGCACAAAGGAGTACAGAAGGTATCTCTACAGCGTACAAAGGAGTACAGAAGGTATCTCTACAGCGCACAAAGGAGTACAGAAGGTATCTCTACAGCGCACAAAGGAGTACAGAAGGTATCTCTACAGCGCACAAAGAAGTACAGGAAATATCTCTAGAACGTACAAAGGAGTACACGAGGTATCTCTACAGCGTACAAAGGAGTACAGAAGGTATCTCTACAGCGCACAAAGGAGTACAGGAAATATCTCTAGAACGTACAAAGGAGTACACGAGGTATCTCTACAGCGTACAAAGGAGTACAGAAGGTATCTCTACAGCGCACAAAGGAGTACAGAAGGTATCTCTACAGCGCACAAAGGAGTACAGAAGGTATCTCTACAGCGCACAAAGGAGTACAGAAGGTATCTCTACAGCGCACAAAGGAGTACAGGAAATATCTCTAGAACGTACAAAGGAGTACACGAGGTATCTCTACAGCGTACAAAGGAGTAAAGAAGGTATCTCTACAGCGCACAAAGGAGTACAGAAGGTATCTCTACAGCGCACAAAGGAGTACAGAAGGTATCTCTACAGCGCACAAAGGAGTACAGGAAATATCTCTAGAACGTACAAAGGAGTACTCGAGGTATCTCTACAGCGTACAAAGGAGTACAGAAGGTATCTCTACAGCGTACAAAGGAGTACAGAAGGTATCTCTACAGCGCACAAAGAAGTACAGAAGGTATCTCTACAGCGCACAAATGAGTACAGAAGGTATCTCTACAGCGCACAAAGGAGTACAGAAGGTATCTCTACAGCGCACAAAGGAGTACAGGAAATATCTCTAGAACGTACAAAGGAGTACACGAGGTATCTCTACAGCGTACAAAGGAGTACAGAAGGTATCTCTACAGCGCACAAAGGAGTACAGAAGGTATCTCTACAGCGCACAAAGGAGTACAGAAGGTATCTCTACAGCGCACAAAGGAGTACAGGAAATATCTCTAGAACGTACAAAGGAGTACACGTGGTATCTCTACAGCGTACAAAGGAGTACAGAAGGTATCTCTACAGCGCACAAAGGAGTACAGAAGGTATCTCTACAGCGCACAAAGGAGTACAGAAGGTATCTCTACAGCGCACAAAGGAGTACAAAAGGTATCTCTACAGCGCACAAAGGAGTACAGAAGGTATCTCTACAGCGCACAAAGGAGTACAGGAAATATCTCTACAGCGTACAAAGGGGTACAGAAGGTATCTCTACAGCGCATAAAGGAGTACAGAAGGTATCTCTACAGCGCACAAAGGAGTACAGAAGGTATCTCTACAGCGCACAAAGGAGTACAGAAGGTATCTCTACAGCGCACAAAGGAGTACAGGAAATATCTCTAGAACGTACAAAGGAGTACACGAGGTATCTCTACAGCGCACAAAGGAGTACAGAAGGTATCTCTACAGCGCACAAAGGAGTACAGAAGGTATCTCTACAGCGCACAAAGGAGTACAGAAGGTATCTCTACAGCGCACAAAGGAGTACAGAAGGTATCTCTACAGCGCACAAAGGAGTACAGAAGGTATCTCTACAGCGCACAAAGGAGTACAGAAGGTATCTCTACAGCGCACAAAGGAGTACAGGAAATATCTCTAGAACGTACAAAGGAGTACACGAGGTATCTCTACAGCACACAAAGGAGTACAGAAGGTATCTCTACAGCGCACAAAGGAGTACAGAAGGTATCTCTACAGCGCACAAAGAAGTACAGAAGGTATCTCTACAGCGCACAAAGGAGTACAGAAGGTATCTCTACAGCGCACAAAGGAGTACAGAAGGTATCTCTACAGCGCACAAAGGAGTACAGAAGGTATCTCTACAGCGCACAAAGGAGTACAGAAGGTATCTCTACAGCGCACAAAGGAGTACAGAAGGTATCTCAACAGCGCACAAAGGAGTACAGAAGGTATCTCTTCAGCGCACAAAGGAGTACAGGAAATATCTCTAGAACGTACAAAGGAGTACACGAGGTATCTCTACAGCGTACAAAGGAGTACAGAAGGTATCTCTACAGCGCACAAAGGAGTACAGAAGGTATCTCTACAGCGCACAAAGGAGTACAGAAGGTATCTCTACAGCGTACAAAGGAGTACAGAAGGTATCTCTACAGCGCAAAAGGAGTACAGAAGGTATCTCTACAGCGCACAAAGGAGTACAGAAGGTATCTCTACAGCGCACAAAGAAGTACAGGAAATATCTCTAGAACGTACAAAGGAGTACACGAGGTATCTCTACAGCGTACAAAGGAGTACAGAAGGTATCTCTACAGCGCACAAAGGAGTACAGGAAATATCTCTAGAACGTACAAAGGAGTACACGAGGTATCTCTACAGCGTACAAAGGAGTACAGAAGGTATCTCTACAGCGCACAAAGGAGTACAGAAGGTATCTCTACAGCGCACAAAGGAGAACAGAAGGTATCTCTACAGCGCACAAAGGAGTACAGAAGGTATCTCTACAGCGCACAAAGGAGTACAGGAAATATCTCTAGAACGTACAAAGGAGTACACGAGGTATCTCTACAGCGTACAAAGGAGTAAAGAAGGTATCTCTACAGCGCACAAAGGAGTACAGAAGGTATCTCTACAGCGCACGAAGGAGTACAGAAGGTATCTCTACAGCGCACAAAGGAGTACAGGAAATATCTCTAGAACGTACAAAGGAGTACTCGAGGTATCTCTACAGCGTACAAAGGAGTACAGAAGGTATCTCTACAGCGTACAAAGGAGTACAGAAGGTATCTCTACAGCGCACAAAGGAGTACAGAAGGTATCTCTAGTGTGCACAGAGGAGTACAGAAGGTATCTCTACAGCGCACAAAGGAGTACAGAAGGTATCTCTACAGCGCACAAAGGAGTACAGGAAATATCTCTAGAACGTACAAAGGAGTACACGAGGTATCTCTACAGCGCACAAAGGAGTACAGAAGGTATCTCTACAGCGCACAAAGGAGTACAGGAAATATCTCTAGAACGTACAAAGGAGTACACGAGGTATCTCTACAGCGTACAAAGGAGTAAAGAAGGTATCTCTACAGCGCACAAAGGAGTACAGAAGGTATCTCTACAGCGCACAAAGGAGTACAGAAGGTATCTCTACAGCGCACAAAGGAGTACAGAAGGTATCTCTACAGCGCACAAAGGAGTACAGAAAATATCTCTAGAACGTACAAAGGAGTACACGAGGTATCTCTACAGCGTACAAAGGAGTACAGAAGGTATCTCTACAGCGCACAAAGGAGTACAGAAGGTATCTCTACAGCGCACAAAGGAGTACAGAAGGTATCTCTACAGCGCACAAAGGAGTACAGAAGGTATCTCTACAGCGTACAAATAAGTACAGGAAATATCTCTAGAATGTACAAAGGAGTACACGAGGTATCTCTACAGCGTACAAAGGAGTACAGAAGGTATCTCTACAGCGCACAAAGGAGTACAGAAGGTATCTCTACAGCGCACAAAGGAGTACAGAAGGTATCTCTACAGCGCACAAAGGAGTACAGAAGGTATCTCTACAGCGCACAAAGGAGTACAGAAGGTATCTCTACAGCGCACAAAGGAGTACAGGAAATATCTCTAGAACATACAAAGGAGTACACGAGGTATCTCTACAGCGTACAAAGGAGTACAGAAGGAATCTCTACAGCGCACAAAGGAGTACAGAAGGTATCTCTACAGCGCACAAAGGAGTACAGAAGGTATCTCTACAGCGCACAAAGGAGTACAGGAAATATCTCTAGAACGTACAAAGGAGTACACGAGGTATCTCTACAGCGTACAAAGGAGTACAGAAGGTATCTCTACAGCGTACAAAGGAGTACAGAAGGTATCTCTACAGCGCACAAAGGAGTACAGAAGGTATCTCTACAGCGCACAAAGAAGTACAGGAAATATCTCTAGAACGTACGAAGGAGTACACGAGGTATCTCTACAGCGTACAAAGGAGTACAGAAGGTATCTCTACAGCGCACAAAGGAGTACAGAAGGTATCTCTACAGCGCACAAAGGAGTACAGAAGGTATCTCTACAGCGCACAAAGGAGTACAGAAGGTATCTCTACAGCGCACAAAGGAGTACAGAAGGTATCTCTACAGCGCACAAAGGAGTACAGGAAATATCTCTAGAACGTACAAAGGAGTACACGAGGTATCTCTACAGCGTACAAAGGAGTACAGAAGGAATCTCTACAGCGCACAAAGGAGTACAGAAGGTATCTCTACAGCGAACAAAGGAGTACAGGAAATATCTCTAGAACGTACAAAGGAGTACACGAGGTATCTCTACAGCGTACAAAGGAGTACAGAAGGTATCTCTACAGCGCACAAAGGAGTACAGAAGGTATCTCTACAGCGCACAAAGGAGTACAGAAGGTATCTCTACAGCGCACAAAGGAGTACAGAAGGTATCTCTACAGCGCACAAAGGAGTACAGGAAATATCTCTAGAACGTACAAAGGAGTACACGAGGTATCTCTACAGCGTACAAAGGAGTACAGAAGGTATCTCTACAGCGCACAAAGGAGTACAGAAGGTATCTCTACAGCGCACAAAGGAGTACAGAAGGTATCTCTACAGCGCACAAAGGAGTACAGAAGGTATCTCTACAGCGCACAAAGGAGTACAGGAAATATCTCTAGAACGTACAAAGGAGTACACGAGGTATCTCTACAGCGCACAAAGAAGTACAGAAGGTATCTCTACAGCGCACAAAGGAGTACAGAAGGTATCTCTACAGCGCACAAAGGAGTACAGGAAATATCTCTATAACGTACAAAGGAGTCCACGAGGTATCTCTACAGCGCACAAAGGAGTACAGAAGGTATCTCTACAGCGCACAAAGGAGTACAGAAGGTATCTCTACAGCGCACAAAGGAGTACAGAAGGTATCTCTAAAGCGCACAAAGGAGTACAGAAGGTATCTCTACAGCGCACAAAGGAGTACAGAAGGTATCTCTACAGCGCACAAAGGAGTACAGAAGTTATCTCTACAGCGCACAAAGGAGTACAGAAGGTATCTCTTCAGCGCACAAAGGAGTACAGGAAATATCTCTAGAACGTACAAAGGAGTATACGAGGTATCTCTACAGCGTACAAAGGAGTAAAGAAGGTATCTCTACAGCGCACAAAGGAGTACAGAAGGCATCTCTACAGCGTACAAAGGAGTACAGAAGGTATCTCTACAGCGCACAAAGGAGTACAGAAGGTATCTCTACAGCGCACAAAGGAGTACAGAAGGTATCTCTACAGCGCACAAAGAAGTACAGGAAATATCTCTAGAACGTACAAAGGAGTACACGAGGTATCTCTACAGCGTACAAAGGAGTACAGAAGGTATCTCTAAAGCGCACAAAGGAGTACAGGAAATATCTCTAGAACGTACAAAGGAG
This sequence comes from Morinoia aosen, assembly GCA_030386875.1. Classification (NCBI taxonomy): domain Eukaryota; kingdom Metazoa; phylum Arthropoda; class Malacostraca; order Amphipoda; family Talitridae; genus Morinoia; species Morinoia aosen. The sequence continues at coordinate 36,912,804 of JASJYW010000027.1, read as the reverse complement.
TACACGAGGTATCTATACAGCGTACAAAGGAGTACAGAAGGTATCTCTACAGCGCACAAAGAAGTACAGAAGGTATCTCTACAGCGCACAAAGGAGTACAGAAGGTATCTCTACAGCGCACAAAGGAGTACAGGAAATATCTCTAGAACGTACAAAGGAGTACACGAGGTATCTCTAAAGCGTACAAAGGAGTAAAGAAGGTAACTCTACAGCGCACAAAGGAGTACAGAAGGTATCTCTACAGCGCACAAAGGAGTACAGAAGGTATCTCTACAGCGCACATAGGAGTACAGGAAATATCTCTAGAACGTACAAAGGAGTACTCGAGGTATCTCTACAGCGTACAAAGGAGTACAGAAGGTATCTCTACAGCGTACAAAGGAGTACAGAAGGTATCTCTACAGCGCACAAAGGAGTACAGAAGGTATCTCTACAGCGCACAAAGGAGTACAGAAGGTATCTCTACAGCGCACAAAGGAGTACAGAAGGTATCTCTACAGCGCACAAAGGAGTACAGGAAATACCTCTAGAACGTACAAAGGAGTACACGAGGTATCTCTACAGCGTACAAAGGAGTACAGAAGGTATCTCTACAGCGCACAAAGGAGTACAGAAGGTATCTCTACAGCGCACAAAGGAGTACAGAAGGTATCTTTACAGCGCACAAAGGAGTACAGAAGGTATCTCTACAGCGCACAAAGGAGTACAGGAAATATCTCTAGAACGTACAAAGGAGTACGCGAGGTATCTCTACAGCGTACAAAGGAGTACAGAAGGTATCTCTACAGCGCACAAAGGAGTAGAGAAGGTATCTCTACAGCGCACAAAGGAGTACAGAAGGTATCTCTACAGCGCACAAAGGAGTACAAAAGGTATCTCTACAGCGCACAAAGGAGTACAGAAGGTATCTCTACAGCGCACAAAGGAGTACAGGAAATATCTCTACAGCGTACAAAGGAGTACAGAAGGTATCTCTACATCGCACAAAGGAGTACAGAAGGTATCTCTACAGCGCACAAAGGAGTACAGAAGGTATCTCTACAGCGCACAAAGGAGTACAGAAGGTATCTCTAAAGCGCACAAAGGAGTACAGGAAATATCTCTAGAACGTGCAAAGGAGTACACGAGGTATCTCTACAGCGCACAAAGGAGTACAGAAGGTTTCTCTACAGCGCACAAAGGAGTACAGAAGGTATCTCTACAGCGCACAAAGGAGTACAGAAGGTATCTCTACAGCGCACAAAGGAGTACAGAAGGTATCTCTACAGCGCACAAAGGAGTACAGAAGGTATCTCTACAGCGCACAAAGGAGTACAGAAGGTATCTCTACAGCGCACAAAGGAGTACAGGAAATATCTCTAGAACGTACAAAGGAGTACACGAGGTATCTCTACAGCGCACAAAGGAGTACAGAAGGTATCTCTACAGCGCACAAAGGAGTACAGAAGGTATCTCTACAGCGCACAAAGAAGTACAGAAGGTATCTCTACAGCGCACAAAGGAGTACAGAAGGTATCTCTACAGCGCACAAAGGAGTACAGAAGGTATCTCTACAGCGCACAAAGGAGTACAGAAGGTATCTCTACAGCGCACAAAGGAGTACAGAAGGTATCTCTACAGCGCACAAAGGAGTACAGGAAATATCTCTAGAACGTACAAAGGAGTACACGAATTATCTCTACAGCGTACAAAGGAGTACAGAAGGTATCTCTACAGCGCACAAAGGAGTACAGAAGGTATCTCTACAGCGCACAAAGGAGTACAGAAGGTATCTCAACAGCGCACAAAGGAGTACAGAAGGTATCTCTTCAGCGCACAAAGGAGTACAGGAAATATCTCTAGAACGTACAAAGGAGTACACGAAGTATCTCTACAGCGTACAAAGGAGTACAGAAGGTATCTCTACAGCGCACAAAGGAGTACAGAAGGTATCTCTACAGCGTACAAAGGAGTACAGAAGGTATCTCTACAGCGCACAAAGGAGTACAGAAGGTATCTCTACAGCGCACAAAGGAGTACAGAAGGTATCTCTACAGCGCACAAAGAAGTACAGGAAATATCTCTAGAACGTACAGAGGAGTAGACGAGTGATCTCTACAGCGTACAAAGGAGTACAGAAGGTATCTCTACAGAGCACAAAGGAGTACAGGAAATATCTCTAGAACGTACAAAGGAGTACACGAGGTATCTCTACAGCGCACAAAGGAGTACAGAAGGTATCTCCACAGCGCACAAAGGAGTACAGAAGGTATCTCTACAGCGCACAAAGGAGTACAGAAGGTATCTCTACAGCGCACAAAGGAGTACAGAAGGTATATCTACAGCGCACAAAGGAGTACAGGAAATATCTCTAGAACGTACAAAGAAGTACACGAGGTATCTCTACAGCGTACAAATGAGTAAAGAAGGTATCTCTACAGCGCACAAAGGAGTACAGAAGGTATCTCTACAGCGCTCAAAGGAGTACAGAAGGTATCTCTACAGCGCACAAAGGAGTACAGGAAATATCTCTAGAACGTACAAAGGAGTACTCGAGGTATCTCTACAGCGTACAAAGGAGTACAGAAGGTATCTCTACAGCGTACAAAGGAGTACAGAAGGTATCTCTACAGCGCACAAAGGAGTACAGAAGGTATCTCTACAGCGCACAAAGGAGTACAGAAGGTATCTCTACAGCGCACAAAGGAGTACAGAAGGTATCTCTACAGCGCACAAAGGAGTACAGGAAATATCTCTAGAACGTACAAAGGAGTACACGAGGTATCTCTACGGCGTACAAAGGAGTACAGAAGGTATCTCTACAGCGCACAAAGGAGTACAGAAGGTATCTCTACAGCGCACAAAGGAGTACAGAAGGTATCTCTACAGCGCACAAAGGAGTACAGAAGGTATCTCTACAGCGCACAAAGGAGTACAGGAAATATCTCTAGAACCTACAAAGGAGTACACGAGGTATCTCTACAGCGTACAAAGGAGTACAGAAGGTATCTCTACAGCGCACAAAGGAGTACAGAAGGTATCTCTACAGCGCACAAAGGAGTACAGAAGGTATCTCTACAGCGCACAAAGGAGTACAAAAGGTATCTCTACAGCGCACAAAGGAGTACAGAAGGTATCTCTACAGCGCACAAAGGAGTACAGGAAATATCTCTACAGCGTACAAAGGAGTACAGAAGGTATCTCTACAGCGCACAAAGGAGTACAGAAGGTATCTCTACAGCGCACAAAGGAGTACAGAAGGTATCTCTACAGCGCACAAAGGAGTACAGAAGGTATCTCTACAGCGCACAAAGGAGTACAGGAAATATCTCTAGAACGTACAAAGGAGTACACGAGGTATCTCTACAGCGCACAAAGGAGTACAGAAGGTATCTCTACAGCGCACAAAGGAGTACAGAAGGTATCTCTACAGCGCACAAAGGAGTACAGAAGGTATCTCTACAGCGCACAAAGGAGTACAGAAGGTATCTCTAAAGCGCACAAAGGAGTACAGAAGGTATCTCTACAGCGCACAAAGGAGTACAGAAGGTATCTCTACAGCGCACAAAGGAGTACAGAAGGTATCTCTACAGCGCACAAAGGAGTACAGAAGGTATCTCTTCAGCGCACAAAGGAGTACAGGAAATATCTCTAGAACGTACAAAGGAGTACACGAGGTATCTCTACAGCGTACAAAGGAGTAAAGAAGGTATCTCTACAGCGCACAAAGGAGTACAGAAGGCATCTCTACAGCGTACAAAGGAGTACAGAAGGTATCTCTACAGCGCACAAAGGAGTACAGAAGGTATCTCTACAGCGCACAAAGGAGTACAGAAGGTATCTCTACAGCCCACAAAGAAGTACAGGAAATATCTCTAGAACGTACAAAGGAGTACACGAGGTATCTCTACAGCGTACAAAGGAGTACAGAAGGTATCTCTACAGCGCACAAAGGAGTACAGAAGGTATCTCTACAGCGCACAAAGGAGTACAGGAAATATCTCTAGAACGTACAAAGGAGTACACGAGGTATCTCTACAGCGTACAAAGGAGTAAAGAAGGTAACTCTACAGCGCACAAAGGAGTACAGAAGGTATCTCTACAGCGCACAAAGGAGTACAGAAGGTATCTCTACAGCGCACATAGGAGTACAGGAAATATCTCTAGAACGTACAAAGGAGTACTCGAGGTATCTCTACAGCGTACAAAGGAGTACAGAAGGTATCTCTACAGCGTATAAAGGAGTACAGAAGGTATCTCTACAGCGCACAAAGGAGTACAGAAGGTATCTCTAAAGCGCACAAAGGAGTACAGAAGGTATCTCTACAGCGCACAAAGGAGTACAGAAGGTATCTCTACAGCGCACAAAGGAGTACAGGAAATACCTCTAGAACGTACAAAGGAGTACACGAGGTATCTCTACAGCGTACAAAGGAGTACAGAAGGTATCTCTACAGCGCACAAAGGAGTACAGAAGGTATCTCTACAGCGCACAAAGGAGTACAGAAGGTATCTCTACAGCGCACAAAGGAGTACAGAAGGTATCTCTACAGCGCACAAAGGAGTACAGGAAATATCTCTAGAACGTACAAAGGAGTACACGAGGTATCTCTACAGCGTACAAAGGAGTACAGAAGGTATCTCTACAGCGCACAAAGGAGTAGAGAAGGTATCTCTACAGCGCACAAAGGAGTACAGAAGGTATCTCTACAGCGCACAAAGGAGTACAAAAGGTATCTCTACAGCGCACAAAGGAGTACAGAAGGTATCTCTACAGCGCACAAAGGAGTACAGGAAATATCTCTACAGCGTACAAAGGAGTACAGAAGGTATCTCTACAGCGCACAAAGGAGTACAGAAGGTATCTCTACAGCGCACAAAGGAGTACAGAAGGTATCTCTACAGCGCACAAAGGAGTACAGAAGGTATCTCTAAAGCGCACAAAGTGGTACATGAAATATCTCTAGAACGTACAAAGGAGTACACGAGGTATCTCTACAGCGCACAAAGGAGTACAGAAGGTATCTCTACAGCGCACAAAGGAGTACAGAATGTATCTCTACAGCGCACAAAGGAGTACAGAAGGTATCTCTACAGCGCACAAAGGAGTACAGAAGGTATCTCTACAGCGCACAAAGGAGTACAGAAGGTATCTCTACAGCGCACAAAGGAGTACAGAAGGTATCTCTACAGCGCACAAAGGAGTACAGGAAATATCTCTAGAACGTACAAAGGAGTACACGAGGTATCTCTACAGCGCACAAAGGAGTACAGAAGGTATCTCTACAGCGCACAAAGGAGTACAGAAGGTATCTCTACAGCGCACAAAGAAGTACAGAAGGTATCTCTACAGCGCACAAAGGAGTACAGAAGGTATCTCTACAGCACACAAAGGAGTACAGAAGGTATCTCTACAGCGCACAAAGGAGTACAGAAGGTATCTCTACAGCGCACAAAGGAGTACAGAAGGTATCTCTACAGCGCACAAAGGAGTACAGGAAATATCTCTAGAACGTACAAAGGAGTACACGAGGTATCTCTACAGCGTACAAAGGAGTACAGAAGGTATCTCTACAGCGCACAAAGGAGTACAGAAGGTATCTCTACAGCGCACAAAGGAGTACACAAGGTATCTCTACAGCGCACAAAGGAGTACAGAAGGTATCTCTACAGCGCACAAAGGAGTACAGAAGGTATCTCTACAGCGCACATAGGAGTACAGGAAATATCTCTAGAACGTACAAAGGAGTACACGAGTTATCTCTACAGCGTACAAAGGAGTACAGAAGGTATCTCTACAGCGCACAAAGGAGTACAGAAGGTATCTCTACAGCGCACAAAGGAGTACAGAAGGTATCTCTACAGCGCACAAAGGAGTACAGGAAATATCTCTAGAACGTACAAAGGAGTACACGAGGTATCTCTACAGCGTACAAAGGAGTACAGAAGGTATCTCTTCAGCGTACAAAGGAGTACAGAAGGTATCTCTACAGCGCACAAAGGAGTACAGAAGGTATCTCTACAGCGCACAAAGGAGTACAGGAAATATCTCTAGAACGTACAAAGGAGTACACGAGGTATCTCTACAGCGTACAAAGGAGTACAGAAGATATCTCTACAGCGCACAAAGGAGTACAGAAGGTATCTCTACAGCGCACAAAGGAGTACAGAAGGTATCTCCACAGCGCACAAAGGAGTACAGAAGGTATCTCTACAGCGCACAAAGGAGTACAGGAAATATCTCTAGAACGTACAAAGGAGTACACGAGGAATCTCTACAGCGTACAAAGGAGTACAGAAGGAATCTCTACAGCGCACAAAGGAGTACAGAAGGTATCTCTACAGCGAACAAAGGAGTACAGGAAATATCTCTAGAACGTACAAAGGAGTACACGAGGTATCTCTACAGCGTACAAAGGAGTAAAGAAGGTATCTCTACAGCGCACAAAGGAGTACAGAAGGTATCTCTACAGCGCACAAAGGAGTACAGAAGGTATCTCTACAGCGCACAAAGAAGTACAGGAAATATCTCTAGAACGTACAAAGGAGTACTCGAGGTATCTCTACAGCGTACAAAGGAGTACAGAAGGTATCTCTACAGCGTACAAAGGAGTACAGAAGGTATCTCTACAGCGCACAAAGGAGTACAGAAGGTATCTCTACAGCGCAGAAAGGAGTACAGAAGGTATCTCTACAGCGCACAAAGGAGTACAGAAGGTATCTCTACAGCGCACAAAGGAGTACAGGAAATATCTCTAGAACGTACAAAGGAGTACACGAGGTATTTCTACAGCGTACAAAGGAGTACAGAAGGTATCTCTACACCGCACAAAGGAGTACAGAAGGTATCTCTACAGCGCACAAAGGAGTACAGAAGGTATCTCTACAGCGCACAAAGGAGTACAGAAGGTATCCCTTCAGCGCACAAAGGAGTACAGGAAATATCTCTAGAACGTACAAAGGAATACACGAGGTATCTCTACAGCGTACAAAGGAGTACAGAAGGTATCTCTACAGCGCACAAAGGAGTACAGAAGGTATCTCTACAGCGCACAAAATAGTTCAGAAGGTATCTCTACAGCGCACAAAGGAGTACAAAAGGTATCTCTACAGCGCACAAAGGAGTACAGAAGGTATCTCTACAGCGCACAAAGGAGTACAGGAAATATCTCTACAGCGTACAAAGGAGTACAGAAGGTATCTCTACAGCGCACAAAGGAGTACAGAAGGTATCTCTACAGCGCACAAAGGAGTACAGAAGGTATCTCTACAGCGCACAAAGGAGTACAGAAGGTATCTCTACAGCGCACAAAGGAGTACAGGAAATATCTCTAGAACGTACAAAGGAGTACACGAGGTATCTCTACAGCGCACAAAGGAGTACAGAAGGTATCTCTACAGCGCACAAAGGAGTACAGAAGGTATCTCTACAGCGCACAAAGGAGTACAGAAGGTATCTCTACAGCGTACAAAGGAGTACAGAAGGTATCTCTACAGCGCACAAAGGAGTACAGAAGGTATCTCTACAGCGCACAAAGGAGTACAGAAGGTATCTCTACAGCGCACAAAGGAGTACAGGAAATATCTCTATAACGTACAAAGGAGTACACGAGGTATCTCTACAGCGCACAAAGGAGTACAGAAGGTATCTCTACAGCGCACAAAGGAGTACAGAAGGTATCTCTACAGCGCACAAAGAAGTACAGAAGGTATCTCTACAGCGCACAAAGGAGTACAGAAGGTATCTCTACAGCGCACAAAGGAGTACAGAAGGTATCTCTACAGCGCACAAAGGAGTACAGAAGGTATCTCTACAGCGCACAAAGGAGTACAGAAGGTATCTCTACAGCGCACAAAGGAGTACAGGAAATATCTCTAGAACGTACAAAGGAGTACACGAGGTATCTCTACAGCGTACAAAGGAGTACAGAAGGTATCTCTACAGCGCACAAAGGAGTACAGAAGGTATCTCTACAGCGCACAAAGGAGTACAGGAAATATCTCTAGAACGTACAAAGGAGTACACGAGGTATCTCTACAGCGTACAAAGGAGTACAGAAGGTATCTCTACAGCGCACAAAGGAGTACAGAAGGTATCTCTACAGCGCACAAAGGAGAACAGAAGGTATCTCTACAGCGCACAAAGGAGTACAGAAGGTATCTCTACAGCGCACAAAGGAGTACAGAAGGTATCTCTACAGCGCACAAAGGAGTACAGGAAATATCTCTAGAACGTACAAAGGAGTACACGAGGTATCTCTACAGCGCACAAAGGAGTACAGAAGGTATCTCTACAGCGCACAAAGGAGTACAGAAGGTATCTCTACAGCGCACAAAGGAGTACAGGAAATATCTCTAGAACGTACAAAGGAGTACACGAGGTATCTCTACAGCGCACAAAGGAGTAGAGAAGGTATCTCTACAGCGCACAAAGGAGTACAGAAGGTATCTCTACAGTGCACAAAGGATTACAGAAGGTATCTCTACAGCGCACAAAGGAGTACAGAAGGTATCTCAACAGCGCACAAAGGAGTACAAAAGGTATCTCTACAGCGCACAAAGAAGTACAGAAGGTATCTCTACAGCGCACAAAGGAGTACAGAAGGTATCTCTACAGCGCACAAAGGAGTACAGAAGGTATCTCTACAGCGCACATAGGAGTACAGGAAATATCTCTAGAACGTACAAAGGAGTACACGAGTTATCTCTACAGCGTACAAAGGAGTACAGAAGGTATCTCTACAGCGCACAAAGGAGTACAGAAGGTATCTCTACAGCGCACAAAGGAGTACAGAAGGTATCTCTACAGCGCACAAAGGAGTACAGGAAATATCTCTAGAACGTACAAAGGAGTACACGAGGTATCTCTACAGCGTACAAAGGAGTACAGAAGGTATCTCTTCAGCGTACAAAGGAGTACAGAAGGTATCTCTACAGCGCACAAAGGAGTACAGAAGGTATCTCTACAGCGCACAAAGGAGTACAGGAAATATCTCTAGAACGTACAAAGGAGTACAGAAGGTATCTCTACAGCGCACGAAGGAGTACAGAAGGTATTTCTACAGCGCAGAAAGGAGTAAAGAAGGTATCTCTACAGCGCACAAAGGAGTACAGAAGGTATCTCTACAGCGCACAAAGGAGTACAGGAAATATCTCTAGAACGTACAAAGGAGTACACGAGGTATCTCTACAGCGTACAAAGGAGTACAGAAGGTATCTCTACAGCGCACAAAGGAGTACAGAAGGTATCTCTACAGCGCACAAAGGAGTACAGAAGGTATCTCTACAGCGCACAAAGGAGTACAGAAGGTATCTCTACAGCGCACAAAGGAGTACAGGAAATATCTCTAGAACGTACAAAGGAGTACACGAGGTATCTCTACAGCGTACAAAGGAGTACAGAAGGTATCTCTACAGCGCACAAAGGAGTACAGAAGGTATCTCTACAGCGCACAAAGGAGTACAGAAGGTATCTCTACAGCGCACAAAGGAGTACAAAAGGTATCTCTACAGCGCACAAAGGAGTACAGAAGGTATCTCTACAGCGCACAAAGGAGTACAGGAAATATCTCTACAGCGTACAAAGGAACACAGAAGGTATCTCTACAGCGCACAAAGGAGTACAGAAGGTATCTCTACAGCGCACAAAGGAGTACAGAAGGTATCTCTACAGCGCACAAAGGAGTACAGAAGGTATCTCTACAGCGCACAAAGGAGTACAGGAAATATCTCTAGAACGTACAAAGGAGTACACGAGGTATCTCTACAGCGCACAAAGGAGTACAGAAGGTATCTCTACAGCGCACAAAGGAGTACAGAAGGTATCTCTACAGCGCACAAAGAAGTACAGAAGGTATCTCTACAGCGCACAAAGGAGTACAGAAGGTATCTCTACAGCGCACAAAGGAGTACAGAAGGTATCTCTACAGCGCACAAAGGAGTACAGAAGGTATCTCTACAGCGCACAAAGGAGTACAGGAAATATCTCTATAACGTACATAGGAGTACACGAGGTATCTCTACAGCGTACAAAGGAGTACAGAAGGTATCTCTACAGCGCATAAAGGAGTACAGAAGGTATCTCTACAGCGCACAAAGGAGTACAGAAGGTATCTCTACAGCGCACAAAGGAGTACAGAAGGTATCTCTACAGCGCACAAAGGAGTACAGGAAATATCTCTAGAACGTACAAAGGAGTACACGAGGTATCTCTACAGCGTACAAAGGAGTACAGAAGGTATCTCTACAGCGCACAAAGGAGTACAGAAGGTATCTCTACAGCGCACAAAGGAGAACAGAAGGTATCTCTACAGCGTACAAAGGAGTACAGAAGGTATCTCTACAGCGCACAAAGGAGTACAGAAGGTATCTCTACAGCGCACAAAGGAGTACAGGAAATATCTCTAGAACGTACAAAGGAGTACACGAGGTATCTCTACAGCGCACAAAGGAGTACAGAAGGTATCTCTACAGCGCACAAAGGAGTACAGAAGGTATCTCTACAGCGCACAAAGGAGTACAGGAAATATCTCTAGAACGTACAAAGGAGTACACGAGGTATCTCTACAGCGCACAAAGGAGTACAGAAGGTATCTCTACAGCGCACAAAGGAGTACAGAAGGTATCTCTACAGCGCACAAAGGAGTACAGAAGGTATCTCTACAGCGCACAAAGGAGTACAGAAGGTATCTCTACAGCGCACAAAGGAGTACAGAAGGTATCTCTACAGCGCACAAAGGAGTACAGGAAATATCTCTAGAACGTACAAAGGAGTACACGAGGTATCTCTACAGCGTACAAAGGAGTACAGAAGTTATCTCTACAGCGCACAAAGGAGTACAGAAGGTATCTCTACAGCGTACAAAGGAGTACAGAAGGTATCTCTACAGCGCACAAAGGAGTACAGAAGGTATCTCTACAGCGCACAAAGGAGTACAGAAGGTATCTCTACAGCGCACAAAGGAGTACACAAGGTATCTCTACAGCGCACAAAGGAGTACAGAAGGTATCTCTACAGCGCACAAAGGAGTACAGGAAATATCTCTACAGCGTACAAAGGAGTACAGAAGGTATCTCTACAGCGCACAAAGGAGTACAGAAGGTATCTCTACAGCGCACAAAGGAGAACAGAAGGTATCTCTACAGCGCACAAAGGAGTACAGAAGGTATCTCTACAGCGCACAAAGGAGTACAGAAGGTATCTCTACAGCGCACAAAGGAGTACAGAAGGTATCTCTACAGCGCACAAAGGAGTACAGGAAATATCTCTAGAACGTACAAAGGAGTACACGAGGTATCTCTACAGCGTACAAAGGAGTACAGAAGGTATCTCTACAGCGCACAAAGGAGTACAGAAGGTATCTCTACAGCGCACAAAGGAGTACAGAAGGTATCTCTACAGCGCACAAAGGAGTACAGGAAATATCTCTAGAACGTACAAAGGAGTACACGAGGTATCTCTACAGCGTACAAAGGAGTACAGAAGGTATCTCTACAGCGTACAAAGGAGTACAGAAGGTATCTCTACAGCGCACAAAGGAGTACAGAAGGTATCTCTACAGCGCACAAAGGAGTACAGGAAATATCTCTAGAACGTACAAAGGAGTACACGAGGTATCTCTACAGCGTACAAAGGAGTACAGAAGGTATCTCTATAGCGCACAAAGGAGTACAGAAGGTATCTCTACAGCGCACAAAGGAGTACAGAAGGTATCTCCACAGCGCACAAAGGAGTACAGAAGGTATCTCTACAGCGCACAAAGGAGTACAAGAAATATCTCTAGAACGTACAAAGGAGTACACGAGGTATCTCTACAGTGTACAAAGGAGTACAGAAGGAATCTCTACAGCGCACAAAGGAGTACAAAAGGTATCTCTACAGCGAACAAAGGAGTACAGGAAATATCTCTAGAACGTACAAAGGAGTACACGAAGTATCTCTACAGCGTACAAAAGAGTACAGAAGGTATCTCTACAGCGCACAAAGGAGTACAGAAGGTATCTCTACAGCGCACAAAGGAGTACAGAAGGTATCTCTACAGCGCACAAAGGAGTACAGAAGGTATCTCTACAGCGCACAAAGGAGTACAGGAAATATCTCTAGAACGTACAAAGGAGTACACGAGGTATCTCTACAGCGTACAAAGGAGTACAGAAGGTATCTTTACAGCGCACAAAGGAGTACAGAAGGTATCTCTACAGCGCACAAAGGAGTACACAAGGTATCTCTACAGCGCAAAAAGGAGTACAGAAGGTATCGCTACAGCGCACAAAGGGGTACAGAAGGTATCTCTACAGCGCACAAAGGAGTACAGGAAATATCTCTAGAACGTACAAAGGAGTACACGAGGTATCTCTACAGCGCACAAAGGAGTACAGAAGGTATCTCTACAGCGCACAAAGGAGTACAGAAGGTATCTCTACAGCGCACAAAGGAGTACAGGAAATATCTCTAGAACGTACAAAGGAGTACACGAGGTATCTCTACAGCGCACAAAGGAGTACAGAAGGTATCTCTACAGCGCACAAAGGAGTACAGAAGGTATCTCTACAGCGCACAAAGGAGTACAGAAGGTATCTCTACAGCGCACAAAGGAGTACAGAAGGTATCTCTACAGCGCACATAGGAGTACAGAAGGTATCTCTACAGCGCACAAAGGAGTACAGAAGGTATCTCTAAAGCGCACAAAGGAGTACAGAAGGTATCTCTACAGCGCACAAAGGAGTACAGGAAATATCTCTAGAACGTACAAAGGAGTACACGAGGTATCTCTACAGCGTACAAAGGAGTACAGAAGGTATCTCTACAGCGCACAAAGGAGTACAGAAGGTATCTCTACAGCGTACAAAGGAATACAGAAGGTATCTCTACAGCGCACAAACGAGTACAGAAGGTATCTCTACAGCGCACAAAGGAGTACAGAAGGTATCTCTACAGCGCACAAAGAAGTACAGGAAATATCTCTAGAACGTACAAAGGAGTACACGAGGTATCTCTACAGCGTACAAAGGAGTACAGAAGGTATCTCTACAGCGCACAAAGGAGTACAGGAAATATCTCTAGAACGTACAAAGGAGTACACGAGGTATCTCTACAGCGTACAAAGGAGTACAGAAGGTATCTCTACAGCGCACAAAGGAGTACAGAAGGTATCTCTACAGCGCACAAAGGAGTACAGAAGGTATCTCTACAGCGCACAAAGGAGTACAGAAGGTATCTCTACAGCGCACAAAGGAGTACAGGAAATATCTCTAGAACGTACAAAGGAGTACACGAGCTATCTCTACAGCGTACAAAGGAGTACAGAAGGTATCTCTACAGCGCACAAAGGAGTACAGAAGGTATCTCTACAGCGCACAAAGGAGTACAGAAGGTATCTCTACAGCGCACAAAGGAGTACAGGAAATATCTCTAGAACGTACAAAGGAGTACATGAGGTATCTCTACAGCGTACAAAGGAGTACAGAAGGTATCTCTACAGCGTACAAAGGAGTACAGAAGGTATCTCTACAGCGCACAAAGGAGTACAGAAGGTATCTCTACAGCGCACAAAGGAGTACAGAAGGCATCTCTACAGCGCAAAAGGAGTACAGAAGGTATCTCTACAGCGCACAAAGGAGTACAGGAAATATCTCTAGAACGTACAAAGGAGTACACGAGGTATCTCTACAGCGTACAAAGGAGTACAGAAGGTATCTCTACAGCGCACAAAGGAGTACAGAAGGTATCTCTACAGCGCACAAAGGAGTACAGAAGGTATCTCTACAGCGCACAAAGGAGTACAGAAGGTATCTCTACAGCACACAAAGGAGTACAGAAGGTATCTCTACAGCGCACAAAGGAGTACAGAAGGTATCTTTACAGCGCACAAAGGAGTACAGGAAATATCTCTACAGCGTACAAAGGAGTACAGAAGGTATCTCTACAGCGCACAAAGGAGTACAGAAGGTATCTCTACAGCGCACAAAGGAGTACAGAAGGTATCTCTACAGCGCACAAAGGAGTACAGAAGGTATCTCTACAGCGCACAAAGGAGTACAGGAAATATCTCTAGAACGTACAAAGGAGTACACGAGGTATCTCTACAGCGCACAAAGGAGTACAGAAGGTATCTCTACAGCTTACAAAGGAGTACAGAAGGTATCTCTACAGCGCACAAAGGAGTACAGAAGGTATCTCTACAGCGCACAAAGGAGTACAGAAGGTATCTCTACAGCGCACAAAGGAGTACAGAAGGTATCTCTACAGCGCACAAAGGAGTACAGAAGGTAGCTCTACAGCGCACAAAGGAGTACAGAAGGTATCTCTACAGCGCACAAAGGAGTACAGAAGGTATCTCTACAGCGCACAAAGGAGTACAGAAGGTATCTCTACAGCGCACAAAGGAGTACAGAAGGTCTCTCTACAGCGCACAAAGGAGTACAGAAAATATCTCTAGAACGTACAAAGGAGTACACGAGGTTTCTCTACAGCGTACAAAGAAGTACAGAAGGTATCTCTACAGCGCACAAAGGAGTACAGAAGGTATCTCTACAGCGCATAAAAGAGTACAGAAGGTATCTCTACGGCGCACAAAGGAGTACAGAAGGTATCTCTACAGCGCACAAAGGAGTACAGAAGGTATCTCTACAGCGCACAAAGGAGTACAGAAGGTATCTCTAAAGCGCACAAAGAAGTACAGGAAATATCTCTAGAACGTACAAATGAGTACACGAGGTATCTCTACAGCGTACAAAGGAGTACAGAAGGTATCTCTACAGCGCACAAAGGAGTACAGAAGGTATCTCTACAGCGCACAAAGGAGTACACAAGGTATCTCTACAGCGCTTAAAGGAGTACAGATGGTATCTCTACAGCGCACAAAGGAGTACAGAAGGTATCTCTACAGCGCACAAAGGAGTAAAAAGGTATCTCTACAGCGCACAAAGGAGTACAGAAGGTATCTCTACAGCGCACAAAGGAGTACAGGAAATATCTCTAGAACGTACAAAGGAGTACACGAGGTATCTCTACAGCGTACAAAGGAGTACAGAAGGTATCTCTACAGCGCACAAAGGAGTACAGAAGGTATCTCTACAGCGCACAAAGGAGTACAGAAGGTATCTCTACAGCGCACAAAGGAGTACAGAAGGTATCTCTACAGCGCACAAAGGAGTACAGGAAATATCTCTAGAACGTACAAAGGAGTACACGAGGTATCTCTACAGCGTACAAAGGAGTACAGAAGGTATCTCTACAGCGCACAAAGGAGTACAGAAGGTATCTCTACAGCGCACAAAGGAGTACAGAAGGTATCTCTACAGCGCACAAAGGAGTACAGGAAATATCTTTAGAACGTACAAAGGAGTACTTGAGGTATCTCTACAGCGTACAAAGGAGTACAGAAGGTATCTCTACAGCGCACAAAGGAGTACAGAAGGTATCTCTACAGCGCACAAAGGAGTACAGAAGGTATCTCTACAGCGCACAAAGGAGTACAGGAAATATCTCTAGAACGTACAAAGGAGTACACGAGGTATCTCTACAGCGTACAAAGGAGTACAGAAGGTATCTCTACAGCGCACAAAGGAGTACAGAAGGTATCTCTACAGCGCACAAAGGAGAACAGAAGGTATCTCTACAGCGCACAAAGGAGTACAGAAGGTATCTCTACAGCGCACAAAGGAGTACAGAAGGTATCTCTACAGCGCACAAAGGAGTACAGGAAATATCTCTAGAACGTACAAAGGAGTACACGAGGTATCTCTACAGCGCACAAAGGAGTACAGAAGGTATCTCTACAGCGCACAAAGGAGTACAGAAGGTATCTCTACAGCGCACAAAGGAGTACAGGAAATATCTCTAGAACGTACAAAGGAGTACACGAGGTATCTCTACAGCGCACAAAGGAGTAGAGAAGGTATCTCTACAGCGCACAAAGGAGTACAGAAGGTATCTCTACAGTGCACAAAGGATTACAGAAGGTATCTCTACAGCGCACAAAGGAGTACAGAAGGTATCTCAACAGCGCACAAAGGAGTACAAAAGGTATCTCTACAGCGCACAAAGAAGTACAGAAGGTATCTCTACAGCGCACAAAGGAGTACAGAAGGTATCTCTACAGCGCACAAAGGAGTACAGAAGGTATCTCTACAGCGCACATAGGAGTACAGGAAATATCTCTAGAACGTACAAAGGAGTACACGAGTTATCTCTACAGCGTACAAAGGAGTACAGAAGGTATCTCTACAGCGCACAAAGGAGTACAGAAGGTATCTCTACAGCGCACAAAGGAGTACAGAAGGTATCTCTACAGCGCACAAAGGAGTACAGGAAATATCTCTAGAACGTACAAAGGAGTACACGAGGTATCTCTACAGCGCACAAAGGAGTACAGAAGGTATCTCTACAGCTTACAAAGGAGTACAGAAGGTATCTCTACAGCGCACAAAGGAGTACAGAAGGTATCTCTACAGCGCACAAAGGAGTACAGAAGGTATCTCTACAGCGCACAAAGGAGTACAGAAGGTATCTCTACAGCGCACAAAGGAGTACAGAAGGTAGCTCTACAGCGCACAAAGGAGTACAGAAGGTATCTCTACAGCGCACAAAGGAGTACAGAAGGTATCTCTACAGCGCACAAAGGAGTACAGAAGGTATCTCTACAGCGCACAAAGGAGTACAGAAGGTCTCTCTACAGCGCACAAAGGAGTACAGAAAATATCTCTAGAACGTACAAAGGAGTACACGAGGTTTCTCTACAGCGTACAAAGAAGTACAGAAGGTATCTCTACAGCGCACAAAGGAGTACAGAAGGTATCTCTACAGCGCATAAAAGAGTACAGAAGGTATCTCTACGGCGCACAAAGGAGTACAGAAGGTATCTCTACAGCGCACAAAGGAGTACAGAAGGTATCTCTACAGCGCACAAAGGAGTACAGAAGGTATCTCTAAAGCGCACAAAGAAGTACAGGAAATATCTCTAGAACGTACAAATGAGTACAC
Organism: Morinoia aosen; assembly: GCA_030386875.1. Lineage (NCBI taxonomy): Eukaryota > Metazoa > Arthropoda > Malacostraca > Amphipoda > Talitridae > Morinoia > Morinoia aosen. The sequence goes on along the minus strand of JASJYW010000027.1, from coordinate 36,895,841 downwards.
GAGGTATCTCTACAGCGTACAAAGGAGTACAGAAGGTATCTCTACAGCGCACAAAGGAGTACAGAAGGTATCTCTACAGCGCACAAAGGAGTACACAAGGTATCTCTACAGCGCTTAAAGGAGTACAGATGGTATCTCTACAGCGCACAAAGGAGTACAGAAGGTATCTCTACAGCGCACAAAGGAGTAAAAAGGTATCTCTACAGCGCACAAAGGAGTACAGAAGGTATCTCTACAGCGCACAAAGGAGTACAGGAAATATCTCTAGAACGTACAAAGGAGTACACGAGGTATCTCTACAGCGTACAAAGGAGTACAGAAGGTATCTCTACAGCGCACAAAGGAGTACAGAAGGTATCTCTACAGCGCACAAAGGAGTACAGAAGGTATCTCTACAGCGCACAAAGGAGTACAGAAGGTATCTCTACAGCGCACAAAGGAGTACAGGAAATATCTCTAGAACGTACAAACGAGTACACGAGGTATCTCTACAGCGTACAAAGGAGTACAGAAGGTATCTCTACAGCGCACAAAGGAGTACAGAAGGTATCTCTACAGCGCACAAAGGAGTACAGAAGGTATCTCTACAGCGCACAAAGGAGTACAGGAAATATCTTTAGAACGTACAAAGGAGTACTTGAGGTATCTCTACAGCGTACAAAGGAGTACAGAAGGTATCTCTACAGCGCACAAAGGAGTACAGAAGGTATCTCTACAGCGCACAAAGGAGTACAGAAGGTATCTCTACAGCGCACAAAGGAGTACAGGAAATATCTCTAGAACGTACAAAGGAGTACACGAGGTATCTCTACAGCGTACAAAGGAGTACAGAAGGTATCTCTACAGCGCACAAAGGAGTACAGAAGGTATCTCTACAGCGCACAAAGGAGAACAGAAGGTATCTCTACAGCGCACAAAGGAGTACAGAAGGTATCTCTACAGCGCACAAAGGAGTACAGAAGGTATCTCTACAGCGCACAAAGGAGTACAGGAAATATCTCTAGAACGTACAAAGGAGTACACGAGGTATCTCTACAGCGCACAAAGGAGTACAGAAGGTATCTCTACAGCGCACAAAGGAGTACAGAAGGTATCTCTACAGCGCACAAAGGAGTACAGGAAATATCTCTAGAACGTACAAAGGAGTACACGAGGTATCTCTACAGCGCACAAAGGAGTAGAGAAGGTATCTCTACAGCGCACAAAGGAGTACAGAAGGTATCTCTACAGTGCACAAAGGATTACAGAAGGTATCTCTACAGCGCACAAAGGAGTACAGAAGGTATCTCAACAGCGCACAAAGGAGTACAAAAGGTATCTCTACAGCGCACAAAGAAGTACAGAAGGTATCTCTACAGCGCACAAAGGAGTACAGAAGGTATCTCTACAGCGCACAAAGGAGTACAGAAGGTATCTCTACAGCGCACATAGGAGTACAGGAAATATCTCTAGAACGTACAAAGGAGTACACGAGTTATCTCTACAGCGTACAAAGGAGTACAGAAGGTATCTCTACAGCGCACAAAGGAGTACAGAAGGTATCTCTACAGCGCACAAAGGAGTACAGAAGGTATCTCTACAGCGCACAAAGGAGTACAGGAAATATCTCTAGAACGTACAAAGGAGTACACGAGGTATCTCTACAGCGTACAAAGGAGTACAGAAGGTATCTCTTCAGCGTACAAAGGAGTACAGAAGGTATCTCTACAGCGCACAAAGGAGTACAGAAGGTATCTCTACAGCGCACAAAGGAGTACAGGAAATATCTCTAGAACGTACAAAGGAGTACAGAAGGTATCTCTACAGCGTACAAAGGAGTACAGAAGGTATCTCTACAGCGCACAAAGGAGTACAGAAGGTATCTCTACAGCGCAGAAAGGAGTAAAGAAGGTATCTCTACAGCGCACAAAGGAGTACAGAAGGTATCTCTACAGCGCACAAAGGAGTACAGGAAATATCTCTAGAACGTACAAAGGAGTACACGAGGTATCTCTACAGCGTACAAAGGAGTACAGAAGGTATCTCTACAGCGCACAAAGGAGTACAGAAGGTATCTCTACAGCGCACAAAGGAGTACAGAAGGTATCTCTACAGCGCACAAAGGAGTACAGAAGGTATCTCTACAGCGCACAAAGGAGTACAGGAAATATCTCTAGAACGTACAAAGGAGTACACGAGGTATCTCTACAGCGTACAAAGGAGTACAGAAGGTATCTCTACAGCGCACAAAGGAGTACAGAAGGTATCTCTACAGCGCACAAAGGAGTACAGAAGGTATCTCTACAGCGCACAAAGGAGTACAAAAGGTATCTCTACAGCGCACAAAGGAGTACAGAAGGTATCTCTACAGCGCACAAAGGAGTACAGGAAATATCTCTACAGCGTACAAAGGAGTACAGAAGGTATCTCTACAGCGCACAAAGGAGTACAGAAGGTATCTCTACAGCGCACAAAGGAGTACAGAAGGTATCTCTACAGCGCACAAAGGAGTACAGAAGGTATCTCTACAGCGCACAAAGGAGTACAGGAAATATCTCTAGAACGTACAAAGGAGTACACGAGGTATCTCTACAGCGCACAAAGGAGTACAGAAGGTATCTCTACAGCGCACAAAGGAGTACAGAAGGTATCTCTACAGCGCACAAAGGAGTACAGAAGGTATCTCTACAGCGCACAAAGGAGTACAGAAGGTATCTCTACAGCGCACAAAGGAGTACAGAAGGTATCTCTACAGCGCACAAAGGAGTACAGAAGGTATCTCTACAGCGCACAAAGGAGTACAGGAAATATCTCTATAACGTACATAGGAGTACACGAGGTATCTCTACAGCGTACAAAGGAGTACAGAAGGTATCTCTACAGCGCATAAAGGAGTACAGAAGGTATCTCTACAGCGCACAAAGGAGTACAGAAGGTATCTCTACAGCGCACAAAGGAGTACAGAAGGTATCTCTACAGCGCACAAAGGAGTACAGGAAATATCTCTAGAACGTACAAAGGAGTACACGAGGTATCTCTACAGCGTACAAAGGAGTACAGAAGGTATCTCTACAGCGCACAAAGGAGTACAGAAGGTATCTCTACAGCGCACAAAGGAGAACAGAAGGTATCTCTACAGCGCACAAAGGAGTACAGAAGGTATCTCTACAGCGCACAAAGGAGTACAGAAGGTATCTCTACAGCGCACAAAGGAGTACAGGAAATATCTCTAGAACGTACAAAGGAGTACACGAGGTATCTCTACAGCGCACAAAGGAGTACAGAAGGTATCTCTACAGCGCACAAAGGAGTACAGAAGGTATCTCTACAGCGCACAAAGGAGTACAGGAAATATCTCTAGAACGTACAAAGGAGTACACGAGGTATCTCTACAGCGCACAAAGGAGTACAGAAGGTATCTCTACAGCGCACAAAGGAGTACAGAAGGTATCTCTACAGCGCACAAAGGAGTACAGAAGGTATCTCTACAGCGCACAAAGGAGTACAGAAGGTATCTCTACAGCGCACAAAGGAGTACAGAAGGTATCTCTACAGCGCACAAAGGAGTACAGGAAATATCTCTAGAACGTACAAAGGAGTACACGAGGTATCTCTACAGCGTACAAAGGAGTACAGAAGTTATCTCTACAGCGCACAAAGGAGTACAGAAGGTAGCTCTACAGCGCACAAAGGAGTACAGAAGGTACCTCTACAGCGCACAAAGGAGTACAGAAGGTATCTCTACAGCGCACAAAGGAGTACAGAAGGTATCTCTACAGCGCACAAAGGAGTACAGAAGGTCTCTCTACAGCGCACAAAGGAGTACAGAAAATATCTCTAGAACGTACAAAGGAGTACACGAGGTTTCTCTACAGCGTACAAAGAAGTACAGAAGGTATCTCTACAGCGCACAAAGGAGTACAGAAGGTATCTCTACAGCGCATAAAGGAGTACAGAAGGTATCTCTACGGCGCACAAAGGAGTACAGAAGGTATCTCTACAGCGCACAAAGGAGTACAGAAGGTATCTCTACAGCGCACAAAGGAGTACAGAAGGTATCTCTAAAGCGCACAAAGAAGTACAGGAAATATCTCTAGAACGTACAAATGAGTACACGAGGTATCTCTACAGCGTACAAAGGAGTACAGAAGGTATCTCTACAGCGCACAAAGGAGTACAGAAGGTATCTCTACAGCGCACAAAGATGTACACAAGGTATCTCTACAGCGCTTAAAGGAGTACAGATGGTATCTCTACAGCGCACAAAGGAGTACAGAAGGTATCTCTACAGCGCACAAAGGAGTAAAAAGGTATCTCTACAGCGCACAAAGGAGTACAGAAGGTATCTCTACAGCGCACAAAGGAGTACAGGAAATATCTCTAGAACGTACAAAGGAGTACACGAGGTATCTCTACAGCGTACAAAGGAGTACAGAAGGTATCTCTACAGCGCACAAAGGAGTACAGAAGGTATCTCTACAGCGCACAAAGGAGTACAGAAGGTATCTCTACAGCGCACAAAGGAGTACAGAAGGTATCTCTACAGCGCACAAAGGAGTACAGGAAATATCTCTAGAACGTACAAAGGAGTACACGAGGTATCTCTACAGCGTACAAAGGAGTACAGAAGGTATCTCTACAGCGCACAAAGGAGTACAGAAGGTATCTCCACAGCGCACAAAGGAGTACAGAAGGTATCTCTACAGCGCACAAAGGAGTACAGGAAATATCTCTAGAACGTACAAAGGAGTACACGAGGAATCTCTACAGCGTACAAAGGAGTACAGAAGGAATCTCTACAGCGCACAAAGGAGTACAGAAGGTATCTCTACAGCGAACAAAGGAGTACAGGAAATATCTCTAGAACGTACAAAGGAGTACACGAGGTATCTCTACAGCGTACAAAGGAGTAAAGAAGGTATCTCTACAGCGCACAAAGGAGTACAGAAGGTATCTCTACAGCGCACAAAGGAGTACAGAAGGTATCTCTACAGCGCACAAAGAAGTACAGGAAATATCTCTAGAACGTACAAAGGAGTACTCGAGGTATCTCTACAGCGTACAAAGGAGTACAGAAGGTATCTCTACAGCGTACAAAGGAGTACAGAAGGTATCTCTACAGCGCACAAAGGAGTACAGAAGGTATCTCTACAGCGCAGAAAGGAGTACAGAAGGTATCTCTACAGCGCACAAAGGAGTACAGAAGGTATCTCTACAGCGCACAAAGGAGTACAGGAAATATCTCTAGAACGTACAAAGGAGTACACGAGGTATTTCTACAGCGTACAAAGGAGTACAGAAGGTATCTCTACAGCGCACAAAGGAGTACAGAAGGTATCTCTACAGCGCACAAAGGAGTACAGAAGGTATCTCTACAGCGCACAAAGGAGTACAGAAGGTATCCCTTCAGCGCACAAAGGAGTACAGGAAATATCTCTAGAACGTACAAAGGAGTACACGAGGTATCTCTACAGCGTACAAAGGAGTACAGAAGGTATCTCTACAGCGCACAAAGGAGTACAGAAGGTATCTCTACAGCGCACAAAATAGTACAGAAGGTATCTCTACAGCGCACAAAGGAGTACAAAAGGTATCTCTACAGCGCACAAAGGAGTACAGAAGGTATCTCTACAGCGCACAAAGGAGTACAGGAAATATCTCTACAGCGTATAAAGGAGTACAGAAGGTATCTCTACAGCGCACAAAGGAGTACAGAAGGTATATCTACAGCGCACAAAGGAGTACAGAAGGTATCTCTACAGCGCACAAAGGAGTACAGAAGGTATCTCTACAGCGCACAAAGGAGTACAGGAAATATCTCTAGAACGTACAAAGGAGTACACGAGGTATCTCTACAGCGCACAAAGGAGTACAGAAGGTATCTCTACAGCGCACAAAGGAGTACAGAAGGTATCTCTACAGCGCACAAAGGAGTACAGAAGGTATCTCTACAGCGTACAAAGGAGTACAGAAGGTATCTCTACAGCGCACAAAGGAGTACAGAAGGTATCTCTACAGCGCACAAAGGAGTACAGAAGGTATCTCTACAGCGCACAAAGGAGTACAGGAAATATCTCTATAACGTACAAAGGAGTACACGAGGTATCTCTACAGCGCACAAAGGAGTACAGAAGGTATCTCTACAGCGCACAAAGGAGTACAGAAGGTATCTCTACAGCGCACAAAGAAGTACAGAAGGTATCTCTACAGCGCACAAAGGAGTACAGAAGGTATCTCTACAGCGCACAAAGGAGTACAGAAGGTATCTCTACAGCGCACAAAGGAGTACAGAAGGTATCTCTACAGCGCACAAAGGAGTACAGAAGGTATCTCTACAGCGCACAAAGGAGTACAGGAAATATCTCTAGAACGTACAAAGGAGTACACGAGGTATCTCTACAGCGTACAAAGGAGTACAGAAGGTATCTCTACAGCGCACAAAGGAGTACAGAAGGTATCTCTACAGCGCACAAAGGAGTACAGAAGGTATCTCTACAGCGCACAAAGGAGTACAGAAGGTATCTCTACAGCGCACAAAGGAGTACAGGAAATATCTCTAGAACGTACAAAGGAGTACACGAGGTATCTCTACAGCGTACAAAGGAGTACAGAAGGTATCTCTACAGCGCACAAAGGAGTACAGAAGGTATCTCTACAGCGCTTAAAGGAGAACAGAAGGTATCTCTACAGCGCACAAAGGAGTACAGAAGGTATCTCTACAGCGCACAAAGGAGTACAGAAGGTATCTCTACAGCGCACAAAGGAGTACAGGAAATATCTCTAGAACGTACAAAGGAGTACACGAGGTATCTCTACAGCGCACAAAGGAGTACAGAAGGTATCTCTACAGCGCACAAAGGAGTACAGAAGGTATCTCTACAGCGCACAAAGGAGTACAGGAAATATCTCTAGAACGTACAAAGGAGTACACGAGGTATCTCTACAGCGCACAAAGGAGTAGAGAAGGTATCTCTACAGCGCACAAAGGAGTACAGAAGGTATCTCTACAGTGCACAAAGGATTACAGAAGGTATCTCTACAGCGCACAAAGGAGTACAGAAGGTATCTCAACAGCGCACAAAGGAGTACAAAAGGTATCTCTACAGCGCACAAAGAAGTACAGAAGGTATCTCTACAGCGCACAAAGGAGTACAGAAGGTATCTCTACAGCGCACAAAGGAGTACAGAAGGTATCTCTACAGCGCACATAGGAGTACAGGAAATATCTCTAGAACGTACAAAGGAGTACACGAGTTATCTCTACAGCGTACAAAGGAGTACAGAAGGTATCTCTACAGCGCACAAAGGAGTACAGAAGGTATCTCTACAGCGCACAAAGGAGTACAGAAGGTATCTCTACAGCGCACAAAGGAGTACAGGAAATATCTCTAGAACGTACAAAGGAGTACACGAGGTATCTCTACAGCGTACAAAGGAGTACAGAAGGTATCTCTTCAGCGTACAAAGGAGTACAGAAGGTATCTCTACAGCGCACAAAGGAGTACAGAAGGTATCTCTACAGCACACAAAGGAGTACAGGAAATATCTCTAGAACGTACAAAGGAGTACAGAAGGTATCTCTACAGCGCACAAAGGAGTACAGAAGGTATCTCTACAGCGCAGAAAGGAGTAAAGAAGGTATCTCTACAGCGCACAAAGGAGTACAGAAGGTATCTCTACAGCGCACAAAAGAGTACAGGAAATATCTCTAGAACGTACAAAGGAGTACACGAGGTATCTCTACAGCGTACAAAGGAGTACAGAAGGTATCTCTACAGCGCACAAAGGAGTACAGAAGGTATCTCTACAGCGCACAAAGGAGTACAGAAGGTATCTCTACAGCGCACAAAGGAGTACAGAAGGTATCTCTACAGCGCACAAAGGAGTACAGGAAATATCTCTAGAACGTACAAAGGAGTACACGAGGTATCTCTACAGCGTACAAAGGAGTACAGAAGGTATCTCTACAGCGCACAAAGGAGTACAGAAGGTATCTCTACAGCGCACAAAGGAGTACAGAAGGTATCTCTACAGCGCACAAAGGAGTACAAAAGGTATCTCTACAGCGCACAAAGGAGTACAGAAGGTATCTCTACAGCGCACAAAGGAGTACAGGAAATATCTCTACAGCGTACAAAGGAGTACAGAAGGTATCTCTACAGCGCACAAAGGAGTACAGAAGGTATCTCTACAGCGCACAAAGGAGTACAGAAGGTATCTCTACAGCGCACAAAGGAGTACAGAAGGTATCTCTACAGCGCACAAAGGAGTACAGGAAATATCTCTAGAACGTACAAAGGAGTACACGAGGTATCTCTACAGCGCACAAAGGAGTACAGAAGGTATCTCTACAGCGCACAAAGGAGTACAGAAGGTATCTCTACAGCGCACAAAGGAGTACAGAAGGTATCTCTACAGCGCACAAAGGAGTACAGAAGGTATCTCTACAGCGCACAAAGGAGTACAGAAGGTATCTCTACAGCGCACAAAGGAGTACAGAAGGTATCTCTACAGCGCACAAAGGAGTACAGGAAATATCTCTATAACGTACATAGGAATACACGAGGTATCTCTACAGCGTACAAAGGAGTACAGAAGGTATCTCTACAGCGCATAAAGGAGTACAGAAGGTATCTCTACAGCGCACAAAGGAGTACAGAAGGTATCTCTACAGCGCACAAAGGAGTACAGAAGGTATCTCTACAGCGCACAAAGGAGTACAGGAAATATCTCTAGAACGTACAAAGGAGTACACGAGGTATCTCTACAGCGTACAAAGGAGTACAGAAGGTATCTCTACAGCGCACAAAGGAGTACAGAAGGTATCTCTACAGTGCACAAAGGAGAACAGAAGGTATCTCTACAGCGCACAAAGGAGTACAGAAGGTATCTCTACAGCGCACAAAGGAGTACAGAAGGTATCTCTACAGCGCACAAAGGAGTACAGGAAATATCTCTAGAACGTACAAAGGAGTACACGAGGTATCTCTACAGCGCACAAAGGAGTACAGAAGGTATCTCTACAGCGCACAAAGGAGTACAGAAGGTATCTCTACAGCGCACAAAGGAGTACAGGAAATATCTCTAGAACGTACAAAGGAGTACACGAGGTATCTCTACAGCGCACAAAGGAGTACAGAAGGTATCTCTACAGCGCACAAAGGAGTACAGAAGGTATCTCTACAGCGCACAAAGGAGTACAGAAGGTATCTCTACAGCGCACAAAGGAGTACAGAAGGTATCTCTACAGCGCACAAAGGAGTACAGAAGGTATCTCTACAGCGCACAAAGGAGTACAGGAAATATCTCTAGAACGTACAAAGGAGTACACGAGGTATCTCTACAGCGTACAAAGGAGTACAGAAGTTATCTCTACAGCGCACAAAGGAGTACAGAAGGTATCTCTACAGCGTACAAAGGAGTACAGAAGGTATCTCTACAGCGCACAAAGGAGTACAGAAGGTATCTCTACAGCGCACAAAGGAGTACAGAAGGTATCTCTACAGCGCACAAAGGAGTACACAAGGTATCTCTACAGCGCACAAAGGAGTACAGAAGGTATCTCTACAGCGCACAAAGGAGTACAGGAAATATCTCTACAGCGTACAAAGGAGTACAGAAGGTATCTCTACAGCGCACAAAGGAGTACAGAAGGTATCTCTACAGCGCACAAAGGAGAACAGAAGGTATCTCTACAGCGCACAAAGGAGTACAGAAGGTATCTCTACAGCGCACAAAGGAGTACAGAAGGTATCTCTACAGCGCACAAAGGAGTACAGAAGGTATCTCTACAGCGCACAAAGGAGTACAGGAAATATCTCTAGAACGTACAAAGGAGTACACGAGGTATCTCTACAGCGTACAAAGGAGTACAGAAGGTATCTCTACAGCGCACAAAGGAGTACAGAAGGTATCTCTACAGCGCACAAAGGAGTACAGAAGGTATCTCTACAGCGCACAAAGGAGTACAGGAAATATCTCTAGAACGTACAAAGGAGTACACGAGGTATCTCTACAGCGTACAAAGGAGTACAGAAGGTATCTCTACAGCTTACAAAGGAGTACAGAAGGTATCTCTACAGCGCACAAAGGAGTACAGAAGGTATCTCTACAGCGCACAAAGGAGTACAGGAAATATCTCTAGAACGTACAAAGGAGTACACGAGGTATCTCTACAGCGTACAAAGGAGTACAGAAGGTATCTCTATAGCGCACAAAGGAGTACAGAAGGTATCTCTACAGCGCACAAAGGAGTACAGAAGGTATCTCCACAGCGCACAAAGGAGTACAGAAGGTATCTCTACAGCGCACAAAGGAGTACAAGAAATATCTCTAGAACGTACAAAGGAGTACACGAGGTATCTCTACATTGTACAAAGGAGTACAGAAGGAATCTCTACAGCGCACAAAGGAGTACAAAAGGTATCTCTACAGCGAACAAAGGAGTACAGGAAATATCTCTAGAACGTACAAAGGAGTACACGAAGTATCTCTACAGCGTACAAAAGAGTACAGAAGGTATCTCTACAGCGCACAAAGGAGTACAGAAGGTATCTCTACAGCGCACAAAGGAGTACAGAAGGTATCTCTACAGCGCACAAAGGAGTACAGAAGGTATCTCTACAGCGCACAAAGGAGTACAGGAAATATCTCTAGAACGTACAAAGGAGTACACGAGGTATCTCTACAGCGTACAAAGGAGTACAGAAGGTATCTTTACAGCGCACAAAGGAGTACAGAAGGTATCTCTACAGCGCACAAAGGAGTACACAAGGTATCTCTACAGCGCAAAAAGGAGTACAGAAGGTATCGCTACAGCGCACAAAGGGGTACAGAAGGTATCTCTACAGCGCACAAAGGAGTACAGGAAATATCTCTAGAACGTACAAAGGAGTACACGAGGTATCTCTACAGCGCACAAAGGAGTACAGAAGGTATCTCTACAGCGCACAAAGGAGTACAGAAGGTATCTCTACAGCGCACAAAGGAGTACAGGAAATATCTCTAGAACGTACAAAGGAGTACACGAGGTATCTCTACAGCGCACAAAGGAGTACAGAAGGTATCTCTACAGCGCACAAAGGAGTACAGAAGGTATCTCTACAGCGCACAAAGGAGTACAGAAGGTATCTCTACAGCGCACAAAGGAGTACAGAAGGTATCTCTACAGCGCACATAGGAGTACAGAAGGTATCTCTACAGCGCACAAAGGAGTACAGAAGGTATCTCTAAAGCGCACAAAGGAGTACAGAAGGTATCTCTACAGCGCACAAAGGAGTACAGGAAATATCTCTAGAACGTACAAAGGAGTACACGAGGTATCTCTACAGCGTACAAAGGAGTACAGAAGGTATCTCTACAGCGCACAAAGGAGTACAGAAGGTATCTCTACAGCGTACAAAGGAATACAGAAGGTATCTCTACAGCGCACAAACGAGTACAGAAGGTATCTCTACAGCGCACAAAGGAGTACAGAAGGTATCTCTACAGCGCACAAAGAAGTACAGGAAATATCTCTAGAACGTACAAAGGAGTACACGAGGTATCTCTACAGCGTACAAAGGAGTACAGAAGGTATCTCTACAGCGCACAAAGGAGTACAGGAAATATCTCTAGAACGTACAAAGGAGTACACGAGGTATCTCTACAGCGTACAAAGGAGTACAGAAGGTATCTCTACAGCGCACAAAGGAGTACAGAAGGTATCTCTACAGCGCACAAAGGAGTACAGAAGGTATCTCTACAGCGCACAAAGGAGTACAGAAGGTATCTCTACAGCGCACAAAGGAGTACAGGAAATATCTCTAGAACGTACAAAGGAGTACACGAGCTATCTCTACAGCGTACAAAGGAGTACAGAAGGTATCTCTACAGCGCACAAAGGAGTACAGAAGGTATCTCTACAGCGCACAAAGGAGTACAGAAGGTATCTCTACAGCGCACAAAGGAGTACAGGAAATATCTCTAGAACGTACAAAGGAGTACATGAGGTATCTCTACAGCGTACAAAGGAGTACAGAAGGTATCTCTACAGCGTACAAAGGAGTACAGAAGGTATCTCTACAGCGCACAAAGGAGTACAGAAGGTATCTCTACAGCGCACAAAGGAGTACAGAAGGCATCTCTACAGCGCAAAAGGAGTACAGAAGGTATCTCTACAGCGCACAAAGGAGTACAGGAAATATCTCTAGAACGTACAAAGGAGTACACGAGGTATCTCTACAGCGTACAAAGGAGTACAGAAGGTATCTCTACAGCGCACAAAGGAGTACAGAAGGTATCTCTACAGCGCACAAAGGAGTACAGAAGGTATCTCTACAGCGCACAAAGGAGTACAGAAGGTATCTCTACAGCGCACAAAGGAGTACAGGAAATATCTCTAGAACGTACAAAGGAGTACACGAGGTATCTCTACAGCGCACAAAGGAGTACAGAAGGTATCTCTACAGCGCACAAAGGAGTACAGAAGGTATCTCTACAGCGCACAAAGGAGTACAGAAGGTATCTCTACAGCGCACAAAGGAGTACAGAAGGTATCTCTACAGCGCACAAAGGAGTACAGAAGGTATCTCTACAGCGCACAAAGGAGTACAGAAGGTATCTCTACAGCGCACAAAGGAGTACAGGAAATATCTCTATAACGTACATAGGAGTACACGAGGTATCTCTACAGCGTACAAAGGAGTACAGAAGGTATCTCTACAGCGCATAAAGGAGTACAGAAGGTATCTCTACAGCGCACAAAGGAGTACAGAAGGTATCTCTACAGCGCACAAAGGAGTACAGAAGGTATCTCTACAGCGCACAAAGGAGTACAGGAAATATCTCTAGAACGTACAAAGGAGTACACGAGGTATCTCTACAGCGTACAAAGGAGTACAGAAGGTATCTCTACAGCGCACAAAGGAGTACAGAAGGTATCTCTACAGCGCACAAAGGAGAACAGAAGGTATCTCTACAGCGCACAAAGGAGTACAGAAGGTATCTCTACAGCGCACAAAGGAGTACAGAAGGTATCTCTACAGCGCACAAAGGAGTACAGGAAATATCTCTAGAACGTACAAAGGAGTACACGAGGTATCTCTACAGCGCACAAAGGAGTACAGAAGGTATCTCTACAGCGCACAAAGGAGTACAGAAGGTATCTCTACAGCGCACAAAGGAGTACAGGAAATATCTCTAGAACGTACAAAGGAGTACACGAGGTATCTCTACAGCGCACAAAGGAGTACAGAAGGTATCTCTACAGCGCACAAAGGAGTACAGAAGGTATCTCTACAGCGCACAAAGGAGTACAGAAGGTATCTCTACAGCGCACAAAGGAGTACAGAAGGTATCTCTACAGCGCACAAAGGAGTACAGAAGGTATCTCTACAGCGCACAAAGGAGTACAGGAAATATCTCTAGAACGTACAAAGGAGTACACGAGGTATCTCTACAGCGTACAAAGGAGTACAGAAGTTATCTCTACAGCGCACAAAGGAGTACAGAAGGTATCTCTACAGCGTACAAAGGAGTACAGAAGGTATCTCTACAGCGCACAAAGGAGTACAGAAGGTATCTCTACAGCGCACAAAGGAGTACAGAAGGTATCTCTACAGCGCACAAAGGAGTACACAAGGTATCTCTACAGCGCACAAAGGAGTACAGAAGGTATCTCTACAGCGCACAAAGGAGTACAGGAAATATCTCTACAGCGTACAAAGGAGTACAGAAGGTATCTCTACAGCGCACAAAGGAGTACAGAAGGTATCTCTACAGCGCACAAAGGAGAACAGAAGGTATCTCTACAGCGCACAAAGGAGTACAGAAGGTATCTCTACAGCGCACAAAGGAGTACACAAGGTATCTCTACAGCGCACAAAGGAGTACAGAAGGTATCTCTACAGCGCACAAAGGAGTACAGGAAATATCTCTAGAACGTACAAAGGAGTACACGAGGTATCTCTACAGCGTACAAAGGAGTACAGAAGGTATCTCTACAGCGCACAAAGGAGTACAGGAAATATCTCTAGAACGTACAAAGGAGTACACGAGGTATCTCTACAGCGTACAAAGGAGTACAGAAGGTATCTCTACAGCGTACAAAGGAGTACAGAAGGTATCTCTACAGCGCACAAAGGAGTACAGAAGGTATCTCTACAGCGCACAAAGGAGTACAGGAAATATCTCTAGAACGTACAAAGGAGTACACGAGGTATCTCTACAGCGTACAAAGGAGTACAGAAGGTATCTCTATAGCGCACAAAGGAGTACAGAAGGTATCTCTACAGCGCACAAAGGAGTACAGAAGGTATCTCCACAGCGCACAAAGGAGTACAGAAGGTATCTCTACAGCGCACAAAGGAGTACAAGAAATATCTCTAGAACGTACAAAGGAGTACACGAGGTATCTCTACAGTGTACAAAGGAGTACAGAAGGAATCTCTACAGCGCACAAAGGAGTACAAAAGGTATCTCTACAGCGAACAAAGGAGTACAGGAAATATCTCTAGAACGTACAAAGGAGTACACGAAGTATCTCTACAGCGTACAAAAGAGTACAGAAGGTATCTCTACAGCGCACAAAGGAGTACAGAAGGTATCTCTACAGCGCACAAAGGAGTACAGAAGGTATCTCTACAGCGCACAAAGGAGTACAGAAGGTATCTCTACAGCGCACAAAGGAGTACAGGAAATATCTCTAGAACGTACAAAGGAGTACACGAGGTATCTCTACAGCGTACAAAGGAGTACAGAAGGTATCTTTACAGCGCACAAAGGAGTACAGAAGGTATCTCTACAGCGCACAAAGAAGTACACAAGGTATCTCTACAGCGCAAAAAGGAGTACAGAAGGTATCGCTACAGCGCACAAAGGGGTACAGAAGGTATCTCTACAGCGCACAAAGGAGTACAGGAAATATCTCTAGAACGTACAAAGGAGTACACGAGGTATCTCTACAGCGCACAAAGGAGTACAGAAGGTATCTCTACAGCGCACAAAGGAGTACAGAAGGTATCTCTACAGCGCACAAAGGAGTACAGAAGGTATCTCTACAGCGCACAAAGGAGTACAGAAGGTATCTCTACAGCGCACATAGGAGTACAGAAGGTATCTCTACAGCGCACAAAGGAGTACAGAAGGTATCTCTAAAGCGCACAAAGGAGTACAGAAGGTATCTCTACAGCGCACAAAGGAGTACAGGAAATATCTCTAGAACGTACAAAGGAGTACACGAGGTATCTCTACAGCGTACAAAGGAGTACAGAAGGTTTCTCTACAGCGCACAAAGGAGTACAGAAGGTATCTCTACAGCGTACAAAGGAATACAGAAGGTATCTCTACAGCGCACAAACGAGTACAGAAGGTATCTCTACAGCGCACAAAGGAGTACAGAAGGTATCTCTACAGCGCACAAAGAAGTACAGGAAATATCTCTAGAACGTACAAAGGAGTACACGAGGTATCTCTACAGCGTACAAAGGAGTACAGAAGGTATCTCTACAGCGCACAAAGGAGTACAGGAAATATCTCTAGAACGTACAAAGGAGTACACGAGGTATCTCTACAGCGTACAAAGGAGTACAGAAGGTATCTCTACAGCGCACAAAGGAGTACAGAAGGTATCTCTACAGCGCACAAAGGAGTACAGAAGGTATCTCTACAGCGCACAAAGGAGTACAGAAGGTATCTCTACAGCGCACAAAGGAGTACAGGAAATATCTCTAGAACGTACAAAGGAGTACACGAGCTATCTCTACAGCGTACAAAGGAGTACAGAAGGTATCTCTACAGCGCACAAAGGAGTACAGAAGGTATCTCTACAGCGCACAAAGGAGTACAGAAGGTATCTCTACAGCGCACAAAGGAGTACAGGAAATATCTCTAGAACGTACAAAGGAGTACATGAGGTATCTCTACAGCGTACAAAGGAGTACAGAAGGTATCTCTACAGCGTACAAAGGAGTACAGAAGGTATCTCTACAGCGCACAAAGGAGTACAGAAGGTATCTCTACAGCGCACAAAGGAGTACAGAAGGCATCTCTACAGCGCAAAAGGAGTACAGAAGGTATCTCTACAGCGCACAAAGGAGTACAGGAAATATCTCTAGAACGTACAAAGGAGTACACGAGGTATCTCTACAGCGTACAAAGGAGTACAGAAGGTATCTCTACAGCGCACAAAGGAGTACAGAAGGTATCTCTACAGCGCACAAAGGAGTACAGAAGGTATCTCTACAGCGCACAAAGGAGTACAGAAGGTATCTCTACAGCACACAAAGGAGTACAGAAGGTATCTCTACAGCGCACAAAGGAGTACAGAAGGTATCTTTACAGCGCACAAAGGAGTACAGGAAATATCTCTACAGCGTACAAAGGAGTACAGAAGGTATCTCTACAGCGCACAAAGGAGTACAGAAGGTATCTCTACAGCGCACAAAGGAGTACAGAAGGTATCTCTACAGCGCACAAAGGAGTACAGAAGGTATCTCTACAGCGCACAAAGGAGTACAGGAAATATCTCTAGAACGTACAAAGGAGTACACGAGGTATCTCTACAGCGCACAAAGGAGTACAGAAGGTATCTCTACAGCTTACAAAGGAGTACAGAAGGTATCTCTACAGCGCACAAAGGAGTACAGAAGGTATCTCTACAGCGCACAAAGGAGTACAGAAGGTATCTCTACAGCGCACAAAGGAGTACAGAAGGTATCTCTACAGCGCACAAAGGAGTACAGAAGGTAGCTCTACAGCGCACAAAGGAGTACAGAAGGTATCTCTACAGCGCACAAAGGAGTACAGAAGGTATCTCTACAGCGCACAAAGGAGTACAGAAGGTATCTCTACAGCGCACAAAGGAGTACAGAAGGTCTCTCTACAGCGCACAAAGGAGTACAGAAAATATCTCTAGAACGTACAAAGGAGTACACGAGGTTTCTCTACAGCGTACAAAGAAGTACAGAAGGTATCTCTACAGCGCACAAAGGAGTACAGAAGGTATCTCTACAGCGCATAAAGGAGTACAGAAGGTATCTCTACGGCGCACAAAGGAGTACAGAAGGTATCTCTACAGCGCACAAAGGAGTACAGAAGGTATCTCTACAGCGCACAAAGGAGTACAGAAGGTATCTCTAAAGCGCACAAAGAAGTACAGGAAATATCTCTAGAACGTACAAATGAGTACACGAGGTATCTCTACAGCGTACAAAGGAGTACAGAAGGTATCTCTACAGCGCACAAAGGAGTACAGAAGGTATCTCTACAGCGCACAAAGGAGTACACAAGGTATCTCTACAGCGCTTAAAGGAGTACAGATGGTATCTCTACAGCGCACAAAGGAGTACAGAAGGTATCTCTACAGCGCACAAAGGAGTAAAAAGGTATCTCTACAGCGCACAAAGGAGTACAGAAGGTATCTCTACAGCGCACAAAGGAGTACAGGAAATATCTCTAGAACGTACAAAGGAGTACACGAGGTATCTCTACAGCGTACAAAGGAGTACAGAAGGTATCTCTACAGCGCACAAAGGAGTACAGAAGGTATCTCTACAGCGCACAAAGGAGTACAGAAGGTATCTCTACAGCGCACAAAGGAGTACAGAAGGTATCTCTACAGCACACAAAGGAGTACAGGAAATATCTCTAGAACGTACAAAGGAGTACACGAGGTATCTCTACAGCGTACAAAGGAGTACAGAAGGTATCTCTACAGCGCACAAAGGAGTACAGAAGGTATCTCTACAGCGCACAAAGGAGTACAGAAGGTATCTCTACAGCGCACAAAGGAGTACAGGAAATATCTTTAGAACGTACAAAGGAGTACTTGAGGTATCTCTACAGCGTACAAAGGAGTACAGAAGGTATCTCTACAGCGCACAAAGGAGTACAGAAGGTATCTCTACAGCGCACAAAGGAGTACAGAAGGTATCTCTACAGCGCACAAAGGAGTACAGGAAATATCTCTAGAACGTACAAAGGAGTACACGAGGTATCTCTACAGCGCACAAAGGAGTAGAGAAGGTATCTCTACAGCGCACAAAGGAGTACAGAAGGTATCTCTACAGTGCACAAAGGATTACAGAAGGTATCTCTACAGCGCACAAAGGAGTACAGAAGGTATCTCAACAGCGCACAAAGGAGTACAAAAGGTATCTCTACAGCGCACAAAGAAGTACAGAAGGTATCTCTACAGCGCACAAAGGAGTACAGAAGGTATCTCTACAGCGCACAAAGGAGTACAGAAGGTATCTCTACAGCGCACATAGGAGTACAGGAAATATCTCTAGAACGTACAAAGGAGTACACGAGTTATCTCTACAGCGTACAAAGGAGTACAGAAGGTATCTCTACAGCGCACAAAGGAGTACAGAAGGTATCTCTACAGCGCACAAAGGAGTACAGAAGGTATCTCTACAGCGCACAAAGGAGTACAGGAAATATCTCTAGAACGTACAAAGGAGTACACGAGGTATCTCTACAGCGTACAAAGGAGTACAGAAGGTATCTCTTCAGCGTACAAAGGAGTACAGAAGGTATCTCTACAGCGCACAAAGGAGTACAGAAGGTATCTCTACAGCGCACAAAGGAGTACAGGAAATATCTCTAGAACGTACAAAGGAGTACAGAAGGTATCTCTACAGCGTACAAAGGAGTACAGAAGGTATCTCTACAGCGCACAAAGGAGTACAGAAGGTATCTCTACAGCGCAGAAAGGAGTAAAGAAGGTATCTCTACAGCGCACAAAGGAGTACAGAAGGTATCTCTACAGCGCACAAAGGAGTACAGGAAATATCTCTAGAACGTACAAAGGAGTACACGAGGTATCTCTACAGCGTACAAAGGAGTACAGAAGGTATCTCTACAGCGCACAAAGGAGTACAGAAGGTATCTCTACAGCGCACAAAGGAGTACAGAAGGTATCTCTACAGCGCACAAAGGAGTACAGAAGGTATCTCTACAGCGCACAAAGGAGTACAGGAAATATCTCTAGAACGTACAAAGGAGTACACGAGGTATCTCTACAGCGTACAAAGGAGTACAGAAGGTATCTCTACAGCGCACAAAGGAGTACAGAAGGTATCTCTACAGCGCACAAAGGAGTACAGAAGGTATCTCTACAGCGCACAAAGGAGTACAAAAGGTATCTCTACAGCGCACAAAGGAGTACAGAAGGTATCTCTACAGCGCACAAAGGAGTACAGGAAATATCTCTACAGCGTACAAAGGAGTACAGAAGGTATCTCTACAGCGCACAAAGGAGTACAGAAGGTATCTCTACAGCGCACAAAGGAGTACAGAAGGTATCTCTACAGCGCACAAAGGAGTACAGAAGGTATCTCTACAGCGCACAAAGGAGTACAGGAAATATCTCTAGAACGTACAAAGGAGTACACGAGGTATCTCTACAGCGCACAAAGGAGTACAGAAGGTATCTCTACAGCGCACAAAGGAGTACAGAAGGTATCTCTACAGCGCACAAAGGAGTACAGAAGGTATCTCTACAGCGCACAAAGGAGTACAGAAGGTATCTCTACAGCGCACAAAGGAGTACAGAAGGTATCTCTACAGCGCACAAAGGAGTACAGAAGGTATCTCTACAGCGCACAAAGGAGTACAGGAAATATCTCTATAACGTACATAGGAGTACACGAGGTATCTCTACAGCGTACAAAGGAGTACAGAAGGTATCTCTACAGCGCATAAAGGAGTACAGAAGGTATCTCTACAGCGCACAAAGGAGTACAGAAGGTATCTCTACAGCGCACAAAGGAGTACAGAAGGTATCTCTACAGCGCACAAAGGAGTACAGGAAATATCTCTAGAACGTACAAAGGAGTACACGAGGTATCTCTACAGCGTACAAAGGAGTACAGAAGGTATCTCTACAGCGCACAAAGGAGTACAGAAGGTATCTCTACAGCGCACAAAGGAGAACAGAAGGTATCTCTACAGCGCACAAAGGAGTACAGAAGTTATCTCTACAGCGCACAAAGGAGTACAGAAGGTATCTCTACAGCGCACAAAGGAGTACAGGAAATATCTCTAGAACGTACAAAGGAGTACACGAGGTATCTCTACAGCGCACAAAGGAGTACAGAAGGTATCTCTACAGCGCACAAAGGAGTACAGAAGGTATCTCTACAGCGCACAAAGGAGTACAGGAAATATCTCTAGAACGTACAAAGGAGTACACGAGGTATCTCTACAGCGCACAAAGGAGTACAGAAGGTATCTCTACAGCGCACAAAGGAGTACAGAAGGTATCTCTACAGCGCACAAAGGAGTACAGAAGGTATCTCTACAGCGCACAAAGGAGTACAGAAGGTATCTCTACAGCGCACAAAGGAGTACAGAAGGTATCTCTACAGCGCACAAAGGAGTACAGGAAATATCTCTAGAACGTACAAAGGAGTACACGAGGTATCTCTACAGCGTACAAAGGAGTACAGAAGTTATCTCTACAGCGCACAAAGGAGTACAGAAGGTAGCTCTACAGCGCACAAAGGAGTACAGAAGGTACCTCTACAGCGCACAAAGGAGTACAGAAGGTATCTCTACAGCGCACAAAGGAGTACAGAAGGTATCTCTACAGCGCACAAAGGAGTACAGAAGGTCTCTCTACAGCGCACAAAGGAGTACAGAAAATATCTCTAGAACGTACAAAGGAGTACACGAGGTTTCTCTACAGCGTACAAAGAAGTACAGAAGGTATCTCTACAGCGCACAAAGGAGTACAGAAGGTATCTCTACAGCGCATAAAGGAGTACAGAAGGTATCTCTACGGCGCACAAAGGAGTACAGAAGGTATCTCTACAGCGCACAAAGGAGTACAGAAGGTATCTCTACAGCGCACAAAGGAGTACAGAAGGTATCTCTAAAGCGCACAAAGAAGTACAGGAAATATCTCTAGAACGTACAAATGAGTACACGAGGTATCTCTACAGCGTACAAAGGAGTACAGAAGGTATCTCTACAGCGCACAAAGGAGTACAGAAGGTATCTCTACAGCGCACAAAGGAGTACACAAGGTATCTCTACAGCGCTTAAAGGAGTACAGATGGTATCTCTACAGCGCACAAAGGAGTACAGAAGGTATCTCTACAGCGCACAAAGGAGTAAAAAGGTATCTCTACAGCGCACAAAGGAGTACAGAAGGTATCTCTACAGCGCACAAAGGAGTACAGGAAATATCTCTAGAACGTACAAAGGAGTACACGAGGTATCTCTACAGCGTACAAAGGAGTACAGAAGGTATCTCTACAGCGCACAAAGGAGTACAGAAGGTATCTCTACAGCGCACAAAGGAGTACAGAAGGTATCTCTACAGCGCACAAAGGAGTACAGAAGGTATCTCTACAGCGCACAAAGGAGTACAGGAAATATCTCTAGAACGTACAAAGGAGTACACGAGGTATCTCTACAGCGTACAAAGGAATACAGAAGGTATCTCTACAGCGCACAAAGGAGTACAGAAGGTATCTCCACAGCGCACAAAGGAGTACAGAAGGTATCTCTACAGCGCACAAAGGAGTACAGGAAATATCTCTAGAACGTACAAAGGAGTACACGAGGAATCTCTACAGCGTACAAAGGAGTACAGAAGGAATCTCTACAGCGCACAAAGGAGTACAGAAGGTATCTCTACAGCGAACAAAGGAGTACAGGAAATATCTCTAGAACGTACAAAGGAGTACACGAGGTATCTCTACAGCGTACAAAGGAGTAAAGAAGGTATCTCTACAGCGCACAAAGGAGTACAGAAGGTATCTCTACAGCGCACAAAGGAGTACAGAAGGTATCTCTACAGCGCACAAAGAAGTACAGGAAATATCTCTAGAACGTACAAAGGAGTACTCGAGGTATCTCTACAGCGTACAAAGGAGTACAGAAGGTATCTCTACAGCGTACAAAGGAGTACAGAAGGTATCTCTACAGCGCACAAAGGAGTACAGAAGGTATCTCTACAGCGCAGAAAGGAGTACAGAAGGTATCTCTACAGCGCACAAAGGAGTACAGAAGGTATCTCTACAGCGCACAAAGGAGTACAGGAAATATCTCTAGAACGTACAAAGGAGTACACGAGGTATTTCAACAGCGTACAAAGGAGTACAGAAGGTATCTCTACAGCGCACAAAGGAGTACAGAAGGTATCTCTACAGCGCACAAAGGAGTACAGAAGGTATCTCTACAGCGCACAAAGGAGTACAGAAGGTATCCCTTCAGCGCACAAAGGAGTACAGGAAATATCTCTAGAACGTACAAAGGAGTACACGAGGTATCTCTACAGCGTACAAAGGAGTACAGAAGGTATCTCTACAGCGCACAAAGGAGTACAGAAGGTATCTCTACAGCGCACAAAATAGTACAGAAGGTATCTCTACAGCGCACAAAGGAGTACAAAAGGTATCTCTACAGCGCACAAAGGAGTACAGAAGGTATCTCTACAGCGCACAAAGGAGTACAGGAAATATCTCTACAGCGTACAAAGGAGTACAGAAGGTATCTCTACAGCGCACAAAGGAGTACAGAAGGTATCTCTACAGCGCACAAAGGAGTACAGAAGGTATCTCTACAGCGCACAAAGGAGTACAGAAGGTATCTCTACAGCGCACAAAGGAGTACAGGAAATATCTCTAGAACGTACAAAGGAGTACACGAGGTATCTCTACAGCGCACAAAGGAGTACAGAAGGTATCTCTACAGCGCACAAAGGAGTACAGAAGGTATCTCTACAGCGCACAAAGGAGTACAGAAGGTATATCTACAGCGTACAAAGGAGTACAGAAGGTATCTCTACAGCGCACAAAGGAGTACAGAAGGTATCTCTACAGCGCACAAAGGAGTACAGAAGGTATCTATACAGCGCACAAAGGAGTACAGGAAATATCTCTATAACGTACAAAGGAGTACAAGAGGTATCTCTACAGCGCACAAAGGAGTACAGAAGGTATCTCTACAGCGCACAAAGGAGTACAGAAGGTATCTCTACAGCGCACAAAGAAGTACAGAAGGTATCTCTACAGCGCACAAAGGAGTACAGAAGGTATCTCTACAGCGCACAAAGGAGTACAGAAGGTATCTCTACAGCGCACAAAGGAGTACAGAAGGTATCTCTACAGCGCACAAAGGAGTACAGAAGGTATCTCTACAGCGCACAAAGGAGTACAGGAAATATCTCTAGAACGTACAAAGGAGTACACGAGGTATCTCTACAGCGTACAAAGGAGTACAGAAGGTATCTCTACAGCGCACAAAGGAGTACAGAAGGTATCTCTACAGCGCACAAAGGAGTACAGAAGGTATCTCTACAGCGCACAAAGGAGTACAGAAGGTATCTCTACAGCGCACAAAGGAGTACAGGAAATATCTCTAGAACGTACAAAGGAGTACACGAGGTATCTCTACAGCGTACAAAGGAGTACAGAAGGTATCTCTACAGCGCACAAAGGAGTACAGAAGGTATCTCTACAGCGCACAAAGGAGAACAGAAGGTATCTCTACAGCGCACAAAGGAGTACAGAAGGTATCTCTACAGCGCACAAAGGAGTACAGAAGGTATCTCTACAGCGCACAAAGGAGTACAGGAAATATCTCTAGAACGTACAAAGGAGTACACGAGGTATCTCTACAGCGCACAAAGGAGTACAGAAGGTATCTCTACAGCGCACAAAGGAGTACAGAAGGTATCTCTACAGCGCACAAAGGAGTACAGGAAATATCTCTAGAACGTACAAAGGAGTACACGAGGTATCTCTACAGCGCACAAAGGAGTAGAGAAGGTATCTCTACAGCGCACAAAGGAGTACAGAAGGTATCTCTACAGTGCACAAAGGATTACAGAAGGTATCTCTACAGCGCACAAAGGAGTACAGAAGGTATCTCAACAGCGCACAAAGGAGTACAAAAGGTATCTCTACAGCGCACAAAGAAGTACAGAAGGTATCTCTACAGCGCACAAAGGAGTACAGAAGGTATCTCTACAGCGCACAAAGGAGTACAGAAGGTATCTCTACAGCGCACATAGGAGTACAGGAAATATCTCTAGAACGTACAAAGGAGTACACGAGTTATCTCTACAGCGTACAAAGGAGTACAGAAGGTATCTCTACAGCGCACAAAGGAGTACAGAAGGTATCTCTACAGCGCACAAAGGAGTACAGAAGGTATCTCTACAGCGCACAAAGGAGTACAGGAAATATCTCTAGAACGTACAAAGGAGTACACGAGGTATCTCTACAGCGTACAAAGGAGTACAGAAGGTATCTCTTCAGCGTACAAAGGAGTACAGAAGGTATCTCTACAGCGCACAAAGGAGTACAGAAGGTATCTCTACAGCGCACAAAGGAGTACAGGAAATATCTCTAGAACGTACAAAGGAGTACAGAAGGTATCTCTACAGCGCACAAAGGAGTACAGAAGGTATCTCTACAGCGCAGAAAGGAGTAAAGAAGGTATCTCTACAGCGCACAAAGGAGTACAGAAGGTATCTCTACAGCGCACAAAGGAGTACAGGAAATATCTCTAGAACGTACAAAGGAGTACACGAGGTATCTCTACAGCGTACAAAGGAGTACAGAAGGTATCTCTACAGCGCACAAAGGAGTACAGAAGGTATCTCTACAGCGCACAAAGGAGTACAGAAGGTATCTCTACAGCGCACAAAGGAGTACAGAAGGTATCTCTACAGCGCACAAAGGAGTACAGGAAATATCTCTAGAACGTACAAAGGAGTACACGAGGTATCTCTACAGCGTACAAAGGAGTACAGAAGGTATCTCTACAGCGCACAAAGGAGTACAGAAGGTATCTCTACAGCGCACAAAGGAGTACAGAAGGTATCTCTACAGCGCACAAAGGAGTACAAAAGGTATCTCTACAGCGCACAAAGGAGTACAGAAGGTATCTCTACAGCGCACAAAGGAGTACAGGAAATATCTCTACAGCGTACAAAGGAGTACAGAAGGTATCTCTACAGCGCACAAAGGAGTACAGAAGGTATCTCTACAGCGCACAAAGGAGTACAGAAGGTATCTCTACAGCGCACAAAGGAGTACAGAAGGTATCTCTACAGCGCACAAAGGAGTACAGGAAATATCTCTAGAACGTACAAAGGAGTACACGAGGTATCTCTACAGCGCACAAAGGAGTACAGAAGGTATCTCTACAGCGCACAAAGGAGTACAGAAGGTATCTCTACAGCGCACAAAGGAGTACAGAAGGTATCTCTACAGCGCACAAAGGAGTACAGAAGGTATCTCTACAGCGCACAAAGGAGTACAGAAGGTATCTCTACAGCGCACAAAGGAGTACAGAAGGTATCTCTACAGCGCACAAAGGAGTACAGGAAATATCTCTATAACGTACATAGGAGTACACGAGGTATCTCTACAGCGTACAAAGGAGTACAGAAGGTATCTCTACAGCGCATAAAGGAGTACAGAAGGTATCTCTACAGCGCACAAAGGAGTACAGAAGGTATCTCTACAGCGCACAAAGAAGTACAGAAGGTATCTCTACAGCGCACAAAGGAGTACAGAAGGTATCTCTACAGCGCACAAAGGAGTACAGAAGGTATCTCTACAGCGCACAAAGGAGTACAGAAGGTATCTCTACAGCGCACAAAGGAGTACAGAAGGTATCTCTACAGCGCACAAAGGAGTACAGGAAATATCTCTAGAACGTACAAAGGAGTACACGAGGTATCTCTACAGCGTACAAAGGAGTACAGAAGGTATCTCTACAGCGCACAAAGGAGTACAGAAGGTATCTCTACAGCGCACAAAGGAGTACAGAAGGTATCTCTACAGCGCACAAAGGAGTACAAAAGGTATCTCTACAGCGCACAAAGGAGTACAGGAAATATCTCTAGAACGTACAAAGGAGTACACGAGGTATCTCTACAGCGTACAAAGGAGTACAGAAGGTATCTCTACAGCGCACAAAGGAGTACAGAAGGTATCTCTACAGCGCACAAAGGAGAACAGAAGGTATCTCTACAGCGCACAAAGGAGTACAGAAGGTATCTCTACAGCGCACAAAGGAGTACAGAAGGTATCTCTACAGCGCACAAAGGAGTACAGGAAATATCTCTAGAACGTACAAAGGAGTACACGAGGTATCTCTACAGCGCACAAAGGAGTACAGAAGGTATCTCTACAGCGCACAAAGGAGTACAGAAGGTATCTCTACAGCGCACAAAGGAGTACAGGAAATATCTCTAGAACGTACAAAGGAGTACACGAGGTATCTCTACAGCGCACAAAGGAGTAGAGAAGGTATCTCTACAGCGCACAAAGGAGTACAGAAGGTATCTCTACAGTGCACAAAGGATTACAGAAGGTATCTCTACAGCGCACAAAGGAGTACAGAAGGTATCTCAACAGCGCACAAAGGAGTACAAAAGGTATCTCTACAGCGCACAAAGAAGTACAGAAGGTATCTCTACAGCGCACAAAGGAGAACAGAAGGTATCTCTACAGCGCACAAAGGAGTACAGAAGGTATCTCTACAGCGCACATAGGAGTACAGGAAATATCTCTAGAACGTACAAAGGAGTACACGAGTTATCTCTACAGCGTACAAAGGAGTACAGAAGGTATCTCTACAGCGCACAAAGGAGTACAGAAGGTATCTCTACAGCGCACAAAGGAGTACAGAAGGTATCTCTACAGCGCACAAAGGAGTACAGGAAATATCTCTAGAACGTACAAAGGAGTACACGAGGTATCTCTACAGCGTACAAAGGAGTACAGAAGGTATCTCTTCAGCGTACAAAGGAGTACAGAAGGTATCTCTACAGCGCACAAAGGAGTGCAGAAGGTATCTCTACAGCGCACAAAGGAGTAAAGGAAATATCTCTAGAACGTACAAAGGAGTACAGAAGGTATCTCTACAGCGCACAAAGGAGTACAGAAGGTATCTCTACAGCGCAGAAAGGAGTAAAGAAGGTATCTCTACAGCGCACAAAGGAGTACAGAAGGTATCTCTACAGCGCACAAAGGAGTACAGGAAATATCTCTAGAACGTACAAAGGAGTACACGAGGTATCTCTACTGCGTACAAAGGAGTACAGAAGGTATCTCTACAGCGCACAAAGGAGTACAGAAGGTATCTCTACAGCGCACAAAGGAGTACAGAAGGTATCTCTACAGCGCACAAAGGAGTACAGAAGGTATCTCTACAGCGCACAAAGGAGTACAGGAAATATCTCTAGAACGTACAAAGGAGTACACGAGGTATCTCTACAGCGTACAAAGGAGTACAGAAGGTATCTCTACAGCGCACAAAGGAGTACAGAAGGTATCTCTACAGCGCACAAAGGAGTACAGAAGGTATCTCTACAGCGCACAAAGGAGTACAAAAGGTATCTCTACAGCGCACAAAGGAGTACAGAAGGTATCTCTACAGCGCACAAAGGAGTACAGGAAATATCTCTACAGCGTACAAAGGAGTACAGAAGGTATCTCTACAGCGCACAAAGGAGTACAGAAGGTATCTCTACAGCGCACAAAGGAGTACAGAAGGTATCTCTACAGCGCACAAAGGAGTACAGAAGGTATCTCTACAGCGCACAAAGGAGTACAGGAAATATCTCTAGAACGTACAAAGGAGTACACGAGGTATCTCTACAGCGCACAAAGGAGTACAGAAGGTATCTCTACAGCGCACAAAGGAGTACAGAAGGTATCTCTACAGCGCACAAAGGAGTACAGAAGGTATCTCTACAGCGCACAAAGGAGTACAGAAGGTATCTCTACAGCGCACAAAGGAGTACAGAAGGTATCTCTACAGCGCACAAAGGAGTACAGAAGGTATCTCTACAGCGCACAAAGGAGTACAGGAAATATCTCTATAACGTACATAGGAGTACACGAGGTATCTCTACAGCGTACAAAGGAGTACAGAAGGTATCTCTACAGCGCATAAAGGAGTACAGAAGGTATCTCTACAGCGCACAAAGGAGTACAGAAGGTATCTCTACAGCGCACAAAGGAGTACAGAAGGTATCTCTACAGCGCACAAAGGAGTACAGGAAATATCTCTAGAACGTACAAAGGAGTACACGAGGTATCTCTACAGCGTACAAAGGAGTACAGAAGGTATCTCTACAGCGCACAAAGGAGTACAGAAGGTATCTCTACAGCGCACAAAGGAGAACAGAAGGTATCTCTACAGCGCACAAAGGAGTACAGAAGGTATCTCTACAGCGCACAAAGGAGTACAGAAGGTATCTCTACAGCGCACAAAGGAGTACAGGAAATATCTCTAGAACGTACAAAGGAGTACACGAGGTATCTCTACAGCGCACAAAGGAGTACAGAAGGTATCTCTACAGCGCACAAAGGAGTACAGAAGGTATCTCTACAGCGCACAAAGGAGTACAGGAAATATCTCTAGAACGTACAAAGGAGTACACGAGGTATCTCTACAGCGCACAAAGGAGTACAGAAGGTATCTCTACAGCGCACAAAGGAGTACAGAAGGTATCTCTACAGCGCACAAAGGAGTACAGAAGGTATCTCTACAGCGCACAAAGGAGTACAGAAGGTATCTCTACAGCGCACAAAGGAGTACAGAAGGTATCTCTACAGCGCACAAAGGAGTACAGGAAATATCTCTAGAACGTACAAAGGAGTACACGAGGTATCTCTACAGCGTACAAAGGAGTACAGAAGTTATCTCTACAGCGCACAAAGGAGTACAGAAGGTATCTCTACAGCGTACAAAGGAGTACAGAAGGTATCTCTACAGCGCACAAAGGAGTACAGAAGGTATCTCTACAGCGCACAAAGGAGTACAGAAGGTATCTCTACAGCGCACAAAGGAGTACACAAGGTATCTCTACAGCGCACAAAGGAGTACAGAAGGTATCTCTACAGCGCACAAAGGAGTACAGGAAATATCTCTACAGCGTACAAAGGAGTACAGAAGGTATCTCTACAGCGCACAAAGGAGTACAGAAGGTATCTCTACAGCGCACAAAGGAGAACAGAAGGTATCTCTACAGCGCACAAAGGAGTACAGAAGGTATCTCTACAGCGCACAAAGGAGTACAGAAGGTATCTCTACAGCGCACAAAGGAGTACAGAAGGTATCTCTACAGCGCACAAAGGAGTACAGGAAATATCTCTAGAACGTACAAAGGAGTACACGAGGTATCTCTACAGCGTACAAAGGAGTACAGAAGGTATCTCTACAGCGCACAAAGGAGTACAGAAGGTATCTCTACAGCGCACAAAGGAGTACAGAAGGTATCTCTACAGCGCACAAAGGAGTACAGGAAATATCTCTAGAACGTACAAAGGAGTACACGAGGTATCTCTACAGCGTACAAAGGAGTACAGAAGGTATCTCTACAGCGTACAAAGGAGTACAGAAGGTATCTCTACAGCGCACAAAGGAGTACAGAAGGTATCTCTACAGCGCACAAAGCAGTACAGGAAATATCTCTAGAACGTACAAAGGAGTACACGAGGTATCTCTACAGCGTACAAAGGAGTACAGAAGGTATCTCTATAGCGCACAAAGGAGTACAGAAGGTATCTCTACAGCGCACAAAGGAGTACAGAAGGTATCTCCACAGCGCACAAAGGAGTACAGAAGGTATCTCTACAGCGCACAAAGGAGTACAAGAAATATCTCTAGAACGTACAAAGGAGTACACGAGGTATCTCTACAGTGTACAAAGGAGTACAGAAGGAATCTCTACAGCGCACAAAGGAGTACAAAAGGTATCTCTACAGCGAACAAAGGAGTACAGGAAATATCTCTAGAACGTACAAAGGAGTACACGAAGTATCTCTACAGCGTACAAAAGAGTACAGAAGGTATCTCTACAGCGCACAAAGGAGTACAGAAGGTATCTCTACAGCGCACAAAGGAGTACAGAAGGTATCTCTACAGCGCACAAAGGAGTACAGAAGGTATCTCTACAGCGCACAAAGGAGTACAGGAAATATCTCTAGAACGTACAAAGGAGTACACGAGGTATCTCTACAGCGTACAAAGGAGTACAGAAGGTATCTTTACAGCGCACAAAGGAGTACAGAAGGTATCTCTACAGCGCACAAAGGAGTACACAAGGTATCTCTACAGCGCAAAAAGGAGTACAGAAGGTATCGCTACAGCGCACAAAGGGGTACAGAAGGTATCTCTACAGCGCACAAAGGAGTACAGGAAATATCTCTAGAACGTACAAAGGAGTACACGAGGTATCTCTACAGCGCACAAAGGAGTACAGAAGGTATCTCTACAGCGCACAAAGGAGTACAGAAGGTATCTCTACAGCGCACAAAGGAGTACAGGAAATATCTCTAGAACGTACAAAGGAGTACACGAGGTATCTCTACAGCGCACAAAGGAGTACAGAAGGTATCTCTACAGCGCACAAAGGAGTACAGAAGGTATCTCTACAGCGCACAAAGGAGTACAGAAGGTATCTCTACAGCGCACAAAGGAGTACAGAAGGTATCTCTACAGCGCACATAGGAGTACAGAAGGTATCTCTACAGCGCACAAAGGAGTACAGAAGGTATCTCTAAAGCGCACAAAGGAGTACAGAAGGTATCTCTACAGCGCACAAAGGAATACAGGAAATATCTCTAGAACGTACAAAGGAGTACACGAGGTATCTCTACAGCGTACAAAGGAGTACAGAAGGTATCTCTACAGCGCACAAAGGAGTACAGAAGGTATCTCTACAGCGTACAAAGGAATACAGAAGGTATCTCTACAGCGCACAAACGAGTACAGAAGGTATCTCTACAGCGCACAAAGGAGTACAGAAGGTATCTCTACAGCGCACAAAGAAGTACAGGAAATATCTCTAGAACGTACAAAGGAGTACACGAGGTATCTCTACAGCGTACAAAGGAGTACAGAAGGTATCTTTACAGCGCACAAAGGAGTACAGGAAATATCTCTAGAACGTACAAAGGAGTACACGAGGTATCTCTACAGCGTACAAAGGAGTACAGAAGGTATCTCTACAGCGCACAAAGGAGTACAGAAGGTATCTCTACAGCGCACAAAGGAGTACAGAAGGTATCTCTACAGCGCAAAAGGAGTACAGAAGGTATCTCTACAGCGCACAAAGGAGTACAGGAAATATCTCTAGAACGTACAAAGGAGTACACGAGGTATCTCTACAGCGTACAAAGGAGTACAGAAGGTATCTCTACAGCGCACAAAGGAGTACAGAAGGTATCTCTACAGCGCACAAAGGAGTACAGAAGGTATCTCTACAGCGCACAAAGGAGTACAGAAGGTATCTCTACAGCACACAAAGGAGTACAGAAGGTATCTCTACAGCGCACAAAGGAGTACAGAAGGTATCTTTACAGCGCACAAAGAAGTACAGGAAATATCTCTACAGCGTACAAAGGAGTACAGAAGGTATCTCTACAGCGCACAAAGGAGTACAGAAGGTATCTCTACAGCGCACAAAGGAGTACAGGAAATATCTCTAGAACGTACAAAGGAGTACACGAGGTATCTCTACAGCGCACAAAGGAGTACAGAAGGTATCTCTACAGCTTACAAAGGAGTACAGAAGGTATCTCTACAGCGCACAAAGGAGTACAGAAGGTATCTCTACAGCGCACAAAGGAGTACAGAAGGTATCTCTACAGCGCACAAAGGAGTACAGAAGGTATCTCTACAGCGCACAAAGGAGTACAGAAGGTAGCTCTACAGCGCACAAAGGAGTACAGAAGGTATCTCTACAGCGCACAAAGGAGTACAGAAGGTATCTCTACAGCGCACAAAGGAGTACAGAAGGTATCTCTACAGCGCACAAAGGAGTACAGAAGGTCTCTCTACAGCGCACAAAGGAGTACAGAAAATATCTCTAGAACGTACAAAAGAGTACACGAGGTTTCTCTACAGCGTACAAAGAAGTACAGAAGGTATCTCTACAGCGCACAAAGGAGTACAGAAGGTATCTCTACAGCGCATAAAGGAGTACAGAAGGTATCTCTACGGCGCACAAAGGAGTACAGAAGGTATCTCTACAGCGCACAAAGGAGTACAGAAGGTATCTCTACAGCGCACAAAGGAGTACAGAAGGTATCTCTAAAGCGCACAAAGAAGTACAGGAAATATCTCTAGAACGTACAAATGAGTACACGAGGTATCTCTACAGCGTACAAAGGAGTACAGAAGGTATCTCTACAGCGCACAAAGGAGTACAGAAGGTATCTCTACAGCGCACAAAGGAGTACACAAGGTATCTCTACAGCGCTTAAAGGAGTACAGATGGTATCTCTACAGCGCACAAAGGAGTACAGAAGGTATCTCTACAGCGCACAAAGGAGTAAAAAGGTATCTCTACAGCGCACAAAGGAGTACAGAAGGTATCTCTACAGCGCACAAAGGAGTACAGGAAATATCTCTAGAACGTACAAAGGAGTACACGAGGTATCTCTACAGCGTACAAAGGAGTACAGAAGGTATCTCTACAGCGCACAAAGGAGTACAGAAGGTATCTCTAGGTATCTCTACAGCGCACAAAGGAGTACAGAAGGTATCTCTACAGCGCACAAAGGAGTACAGAAGGTATCTCTACAGCGCACAAAGGAGTACAGGAAATATCTCTAGAACGTACAAAGGAGTACACGAGGTATCTCTACAGCGTACAAAGGAGTACAGAAGGTATCTCTACAGCGCACAAAGGAGTACAGAAGGTATCTCTACAGCGCACAAAGGAGTACAGAAGGTATCTCTACAGCGCACAAAGGAGTACAGGAAATATCTTTAGAACGTACAAAGGAGTACTTGAGGTATCTCTACAGCGTACAAAGGAGTACAGAAGGTATCTCTACAGCGCACAAAGGAGTACAGAAGGTATCTCTACAGCGCACAAAGGAGTACAGAAGGTATCTCTACAGCGCACAAAGGAGTACAGGAAATATCTCTAGAACGTACAAAGGAGTACACGAGGTATCTCTACAGCGTACAAAGGAGTACAGAAGGTATCTCTACAGCGCACAAAGGAGTACAGAAGGTATCTCTACAGCGCACAAAGGAGAACAGAAGGTATCTCTACAGCGCACAAAGGAGTACAGAAGGTATCTCTACAGCGCACAAAGGAGTACAGAAGGTATCTCTACAGCGCACAAAGGAGTACAGGAAATATCTCTAGAACGTACAAAGGAGTACACGAGGTATCTCTACAGCGCACAAAGGAGTACAGAAGGTATCTCTACAGCGCACAAAGGAGTACAGAAGGTATCTCTACAGCGCACAAAGGAGTACAGGAAATATCTCTAGAACGTACAAAGGAGTACACGAGGTATCTCTACAGCGCACAAAGGAGTAGAGAAGGTATCTCTACAGCGCACAAAGGAGTACAGAAGGTATCTCTACAGTGCACAAAGGATTACAGAAGGTATCTCTACAGCGCACAAAGGAGTACAGAAGGTATCTCAACAGCGCACAAAGGAGTACAAAAGGTATCTCTACAGCGCACAAAGAAGTACAGAAGGTATCTCTACAGCGCACAAAGGAGTACAGAAGGTATCTCTACAGCGCACAAAGGAGTACAGAAGGTATCTCTACAGCGCACATAGGAGTACAGGAAATATCTCTAGAACGTACAAAGGAGTACACGAGTTATCTCTACAGCGTACAAAGGAGTACAGAAGGTATCTCTACAGCGCACAAAGGAGTACAGAAGGTATCTCTACAGCGCACAAAGGAGTACAGAAGGTATCTCTACAGCGCACAAAGGAGTACAGGAAATATCTCTAGAACGTACAAAGGAGTACACGAGGTATCTCTACAGCGTACAAAGGAGTACAGAAGGTATCTCTTCAGCGTACAAAGGAGTACAGAAGGTATCTCTACAGCGCACAAAGGAGTACAGAAGGTATCTCTACAGCGCACAAAGGAGTACAGGAAATATCTCTAGAACGTACAAAGGAGTACAGAAGGTATCTCTACAGCGTACAAAGGAGTACAGAAGGTATCTCTACAGCGCACAAAGGAGTACAGAAGGTATCTCTACAGCGCAGAAAGGAGTAAAGAAGGTATCTCTACAGCGCACAAAGGAGTACAGAAGGTATCTCTACAGCGCACAAAGGAGTACAGGAAATATCTCTAGAACGTACAAAGGAGTACACGAGGTATCTCTACAGCGTACAAAGGAGTACAGAAGGTATCTCTACAGCGCACAAAGGAGTACAGAAGGTATCTCTACAGCGCACAAAGGAGTACAGAAGGTATCTCTACAGCGCACAAAGGAGTACAGAAGGTATCTCTACAGCGCACAAAGGAGTACAGGAAATATCTCTAGAACGTACAAAGGAGTACACGAGGTATCTCTACAGCGTACAAAGGAGTACAGAAGGTATCTCTACAGCGCACAAAGGAGTACAGAAGGTATCTCTACAGCGCACAAAGGAGTACAGAAGGTATCTCTACAGCGCACAAAGGAGTACAAAAGGTATCTCTACAGCGCACAAAGGAGTACAGAAGGTATCTCTACAGCGCACAAAGGAGTACAGGAAATATCTCTACAGCGTACAAAGGAGTACAGAAGGTATCTCTACAGCGCACAAAGGAGTACAGAAGGTATCTCTACAGCGCACAAAGGAGTACAGAAGGTATCTCTACAGCGCACAAAGGAGTACAGAAGGTATCTCTACAGCGCACAAAGGAGTACAGGAAATATCTCTAGAACGTACAAAGGAGTACACGAGGTATCTCTACAGCGCACAAAGGAGTACAGAAGGTATCTCTACAGCGCACAAAGGAGTACAGAAGGTATCTCTACAGCGCACAAAGGAGTACAGAAGGTATCTCTACAGCGCACAAAGGAGTACAGAAGGTATCTCTACAGCGCACAAAGGAGTACAGAAGGTATCTCTACAGCACACAAAGGAGTACAGAAGGTATCTCTACAGCGCACAAAGGAGTACAGGAAATATCTCTATAACGTACATAGGAGTACACGAGGTATCTCTACAGCGTACAAAGGAGTACAGAAGGTATCTCTACAGCGCATAAAGGAGTACAGAAGGTATCTCTACAGCACACAAAGGAGTACAGAAGGTATCTCTACAGCGCACAAAGGAGTACAGAAGGTATCTCTACAGCGCACAAAGGAGTACAGGAAATATCTCTAGAACGTACAAAGGAGTACACGAGGTATCTCTACAGCGTACAAAGGAGTACAGAAGGTATCTCTACAGCGCACAAAGGAGTACAGAAGGTATCTCTACAGCGCACAAAGGAGAACAGAAGGTATCTCTACAGCGCACAAAGGAGTACAGAAGGTATCTCTACAGCGCACAAAGGAGTACAGAAGGTATCTCTACAGCGCACAAAGGAGTACAGGAAATATCTCTAGAACGTACAAAGGAGTACACGAGGTATCTCTACAGCGCACAAAGGAGTACAGAAGGTATCTCTACAGCGCACAAAGGAGTACAGAAGGTATCTCTACAGCGCACAAAGGAGTACAGGAAATATCTCTAGAACGTACAAAGGAGTACACGAGGTATCTCTACAGCGCACAAAGGAGTACAGAAGGTATCTCAACAGCGCACAAAGGAGTACAGAAGGTATCTCTACAGCGCACAAAGGAGTACAGAAGGTATCTCTACAGCGCACAAAGGAGTACAGAAGGTATCTCTACAGCGCACAAAGGAGTACAGAAGGTATCTCTACAGCGCACAAAGGAGTACAGGAAATATCTCTAGAACGTACAAAGGAGTACACGAGGTATCTCTACAGCGTACAAAGGAGTACAGAAGTTATCTCTACAGCGCATAAAGGAGTACAGAAGGTAGCTCTACAGCGCACAAAGGAGTACAGAAGGTACCTCTACAGCGCACAAAGGAGTACAGAAGGTATCTCTACAGCGCACAAAGGAGTACAGAAGGTATCTCTACAGCGCACAAAGGAGTACAGAAGGTCTCTCTACAGCGCACAAAGGAGTACAGAAAATATCTCTAGAACGTACAAAGGAGTATACGAGGTTTCTCTACAGCGTACAAAGAAGTACAGAAGGTATCTCTACAGCGCACAAAGGAGTACAGAAGGTATCTCTACAGCGCATAAAGGAGTACAGAAGGTATCTCTACGGCGCACAAAGGAGTACAGAAGGTATCTCTACAGCGCACAAAGGAGTACAGAAGGTATCTCTACAGCGCACAAAGGAGTACAGAAGGTATCTCTAAAGCGCACAAAGAAGTACAGGAAATATCTCTAGAACGTACAAATGAGTACACGAGGTATCTCTACAGCGTACAAAGGAGTACAGAAGGTATCTCTACAGCGCACAAAGGAGTACAGAAGGTATCTCTACAGCGCACAAAGGAGTACACAAGGTATCTCTACAGCGCTTAAAGGAGTACAGATGGTATCTCTACAGCGCACAAAGGAGTACAGAAGGTATCTCTACAGCGCACAAAGGAGTAAAAAGGTATCTCTACAGCGCACAAAGGAGTACAGAAGGTATCTCTACAGCGCACAAAGGAGTACAGGAAATATCTCTAGAACGTACAAAGGAGTACACGAGGTATCTCTACAGCGTACAAAGGAGTACAGAAGGTATCTCTACAGCGCACAAAGGAGTACAGAAGGTATCTCTACAGCGCACAAAGGAGTACAGAAGGTATCTCTACAGCGCACAAAGGAGTACAGAAGGTATCTCTACAGCGCACAAAGGAGTACAGGAAATATCTCTAGAACGTACAAAGGAGTACACGAGGTATCTCTACAGCGTACAAAGGAGTACAGAAGGTATCTCTACAGCGCACAAAGGAGTACAGAAGGTATCTCTACAGCGCACAAAGGAGTACAGAAGGTATCTCTACAGCGCACAAAGGAGTACAGGAAATATCTTTAGAACGTACAAAGGAGTACTTGAGGTATCTCTACAGCGTACAAAGGAGTACAGAAGGTATCTCTACAGCGCACAAAGGAGTACAGAAGGTATCTCTACAGCGCACAAAGGAGTACAGAAGGTATCTCTACAGCGCACAAAGGAGTACAGGAAATATCTCTAGAACGTACAAAGGAGTACACGAGGTATCTCTACAGCGTACAAAGGAGTACAGAAGGTATCTCTACAGCGCACAAAGGAGTACAGAAGGTATCTCTACAGCGCACAAAGGAGAACAGAAGGTATCTCTACAGCGCACAAAGGAGTACAGAAGGTATCTCTACAGCGCACAAAGGAGTACAGAAGGTATCTCTACAGCGCACAAAGGAGTACAGGAAATATCTCTAGAACGTACAAAGGAGTACACGAGGTATCTCTACAGCGCACAAAGGAGTACAGAAGGTATCTCTACAGCGCACAAAGGAGTACAGAAGGTATCTCTACAGCGCACAAAGGAGTACAGGAAATATCTCTAGAACGTACAAAGGAGTACACGAGGTATCTCTACAGCGCACAAAGAAGTAGAGAAGGTATCTCTACAGCGCACAAAGGAGTACAGAAGGTATCTCTACAGTGCACAAAGGATTACAGAAGGTATCTCTACAGCGCACAAAGGAGTACAGAAGGTATCTCAACAGCGCACAAAGGAGTACAAAAGGTATCTCTACAGCGCACAAAGAAGTACAGAAGGTATCTCTACAGCGCACAAAGGAGTACAGAAGGTATCTCTACAGCGCACAAAGGAGTACAGAAGGTATCTCTACAGCGCACATAGAGTACAGGAAATATCTCTAGAACGTACAAAGGAGTACAGGAAATATCTCTAGAACGTACAAAGGAGTACACGAGGTATCTCTACAGCGTACAAAGAAGTACAGAAGGTATCTCTACAGCGCACAAAGGAGTACAGAAGGTATCTCTACAGCGCACAAAGGAGTACAGAAGGTATCTCTACAACGCACAAAGGAGTACAGAAGGTATCTCTACAGCGCACAAAGGAGTACAGGAAATATCTCTAGAACGTACAAAGGAGTACACGAGGTATCTCTACAGCGTACAAAGGAGTACAGAAGGTATCTCTACAGCGCACAAAGGAGTACAGAAGGTATCTCTACAGCGCACAAAGGAGAACAGAAGGTATCTCTACAGCGCACAAAGGAGTACAGAAGGTATCTCTACAGCGCACAAAGGAGTACAGAAGGTATCTCTACAGCGCAGAAAGGAGTACAGGAAATATCTCTAGAACGTACAAAGGAGTACACGAGGTTTCTCTACAGCGCACAAAGGAGTACAGAAGGTATCTCTACAGCGCACAAAGGAGTACAGAAGGTATCTCTACAGCGCACAAAGGAGTACAGGAAATATCTCTAGAACGTACAAAGGAGTACACGAGGTATCTCTACAGCGCACAAAGGAGTACAGAAGGTATCTCAACAGCGCACAAAGGAGTACAGAAGGTATCTCTACAGCGCACAAAGGAGTACAGAAGGTATCTCTACAGCGCACAAAGGAGTACAGAAGGTATCTCTACAGCGCACAAAGGAGTACAGAAGGTATCTCTACAGCGCACAAAGGAGTACAGGAAATATCTCTAGAACGTACAAAGGAGTACACGAGGTATCTCTACAGCGTACAAAGGAGTACAGAAGTTATCTCTACAGCGCATAAAGGAGTACAGAAGGTAGCTCTACAGCGCACAAAGGAGTACAGAAGGTACCTCTACAGCGCACAAAGGAGTACAGAAGGTATCTCTACAGCGCACAAAGGAGTACAGAAGGTATCTCTACAGCGCACAAAGGAGTACAGAAGGTGTCTCTACAGCGCACAAAGGAGTACAGAAAATATCTCTAGAACGTACAAAGGAGTACACGAGGTTTCTCTACAGCGTACAAAGAAGTACAGAAGGTATCTCTACAGCGCACAAAGGAGTACAGAAGGTATCTCTACAGCGCATAAAGGAGTACAGAAGGTATCTCTACGGCGCACAAAGGAGTACAGAAGGTATCTCTACAGCGCACAAAGGAGTACAGAAGGTATCTCTACAGCGCACAAAGGAGTACAGAAGGTATCTCTACAGCGCACAAAGGAGTACAGAAGGTATCTCTACAGCGCACAAAGGAGTACAAAAGGTATCTCTACAGCGCACAAAGGAGTACAGAAGGTATCTCTACAGCGCACAAAGGAGTACAGGAAATATCTCTACAGCGTACAAAGGAGTACAGAAGGTATCTCTACAGCGCACAAAGGAGTACAGAAGGTATCTCTACAGCGCACAAAGGAGTACAGAAGGTATCTCTACAGCGCACAAAGGAGTACAGAAGGTATCTCTACAGCGCACAAAGGAGTACAGGAAATATCTCTAGAACGTACAAAGGAGTACACGAGGTATCTCTACAGCGCACAAAGGAGTACAGAAGGTATCTCTACAGCGCACAAAGGAGTACAGAAGGTATCTCTACAGCGCACAAAGGAGTACAGAAGGTATCTCTACAGCGCACAAAGGAGTACAGAAGGTATCTCTACAGCGCACAAAGGAGTACAGAAGGTATCTCTACAGCGCACAAAGGAGTACAGAAGGTATCTCTACAGCGCACAAAGGAGTACAGGAAATATCTCTATAACGTACATAGGAGTACACGAGGTATCTCTACAGCGTACAAAGGAGTACAGAAGGTATCTCTACAGCGCATAAAGGAGTACAGAAGGTATCTCTACAGCGCACAAAGGAGTACAGAAGGTATCTCTACAGCGCACAAAGGAGTACAGAAGGTATCTCTACAGCGCACAAAGGAGTACAGGAAATATCTCTAGAACGTACAAAGGAGTACACGAGGTATCTCTACAGCGTACAAAGGAGTACAGAAGGTATCTCTACAGCGCACAAAGGAGTACAGAAGGTATCTCTACAGCGCACAAAGGAGAACAGAAGGTATCTCTACAGCGCACAAAGGAGTACAGAAGGTATCTCTACAGCGCACAAAGGAGTACAGAAGGTATCTCTACAGCGCACAAAGGAGTACCGGAAATATCTCTAGAACGTACAAAGGAGTACACGAGGTATCTCTACAGCGCACAAAGGAGTACAGAAGGTATCTCTACAGCGCACAAAGGAGTACAGAAGGTATCTCTACAGCGCACAAAGGAGTACAGGAAATATCTCTAGAACGTACAAAGGAGTACACGA
The DNA here is from genome assembly GCA_030386875.1 of Morinoia aosen. Lineage (NCBI taxonomy): Eukaryota > Metazoa > Arthropoda > Malacostraca > Amphipoda > Talitridae > Morinoia > Morinoia aosen. The sequence goes on along the minus strand of JASJYW010000027.1, from coordinate 36,855,807 downwards.
GGTATCTCTACAGCGCACAAAGGAGTACAGAAGGTATCTCAACAGCGCACAAAGGAGTACAGAAGGTATCTCTACAGCGCACAAAGGAGTACAGAAGGTATCTCTACAGCGCACAAAGGAGTACAGAAGGTATCTCTACAGCGCACAAAGGAGTACAGAAGGTATCTCTACAGCGCACAAAGGAGTACAGGAAATATCTCTAGAACGTACAAAGGAGTACACGAGGTATCTCTACAGCGTACAAAGGAGTACAGAAGTTATCTCTACAGCGCACAAAGGAGTACAGAAGGTAGCTCTACAGCGCACAAAGGAGTACAGAAGGTACCTCTACAGCGCACAAAGGAGTACAGAAGGTATCTCTACAGCGCACAAAGGAGTACAGAAGGTATCTCTACAGCGCACAAAGGAGTACAGAAGGTCTCTCTACAGCGCACAAAGGAGTACAGAAAATATCTCTAGAACGTACAAAGGAGTACACGAGGTTTCTCTACAGCGTACAAAGAAGTACAGAAGGTATCTCTACAGCGCACAAAGGAGTACAGAAGGTATCTCTACAGCGCATAAAGGAGTACAGAAGGTATCTCTACGGCGCACAAAGGAGTACAGAAGGTATCTCTACAGCGCACAAAGGAGTACAGAAGGTATCTCTACAGCACACAAAGGAGTACAGAAGGTATCTCTAAAGCGCACAAAGAAGTACAGGAAATATCTCTAGAACGTACAAATGAGTACACGAGGTATCTCTACAGCGTACAAAGGAGTACAGAAGGTATCTCTACAGCGCACAAAGGAGTACAGAAGGTATCTCTACAGCGCACAAAGGAGTACACAAGGTATCTCTACAGCGCTTAAAGGAGTACAGATGGTATCTCTACAGCGCACAAAGGAGTACAGAAGGTATCTCTACAGCGCACAAAGGAGTAAAAAGGTATCTCTACAGCGCACAAAGGAGTACAGAAGGTATCTCTACAGCGCACAAAGGAGTACAGGAAATATCTCTAGAACGTACAAAGGAGTACACGAGGTATCTCTACAGCGTACAAAGGAGTACAGAAGGTATCTCTACAGCGCACAAAGGAGTACAGAAGGTATCTCTACAGCGCACAAAGGAGTACAGAAGGTATCTCTACAGCGCACAAAGGAGTACAGAAGGTATCTCTACAGCGCACAAAGGAGTACAGGAAATATCTCTAGAACGTACAAAGGAGTACACGAGGTATCTCTACAGCGTACAAAGGAGTACAGAAGGTATCTCTACAGCGCACAAAGGAGTACAGAAGGTATCTTTACAGCGCACAAAGGAGTACAGAAGGTATCTCTACAGCGCACAAAGGAGTACAGGAAATATCTTTAGAACGTACAAAGGAGTACTTGAGGTATCTCTACAGCGTACAAAGGAGTACAGAAGGTATCTCTACAGCGTACAAAGGAGTACAGAAGGTATCTCTACAGCGCACAAAGGAGTACAGAAGGTATCTCTACAGCGCACAAAGGAGTACAGAAGGCATCTCTACAGCGCACAAAGGAGTACAGAAGGTATCTCTACAGCGCACAAAGGAGTACAGGAAATATCTCTAGAACGTACAAAGGAGTACACGAGGTATCTCTACAGCGTACAAAGGAGTACAGAAGGTATCTCTATAGCGCACAAAGGAGTACAGAAGGTATCTCTACAGCGCACAAAGGAGTACAGAAGGTATCTCTACAGCGCACAAAGGAGTACAGAAGGTATCTCTACAGCGCAGAAAGGAGTACAGGAAATATCTCTAGAACGTACAAAGGAGTACACGAGGTATCTTTACAGCGTACAAAGGAGTACAGAAGGTATCTCTACAGCGCACAAAGGAGTACAGAAGGTATCTCTACAGCGCACAAAGGAGTACAGAAGGTACCTCTACAGCGCACTAAGGAGTACAGAAGGTATCTCTACAGCGCACAAAGGAGTACAGAAGGTATCTCTACAGCGCACAAAGGAGTACAGGAAATATCTCTACAGCGTACAAAGGAGTACAGAAGGTATCTCTACAGCACACAAAGGAGTACAGAAGGTATCTCTATAGCGCACAAAGGAGTACAGAAGGTATCTCTACAGCGCACAAAGGAGTACAGAAGGTATCTCTACAGCGCACAAAGGAGTACAGGAAATATCTCTAGAACGTACAAAGGAGTACACGAGGTATCTCTACAGCGTACAAAGGAGTACAGAAGGTATCTCTACAGCGCACAAAGGAGTACAGAAGGTATCTCTACAGCGCACAAAGGAGTACCGAAGGTATCTCTACAGCGCACAAAGGAGTACAGAAGGTATCTCTACAGCGCACAAAGGAGTACAGAAGGTATCTCTACAGCGCACAAAGGAGTACATAAGGTATCTCTACAGCGCACAAAGGAGTACAGAAGGTATCTCTACAGCGCACAAAGGAGTACAGAAATTATCTCTACAGCGCACAAAGGAGTACAGAAGGTATCTCTACAGCGCACAAAAGAGTACAGAAGGTCTCTCTACAGCGCACAAAGGAGTACAGAAGGTATCTCTACAGCGCACAAAGGAGTACAAAAGGTATCTCTACAGCGCACAAAGGAGTACAGGAAATATCTATAGAACGTACAAAGGAGTACACGAGGTATCTCTACAGCGTACAAAGGAGTACAGAAGGTATCTCTACAGCGCACAAAGGAGAACAGAAGGTATCTCTACAGCGCACAAAGGAGTACAGAAGGTATCTCTACAGCGCACAAAGGAGTACAGAAGGTATCTCTACAGCGCACAAAGGAGTACAGAAGGTATCTCTACAGCGCACAAAGGAGTACAGAAGGTATCTCTACAGCGCACAAAGGAGTACAGAAGGTATCTCTACAGCGCACAAAGGAGTACAGGAAATATCTCTACAGCGTACAAAGGAGTACAGAAGGTATCTCTACAGCGCACAAAGGAGTACAGAAGGTATCTCTACAGCGCACAAAGGAGTACAGAAGGTATCTCAACAGCGCACAAAGGAGTACAGAAGGTATCTCTACAGCTTACAAAGGAGTACAGGAAATATCTCTAGAACGTACAAAGGAGTACACGAGGTATCTCTACAGCGCACAAAGGAGTACAGAAGGTATCTCTACAGCGCACAAAGGAGTACAGAAGGTATCTCTACAGCGCACAAAGGAGTACAGAAGGTATCTCTACAGCGCACAAAGGAGTACAGAAGGTATCTCTACAGCGCACTAAGGAGTACAGAAGGTATCTCTACAGCGCACAAAGGAGTACAGAAGGTATCTCTACAGCGCACAAAGGAGTACAGAAGGTATCTCTACAGCGCACTAAGGAGTACAGAAGGTATCTCTACAGCGCACAAAGGAGTACAGAAGGTATCTCTACAGCGCACAAAGGAGTACAGAAGGTATCTCTACAGCGCACAAAGGAGTACAGAAATTATCTCTACAGCGCACAAAGGAGTACAGAAGGTATCTCTACAGCGCACAAAGGAGTACAGGAAATATCTCTAGAACGTACAAAGGAGTACACGAGGTATCTCTACAGCGTACAAAGGAGTACAGAAGGTATCTCTACAGCGCACAAAGGAGTACAGAAGGTATCTCTACAGCGCACAAAGGAGTACAGAAGGTATCTCTACAGCGCACAAAGGAGTACAGAAGGTATCTCTACAGCGCACAAAGGAGTACAGGAAATATCTCTAGAACGTACAAAGGAGTACACGAGGTATCTCTACAGCGTACAAAGGAGTACAGAAGGTATCTCTACAGCGCACAAAGAAGTACAGAAGGTATCTCTACAGCGCACAAAGGAGTACAGAAGGTATCTCTACAGCGCTTAAAGGAGTACAGAAGGTATCTCTACAGCGCACAAAGGAGTACAGAAGGTATCTCTACAGCGCACAAAGGAGTACAGAAGGTATCTCTACAGCGCACAAAGGAGTACAGAAGGTATCTCTACAGCGCACAAAGGAGTACAGGAAATATCTCTAGAACGTACAAAGGAGTACACGAGGTATCTCTACAGCGTACAAAGGAGTACAGAAGGTATCTCTACAGCGCACAAAGGAGTACAGAAGGTATCTCTACAGCGCAAAAAGGAGTACAGAAGGTATCTCTACAGCGCACAAAGGAGTACAGAAGGTATCTCTACAGCGCACAAAGGAGTACAGAAGGTATCTCTACAGCGCACAAAGGAGTACAGAAGGTATCTCTACAGCGCACAAAGGAGTACAGGAAATATCTCTAGAACGTACAAAGGAGTACACGAGGTATCTCTACAGCGTACAAAGGAGTACAGAAGGTATCTCTACAGCGCACAAAGGAGTACAGAAGGTATCTCTACAGCGCACAAAGGAGTACAGAAGGTATCTCTACAGCGCACAAAGGAGTACAGGAAATATCTCTAGAACGTACAACGGAGTACACGAGGTATCTCTACAGCGTACAAAGGAGTACAGAAGGTATCTCTACAGCGCACAAAGGAGTACAGAAGGTATCTCTACAGCGCACAAAGGAGTACAGAAGGTATCTCCACAGCGCACAAAGGAGTACAGAAGGTATCTCTACAGCGCACAAAGGAGTACAGGAAATATCTCTAGAACGTACAAAGGAGTACACGAGGTATCTCTACAGCGTACAAAGGAGTACAGAAGGAATCTCTACAGCGCACAAAGGAGTACAGAAGGTATCTCTACAGCGAACAAAGGAGTACAGGAAATATCTCTAGAACGTACAAAGGAGTACACGAGGTATCTCTACAGCGTACAAAGGAGTACAGAAGGTATCTCTACAGCGCACAAAGGAGTACAGAAGGTATCTCTACAGCGCACAAAGGAGTACAGAAGGTATCTCTACAGCGCACAAAGGAGTACAGGAAATATCTCTAGAACGTACAAAGGAGTACACGAGGTATCTCTACAGCGTACAAAGGAGTACAGAAGGTATCTCTACAGCGCACAAAGGAGTACAGAAGGTATCTCTACAGTGCACAAAGGAGTACACAAGGTATCTCTACAGCGCACAAAGTAGTACAGAAGGTATCGCTACAGCGCACAAAGGAGTACAGAAGGTATCTCTACAGCGCACAAAGGAGTACAGGAAATATCTCTAGAACGTACAAAGGAGTACACGAGGTATCTCTACAGCGTACAAAGGAGTACAGAAGGTATCTCTACAGCGCACAAAGGAGTACAGAAGGTATCTCTACAGCGCACAAAGGAGTACACAAGGTATCTCTTCAGCGCACAAAGTAGTACAGAAGGTATCGCTACAGCGCACAAAGGAGTACAGAAGGTATCTCTACAGCGCACAAAGGAGTACAGGAAATATCTCTAGAACGTACAAAGGAGTACACGAGGTATCTCTACAGCGTACAAAGGAGTACAGAAGGTATCTCTACAGCGCACAAAGGAGTACAGAAGGTATCTCTACAGCGCACAAAGGAGTACAGAAGGTATCTCCACAGCGCACAAAGGAGTACAGAAGGTATCTCTACAGCGCACAAAGGAGTACAGGAAATATCTCTAGAACGTACAAAGGAGTACACGAGGAATCTCTACAGCGTACAAAGGAGTACAGAAGGAATCTCTACAGCGCACAAAGGAGTACAGAAGGTATCTCTACAGCGAACAAAGGAGTACAGGAAATATCTCTAGAACGTACAAAGGAGTACACGAGGTATCTCTACAGCGTACAAAGGAGTACAGAAGGTATCTCTACAGCGCACAAAGGAGTACAGAAGGTATCTCTACAGCGCACAAAGGAGTACAGAAGGTATCTCTACAGCGCACAAAGGAGTACAGGAAATATCTCTAGAACGTACAAAGGAGTACACGAGGTATCTCTACAGCGTACAAAGGAGTACAGAAGGTATCTCTACAGCGCACAAAGGAGTACAGAAGGTATCTCTACAGCGCACAAAGGAGTACACAAGGTATCTCTACAGCGCACAAAGTAGTACAGAAGGTATCGCTACAGCGCACAAAGGAGTACAGAAGGTATCTCTACAGCGCACTTAGGAGTACAGGAAATATCTCTAGAACGTACAAAGGAGTACACGAGGTATCTCTACATCGCACAAAGGAGTACAGAAGGTATCTCTACAGCGCACAAAGGAGTACAGAAGGTATCTCTACAGCGCACAAAGGAGTACAGGAAATATCTCTAGAACGTACAAAGGAGTACACGAGGTATCTCTACAGCGCACAAAGGAGTACAGAAGGTATCTCTAGACGCACTAAAGAGTACAGAAGGTATCTCTACAGCGCACAAAGGAGTACAGAAGGTATCTCTACAGCGCACAAAGGAGTACAGGAAATATCTCTACAGCGTACAAAGGAGTACAGAAGGTATCTCTACAGCGCACAAAGGAGTACAGAAGGTATCTCTACAGCGCACAAAGGAGTACAGAAGGTATCTCTACAGCGCACAAAGGAGTACAGAAGGTATCTCTACAGCGCACAAAGGAGTACAGGAAATATCTCTAGAACGTACAAAGGAGTACACGAGGTATCTCTACAGCGTACAAAGGAGTACAGAAGGTATCTCTACAGCGCACAAAGGAGTACAGAAGGTATCTCTACAGCGCACAAAGGAGTACAGAAGGTATCTCTACAGCGCACAAAGGAGTACAGAAGGTATCTCTCCAGCGCACAAAGGAGTACAGAAGGTATCTCTACAGCGCACAAAGGAGTACAGAAGGTATCTCTACAGCGCACAAAGGAGTACAGAAGGTATCTCTACAGCGCACAAAGGAGTACAGAAATTATCTCTACAGCGCACAAAGGAGTACAGAAGGTATCTCTACAGCGCACAAAAGAGTACAGAAGGTCTCTCTACAGCGCACAAAGGAGTACAGAAGGTATCTCTACAGCGCACAAAGGAGTACAAAAGGTATCTCTACAGCGCACAAAGGAGTACAGGAAATATCTATAGAACGTACAAAGGAGTACACGAGGTATCTCTACAGCGTACAAAGGAGTACAGAAGGTATCTCTACCGCGCACAAAGGAGAACAGAAGGTATCTCTACAGCGCACAAAGGAGTACAGAAGGTATCTCTACAGCGCACAAAGGAGTACAGAAGGTATCTCTACAGCGCACAAAGGAGTACAGAAGGTATCTCTACAGCGCACAAAGGAGTACAGAAGGTATCTCTACAGCGCACAAAGGAGTACAGAAGGTATCTCTACAGCGCACAAAGGAGTACAGGAAATATCTCTACAGCGTACAAAGGAGTACAGAAGGTATCTCTACAGCGCACAAAGGAGTACAGAAGGTATCTCTACAGCGCACAAAGGAGTACAGAAGGTATCTCAACAGCGCACAAAGGAGTACAGAAGGTATCTCTACAGCGCACAAAGGAGTACAGGAAATATCTCTAGAACGTACAAAGGAGTACACGAGGTATCTCTACAGCGCACAAAGGAGTACAGAAGGTATCTCTACAGCGCACAAAGGAGTACAGAAGGTATCTCTACAGCGCACAAAGGAGTACAGAAGGTATCTCTACAGCGCACAAAGGAGTACAGAAGGTATCTCTACAGCGCACTAAGGAGTACAGAAGGTATCTCTACAGCGCACAAAGGAGTACAGAAGGTATCTCTACAGCGCACAAAGGAGTACAGAAGGTATCCCTACAGCGCACAAAGGAGTACAGAAATTATCTCTACAGCGCACAAAGGAGTACAGAAGGCATCTCTACAGCGCACAAAAGAGTACAGAAGGTCTCTCTACAGCGCACAAAGGAGTACAGAAGGTATCTCTACAGCGCACAAAGGAGTACAAAAGGTATCTCTACAGCGCACAAAGGAGTACAGGAAATATCTCTAGAACGTACAAAGGAGTACACGAGGTATCTCTACAGCGTACAAAGGAGTACAGAAGGTATCTCTACAGCGCACAAAGGAGTACAGAAGGTATCTCTACAGCGCACAAAGGAGTACAGAAGGTATCTCTACAGCGCACAAAGGAGTACAGAAGGTATCTCTACAGCGCACAAAGGAGTACAGGAAATATCTCTAGAACGTACAAAGGAGTACACGAGGTATCTCTACAGCGTACAAAGGAGTACAGAAGGTATCTCTACAGCGCACAAAGAAGTACAGAAGGTATCTCTACAGCGCACAAAGGTGTACAGAAGGTATCTCTACAGCGCTTAAAGGAGTACAGAAGGTATCTCTACAGCGCACAAAGGAGTACAGAAGGTATCTCTACAGCGCACAAAGGAGTACAGAAGGTATCTCTACAGCGCACAAAGGAGTACAGAAGGTATCTCTACAGCGCACAAAGGAGTACAGGAAATATCTCTAGAACGTACAAAGGAGTACACGAGGTATCTCTACAGCGTACAAAGGAGTACAGAAGGTATCTCTACAGCGCACAAAGGAGTACAGAAGGTATCTCTACAGCGCACAAAGGAGTACAGAAGGTATCTCTACAGCGCACAAGGGAGTATAGAAGGTATCTCTACAGCGCACAAAGGAGTACAGAAGGTATCTCTACAGCGCACAAAGGAGTACAGAAGGTATCTCTACAGCGCACAAAGGAGTACAGGAAATATCTCTAGAACGTACAAAGGAGTACACGAGGTATCTCTACAGCGTACAAAGGAGTACAGAAGGTATCTCTACAGCGCACAAAGGAGTACAGAAGGTATCTCTACAGCGCACAAAGGAGTACAGAAGGTATCTCCACAGCGCACAAAGGAGTACAGAAGGTATCTCTACAGCGCACAAAGGAGTACAGGAAATATCTCTAGAACGTACAAAGGAGTACACGAGGTATCTCTACAGCGTACAAAGGAGTACAGAAGGAATCTCTACAGCGCACAAAGGAGTACAGAAGGTATCTCTACAGCGAACAAAGGAGTACAGGAAATATCTCTAGAACGTACAAAGGAGTACACGAGGTATCTCTACAGCGTACAAAGGAGTACAGAAGGTATCTCTACAGCGCACAAAGGAGTACAGAAGGTATCTCTACAGCGCACAAAGGAGTACAGAAGGTATCTCTACAGCGCACAAAGGAGTACAGAAGGTATCTCTACAGCGCACAAAGGAGTACAGGAAATATCTCTAGAACGTACAAAGGAGTACACGAGGTATCTCTACAGCGTACAAAGGAGTACAGAAGGTATCTCTACAGCGCACAAAGGAGTACAGAAGGTATCTCTACAGCGCACAAAGGAGTACACAAGGTATCTCTACAGCGCATAAAGTAGTACAGAAGGTATCGCTACAGCGCACAAAGGAGTACAGAAGGTATCTCTACAGCGCACAAAGGAGTACAGGAAATATCTCTAGAACGTACAAACGAGTACACGAGGTATCTCTACATCGCACAAAGGAGTACAGAAGGTATCTCTACAGCGCACAAAGGAGTACAGAAGGTATCTCTACAGCGCACAAAGGAGTACAGGAAATATCTCTAGAACGTACAAAGGAGTACACGAGGTATCTCTACAGCGCACAAAGGAGTACAGAAGGTATCTCTACAGCGCACTAAGGAGTACAGAAGGTATCTCTAGAGCGCACAAAGGAGTACAGAAGGTATCTCTACAGCGCACAAAGGAGTACAGGAAATATCTCTACAGCGTACAAAGGAGTACAGAAGGTATCTCTACAGCGCACAAAGGAGTACAGAAGGTATCTCTACAGCGCACAAAGGAGTACAGAAGGTATCTCTACAGCGCACAAAGGAGTACAGAAGGTATCTCTACAGCGCACAAAGGAGTACAGGAAATATCTCTAGAACGTACAAAGGAGTACACGAGGTATCTCTACAGCGTACAAAGGAGTACAGAAGGTATCTCTACAGCGCACAAAGGAGTACAGAAGGTATCTCTACAGCGCACAAAGGAGTACAGAAGGTATCTCTACAGCGCACAAAGGAGTACAGAAGGTATCTCTCCAGCGCACAAAGGAGTACAGAAGGTATCTCTACAGCGCACAAAGGAGTACAGAAGGTATCTCTACAACGCACAAAGGAGTACAGAAGGTATCTCTACAGCGCACAACGGAGTACAGAAATTATCTCTACAGCGCACAAAGGAGTACAGAAGGTATCTCTACAGCGCACAAAAGAGTACAGAAGGTCTCTCTACAGCGCACAAAGGAGTACAGAAGGTATCTCTACAGCGCACAAAGGAGTACAAAAGGTATCTCTACAGCGCACAAAGGAGTACAGGAAATATCTATAGAACGTACAAAGGAGTACACGAGGTATCTCTACAGCGTACAAAGGAGTACAGAAGGTATCTCTACAGCGCACAAAGGAGAACAGAAGGTATCTCTACAGCGCACAAAGGAGTACAGAAGGTATCTCTACAGCGCACAAAGGAGTACAGAAGGTATCTCTACAGCGCACAAAGGAGTACAGAAGGTATCTCTACAGCGCACAAAGGAGTACAGAAGGTATCTCTACAGCGCACAAAGGAGTACAGAAGGTATCTCTACAGCGCACAAAAAAGTACAGGAAATATCTCTACAGCGTACAAAGGAGTACAGAAGGTATCTCTACAGCGCACAAAGGAGTACAGAAGGTATCTCTACAGCGCACAAAGGAGTACAGAAGGTATCTCAACAGCGCACAAAGGAGTACAGAAGGTATCTCTACAGCGCACAAAGGAGTACAGGAAATATCTCTAGAACGTACAAAGGAGTACACGAGGTATCTCTAGAACGTACAAAGGAGTACACGAGGTATCTCTACAGCGCACAAAGGAGTACAGAAGGTATCTCTACAGCGCACAAAGGAGTACAGAAGGTATCTCTACAGCGCACAAAGGAGTACAGAAGGTATCTCTACAGCGCACTAAGGAGTACAGAAGGTATCTCTACAGCGCACAAAGGAGTACAGAAGGTATCTCTACAGCGCACAAAGGAGTACAGAAGGTATCCCTACAGCGCACAAAGGAGTACAGAAATTATCTCTACAGCGCACAAAGGAGTACAGAAGGTATCTCTACAGCGCACAAAAGAGTACAGAAGGTCTCTCTACAGCGCACAAAGGAGTACAGAAGGTATCTCTACAGCGCACAAAGGAGTACAAAAGGTATCTCTACAGCGCACAAAGGAGTACAGGAAATATCTCTAGAACGTACAAAGGAGTACACGAGGTATCTCTACAGCGTACAAAGGAGTACAGAAGGTATCTCTACAGCGCACAAAGGAGTACAGAAGGTATCTCTACAGCGCACAAAGGAGTACGGAAGGTATCTCTACAGCGCACAAAGGAGTACAGAAGGTATCTCTACAGCGCACAAAGGAGTACAGGAAATATCTCTAGAACGTACAAAGGAGTACACGAGGTATCTCTACAGCGTACAAAGGAGTACAGAAGGAATCTCTACAGCGCACAAAGGAGTACAGAAGGTATCTCTACAGCGAACAAAGGAGTACAGGAAATATCTCTAGAACGTACAAAGGAGTACACGAGGTATCTCTACAGCGTACAAAGGAGTACAGAAGGTATCTCTACAGCGCACAAAGGAGTACAGAAGGTATCTCTACAGCGCACAAAGGAGTACAGAAGGTATCTCTACAGCGCACAAAGGAGTACAGAAGGTATCTCTACAGCGCACAAAGGAGTACAGGAAATATCTCTAGAACGTACAAAGGAGTACACGAGGTATCTCTACAGCGTACAAAGGAGTACAGAAGGTATCTCTACAGCGCACAAAGGAGTACAGAAGGTATCTCTACAGCGCACAAAGGAGTACACAAGGTCTCTCTACAGCGCACAAAGTAGTACAGAAGGTATCGCTACAGCGCACAAAGGAGTACAGAAGGTATCTCTACAGCGCACAAAGGAGTACAGGAAATATCTCTAGAACGTACAAAGGAGTACACGAGGTATCTCTACATCGCACAAAAGAGTACAGAAGGTATCTCTACAGCGCACAAAGGAGTACAGAAGGTATCTCTACAGCGCACAAAGGAGTACAGGAAATATCTCTAGAACGTACAAAGGAGTACACGAGGTATCTCTACAGCGCACAAAGGAGTACAGAAGGTATCTCTACAGCGCACAAAGGAGTACAGAAGGTATCTCTACAGCGCACAAAGGAGTACAGAAGGTATCTCTACAGCGCACAAAGGAGTACAGAAGGTATCTCTACAGCGCACAAAGGAGTACAAAAGGTATCTCTACAGCGCACAAAGGAGTACAGGAAATATCTCTAGAACGTACAAAGGAGTACACGAGGTATCTCTACAGCGTACAAAGGAGTACAGAAGGTATCTCTACAGCGCACAAAGGAGTACAGAAGGTATCTCTACAGCGCACAAAGGAGTACAGAAGGTATCTCTACAGCGCACAAAGGAGTACAGAAGGTATCTCTACAGCGCACAAAGGAGTACAGGAAATATCTCTAGAACGTACAAAGGAGTACACGAGGTATCTCTATAGCGTACAAAGGAGTACAGAAGGTATCTCTACAGCGCACAAAGGAGTACAGAAGGTATCTCTACAGCGCACAAAGGAGTACAAAAGGTATCTCTACAGCGCACAAAGGAGTACAGGAAATATCTCTAGAACGTACAAAGGAGTACACGAGGTATCTCTACAGCGTACAAAGGAGTACAGAAGGTATCTCTACAGCGCACAAAGGAGTACAGAAGGTATCTCTACAGCGCACAAAGGAGTACAGAAGGTATCTCTACAGCGCACAAAGGAGTACAGAAGGTATCTCTACAGCGCACAAAGGAGTACAGGAAATATCTCTAGAACGTACAAAGGAGTACACGAGGTATCTCTATAGCGTACAAAGGAGTACAGAAGGTATCTCTACAGCGCACAAAGAAGTACAGAAGGTATCTCTACAGCGCACAAAGGTGTACAGAAGGTATCTCTACAGCGCTTAAAGGAGTACAGAAGGTATCTCTACAGCGCACAAAGAAGTTCAGAAGGTATCTCTACAGCGCACAAAGGAGTACAGAAGGTATCTCTACAGCGCACAAAGGAGTACAGAAGGTATCTCTACAGCGCACAAAGGAGTACAGGAAATATCTCTAGAACGTACAAAGGAGTACACGAGGTATCTCTACAGCGTACAAAGGAGTACAGAAGGTATCTCTACAGCGCACAAAGGAGTACAGAAGGTATCTCTACAGCGCACAAAGGAGTACAGAAGGTATCTCTACAGCGCACAAAGGAGTATAGAAGGTATCTCTACAGCGCACAAAGGAGTACAGAAGGTATCTCTACAGCGCACAAAGGAGTACAGAAGGTATCTCTACAGCGCACAAAGGAGTACAGGAAATATCTCTAGAACGTACAAAGGAGTACACGAGGTATCTCTACAGCGTACAAAGGAGTACAGAAGGTATCTCTACAGCGCACAAAGGAGTACAGAAGGTATCTCTACAGCGCACAAAGGAGTACAGAAGGAATCTCTACAGCGCACAAAGGAGTACAGGAAATATCTCTAGAACGTACAAAGGAGTACACGAGGTATCTCTACAGCGTACAAAGGAGTACAGGAGGTATCTCTACAGCGCACAAAGGAGTACAGAAGGTATCTCTACAGCGCACAAAGGAGTACAGAAGGTATCTCCACAGCGCACAAAGGAGTACAGAAGGTATCTCTACAGCGCACAAAGGAGTACAGGAAATATCTCTAGAACGTACAAAGGAGTACACGAGGTATCTCTTCAGCGTACAAAGGAGTACAGAAGGAATCTCTACAGCGCACAATGGAGTACAGAAGGTATCTCTACAGCGAACAAAGGAGTACAGGAAATATCTCTAGAACGTACAAAGGAGTACACGAGGTATCTCTACAGCGTACAAAGGAGTACAGAAGGTATCTCTACAGCGCACAAAGAAGTACAGAAGGTATCTCTACAGCGCACAAAGGAGTACAGAAGGTATCTCTACAGCGCACAAAGGAGTACAGAAGGTATCTCTACAGCGCACAAAGGAGTACAGGAAATATCTCTAGAACGTACAAAGGAGTACACGAGGTATCTCTACAGCGTACAAAGGAGTACAGAAGGTATCTCTACAGCGCACAAAGGAGTACAGAAGGTATCTCTACAGCGCACAAAGGAGTACACAAGGTCTCTCTACAGCGCACAAAGTAGTACAGAAGGTATCGCTACAGCGCACAAAGGAGTACAGAAGGTATCTCTACAGCGCACAAAGGAGTACAGGAAATATCTCTAGAACGTACAAAGGAGTACACGAGGTATCTCTACATCGCACAAAAGAGTACAGAAGGTATCTCTACAGCGCACAAAGGAGTACAGAAGGTATCTCTACAGCGCACAAAGGAGTACAGGAAATATCTCTAGAACGTACAAAGGAGTACACGAGGTATCTCTACAGCGCACAAAGGAGTACAGAAGGTATCTCTACAGCGCACAAAGGAGTACAGAAGGTATCTCTACAGCGCACAAAGGAGTACAGAAGGTATCTCTACAGCGCACAAAGGAGTACAGAAGGTATCTCTACAGCGCACATAGGAGTACAGAAGGTATCTCTACAGCGCACAAAGGAGTACAGAAGGTATCTCTACAGCGCACAAAGGAGTACAGAAGGTATCTCTACAGCGCACAAAGGAGTACAGGAAATATCTTTAGAACGTACAAAGGAGTACACGAGGTATCTCTACAGCGTACAAAGGAGTACAGAAGGTATCTCTACAGCGCACAAAGGAGTACAGAAGGTATCTCTACAGCGTACAAAGGAATACAGAAGGTATCTCTACAGCGCACAAAGGAGTACAGAAGGTATCTCTACAGCGCACAAAGGAGTACAGAAGGTATCTCTACAGCGCACAAAGAAGTACAGGAAATATCTCTAGAACGTACAAAGGAGTACACGAGGTATCTCTACAGCGTACAAAGGAGTACAGAAGGTATCTCTACAGCGCACAAAGGAGTACAGGAAATATCTCTAGAACGTACAAAGGAGTACACGAGGTATCTCTACAGCGTACAAAGGAGTACAGAAGGTATCTCTACAGCGCACAAAGGAGTACAGAAGGTATCTCTACAGCGCACAAAGGAGTACAGAAGGTATCTCTACAGCGTACAAAGGAGTACAGAAGGTATCTCTACAGCGCACAAAGGAGTACAGGAAATATCTCTAGAACGTACAAAGGAGTACACGAGGTATCTCTACAGCGTACAAAGGAGTACAGAAAGTATCTCTACAGCGCACAAAGGAGTACAGAAGGTATCTCTACAGCGCACAAAGGAGTACAGAAGGTATCTCTACAGCGCACAAAGGAGTACAGGAAATATCTCTAGAACGTACAAAGGAGTACTTGAGGTATCTCTACAGCGTACAAAGGAGTACAGAAGGTATCTCTACAGCGTACAAAGGAGTACAGAAGGTATCTCTACAGCGCACAAAGGAGTACAGAAGGTATCTCTACAGCGCACGAAGGAGTACAGAAGGCATCTCTACAGCGCACAAAGGAGTACAGAAGGTATCTCTACAGCGCACAAAGGAGTACAGGAAAAATCTGTAGAACGTACAAAGGAGTACACGAGGTATCTCTACAGCGTACAAAGGAGTACAGAAGGTATCTCTACAGCGCACAAAGGAGTACAGAAGGTATCTCTACAGCGCACAAAGGAGTACAGAAGGTATCTCTACAGCGCACAAAGAAGTACAGAAGGTATCTCTACAGCGCACAAAGGAGTACGGAAGGGATCTCTACAGCGCACAAAGGAGTACAGAAGGTATCTCTACAGCGCACAAAGGAGTACAGGAAATATCTCTACAGCGTACAAAGGAGTACAGAAGGTATCTCTACAGCGCACAAAGGAGTACAGAAGGTATCTCTACAGCGCACAAAGGAGTACAGAAGGTATCTCTACAGCGCACAAAGGAGTACAGAAGGTATCTCTACAGCGCACAAAGGAGTACAGGAAATATCTCTAGAACGTACAAAGGAGTACACGAGGTATCTCTACAGCGCACAAAGGAGTACAGAAGGTATCTCTACAGCGCACAAAGGAGTACAGAAGGTATCTCTACAGAGCACAAAGGAGTACAGAAGGTATCTCTACAGCGCACAAAGGAGTACAGAAGGTATCTCTACAGCGCACAAAGGAGTACAGAAGGTATCTCTACAGCGCACAAAGGAGTACAGAAGGTATCTCTACAGCGCACAAAGGAGTACAGAAGGTATCTCTACAGCGCACAAAGGAGTACAGAAGGTATCTCTACAGCGCACAAAGGAGTACAGAAGGTATCTCTACAGCGCACAAAGGAGTACAGAAGGTCTCTCTACAGCGCACAAAGGAGTACAGGGAATATCTCTAGAACGTACAAAGGAGTACACGAGGTTTCTCTACAGCGTACAAAGGAGTACAGAAGGTATCTCTACAGCGCACAAAGGAGTACAGAAGGTATCTCTACAGCGCACAAAGGAGTACAGAAGGTATCTCTACAGCGCACAAAGGAGTACAGAAGGTATCTCTACAGCGCACAAAGGAGTACAGAAGGTATCTCTACAGCGCACAAAGGAGTACAGAAGGTATCTCTAAAGCGCACAAAGGAGTACAGGAAATATCTCTCGAACGTACAAAGGAGTACACGAGGTATCTCTACAGCGTACAAAGGAGTACAGAAGGTATCTCTACAGCGCACAAAGGAGTACAGAAGGTATCTCTACAGTGCACAAAGGAGTACAGAAGGTATCTCTACAGCGCTTAAAGGAGTACAGAAGGTATCTCTACAGCGCACAAAGGAGTACAGAAGGTATCTCTACAGCGCACAAAGGAGTACATAAGGTATCTCTACAGCGCACAAAGGAGTACAGAAGGTATCTCTACAGCGCACAAAGGAGTACAGGAAATATCTCTAGAACGTACAAAGGAGTACACGAGGTATCTCTACAGCGTACAAAGGAGTACAGAAGGTATCTCTACAGCGCACAAAGGAGTACAGAAGGTATCTCTACAGCGCACAAAGGAGTACAGAAGGTATCTCTACAGCGCACAAAGGAGTACAGAAGGTATCTCTACAGCGCACAAAGGAGTACAGGAAATATCTCTAGAACGTACAAAGGAGTACACGAGGTATCTCTACAGCGTACAAAGGAGTACAGAAGGTATCTCTACAGCACACAAAGGAGTACAGAAGGTATCTCTACAGCGCACAAAGGAGTACAGAAGGTATCTCTACAGCGCACAAAGGAGTACAGGAAATATTTTTAGAACGTACAAAGGAGTACTTGAGGTATCTCTACAGCGTACAAAGGAGTACAGAAGGTATCTCTACAGCGTACAAAGGAGTACAGAAGGTATCTCTACAGCGCACAAAGGAGTACAGAAGGAATCTCTACAGCGCACAAAGGAGTACAGAAGGCATCTCTACAGCGCACAAAGGAGTACAGGAAATATCTCTACAGCGTACAAAGGAGTACAGAAGGTATCTCTACAGCGCACTAAGGAGTACAGAAGGTATCTCTACAGCGCACAAAGGAGTACAGAAGGTATCTCTACAGCGCACAAAGGAGTACAGGAAATATCTCTACAGCGTACAAAGGAGTACAGAAGGTATCTCTACAGCGCACAAAGGAGTACAGAAGGTATCTCTACAGCGCAAAAAGGAGTACAGAAGGTATCTCTACAGCGCACAAAGGAGTACAGAAGGTATCTCTACAGCGCACAAAGGAGTACAGGAAATATCTCTAGAACGTGCAAAGGAGTACACGAGGTATCTCTACAGCGCACAAAGGAGTACAGAAGGTATCTCTACAGCGCACAAAGGAGTACAGAAGGTATCTCTACAGCGCACAAAGGAGTACAGAAGGTATCTCTACAGCGCACAAAGGAGTACAGAAGGAATCCCTACAGCACACAAAGGAGTACAGAAGGTATCTCTACAGCGCACAAAGGAGTACAGAAGGTATCTCTACAGCGCACAAAGGAGTACAGAAGGTATCTCTACAGCGCACAAAGGAGTACAGAAATTATCTCTACAGCGCACAAAGGAGTACAGAAGGTATCTCTACAGCGCACAAAAGAGTACAGAAGGTCTCTCTACAGCGCACAAAGGAGTACAGAAGGTATCTCTACAGCGCACAAAGGAGTACAAAAGGTATCTCTACAGCGCACAAAGGAGTACAGGAAATATCTCTAGAACGTACAAAGGAGTACACGAGGTATCTCTACAGCGTACAAAGGAGTACAGAAGGTATCTCTACAGCGCACAAAGGAGTACAGAAGGTATCTCTACAGCGCACAAAGGAGTACAGAAGGTATCTCTACAGCGCACAAAGAAGTACAGAAGGTATCTCTACAGCGCACAAAGGAGTACAGAAGGTATCTCTACAGCGCACAAAGGAGTACAGAAGGTATCTCTACAGCGCACAAAGGAGTACAGAAGGTATCTCTACAGCGCACAAAGGAGTACAGAAGGTATCTCTACAGCGCACAAAGGAGTACAGGAAATATCTCTACAGCGTACAAAGGAGTACAGAAGGTATCTCTACAGCGCACAAAGGAGTACAGAAGGTATCTCTACAGCGCACAAAGGAGTACAGAAGGTATCTCAACAGCGCACAAAGGAGTACAGAAGGTATCTCTACAGCGCACAAAGGAGTACAGAAAATATCTCTAGAACGTACAAAGGAGTACACGAGGTATCTCTACAGCGCACAAAGGAGTACAGAAGGTATCTCTACAGCGCACAAAGGAGTACAGAAGGTATCTCTACAGCGCACAAAGGAGTACAGAAGGTATCTCTACAGCGCACAAAGGAGTACAGAAGGTATCTCTACAGCGCACAAAGGAGTACAGAAGGTATCTCTACAGCGCACAAAGGAGTACAGAAGGTATCTCTACAGCGCACAAAGGAGTACAGAAGGTATCTCTACAGCGCACAAAGGAGTACAGAAATTATCTCTACAGCGCACAAAGGAGTACAGAAGGTATCTCTACAGCGCACAAAAGAGTACAGAAGGTCTCTCTACAGCGCACAAAGGAGTACAGAAGGTATCTCTACAGCGCACAAAGGAGTACAAAAGGTATCTCTACAGCGCACAAAGGAGTACAGGAAATATCTCTAGAACGTATAAAGGAGTACACGAGGTATCTCTACAGCGTACAAAGGAGTACAGAAGGTATCTCTACAGCGCACAAAGGAGTACAGAAGGTATCTCTACAGCGCACAAAGGAGTACAGAAGGTATCTCTACAGCGCACAAAGGAGTACAGAAGGTATCTCTACAGCGCACAAAGGAGTACAGGAAATATCTCTAGAACGTACAAAGGAGTACACGAGGTATCTCTACAGCGTACAAAGGAGTACAGAAGGTATCTCTACAGCGCACAAAGGAGTACAGAAGGTATCTCTACAGCGCACAAAGGAGTACAGAAAGTATCTCTACAGCGCACAAAGGAGTACAGAAGGTATCTCTACAGCGCACAAAGGAGTACAGAAGGTATCTCTACAGCGCACAAAGGAGTACAGGAAATATCTCTAGAACGTACAAAGGAGTACACGAGGTATCTCTACAGCACACAAAGGAGTACAGAAGGTATCTCTACAGCGCACAAAGGAGTAGAGAAGGTATCTCAACAGCGCACAAAGAAGTTCAGGAAATATCTCTAGAACGTACAAAGGAGTACAGAAGGTATCTCTACAGCGTACAAAGGAGTACAGAAGGTATCTCTACAGCGCACAAAGGAGTACAGAAGGTATCTCTACAGCGCACAAAGGAGTACAGAAGGTATCTCTACAGCGCACAAAGGAGTACAGGAAATATCTCTAGAACGTACAAAGGAGTACACGAGGTATCTCTACAGCGTACAAAGGAGTACATAAGGTATCTCTACAGCGCACAAAGGAGTACAGAAGGTATCTCTACAGCGCACAAAGGAGTACAGAAGGTATCTCTACAGCGCACAAAGGAGTACAGGAAATATCTCAAGAACGTACAAAGGAGTACACGAGGTATCTCTACAGCGTACAAAGGAGTACATAAGGTATCTCTACAGCGCACAAAGGAGTACAGAAGGTATCTCTACAGCGCACAAAGGAGTACAGAAGGTATCTCTACAGCGCCCAAAGGAGTACAGGAAATATCTCTAGAACGTACAAAGGAGTACACGAGATATCTCTACAGCGTACAAAGGAGTACAGAAGGTATCTCTACAGCGCACAAAGGAGTACAGGAAATATCTCTAGAACGTACAAAGGAGTACAGAAGGTATCTCTACAGCGCCAAAAGTAGTACAGAAGGTATCTCTACAGCGCACAAAGGAGTACAGAAGGTATCTCTACAGCGCACAAAGGAGTACAGAAGGTATCTCTACAGCGCACAAAGGAGTACAGGAAATATCTCTAGAACGTACAAAGGAGTACACGAGGTATCTCTACAGCGTACAAAGGAGTACAGAAGGTATCTCTACAGCGCACAAAGGAGTACAGAAGGTATCTCTACAGCGCACAAAGGAGTACAGAAGTATCTCTAAAGCGCACAAAGGAGTACAGAAGGTATCTCTACAGCGCACAAAGGAGTACAGGAAATATCTCTAGAACGTACAAAGGAGTACACGAGGTATCTCTACAGCGCACAAAGGAGTACAGAAGGTATCTCTACAGCGCACAAAGGAGTACAGAAGGTATCTCTACAGCGCACAAAGGAGTACAGAAGGTATCTCTACAGCGCACAAAGGAGTACAGATGGTATCTCTACAGCGCACAAAGGAGTACAGAAGGTATCTCTACAGCGCACAAAGGAGTACAGAAGGTATCTCTACAGCGCACAAAGGAGTACAGAAGGTATCTCTACAGCGCACAAAGGAGTACAGAAGGTATCTCTACAGCGCACAAAGGAGTACAGAAGGTATCTCTACAGCGCACAAAGGAGTACAGAAGGTATCTCTACAGCGCACAAAAGAGTATAGGAAATATCTCCAGAACGTACAAAGGAGTACACGAGGTATCTCTACAGCGTACAAAGAGTACAGAAGGGATCTCTACATCGCACAAAGGAGTACAGAAGGTATCTCTACAGCGCATAAAGGAGTACAGAAGGTATCTCTACAGCGTAAAAAGGAGTACAGAAGGTATCTCTACAGCGCACAAAGGAGTACAGAAGGTATCTCTTCAGCGCACAAAGGAGTACGAAAGGTATCTCTACAGCGCACAAAGGAGTACAGAATGTATCTCTACAGCGCACAAAGGAGTACAGAAGGTATCTCTACAGCGCACAAAGGAGTACAGGAAATATCTCTAGAACGTACAAAGGAGTACACGAGGTATCTCTACAGCGCACAAAGGAGTACAGAAGGTATCTCTACAGCGCACAAAGGAGTACAGAAGGTATCTCTACAGCGCACAAAGGAGTACAGAAGGTATCTCTACAGCGCACAAAGGAGTACAGGAAATATCTCTAGAACGTACAAAGGAGTACACGAGGTATCTCTACAGCGTACAAAGGAGTACAGAAGGTATCTCTACAGCGCACAAAGGAGTACAGAAGGTATCTCTACAGCGCACAAAGGAGTACAGAAGGTATCTCTACAGCGCACAAAGGTGTACAGAAGGTATCTCTACAGCGCACAAAGGAGTACAGGAAATATCTCAAGAACGTACAAAGGAGTACACGAGGTATCTCTACAGCGTACAAAGGAGTACAGAAGGTATCTCTACAGCGCACAAAGGAGTACAGAAGGTATCTCTACAGCGCACAAAGGAGTACAGAAGGTATCTCTACAGCGCACAAAGGAGTACAGGAAATATTTCTAGAACGTACAAAGGAGTACACGAGGTATCTCTACAGCGTACAAAGGAGTACAGAAATTATCTCTACAGCGCACAAAGGAGTACAGAAGGTATCTCTACAGCGCACAAAGGAGTACAGAAGGTATCTCTACAGCGCACAAAGGAGTACAGAAGGTATCTCTACAGCGCACAAAGGAGTACAGAAGGTATCTCTACAGCGCACAAAGGAGTACAGAAGGTATCTCTACAGCGCACAAAGGAGTACAGAAGGTATCTCTACAGCGCACAAAGGAGTACAGAAAATATCTCTAGAACGTACAAAGGAGTACACGAGGTATCTCTACAGCGTACAAAGGAGTACAGAAGGTGTCTCTACAGCTCACAAACGAGTACAGAAGGTATCTCTACAGCGTACAAAGGAGTACAGAAGGTATCTCTACAGCGCACAAAGGAGTACAGAAGGTTTCTCTACAGCGCACAAAGGAGTACAGAAGGTATCTCTACAGCGCACAAAGGAGTACAGGAAATATCTCTAGAACGTACAAAGGAGTACACGAGGTATCTCTACAGCGTACAAAGGAGTACAGAAGGTATCTCTACAGCGCACAAAGGAGTACAGAAGGTATCTCTTCAGCGCACAAAGGAGTACAGAAGGTATCTCTACAGCGCACAAAGGAGTACAGGAAATATCTCTAGAACGTACAAAGGAGTACACGAGGTATCTCTACAGCGTACAAAGGAGTACAGAAGGTATCTCTACAGCGCACAAAGGAGTACAGGAAATATCTCTAGAACGTACAAAGGAGTACAGAATGTATCTCTACAGCGCACAAAGGAGTACAGAAGGTATCTCTACAGCGCACAAAGGAGTACAGAAGGTATCTCTACAGCGCACAAAGGAGTACAGAAGGTATCTCTACAGCGCACAAAGGAGTACAGGAAATATCTCTAGAACGTACAAAGGAGTACACGAGGTATCTCTACAGCGTACAAAGGAGTACAGAAGGTATCTCTACAGCGCACAAAGGAGTACAGAAGGTATCTCTACAGCGCACAAAGGAGTACAGAAGGTATCTCTACAGCGCAGAAAGGAGTACAGAAGGTATCTCTACAGCGCACAAAGGAGTACAGGAAATATCTCTAGAACGTACAAAGGAGTACACGAGGTATCTCTACAGCGTACAAAGGAGTACAGAAGGTATCTCTACAGCGCACGAAGGAGTACAGAAGGTATCTCTATAGCGCACAAAGGAGTACAGAAGGTATCTCTACAGCGCACAAAGGAGTACAGAAGGTATCTCTACAGCGCACAAAGGAGTACAGGAAATATCTCTAGAACGTACAAAGCAGTACACGAGGTATCTCTACAGCGTACAAAGGAGTACAGAAGGTATCTCTACAGCGCACAAAGGAGTACAGAAGGTATCTCTACAGCGCACAAAGGAGTACAGAAGGTATCTCTACAGCGCACAAAGGAGTACAGAAGGTATCTCTACAGCGCACAAAGGAGTACAGAAGGTATCTCTACAGCGCACAAAGGAGTACAGAAGGTATCTCTACAGCGCACAAAGGAGTACAGGAAATATCTCTAGAAAGTACAAAGGAGTACACGAGGTATCTCTACAGCGTACAAAGGAGTACAGAAGGTATCTCTACAGCGCACAAAGGAGTACGAAAGGTATCTCTACAGCGTACAAAGGAGTACAGGAGGTATCTCTACAGCGCACAAAGGAGTACAGAAGGTATTTCTACAGCGCCCAAAGGAGTACAGAAGGTATCTCTACAGCGCACAAAGGAGTACAGGAAATATCTCTAGAACGTACAAAGGAGTACACGAGGTATCTCTACAGCGTACAAAGGAGTACAGAAGGTATCTTTACAGCGCACAAAGGAGTACAGAAGGTATCTCTACAGCGCACAAAGGAGTACAGAAGGTATCTCTACAGCGCACAAAGGAGTACAGAAGGTATCTCTACAGCGCACAAAGGAGTACAGAAGGTATCTCTACAGCGCACAAAGGAGTACAGAAGGTATCTCTACAGCGCACAAAGGAGTACAGAAATTATCTCTACAGCGCACAAAGGAGTACAGAAGGTATCTCTACAGCACACAAAAGAGTACAGAAGGTCTCTCTACAGCGCACAAAGGAGTACAGAAGGTATCTCTACAGCGCACAAAGCAGTACAAAAGGTATCTCTACAGCGCACAAAGGAGTACAGGAAATATCTCTAGAACGTACAAAGGAGTACACGAGGTATCTCTACAGCGTACAAAGGAGTACAGAAGGTATCTCTACAGCGCACAAAGGAGTACAGAAGGTATCTCTACAGCGCACAAAGGAGTACAGAAGGTATCTCTACAGCGCACAAAGGAGTACAGAAGGTATCTCTACAGCGCACAAAGGAGTACAGGAAATATATCTAGAACGTACAAAGGAGTACACGAGGTATCTCTACAGCGTACAAAGGAGTACAGAAGGTATCTCTACAGCGCACAAAGGAGTATAGAAAGTACCTCTACAGCGCACAAAGGAGTACAGAAGGTATCTCTACAGCGCTTAAAGGAGTACAGAAGGTATCTCTACAGCGCACAAAGGAGTACAGAAGGTATCTCTACTGCGCACAAAGGAGTACAGAAGGTATCTCTACAGCGCACAAAGGAGTACAGAAGGTATCTCTACAGCGCACGAAGGAGTACAGGAAATATCTCTAGAACGTACAAAGGAGTACACGAGGTATCTCTACAGCGTACAAAGGAGTACAGAAGGTATCTCTACAGCGCACAAAGGAGTACAGAAGGTATCTCTACAGCGCACAAAGGAGTACAGAAGGTATCTCTACAGCGCACAAAGGAGTACAGAAGGTATCTCTACAGCGCACAAAGGAGTACAGAAGGTATCTCTACAGCGCACAAAGGAGTACAGGAAATATCTCTAGAACGTACAAAGGAGTACACGAGGTATCTCTACAGCACACAAAGGAGTACAGAAGGTATCTCTACAGCGCACAATGGAGTAGAGAAGGTATCTCTACAGCGCACAAAGAAGTACAGGAAATATCTCTAGAACGTACAAAGGAGTACACGAGGTATCTCTACAGCGCACAAAGGAGTACAAAAGGTATCTCTACAGCGCACAAATGAGTACAGAAGGTATCTCTACAGCGCACAAAGGAGTACAGAAGGTATCTCTACAGCGCACAAAGGAGTACAGAAGGTATCTCTACAGCGCACAAAGGAGTACAGGAAATATCTCTAGAACGTACAAAGGAGTACACGAGGTATCTCTAAAGCGTACAAAGGAGTACAGAAGGTATCTCTACAGCGCACAAAGGAGTACAGAAGGTATCTCTACAGCGTACAAAGGAGTACAGAAGGTATCTCTACAGCGCACAAAGGAGTACAGAAGGTATCTCTACAGCGTACAAAGGAGTACAGAAGGTATCTCTACAGCGCACAAAGGAGTACAGAAGGTATCTCTACAGCGCACAAAGGAGTACAGAATGTATCTCTACAGCGCACAAAGGAGTACAGGAAATATCTCTAGAACGTACAAAGGAGTACACGAGGTATTTCTACAGCGTACAAAGGAGTA
Organism: Morinoia aosen; assembly: GCA_030386875.1. Taxonomy (NCBI): domain Eukaryota; kingdom Metazoa; phylum Arthropoda; class Malacostraca; order Amphipoda; family Talitridae; genus Morinoia; species Morinoia aosen. The sequence continues at coordinate 36,830,536 of JASJYW010000027.1, read as the reverse complement.
CATAAGGTATCTCTACAGCGCACAAAGGAGTACAGAAGGTATCTCTACAGCGCACAAAGGAGTACAGAAGGTATCTCTACAGCGCACAAAGGAGTACAGGAAATATCTCTAGAACGTACAAAGGAGTACACGAGGTATCTCTACAGCGTACAAAGGAGTACAGAAGGTATCTCTACAGCACACAAAGGAGTACAGGAAATATCTCTAGAACGAACAAAGGAGTACAGAAGGTATCTCTACAGCGCACAAAGGAGTACAAAAGGTATCTCTACAGCGCACAAAGGAGTACAGAAGGTATCTCTACAGCGCACAAAGGAGTACAGAAGGTATCTCTACAGCGCACAAAGGAGTACAGGAAATATCTCTAGAACGTACAAAGGAGTACACGAGGTATCTCTACAGCGTACAAAGGAGTACAGAAGGTATCTCTACAGCGCACAAAGGAGTACAGAAGGTATCTCTACAGCGCACAAAGGAGTACAGAAGGTATCTCTACAGCGCACAAAGGAGTACAGAAGGTATCTCTACAGCGCGCAAAGGAGTACAGAAGGTATCTCTACAGCGCACGAAGGAGTACAGAAGGTATCTCTACAGCGCACAAAGGAGTACAGAAGGTATCTCTACAGCGCACAAAGGAGTACAGAAGGTATCTCTACAGCACACAAAGGAGTACAGAAGGTATCTCTACAGCGCACAAAGGAGTACAGAAGGTATCTCTACAGCGCACAAAGGAGTACAGAAGGTATCTCTACAGCGCACAAAGGAGTACAGAAGGCATCTCTACAGCGCACAAAGGAGTACAGAAAATATCTCTAGAACGTACAAAGGAGTACACGAGGTATCTCTACAGCGCACAAAGGAGTACAGAAGGTATCTCTACAGCGCACAAAGGAGTACAGAAGGTATCTCTACAGCGCACAAAGGAGTACAGGAAATATCTCCAGAACGTACAAAGGAGTACACGAGGTATCTCTACAGCGTACAAAGGAGTACAGAAGGGATCTTTACAGCGCACAAAGGAGTACAAAAGGTATCTCTACAGCGCACAAAGGAGTACAGAAGGTATCTCTACAGCGTAAAAAGGAGTACAGAAGGTATCTCTACAGCGCACAAAGGAGTACAGAAGGTATCTCTATAGCGCACAAAGGAGTACAGAAGGTATCTCTACAGCGCACAAAGGAGTACAGAATGTATCTCTACAGCGCACAAAGGAGTACAGAAGGTATTTCTACAGCGCACAAAGGAGTACAGGAAATATCTCTAGAACGTACAAAGGAGTACACGAGGTATCTCTACAGCGCACAAAGGAGTACAGAAGGTATCTCTACAGCGCACAAAGGAGTACAGAAGGTATCTCTACAGCGCACAAAGGAGTACAGAAGGTATCTCTACAGCGCACAAAGGAGTACAGGAAATATCTCTAGAACGTACAAAGGAGTACACGAGGTATCTCTACAGCGTACAAAGGAGTACAGAAGGTATCTCTACAGCGCACAAAGGAGTACAGAAGGTATCTCTACAGCGCACAAAGGAGTACAGAAGGTATCTCTACAGCGCACAAAGGAGTACAGAAGGTATCTCTACAGCGCACAAAGGAGTACAGGAAATATCTCTAGAACGTACAAAGGAGTACACGAGGTATCTCTACAGCGTACAAAGGAGTACAGAAGGTATCTCTACAGCGCACAAAGGAGTACAGAAGGTATCTCTACAGCGCACAAAGGAGTACAGAAGGTATCTCTACAGCGCACAAAGGAGTACAGGAAATATCTCTAGAACGTACAAAGGAGTACACGAGGTATCTCTACAGCGTACAAAGAAGTACAGAAATTATCTCTACAGCGCACAAAGGAGTACAGAAGGTATCTCTACAGCGCACAAAGGAGTACAGAAGGTAACTCTACAGCGCACAAAGGAGTACAGAAGGTATCTCTACAGCGCACAAAGGAGTACAGAAGGTATCTCTACAGCGCACAAAGGAGTACAGAAAATATCTCTACAGCGCACAAAGGAGTACAGGAAATATCTCTAGAACGTACAAAGGAGTACACGAGGTATCTCTACAGCGTACAAAGGAGTACAGAAGGTGTCTCTACAGCTCACAAAGGAGTACAGAAGGTATCTCTACAGCGTACAAAGGAGTACAGAAGGTATCTCTACAGCGCACAAAGGAGTACAGAAGGTATCTCTACAGCGCACAAAGGAGTACAGAAGGTATCTCTACAGCGCACAAAGGAGTACAGGAAATATCTCTAGAACGTACAAAGGAGTACACGAGGTATCTCTACAGCGTACAAAGGAGTACAGAAGGTATCTCTACAGCGCACAAAGGAGTACAGAAGGTATCTCTACAGCGCACAAAGGAGTACAGAAGGTATCTCTACAGCGCACAAAGGAGTACAGGAAATATCTCTAGAACGTACAAAGGAGTACACGAGGTATCTCTACAGCGTACAAAGGAGTACAGAAGGTATCTCTACAGCGCACAAATGAGTACAGGAAATATCTCTAGAACGTACAAAGGAGAACAGAAGGTATCTCTACAGCGCACAAAGGAGTACAGAAGGTATCTCTACGGCGCACAAAGGAGTACAGAAGGTATCTCTACAGCGCACAAAGGAGTACAGAAGGTATCTCTACAGCGCACAAAGGATTACAGGAAATATCTCTAGAACGTACAAAGGAGTACACGAGGTATCTCTACAGCGTACAAAGGAGTACAGAAGGTATCTCTACAGCGCACAAAGGAGTACAGAAGGTATCTCTACAGCGCCCAAAGGAGTACAGAAGGTATCTCTACAGCGCACAAAGGAGTACAGAAGGTATCTCTACAGCGCACAAAGGAGTACAGGAAATATCTCTAGAACGTACAAAGGAGTACACGAGGTATCTCTACAGCGTACAAAGGAGTACAGAAGGTATCTCTACAGCGCACGAAGGAGTACAGAAGGTATCTCTACAGCGCACAAAGGAGTACAGAAGGTACCTCTACAGCGCACAAAGGAGTACAGAAGGTATCTCTACAGCGCACAAAGGAGTACAGGAAATATCTCTAGAACGTACAAAGGAGTACACGAGGTATCTCTACAGCGTACAAAGGAGTACAGAAGGTATCTCTACAGCGCACAAAGGAGTACAGAAGGTATCTCTACAGCGCACAAAGGAGTACAGAAGGTATCTCTACAGCGCACAAAGGAGTACAGAAGGTATCTCTACAGCGCACAAAGGAGTACAGAAGGTATCTCTACAGCGCACAAAGGAGTACAGAAGGTATCTCTACAGCGCACAAAGGAGTACAGGAAATACCTCTAGAAAGTACAAAGGAGTACACGAGGTATCTCTACAGCGTACAAAGGAGTACAGAAGGTATCTCTACAGCGCACAAAGGAGTACAGAAGGTATCTCTACAGCGTACAAAGGAGTACAGGAGGTATCTCTACAGCGCACAAAGGAGTACAGAAGGTATCTCTACAGCGCACAAAGGAGTACAGAAGGTATCTCTACAGCGCACAAAGGAGTACAGGAAATATCTCTAGAACGTACAAAGGAGTACACGAGGTATCTCTACAGTGTACAAAGGAGTACAGAAGGTATCTCTACAGCGCATAAAAGAGTACAGAAGGTATCTCTACAGCGCACAAAGGAGTACAGAAGGTATCTCTACAGCGCACAAAGGAGTACAGGAAATATCTCTAGAACGTACAAAGGAGTACACGAGGTATCTCTACAGCGTACAAAGAAGTACAGAAGGTATCTCTACAGCGCACAAAGGAGTACAGGAAATATCTCTAAAACGTACAAAGGAGTACAGAAGGTATCTCTACAGCGTACAAAGGAGTACAGAAGGTATCTCTACAGCGCACAAAGGAGTACAGAAGGTATCTCTACAGCGCACAAAGGAGTACAGAAGGTATCTCTACAGCGCACAAAGGAGTACAGGAAATATCTCTAGAACGTACAAAGGAGTACACGAGGTATCTCTACAGCGTACAAAGGAGTACAGAAGGTATCTCTACAGCGCACAAAGGAGTACAGAAGGTATCTCTACAGCGCACAAAGGAGTACAGAAGGTATCTCTACAGCGCACAAAGGAGTACAGAAGGTATCTCTACAGCGCACAAAGGAGTACAGGAAATATCTCTAGAACGTACAAAGGAGTACACGAGGTATCTCTACAGCGTACAAAGGAGTACAGAAGGTATCTCTACAGCGCACAAAGGAGTACAGAAGGTATCTCTACAGCGCACAAAGGAGTACAGAAGGTATCTCTACAGCGCACAAAGGAGTACAGAAGGTATCTCTACAGCGCACAAAGGAGTATAGGAGATATCTCTAGAACGTACAAAGGAGTACACGAGGTATCTCTACAGCGCACAAAGGAGTACAGAAGGTATCTCTTCAGCGCACAAAGGAGTACAGAAGGTATCTCTACAGCGCACAAAGGAGTACAGAAGGTATTTCAACAGCGCACAAAGGAGTACAGAAGGTATCTCTACAGCGCACAAAGGAGTACAGAAGGTATCTCTACAGCGCACAAAGGAGTACAGAAGGTATCTCTACAGCGCACAAAGGAGTACAGAAGGTATCTCTACAGCGCACAAAGGAGTACAGAAGGTATTTCTACAGCGCACAAAGGAGTACAGGAAATATCTCTAGAACGTACAAAGGAGTACACGAGGTATCTCTACAGCGCACAAAGGAGTACAGAAGGTATCTCTACAGCGCACAAAGGAGTACAGAAGGTATCTCTACAGCGCACAAAGGAGTACAGAAGGTATCTCTACAGCGCACAAAGGAGTACAGGAAATATCTCTAGAACGTACAAAGGAGTACACGAGGTATCTCTACAGCGTACAAAGGAGTACAGAAGGTATCTCTACAGCGCACAAAGGAGTACAGAAGGTATCTCTACAGCGCACAAAGGAGTACAGAAGGTATCTCTACAGCGCACAAAGGAGTACAGAAGGTATCTCTACAGCGCACAAAGGAGTACAGGAAATATCTCTAGAACGTACAAAGGAGTACACGAGGTATCTCTACAGCGTACAAAGGAGTACAGAAGGTATCTCTACAGCGCACAAAGGAGTACAGAAGGTATCTCTACAGCGCACAAAGGAGTACAGAAGGTATCTCTACAGCGCACAAAGGAGTACAGGAAATATCTCTAGAACGTACAAAGGAGTACACGAGGTATCTCTACAGCGTACAAAGAAGTACAGAAATTATCTCAACAGCGCACAAAGGAGTACAGAAGGTATCTCTACAGCGCACAAAGGAGTACAGAAGGTATCTCTACAGCGTACAAAGGAGTACAGAAGGTATCTCTACAGCGCACAAAGGAGTACAGAAGGTATCTCTACAGCGCACAAAGGAGTACAGAAGGTATCTCTACAGCGCACAAAGGAGTACAGGAAATATCTCTAGAACGTACAAAGGAGTACACGAGGTATCTCTACAGCGTACAGAGGAGTACAGAAGGTATCTCTACAGCGCACAAAGGAGTACAGAAGGTATCTCTACAGCGCACAAAGGAGTACAGAAGGTATCTCTACAGCGCACAAAGGAGTACAGGAAATATCTCTAGAACGTACAAAGGAGTACACGAGGTATCTCTACAGCGTACAAAGGAGTACAGAAGGTATCTCTACAGCGCACAAAGGAGTACAGGAAATATCTCTAGAACGTACAAAGGAGAACAGAAGGTATCTCTACAGCGCTCAAAGGAGTACAGAAGGTATCTCTACGGCGCACAAAGGAGTACAGAAGGTATCTCTACAGCGCACAAAGGAGTACAGAAGGTATCTCTACAGCGCACAAAGGAGTACAGGAAATATCTCTAGAACGTACAAAGGAGTACACGAGGTATCTCTACAGCGTACAAAGGAGTACAGAAGGTATCTCTACAGCGCACAAAGGAGTACAGAAGGTATCTCTACAGCGCACAAAGGAGTACAGAAGGTATCTCTACAGCGCACAAAGGAGTACAGAAGGTATCTCTACAGCGCACAAAGGAGTACAGGAAATATCTCTAGAACGTACAAAGGAGTACACGAGGTATCTCTACAGCGTACAAAGGAGTACAGAAGGTATCTCTACAGCGCACGATGGAGTACAGAAGGTATCTCTACAGCGCACAAAGGAGTACAGAAGGTATCTCTACAGCGCACAAAGGAGTACAGAAGGTATCTCTACAGCGCACAAAGGAGTACAGGAAATATCTCTAGAACGTACAAAGGAGTACACGAGGTATCTCTACAGCGTACAAAGGAGTACAGAAGGTATCTCTACAGCGCACAAAGGAGTACAGAAGGTATCTCTACAGCGCACAAAGGAGTACAGAAGGTATCTCTACAGCGCACAAAGGAGTACAGAAGGTATCTCTACAGCGCACAAAGGAGTACAGAAGGTATCTCTACAGCGCACAAAGGAGTACAGAAGGTATCTCTACAGCGCACAAAGGAGTACAGGAAATACCTCTAGAAAGTACAAAGGAGTACACGAGGTATCTCTACAGCGCACAAAAGAGTACAGAAGGTATCTCTACAGCGCACAAAGGAGTACAGAAGGTATCTCTACAGCGCACAAAGAAGCACAGGAAATATCTCTAGAACGTACAAAGGAGTACACGAGGTATCTCTACAGCGCACAAAGGAGTACAGAAGGTATCTCTACAGCGCACAAAGGAGTACAGAAGGTATCTCTACAGCGCACAAAGGAGTACAGGAAATATCTCTAGAACGTACAAAGGAGTACACGAGGTATCTCTACAGCGTACAAAGGAGTACAGAAGGTATCTCTACAGCGCACAAAGGAGTACAGGAAATATCTCTAGAACGTACAAAGGAGAACAGAAGGTATCTCTACAGCGCACAAAGGAGTACAGAAGGTATCTCTACGGCGCACAAAGGAGTACAGAAGGTATCTCTACAGCGCACAAAGGAGTACAGAAGGTATCTCTACAGCGCACAAAGGAGTACAGGAAATATCTCTAGAACGTACAAAGGAGTACACGAGGTATCTCTACAGCGTACGAAGGAGTACAGAAGGTATCTCTACAGCGCACAAAGGAGTACAGAAGGTATCTCTACAGCGCACAAAGGAGTACAGAAGGTATCTCTACAGCGCACAAAGGAGTACAGAAGGTATCTCTACAGCGCACAAAGGAGTACAGGAAATATCTCTAGAACGTACAAAGGAGTACACGAGGTATCTCTACAGCGTACAAAGGAGTACAGAAGGTATCTCTACAGCGCACGAAGGAGTACAGAAGGTATCTCTACAGCGCACAAAGGAGTACAGAAGGTATCTCTACAGCGTACAAAGGAGTACAGAAGGTATCTCTACAGCGCACAAAGGAGTACAGGAAATATCTCTAGAACGTACAAAGGAGTACACGAGGTATCTCTACAGCGTACAAAGGAGTACAGAAGGTATCTCTACAGCGCACAAAGGAGTACAGAAGGTATCTCTACAGCGCACAAAGGAGTACAGAAGGTATCTCTACAGCGCACAAAGGAGTACAGAAGGTATCTCTACAGCGCACAAAGGAGTACAGAAGGTATCTCTACAGCGCACAAAGGAGTACAGAAGGTATCTCTACAGCGCACAAAGGAGTACAGGAAATACCTCTAGAAAGTACAAAGGAGTACACGAGGTATCTCTACAGCGTACAAAGGAGTACAGAAGGTATCTCTACAGCGCACAAAGGAGTACAGAAGGTATCTCTACAGCGTACAAAGGAGTACAGGAGGTATCTCTACAGCGCACAAAGGAGTACAGAAGGTATCTCTACAGCGCACAAAGGAGTACAGAAGGTATCTCTACAGCGCACAAAGGAGTACAGGAAATATCTCTAGAACGTACAAAGGAGTACACGAGGTATCTCTACAGTGTACAAAGGAGTACAGAAGGTATCTCTACAGCGCACAAAAGAGTACAGAAGGTATCTCTACAGCGCACAAAGGAGTACAGAAGGTATCTCTACAGCGCACAAAGAAGCACAGGAAATATCTCTAGAACGTACAAAGGAGTACACGAGGTATCTCTACAGCGTACAAAGGAGTACAGAAGGTATCTCTACAGCGCACAAAGGAGTACAGGAAATATCTCTAAAACGTACAAAGGAGTACAGAAGGTATCTCTACAGCGTACAAAGGAGTACAGAAGGTATCTCTACAGCGCACAAAGGAGTACAGAAGGTATCTCTACAGCGCACAAAGGAGTACAGAAGGTATCTCTACAGCGCACAAAGGAGTACAGGAAATATCTCTAGAACGTACAAAGGAGTACACGAGGTATCTCTACAGCGTACAAAGGAGTACAGAAGGTATCTCTACAGCGCACAAAGGAGTACAGAAGGTATCTCTACAGCGCACAAAGGAGTACAGAAGGTATCTCTACAGCGCACAAAGGAGTACAGAAGGTATCTCTACAGCGCACAAAGGAGTACAGGAAATATCTCTAGAACGTACAAAGGAGTACACGAGGTATCTCTACAGCGTACAAAGGAGTACAGAAGGTATCTCTACAGCGCACAAAGGAGTACAGAAGGTATCTCTACAGCGCACAAAGGAGTACAGAAGGTATCTCTATAGCGCACAAAGGAGTACAGAAGGTATCTCTACAGCGCACAAAGGAGTATAGGAGATATCTCTAGAACGTACAAAGGAGTACACGAGGTATCTCTACAGCGCACAAAGGAGTACAGGAAATATCTCTAGAACGTACAAAGGAGTACACGAGGTATCTCTACAGCGTACAAAGGAGTACAGAAGGTATCTCTACAGCGCACAAAGGAGTACAGAAGGTATCTCTACAGCGCACAAAGGAGTACAGAAGGTATCTCTACAGCGCACAAAGGAGTACAGAAGGTATCTCTACAGCGCACAAAGGAGTACAGGAAATATCTCTAGAACGTACAAAGGAGTACACGAGGTATCTCTACAGCGTACAAAAGAGTACAGAAGGTATCTCTACAGCGCACAAAGGAGTACAGAAGGTATCTCTACAGCGCACAAAGGAGTACAGAAGGTATCTCTACAGCGCACAAAGGAGTACAGAAGGTATCTCAACAGCGCACAAATGGAGTACAGAAGGTATCTCTACAGCGCACAAAGGAGTACAGGAAATATCTCTAGAACGTACAAAGGAGTACACGAGGTATCTCTACAGCGTACAAAGGAGTACAGAAGGTATCTCTACAGCGCACAAAGGAGTACAGGAAATATCTCTAGAACGTACAAAGGAGTACACGAGGTATCTCCACAGCGTACAAAGGAGTACAGAAGGTATCTCTACAGCGCACAAAGGAGTACAGAAGGTATCTCTACAGCGCACAAAGGAGTACAGAAGGTATCTCTACAGCGCACAAAGGAGTACAGGAAATATCTCTAGAACGTACAAAGGAGTACTCGAGGTATCTCTACAGCGTACAAAGGAGAACAGAAGGTATCTCTACAGCGCACAAAGGAGTACAGGAAATATCTCTAGAACGTACAAAGGAGTACAGAAGGTATCTCTACAGCGCAAAAAGGAGTACAGAAGGTATCTCTACAGCGCACAAAGGAGTACAGAAGGTATCTCTACAGCGCACAAAGGAGTACAGGAAATATCTCTAGAACGTACAAAGGAGTACACGAGGTAACTCTACAGCGTAAAAAGGAGTACAGAAGGTATCTCTACAGCGCACAAAGGAGTAAAGAAGGTATCTCTACAGCGCACAAAGGAGTACAGAAGGTATCTCTACAGCGCACAAAGGAGTACAGAAGGTATCTCTACAGCGCACAAAGGAGTACAGGAAATATCTCTAGAACGTACAAAGGAGTACACGAGGTATCTCTACAGCGTACAAAGGAGTACAGAAGGTATCTCTACAGCGCACAAAGGAGTACAGAAGGTATCTCTACAGCGCACAAAGGAGTACAGAAGGTATCTCTACAGCGCACAAAGGAGTACAGAAGGTATCTCTACAGCGCACAAAGGAGTACAGGAAATATCTCTAGAACGTACAAAGGAGTACACGAGGTAACTCTACAGCGTAAAAAGGAGTACAGAAGGTATCTCTACAGCGCACAAAGGAGTAAAGAAGGTATCTCTACAGCGCACAAAGGAGTACAGAAGGTATCTCTACAGCGCACAAAGGAGTACAGAAGGTATCTCTACAGCGCACAAAGGAGTACAGGAAATATCTCTAGAACGTACAAAGGAGTACACGAGGTATCTCTACAGCGTACAAAGGAGTACAGAAGGTATCTCTACAGCGCACAAAGGAGTACAGAAGGTATCTCTACAGCGCACAAAGGAGTACAGAAGGTATCTCTACAGCGCACAAAGGAGTACAGAAGGTATCTCTACAGCGCACAAAGGAGTACAGGAAATATCTCTAGAACTTACAAAGGAGTACACGAGGTATCTCTACAGCGTACAAAGGAGTACTGAAGGCATCTCTACAGCGCACAAAGGAGTACAGAAGGTATCTCTACAGCGCACAAAGGAGTACAGAAGGTATCTCTTCAGCGCACAAAGGAGTACAGAAGGTATCTCTACAGCGCACAAAGGAGTACAGGTAATATCTCTAGAACGTACAAAGGAGTACACGAGGTATCTCTACAGCGTACAAAAGAGTACAGAAGGTATCTCTACAGCGCACAAAGGAGTACAGAAGGTATCTCTACAGCGCACAAAGGAGTACAGAAGGTATCTCTACAGCGCACAAAGGAGTACAGAAGGTATCTCTACAGCGCACAAAGGAGTACAGAAGGTATCTCTACAGCGCACAAAGGAGTACAGGAAATATCTCTAGAACGTACAAAGGAGTACACGAGGTATCTCTACAGCGTACAAAGGAGTACAGAAGGTATCTCTACAGCGCACAAAGGAGTACAGGAAATATCTCTAGAACGTACAAAGGAGTACACGAGGTATCTCCACAGCGTACAAAGGAGTACAGAAGGTATCTCTACAGCGCACAAAGGAGTACAGAAGGTATCTCTACAGCGCACAAAGGAGTACAGAAGGTATCTCTACAGCGCACAAAGGAGTACAGGAAATATCTCTAGAACGTACAAAGGAGTACTCGAGGTATCTCTACAGCGTACAAAGGAGAACAGAAGGTATCTCTACAGCGCACAAAGGAGTACAGGAAATATCTCTAGAACGTACAAAGGAGTACAGAAGGTATCTCTACAGCGCACAAAGGAGTACAGAAGGTATCTCTACAGCGCACAAAGGAGTACAGAAGGTATCTCTACAGCGCACAAAGGAGTACAGGAAATATCTCTAGAACGTACAAAGGAGTACACGAGGTATCTCTACAGCGTACAAAGTAGTACAGAAGGTATCTCTACAGCGTACAAAGGAGTACAGAAGGTATCTCTACAGCGCACAAAGGAGTACAGAAGGTATCTCTACAGCGCACAAAGGAGTACAGGAAATATCTCTAGAACGTACAAAGGAGTACACGAGGTATCTCTACAGCGTACAAAGGAGTACAGAAGGTATCTCTACAGCGCACAAAGGAGTACAGGAAATATCTCTAGAACGTACAAAGGAGTACACGAGGTATCTCTACAGCGTACAAAGGAGTACAGAAGGTATCTCTACAGCGCACAAAGGAGTACAGAAGGTATCTCTACAGCGCACAAAGGAGTACAGAAGGTATCTCTACAGCGCACAAAGGAGTACAGAAGGTATCTCTACAGCGCACAAAGGAGTACAGGAAATATCTCTAGAACGTACAAAGGAGTACACGAGGTATCTCTACAGCGTACAAAGGAGTACAGAAGGTATCTCTACAGCGCACAAAGGAGTACAGAAAGTATCTCTACAGCGCACAAACGAGTACAGAAGGTATCTCTACAGCGCACAAAGGAGTACAGAAGGTATCTCTACAGCGCACAAAGGAGTACAGGAAATATCTCTAGAACGTACAAAGGAGTACACGAGGTATCTCTACAGCGTACAAAGGAGTACAGAAGGTATCTCTACAGCGTACAAAGGAGTACAGAAGGTATCTCTACAGCGCACAAAGGAGTACAGAAGGTATCTCTACAGCGCACAAAGGAGTACAGAAGGTATCTCTACAGCGCACAAAGGAGTACAGAAGGTATCTCCACAGCGCACAAAGAAGTACAGGAAATATCTCTAGAACGTACAAAGGAGTACACGAGGTATCTCTACAGCGTACAAAGGAGTACAGAAGGTATCTCTACAGCGCACAAAGGAGTACAGAAGGTATCTCTACAGCGCACAAAGGAGTACAGAAGGTATCTCTACAGCGCACAGAGGAGTACAGAAGGTATCTCTACAGCGCACAAAGGAGTACAGGAAATATCTCTAGAACGTACAAAGAAGTACACGAGGTATCTCTACAGCGTACAAAGGAGTACAGAAGGTATCTCTACAGCGCACAAAGGAGTACAGAAGGTATCTCTACAGCGCACAAAGGATTACAGGAAATATCTCTAGAACGTACAAAGGAGTACACGAGGTATCTCTACAGCGTACAAAGGAGTACAGGAGGTATCTCTACAGCGCGCAAAGGAGTACAGAAGGTATCTCTACAGCGCACAAAGGAGTACAGAAGGTAACTCTACAGCGCACAAAGGAGTACAGAAGGTATCTCTACAGCGCACAAAGGAGTACAAAAGGTATCTCTACAGCGCACAAAGGAGTACAGAAGGTATTTCTACAGCGCACAAAGGAGTACAGAAGGTATCTCTACAGCGCACAAAGGAGTACAGAAGGTATCTCTACAGCGCACAAAGGAGTACAGATGGTATCTCTACAGCGCACAAAGGAGTACAGAAGGTATCTCTACAGCGCACAAAGGAGTACAGAAGGTATCTCTACAGCGCACAAAGGAGTACAGAAGGTATCTCTACAGCGCACAAAGGAGTACAGAAGGTATCTCTACAGCGCACAAAGGAGTACAGAAGGTATCTCTACAGCGCACAAAGGAGTACAGAAGGTATCTCTACAGCGCACAAAAGAGTATAGGAAATATCTCCAGAACGTACAAAGGAGTACACGAGGTATCTCTACAGCGTACAAAGGAGTACAGAAGGGATCTCTACAGCGCACAAAGGAGTACAGAAGGTATCTCTACAGCGCATAAAGGAGTACAGAAGGTATCTCAACAGCGTAAAAAGGAGTACAGAAGGTATCTCTACAGCGCACAAAGGAGTACAGAAGGTATCTCTACAGCGCACAAAGGAGTACGAAAGGTATCTCTACAGCGCACAAAGGAGTACAGAATGTATCTCTACAGCGCACAAAGGAGTACAGAAGGTATCTCTACAGCGCACAAAGGAGTACAGGAAATATCTCTAGAACGTACAAAGGAGTACACGAGGTATCTCTACAGCGCACAAAGGAGTACAGAAGGTATCTCTACAGCGCACAAAGGAGTACAGAAGGTATCTCTACAGCGCACAAAGGAGTACAGAAGGTATCTCTACAGCGCACAAAGGAGTACAGGAAATATCTCTAGAACGTACAAAGGAGTACACGAGGTATCTCTACAGCGTACAAAGGAGTACAGAAGGTATCTCTACAGCGCACAAAGGAGTACAGAAGGTATCTCTACAGCGCACAAAGGAGTACAGAAGGTATCTCTACAGCGCACAAAGGTGTACAGAAGGTATCTCTACAGCGCACAAAGGAGTACAGGAAATATCTCTAGAACGTACAAAGGAGTACACGAGGTATCTCTACAGCGTACAAAGGAGTACAGAAGGTATCTCTACAGCGCACAAAGGAGTACAGAAGGTATCTCTACAGCGCACAAAGGAGTACAGAAGGTATCTCTACAGCGCACAAAGGAGTACAGGAAATATTTCTAGAACGTACAAAGGAGTACACGAGGTATCTCTACAGCGTACAAAGGAGTACAGAAGGTATCTCTACAGCGCACAAAGGAGTACAGAAGGTATCTCTACAGCGCACAAAGGAGTATAGGAGATATCTCTAGAACGTACAAAGGAGTACACGAGGTATCTCTACAGCGCACAAAGGAGTACAGAAGGTATCTCTTCAGCGCACAAAGGAGTACAGAAGGTATCTCTACAGCGCACAAAGGAGTACAGAAGGTATTTCAACAGCGCACAAAGGAGTACAGAAGGTATCTCTACAGCGCACAAAGGAGTACAGAAGGTATCTCTACAGCGCACAAAGGAGTACAGAAGGTATCTCTACAGCGCACAAAGGAGTACAGAAGGTATCTCTACAGCGCACAAAGGAGTACAGGAAATATCTCTAGAACGTACAAAGGAGTACACGAGGTATCTCTACAGCGTACAAAGGAGTACAGAAGGTATCTCTACAGCGCACACAGGAGTACAGAAGGTATCTCTACAGCGCACAAAGGAGTACAGAAGGTATCTCTACAGCGCACAATGGAGTACAGAAGGTATCTCTACAGCGCACAATGGAGTACAGAAGGTATCTCTACAGCGCACAAAGGAGTACAGAAGGTATCTCTACAGCGCACAAAGGAGTACAGGAAATATCTCTAGAACGTACAAAGGAGTACACGAGGTACCTCTACAGCGTACGAAGGAGTACAGAAGGTATCTCTACAGCGCACAAAGGAGTACAGAAGGTATCTCTACAGCGCACAAAGGAGTACAGAAGGTATCTCTACAGCGCACAAAGGAGTACAGGAAATATCTCTAGAACGTACAAAGGAGTACACGAGGTATCTCTACAGCGTACAAAGTAGTACAGAAGGTATCTCTACAGCGCACAAAGGAGTACAGAAGGTATCTCTACAGCGCACAAAGTAGTACAGAAGGTATCTCTACAGCGCACAAAGGAGTACAGAAGGTATCTCTACAGCGCACAAAGGAGTACAGGGAATATCTCTAGAACGTACAAAGGAGTACACGAGGTATCTCTACAGCGTACAAAGGAGTACAGAAGGTATCTCTACAGCGCACAAAGGAGTACAGAAGGTATCTCTACAGCGCACAAAGGAGTACAGAAGGTATCTCTACAGCGCACAAAGGAGTACAGAAGGTATCTCTACAGCGCACAAAGGAGTACAGAAGGTATCTCTACAGCGCACAAAGGAGTACAGAAGGTATCTCTACAGCGCACAAAGGAGTACAGGAAATATCTCTAGAACGTACAAAGGAGTACACGAGGTATCTCTACAGCGTACAAAGGAGTACAGAAGGTATATCTACAGCGCACAAAGGAGTACAGAAGGTATCTCTACAGCGTACAATGGAGTACAGAAGGTATCTCTACAGCGCACAAAGGAGTACAGAAGGTATCTCTACAGCGCAAAAAGGAGTACAGAAGGTATCTCTACAGCGCACAAAGGAGTACAGGAAATATCTCTAGAACGTACAAAGGAGTACACGAGGTATCTCTACAGCGTACAAAGGAGTATAGAAGGTTTCTCTACAGCGCACAAAGGAGTACAGAAGGTATCTCTACAGCGCACAAAGGAGTACAAAAGGTATCTCTACAGCGCACAAAGGAGTACAGGAAATATCTCTAGAACGTACAAAGGAGTACACGAGGTATTTCTACAGCGTACAAAGGAGTACAGAAGGTATCTCTACAGCGCACAAAGGAGTACAGGAAATATCTCTAGAACGAACAAAGGAGTACAGAAGGTATCTCTACAGCGCACAAAGGAGTACAGAAGGTATCTCTACAGCGCACAAAGGAGTACAGAAGGTATCTCTACAGCGCACAAAGGAGTACAGAAGGTATCTCTACAGCGCACAAAGGAGTACAGGAAATATCTCTAGAACGTACAAAGGAGTACACGAGGTATCTCTACAGCGTACAAAGGAGTACAGAAGGTATCTCTACAGCGCACAAAGGAGTACAGAAGGTATCTCTACAGCGCACAAAGGAGTACAGAAGGTATCTCTACAGCGCACAAAGGAGTACAGAAGGTATCTCTACAGCGCGCAAAGGAGTACAGAAGGTATCTCTACAGCGCACAAAGGAGTACAGAAGGTATCTCTACAGCGCACAAAGGAGTACAGAAGGAATCTCTACAGCGCACAAAGGAGTACAGAAGGTATCTCTACAGCGCACAAAGGAGTACAGAAGGTATCTCTACAGCGCACAAAGGAGTACAGAAGGTATCTCTACAGCGCACAAAGGAGTACAGAAGGTATCTTTACAGCGTACAAAGGAGTACAGAAGGTATCTTTACAGCGCACAAAGGAGTACAGAAGGTATCTCTACAGCGTACAAAGGAGTACAGAAGGTATCTCTACAGCGCACAAAGGAGTACAGAAGGTATCTCTACAGCGCACAAAGGAGTACAGGAAATATCTCTGGAACGTACAAAAGAGTACACGAGGTATCTCTACAGCGTACAAAGGAGTACAGAAGGTATCTCTACAGCGCACAAAGGAGTACAGAAGGTATCTCTACAGCGCACAAAGGAGCACAGAAGGTATCTCTACAGCGCACAAAGGAGTACAGGAAATATCTCTAGAACGTACAAAGGAGTACACGAGGTATCTCTACAGCCTACAAAGGAGTACAGAAGGTATCTCTACAGCGGACAAAGGAGTACAGAAGGTATCTCTACAGCGCACAAAGGAGTACAGAAGGTATCTCTACAGCGCACAAAGGAGTACAGAAGGTATCTCTACAGCGCACAAAGGAGTACAGAAGGTATCTCTACAGCGCACAAAGGAGTACAGAAGGCATCTCTACAGCGCACAAAGGAGTACAGAAAATATCTCTAGAACGTACAAAGGAGTACACGAGGTATCTCTACAGCGCACAAAGGAGTACAGAAGGTATCTCTACAGCGCACAAAGGAGTACAGAAGGTATCTCTACAGCGCACAAAGGAGTACAGGAAATATCTCCAGAACGTACAAAGGAGTACACGAGGTATCTCTACAGCGTACAAAGGAGTACAGAAGGGATCTTTACAGCGCACAAAGGAGTACAAAAGGTATCTCTACAGCGCACAAAGGAGTACAGAAGGTATCTCTACAGCGTAAAAAGGAGTACAGAAGGTATCTCTACAGCGCACAAAGGAGTACAGAAGGTATCTCTACAGCGCACAAAGGAGTACAGAAGGTATCTCTACAGCGCACAAAGGAGTACAGAATGTATCTCTACAGCGCACAAAGGAGTACAGAAGGTATTTCTACAGCGCACAAAGGAGTACAGGAAATATCTCTAGAACGTACAAAGGAGTACACGAGGTATCTCTACAGCGCACAAAGGAGTACAGAAGGTATCTCTACAGCGCACAAAGGAGTACAAAAGGTATCTCTACAGCGCACAAAGGAGTACAGAAGGTATCTCTACAGCGCACAAAGGAGTACAGGAAATATCTCTAGAACGTACAAAGGAGTACACGAGGTATCTCTACAGCGTACAAAGGAGTACAGAAGGTATCTCTACAGCGCACAAAGGAGTACAGAAGGTATCTCTACAGCGCACAAAGGCGTACAGAAGGTATCTCTACAGCGCACAAAGGAGTACAGAAGGTATCTCTACAGCGCACAAAGGAGTACAGGAAATATCTCTAGAACGTACAAAGGAGTACACGAGGTATCTCTACAGCGTACAAAGGAGTACAGAAGGTATCTCTACAGCGCACAAAGGAGTACAGAAGGTATCTCTACAGCGCACAAAGGAGTACAGAAGGTATCTCTACAGCGCACAAAGGAGTACAGGAAATATCTCTAGAACGTACAAAGGAGTACACGAGGTATCTCTACAGCGTACAAAGGAGTACAGAAATTATCTCTACAGCGCACAAAGGAGTACAGAAGGTATCTCTACAGCGCACAAAGGAGTACAGAAGGTATCTCTACAGCGCACAAAGGAGTACAGAAGGTATCTCTACAGCGCACAAAGGAGTACAGAAGGTATCTCTACAGCGCACAAAGGAGTACAGAAAATATCTCTACAGCGCACAAAGGAGTACAGGAAATATCTCTAGAACGTACAAAGGAGTACACGAGGTATCTCTACAGCGTACAAAGGAGTACAGAAGGTGTCTCTACAGCTCACAAAGGAGTACAGAAGGTATCTCTACAGCGTACAAAGGAGTACAGAAGGTATCTCTACAGCGCACAAAGGAGTACAGAAGGTATCTCTACAGCGCACAAAGGAGTACAGAAGGTATCTCTACAGCGCACAAAGGAGTACAGGAAATATCTCTAGAACGTACAAAGGAGTACACGAGGTATCTCTACAGCGTACAAAGGAGTACAGAAGGTATCTCTACAGCGCACAAAGGAGTACAGAAGGTATCTCTACAGCGCACAAAGGAGTACAGAAGGTATCTCTACAGCGCACAAAGGAGTACAGGAAATATCTCTAGAACGTACAAAGGAGTACACGAGGTATCTCTACAGCGTACAAAGGAGTACAGAAGGTATCTCTACAGCGCACAAAGGAGTACAGGAAATATCTCTAGAACGTACAAAGGAGAACAGAAGGTATCTCTACAGCGCACAAAGAAGTACAGAAGGTATCTCTACGGCGCACAAAGGAGTACAGAAGGTATCTCTACAGCGCACAAAGGAGTACAGAAGGTATCTCTACAGCGCACAAAGGAGTACAGGAAATATCTCTAGAACGTACAAAGGAGTACACGAGGTATCTCTACAGCGTACAAAGGAGTACAGAAGGTATCTCTACAGCGCACAAAGGAGTACAGAAGGTATCTCTACAGCGCACAAAAGAGTACAGAAGGTATCTCTACAGCGCACAAAGGAGTACAGTAGGTATCTCTACAGCGCACAAAGGAGTACAGGAAATATCTCTAGAACGTACAAAGGAGTACACGAGGTATCTCTACAGCGTACAAAGGAGTACAGAAGGTATCTCTACAGCGCACGAAGGAGTACAGAAGGTATCTCTACAGCGCACAAAGGAGTACAGAAGGTATCTCTACAGCGCACAAAGGAGTACAGAAGGTATCTCTACAGCGCACAAAGGAGTACAGGAAATATCTCTAGAACGTACAAAGGAGTACACGAGGTATCTCTACAGCGTACAAAGGAGTTTAGAAGGTATCTCTACAGCGCACAAAGGAGTACAGAAGGTATCTCTACAGCGCACAAAGGAGTACAGAAGGTATCTCTACAGCGCACAAAGGAGTACAGAAGGTATCTCTACAGCGCACAAAGGAGTACAGAAGGTATCTCTACAGCGCACAAAGGAGTACAGAAGGTATCTCTACAGCGCACAAAGGAGTACAGGAAATACCTCTAGAAAGTACAAAGGAGTACACGAGGTATCTCTACAGCGTACAAAGGAGTACAGAAGGTATCTCTACAGCGCACAAAGGAGTATAGAAGGTATCTCTACAGCGTACAAAGGAGTACAGGAGGTATCTCTACAGCGCACAAAGGAGTACAGAAGGTATCTCTACAGCGCACAAAGGAGTACAGGAAATATCTCTAGAACGTAAAAAGGAGTACACGAGGTATCTCTACAGTGTACAAAGGAGTACAGAAGGTATCTCTACAGCGCACAAAAGAGTACAGAAGGTATCTCTACAGCACACAAAGGAGTACAGAAGGTATCTCTACAGCGCACAAAGGAGTACAGGAAATATCTCTAGAACGTACAAAGGAGTACACGAGGTATCTCTACAGCGTACAAAGGAGTACAGAAGGTATCTCTACAGCGCACAAAGGAGTACAGGAAATATCTCTAAAACGTACAAAGGAGTACAGAAGGTATCTCTACAGCGTACAAAGGAGTACAGAAGGTATCTCTACAGCGCACAAAGGAGTACAGAAGGTATCTCTACAGCGCACAAAGGAGTACAGAAGGTATCTCTACAGCGCACAAAGGAGTACAGGAAATATCTCTAGAACGTACAAAGGAGTACACGAGGTATCTCTACAGCGTACAAAGGAGTACAGAAGGTATCTCTACAGCGCACAAAGGAGTACAGAAGGTATCTCTACAGCGCACAAAGGAGTACAGAAGGTATCTCTACAGCGCACAAAGGAGTACAGAAGGTATCTCTACAGCGCACAAAGGAGTACAGGAAATATCTCTAGAACGTACAAAGGAGTACACGAGGTATCTCTACAGCGTACAAAGGAGTACAGAAGGTATCTCTACAGCGCACAAAGGAGTACAGAAGGTATCTCTACAGCGCACAAAGGAGTACAGAAGGTATCTCTACAGCGCACAAAGGAGTACAGAAGGTATCTCTACAGCGCACAAAGGAGTATAGGAGATATCTCTAGAACGTACAAAGGAGTACACGAGGTATCTCTACAGCGCACAAAGGAGTACAGAAGGTATCTCTTCAGCGCACAAAGGAGTACAGAAGGTATCTCTACAGCGCACAAAGGAGTACAGAAGGTATTTCAACAGCGCACAAAGGAGTACAGAAGGTATCTCTACAGCGCACAAAGGAGTACAGAAGGTATCTCTACAGCGCACAAAGGAGTACAGAAGGTATCTCTACAGCGCACAAAGGAGTACAGAAGGTATCTCTACAGCGCACAAAGGAGTACAGGAAATATCTCTAGAACGTACAAAGGAGTACACGAGGTATCTCTACAGCGTACAAAGGAGTACAGAAGGTATCTCTACAGCGCACAAAGGAGTACAGAAGGTATCTCTACAGCGCACAAAGGAGTACAGAAGGTATCTCTACAGCGCACAATGGAGTACAGAAGGTATCTCTACAGCGCACAATGGAGTACAGAAGGTATCTCTACAGCGCACAAAGGAGTACAGAAGGTATCTCTACAGCGCACAAAGGAGTACAGGAAATATCTCTAGAACGTACAAAGGAGTACACGAGGTACCTCTACAGCGTACGAAGGAGTACAGAAGGTATCTCTACAGCGCACAAAGGAGTACAGAAGGTATCTCTACAGCGCACAAAGGAGTACAGAAGGTATCTCTACAGCGCACAAAGGAGTACAGGAAATATCTCTAGAACGTACAAAGGAGTACACGAGGTATCTCTACAGCGTACAAAGTAGTACAGAAGGTATCTCTACAGCGCACAAAGGAGTACAGAAGGTATCTCTACAGCGCACAAAGGAGTACAGAAGGTATCTCTACAGCGCACAAAGGAGTACAGAAGGTATCTCTACAGCGCACAAAGGAGTACAGGGAATATCTCTAGAACGTACAAAGGAGTACACGAGGTATCTCTACAGCGTACAAAGGAGTACAGAAGGTATCTCTACAGCGCACAAAGGAGTACAGAAGGTATCTCTACAGCGCACAAAGGAGTACAGAAGGTATCTCTACAGCGCACAAAGGAGTACAGAAGGTATCTCTACAGCGCACAAAGGAGTACAGAAGGTATCTCTACAGCGCACAAAGGAGTACAGAAGGTATCTCTACAGCGCACAAAGGAGTACAGGAAATATCTCTAGAACGTACAAAGGAGTACACGAGGTATCTCTACAGCGTACAAAGGAGTACAGAAGGTATATCTACAGCGCACAAAGGAGTACAGAAGGTATCTCTACAGCGTACAATGGAGTACAGAAGGTATCTCTACAGCGCACAAAGGAGTACAGAAGGTATCTCTACAGCGCAAAAAGGAGTACAGAAGGTATCTCTACAGCGCACAAAGGAGTACAGGAAATATCTCTAGAACGTACAAAGGAGTACACGAGGTATCTCTACAGCGTACAAAGGAGTATAGAAGGTATCTCTACAGCGCACAAAGGAGTACAGAAGGTATCTCTACAGCGCACAAAGGAGTACAAAAGGTATCTCTACAGCGCACAAAGGAGTACAGGAAATATCTCTAGAACGTACAAAGGAGTACACGAGGTATTTCTACAGCGTACAAAGGAGTACAGAAGGTATCTCTACAGCGCACAAAGGAGTACAGGAAATATCTCTAGAACGTACAAAGGAGTACAGAATGTATCTCTACAGCGCACAAAGGAGTACAGAAGGTATCTCTACAGCGCACAAAGGAGTACAGAAGGTATCTCTACAGCGCACAAAGGAGTACAGAAGGTATCTCTACAGCGCACAAAGGAGTACAGGAAATATCTCTAGAACGTACAAAGGAGTACACGAGGTATCTCTACAGCGTACAAAGGAGTACAGAAGGTATCACTACAGCGCACAAAGGAGTACAGAAGGTATCTCTACAGCGCACAAAGGAGTACAGAAGGTATCTCTACAGCGCACAAAGGAGTACAGAAGGTATCTCTACAGCGCACAAAGGAGTACAGGAAATATCTCTAGAACGTACAAAGGAGTACACGAGGTATCTCTACAGCGTACAAAGAAGTACAGAAGGTATCTCTACAGCGCACAAAGGAGTACAGGAAATATCTCTAGAACGTACAAAGGAGTACAGAAGGTATCTCTACAGCGCACAAAGGAGTACAGGAAATATCTCTAGAACGTACAAAGGAGTACACGAGGTATCTCTACAGCGTACAAAGGAGTACAGAAGGTATCTCTACAGCGCACAAAGGAGTACAGAAGGTATCTCTACAGCGAACAAAAGAGTACAGAAGGTATCTCTACAGCGCACAAAGGAGTACAGAAGGTATCTCTACAGAGCACAAAGGAGTACAGGAAATATCTCTAGAACGTACAAAGGAGTACACGAGGTATCTCTACAGCGTACAAAGGAGTACAGAAGGTATCTCTACAGCGCACAAAGGAGTACAGAAGGTATCTCTACAGCGCACAAAGGAGTACAGAAGGTATCTCTACAGCGCACAAAGGAGTACAGAAGGTATCTCTACAGCGCACAAAGGAGTACAGGAAATATCTCTAGAACGTACAAAGGAGTACACGAGGTAACTCTACAGCGTAAAAAGGAGTACAGAAGGTATCTCTACAGCGCACAAAGGAGTAAAGAAGGTATCTCTACAGCGCACAAAGGAGTACAGAAGGTATCTCTACAGCGCACAAAGGAGTACAGAAGGTATCTCTACAGCGCACAAAGGAGTACAGGAAATATCTCTAGAACGTACAAAGGAGTACACGAGGTATCTCTACAGCGTACAAAGGAGTACAGAAGGTATCTCTACAGCGCACAAAGGAGTACAGAAGGTATCTCTACAGCGCACAAAGGAGTACAGAAGGTATCTCTACAGCGCACAAAGGAGTACAGAAGGTATCTCTACAGCGCACAAAAGAGTACAGGAAATATCTCTAGAACGTACAAAGGAGTACACGAGGTAACTCTACAGCGTAAAAAGGAGTACAGAAGGTATCTCTACAGCGCACAAAGGAGTAAAGAAGGTATCTCTACAGCGCACAAAGGAGTACAGAAGGTATCTCTACAGCGCACAAGGGAGTACAGAAGGTATCTCTACAGCGCACAAAGGAGTACAGGAAATATCTCTAGAACGTACAAAGGAGTACACGAGGTATCTCTACAGCGTACAAAGGAGTACAGAAGGTATCTCTACAGCGCACAAAGGAGTACAGAAGGTATCTCTACAGCGCACAAAGGAGTACAGAAGGTATCTCTACAGCGCACAAAGGAGTACAGAAGGTATCTCTACAGCGCACTAAGGAGTACAGGAAATATCTCTAGAACTTACAAAGGAGTACACGAGGTATCTCTACAGCGTACAAAGGAGTACAGAAGGCATCTCTACAGCGCACAAAGGAGTACAGAAGGTATCTCTACAGCGCACAAAGGAGTACAGATGGTATCTCTACAGCGCACAAAGGAGTACAGAAGGTATCTCTACAGCGCACAAAGGAGTACAGGTAATATCTCTAGAACGTACAAAGGAGTACACGAGGTATCTCTACAGCGTACAGAAGAGTACAGAAGGTATCTCTACAGCGCACAAAGGAGTACAGAAGGTATCTCTACAGCGCACAAAGGAGTACAGAAGGTATCTCTACAGCGCACAAAGGAGTACAGAAGGTATCTCTACAGCGCACAAAGGAGTACAGAAGGTATCTCTACAGAGCACAAAGGAGTACAGGAAATATCTCTAGAACGTACAAAGGAGTACACGAGGTATCTCTACAGCGTACAAAGGAGTACAGAAGGTATCTCTACAGCGCACAAAGGAGTACAGGAAATATCTCTAGAACGTACAAAGGAGTACACGAGGTATCTCTACAGCGTACAAAGGAGTACAGAAGGTATCTCTACAGCGCACAAAGGAGTACAGAAGGTATCTCTACAGCGCACAAAGGAGTACAGGTAATATCTCTAGAACGTACAAAGGAGTACACGAGGTATCTCTACAGCGTACAAAAGAGGACAGAAGGTATCTCTACAGCGCACGAAGGAGTACAGAATATATCTCTACAGCGCACAAAGGAGTACAGAAGGTATCTCTACAGCGCACAAAGGAGTACAGAAGGTATCTCTACAGCGCACAAAGGAGTACAGGAAATATCTCTAGAACGTACAAAGGAGTACACGAGGTATCTCTACAGCGTACAAAGGAGTACAGAAGGTATCTCTACAGCGAACAAAGGAGTACAGAAGGTATCTCTACAGCGCACGAAGGAGTACAAAAGGTATCTCTACAGCGCACAAAGGAGTACAGAAGGTATCTCTACAGCGCACAAAGGAGTACAGGAAATATCTCTAGAACGTTCAAAGGAGTACACGAGGTATCTCTACAGCGTACGAAGGAGTACAGAAGGTATCTCTACAGCGCACAAAGGAGTACAGAAGGTATCTCTACAGCGCACAAAGGAGTACAGAAGGTATCTCTACAGCGCACAAAGGAGTACAGAAGGTAACTCTACAGAGCACAAAGGAGTACAGGAAATATCTCTAGAACGTACAAAGGAGTACACGAGGTATCTCTACAGCGCACAAAGGAGTACAGAAGGTATCTCTACACGCACAAAGGAGTACAGAAGGTATCTCTACAGCGCACAAAGGAGTACAGAAGGTATCTCTACAGCGCACAAAGGAGTACAGGAAATATCTCTAGAACGTACAAAGGAGTACACGAGGTATCTCTACAGCTTACAAAGGAGTACAGAAGGTATCTCTACAGCGCACAAAGGAGTACAGAAGGTATCTCTACAGCGCACAAAGGAGTACAGAAGGTATCTCTACAGCGCACAAAGGAGTACAGAAGGTATCTCTACAGCGCACAAAGGAGTACAGGAAATATCTCTAGAACGTACAAAGGAGTACACGAGGTATCTCTACAGCGTACAAAGGAGTACAGAAGGTATCTCTACAGCGCACAAAGGAGTACAGAAGGTATCTCTACAGCGCACAAAGGAGTACAGAAGGTATCTCTACAGCGCACAAAGGAGTACAGGAAATATCTCTAGAACGTACAAAGGAGTACACGAGGTATCTCTACAGCGTACAAAGGAGTACAGAAGGTATCTCTACAGCGCACAAAGGAGTACAGAAGGTATCTCTACAGCGCACAAAGGAGTACAGAAGGTATCTCTACAGCGCACAAAGGAGTACAGAAGGTATCTCTACAGCGCACAAAGGAGTACAGGAAATATCTCTAGAACGTACAAAGGAGTACAGAAGGTATCTCTACAGCGCACAAAGGAGTACAGAAGGTATCTCTACAGCGCACAAAGGAGTACAGAAGGTATCTCTACAGCGCACAAAGGAGTACAAAAGGTATCTCTACAGCACACAAAGGAGTACAGAAGGTATCTCTACAGCGCACAAAGGAGTACAGAAGGTATCTCTACAGCGCACAAAGGAGTACAGGAAATATCTCTAGAACGTACAAAGGAGTACACGAGGTATCTCTACAGCGTACAAAGGAGTACAGAAGGTATCTCTACAGCGCACAAAGGAGTACAGAAGGTATCTCTACAGCGCACAAAGGAGTACAAAAGGTATCTCTACAGCACACAAAGGAGTACAGAAGGTATCTCTACAGCGCACAAAGGAGTACAGAAGGTATCTCTACAGCGCACAAAGGAGTACAGGAAATATCTCTAGAACGTACAAAGGAGTACACGAGGTATCTCTACAGCGTACAAAGGAGTACAGAAGGTATCTCTACAGCGCACAAAGGAGTACAGAAGGTATCTCTACAGCGCACAAAGGAGTACAGAAGGTATCTCTACAGCGCACAATGGAGTACAGAAGGTATCTCTACAGCGCACAAAGGAGTACAGAAGGTATCTCTACAGCGCACAAAGGAGTACAGAAGGTATATCTACAGCGCACAAAGGAGTACAGGAAATATCTCTAGAACGTACAAAGGAGTACACGTGGTATCTCTACAGCGTACAAAGGAGTACAGAAGGTATCTCTACAGCCCACAAAGGAGTACAGAAGGTATCTCTACAGCGCACAAAGGAGTACAGAAGGTATCTCTACAGCGCACAAAGGAGTACAGAAGGTATCTCTACTGCGCACAAAGGAGTACAGGAAATATCTCAAGAACGTACAAAGGAGTACACGAGGTATCTCTACAGCGCACAAAGGAGTACAGAAGGTATCTCTACAGCGCACAAAGGAGTACAGAAGGTATTTCTACAGCGCACAAAGGATTACAGGAAATATCTCTAGAACGTACAAAGGAGTACAGAAGGTATCTCTACAGCGCACAAAGGAGTACAGAAGGTATCTCTACAGCGCACAAAGGAGTACAGAAGGTATCTCTACAGCGCACAAAGGAGTACAGAAGATATCTCTACAGCGCACAAAGGAGTACAGAAGGTATCTCTACAGCGCACAAAGGAGTACAGAAGGTATCTCTACAGCGCACAAAGGAGTACAGGAAATATCTCTAGAACGTACAAAGGAGTACACGAGGTATCTCTACAGCGTACAAAGGAGTACAGAAGGTATCTCTACAGCGAACAAAGGAGTACAGAAGGTATCTCTACAGCGCACAAAGGAGTACAGAAGGTATCTCTACAGCGCACAAAGGAGTACAGAAGGTAACTCTACAGCGCACAAAGGAGTACAGGAAATATCTCTAGAACGTACAAAGGAGTACACGAGGTATCTCTACAGCGCACAAAGGAGTACAGAAGGTATCTCTACAGCGCACAAAGGAGTACAGAAGGTATCTCTACAGCGCACAAAGGAGTACAGAAGGTATCTCTACAGCGCACAAAGGAGTACAGGAAATATCTCTAGAACGTACAAAGGAGTACACGAGGTATCTCTACAGCGTACAAAGGAGTACAGAAGGTATCTCTACAGCGCACAAAGGAGTACAGAAGGTATCTCTACAGCGCACAAAGGAGTACAGAAGGTATCTCTACAGCGCACAAAGGAGTACAGAAGGTATCTCTACAGCGCACAAAGGAGTACAAGAAATATCTCTAGAACGTACAAAGGAGTACACGAGGTATCTCTACAGCGTACAAAGGAGTACAGAAGGTATCTCTACAGCGCACAAAGGAGTACAGAAGGTATCTCTACAGCGCACAAAGGAGTACAGAAGGTATCTCTACAGCGCACAAAGGAGTACAGAAGGTATCTCTACAGCGCACAAAGTAGTACAGAAGGTATCTCTACAGCGCACAAAGGAGTACAGAAGGTATCTCTACTGCGCACAAAGGAGTACAGGAAATATCTCTAGAACGTACAAAGGAGTACACGAGGTATCTCTACAGCGTACAAAGGAGTACAGAAGGTATCTCTACAGCGCACAAAGGAGTACAGAAGGTATCTCTACAGCGTACAAAGGAGTACAGAAGGTATCTCTACAGCGCACAAAGGAGTACAGAAGGTATCTCTACAGCGCACAAAGGAGTACAGAAGGTATCTCTACAGCGCACAAAGGAGTACAGGAAATATCTCTAGAACGTACAAAGGAGTACACGAGGTATCTCTACAGCGTACAAAGTAGTACAGAAGGTATCTCTACAGCGTACAAAGGAGTACAGAAGGTATCTCTACAGCGCACAAAGGAGTACAGAAGGTATCTCTACAGCGCACAAAGGAGTACAGGAAATATCTCTAGAACGTACAAAGGAGTACACGAGGTATCTCTACAGCGTACAAAGGAGTACAGAAGGTATCTCTACAGCGCACAAAGGAGTACAGGAAATATCTCTAGAACGTACAAAGGAGTACACGAGGTATCTCTACAGCGTACAAAGGAGTACAGAAGGTATCTCTACAGCGCACAAAGGAGTACAGAAGGTATCTCTACAGCGCACAAAGGAGTACAGAAGGTATCTCTACAGCGCACAAAGGAGTACAGAAGGTATCTCTACAGCGCACAAAGGAGTACAGGAAATATCTCTAGAACGTACAAAGGAGTACACGAGGTATCTCTAAAGCGTACAAAGGAGTACAGAAGGTATCTCTACAGCGTACAAAGGAGTACAGAAAGTATCTCTACAGCGCACAAAGGAGTACAGAAGGTATCTCTACAGCGCACAAAGGAGTACAGAAGGTATCTCTACAGCGCACAAAGGAGTACAGGAAATATCTCTAGAACGTACAAAGGAGTACACGAGGTATCTCTACAGCGTACAAAGGAGTACAGAAGGTATCTCTACAGCGTACAAAGGAGTACAGAAGGTATCTC
Organism: Morinoia aosen; assembly: GCA_030386875.1. NCBI lineage: Eukaryota > Metazoa > Arthropoda > Malacostraca > Amphipoda > Talitridae > Morinoia > Morinoia aosen. The sequence goes on along the minus strand of JASJYW010000027.1, from coordinate 36,802,107 downwards.
TACAGCGCACAAAGGAGTACAGAAGGTATCTCTACAGCGCACAAAGGAGTACAGAAGGTATCTCTACAGCGCACAAAGGAGTACAGAAGGTATCTCCACAGCGCACAAAGAAGTACAGGAAATATCTCTAGAACGTACAAAGGAGTACACGAGGTATCTCTACAGCGTACAAAGGAGTACAGAAGGTATCTCTACAGCGCACAAAGGAGTACAGAAGGTATCTCTACAGCGCACAAAGGAGTACAGAAGGTATCTCTACAGCGCACAGAGGAGTACAGAAGGTATCTCTACAACGCACAAAGGAGTACAGGAAATATCTCTAGAACGTACAAAGGAGTACACGAGGTATCTCTACAGCGTACAAAGGAGTACAGAAGGTATCTCTACAGCGCACAAAGGAGTACAGAAGGTATCTCTACAGCGCACAAAGGATTACAGGAAATATCTCTAGAACGTACAAAGGAGTACACGAGGTATCTCTACAGCGTACAAAGGAGTACAGGAGGTATCTCTACAGCGCGCAAAGGAGTACAGAAGGTATCTCTACAGCGCACAAAGGAGTACAGAAGGTATCTCTACAGCGCACAAAGGAGTACAGAAGGTATCTCTACAGCGCACAAAGGAGTACAGAAGGTATCTCTACAGCGCACAAAGGAGTACAAAAGGTATCTCTACAGCGCACAAAGGAGTACAGAAGGTATCTCTACAGCGCACAAAGGAGTACAGAAGGTATCTCTACAGCGCACAAAGGAGTACAGGAAATATCTCTAGAACGTACAAAGGAGTACACGAGGTATCTCTACAGCGTACAAAGGAGTACAGAAGGTATCTCTACAGCGCACAAAGGAGTACAGAAGGTATCTCTACAGCGCACAAAAGAGTACAGAAGGTATCTCTACAGCGCACAATAGAGTACAGAAGGTATCTCTACAGCGCACAAAGGAGTACAGAAGGTATCTCTACAGCGCACAAAGGAGTACAGAAGGTATATCTACAGCGCACAAAGGAGTACAGGAAATATCTCTAGAACGTACGAAGGAGTACACGAGGTATCTCTACAGCGTACAAAGGAGTACAGAAGGTATCTCTACAGCCCACAAAGGAGTACAGAAGGTATCTCTACAGCGCACAAAGGAGTACAGAAGGTATCTCTACAGCGCACAAAGGAGTACAGAAGGTATCTCTACAGCGCACAAAGGAGTACAGGAAATATCTCAAGAACGTACAAAGGAGTACACGAGGTATCTCTACAGCGTACAAAGGAGTACAGAAGGTATCTCTACAGCGCACAAAGGAGTACAGAAGGTATCTCTACAGCGCACAAAGGAGTACAGAAGGTATCTCTACAGCGCACAAAGGAGTACAGGAAATATCTCTAGAACGTACAAAGGAGTACACGAGGTATCTCTACAGCGTACAAAGGAGTACAGAAGGTATCTCTACAGCGTACAAAGGAGTACAGAAGGTATCTCTACAGCGCACAAAGGAGTACAGAAGGTATCTCTACAGCGCACAAAGGAGTACAGAAGGTATCTCTACAGCGCACAAAGGAGTACAGAAGGTATCTCCACAGCGCACAAAGAAGTACAGGAAATATCTCTAGAACGTACAAAGGAGTACACGAGGTATCTCTACAGCGTACAAAGGAGTACAGAAGGTATCTCTACAGCGCACAAAGGAGTACAGAAGGTATCTCTACAGCGCACAAAGGAGTACAGAAGGTATCTCTACAGCGCACAGAGGAGTACAGAAGGTATCTCTACAGCGCACAAAGGAGTACAGGAAATATCTCTAGAACGTACAAAGGAGTACACGAGGTATCTCTACAGCGCACAAAGGAGTACAGAAGGTATCTCTACAGCGCACAAAGGAGTACAGAAGGTATCTCTACAGCGCACAAAGGATTACAGGAAATATCTCTAGAACGTACAAAGGAGTACACGAGGTATCTCTACAGCGTACAAAGGAGTACAGGAGGTATCTCTACAGCGCGCAAAGGAGTACAGAAGGTATCTCTACAGCGCACAAAGGAGTACAGAAGGTATCTCTACAGCGCACAAAGGAGTACAGAAGGTATCTCTACAGCGCACAAAGGAGTACAAAAGGTATCTCTACAGCGCACAAAGGAGTACAGAAGGTATCTCTACAGCGCACAAAGGAGTACAGAAGGTATCTCTACAGCGCACAAAGGAGTACAGGAAATATCTCTAGAACGTACAAAGGAGTACACGAGGTATCTCTACAGCGTACAAAGGAGTACAGAAGGTATCTCTACAGCGCACAAAGGAGTACAGAAGGTATCTCTACAGCGCACAAAAGAGTACAGAAGGTATCTCTACAGCGCACAATAGAGTACAGAAGGTATCTCTACAGCGCACAAAGGAGTACAGAAGGTATCTCTACAGCGCACAAAGGAGTACAGAAGGTATATCTACAGCGCACAAAGGAGTACAGGAAATATCTCTAGAACGTACGAAGGAGTACACGAGGTATCTCTACAGCGTACAAAGGAGTACAGAAGGTATCTCTACAGCCCACAAAGGAGTACAGAAGGTATCTCTACAGCGCACAAAGGAGTACAGAAGGTATCTCTACAGCGCACAAAGGAGTACAGAAGGTATCTCTACAGCGCACAAAGGAGTACAGGAAATATCTCAAGAACGTACAAAGGAGTACACGAGGTATCTCTACAGCGTACAAAGGAGTACAGAAGGTATCTCTACAGCGCACAAAGGAGTACAGAAGGTATCTCTACAGCGCACAAAGGAGTACAGAAGGTATCTCTACAGCGCACAAAGGAGTACAGAAGGTATCTCTACAGCGCACAAAGGAGTACAGAAGGTATCTCTACAGCGCACAAAGGAGTACAGAAGGTATCTCTACAGCGCACAAAGGAGTACAGGAAATATCTCTAGAACGTACAAAGGAGTACACGAGGTATCTTTACAGCGTACAAAGGAGTACAGAAGGTATCTCTACAGCGCACAAAGGAGTACAGAAGGTATCTCTACAGCGCACAAAGGAGTACAGAAGGTATCTCTACAGCGCACAAAGGATTACAGAAGGTATCTCTACAGCGCACAAAGGAGTACAGAAGGTATCTCTACAGCGCACAAAGTAGTACAGAAGGTATCTCTACAGCGCACAAAGGAGTACAGAAGGTATCTCTACAGCGCACAAAGGAGTACAGGAAATATCTCTAGAACGTACAAAGGAGTACACGAGGTATCTCTACAGCGTACAAAGGAGTACAGAAGGTATCTCTACAGCGCACAAAGGAGTACAGAAGGTATCTCTACAGCGTACAAAGGAGTACAGAAGGTATCTCTACAGCGCACAAAGGAGTACAGAAGGTATCTCTACAGCGCACAAAGGAGTACAGAAGGTATCTCTACAGCGCACAAAGGAGTACAGGAAATATCTCTAGAACGTACAAAGGAGTACACGAGGTATCTCTACAGCGTACAAAGTAGTACAGAAGGTATCTCTACAGCGTACAAAGGAGTACAGAAGGTATATCTACAGCGCACAAAGGAGTACAGAAGGTATCTCTACAGCGCACAAAGGAGTACAGGAAATATCTCTAGAACGTACAAAGGAGTATACGAGGTATCTCTACAGCGTACAAAGGAGTACAGAAGGTATCTCTACAGCGCACAAAGGAGTACAGGAAATATCTCTAGAACGTACAAAGGAGTACACGAGGTATCTCTACAGCGTACAAAGGAGTACAGAAGGTATCTCTACAGCGCACAAAGGGGTACAGAAGGTATCTCTACAGCGCACAAAGGAGTACAGAAGGTATCTCTACAGCGCACAAATGAGTACAGAAGGTATCTCTACAGCGCACGAAGGAGTACAGGAAATATCTCTAGAACGTACAAAGGAGTACACGAGGTATCTCTACAGCGTACAAAGGAGTACAGAAGGTATCTCTACAGCGCACAAAGGAGTACAGAAGGTATCTCTACAGCGCACAAAGGAGTACAGAAGGTATCTCTACAACGCACAAAGGAGTACAGAAGGTATCTCTACAGCGCACAAAGGAGTACAGGAAATATCTCTAGAACGTACAAAGGAGTACACGAGGTATCTCTACAGCGTACAAAGGAGTACAGAAGGTATCTCTACAGCGTACAAAGGAGTACAGAAGGTATCTCTACAGCGCACAAAGAAGTACAGAAGGTATCTCTACAGCGCACAAAGGAGTACAGAAGGTATCTCTACAGCGCACAAAGGAGTACAGAAGGTATCTCCACAGCGCACAAAGGAGTACAGGAAATATCTCTAGAACGTACAAAGGAGTACACGAGGTATCTCTACAGCGTACAAAGGAGTACAGAAGGTATCTCTACAGCGCACAAAGGAGTACAGAAGGTATCTCTACAGCGCACAAAGGAGTACAGAAGGTATCTCTACAGCGCACAGAGGAGTACAGAAGGTATCTCTACAGCGCACAAAGGAGTACAGGAAATATCTCTAGAACGTACAAAAGAGTACACGAGGTATCTCTACAGCGTACAATGGAGTACAGAAGGTATCTCTACAGCGCACAAAGGAGTACAGAAGGTATCTCTACAGCGCACAAAGGAGTTCAGGAAATATCTCTAGAACGTACAAAGGAGTACACGAGGTATCTCTACAGCGTACAAAGGAGTACAGAAGGTATCGCTACAGCGCACAAAGGAGTACAGAAGGTATCTCTACAGCGCACAAAGGAGTACAGAAGGTATCTCTACAGCGCACAAAGGAGTACAGAAGGTATCTCTACAGCGCACAAAGGAGTACAAAAGGTATCTCTACAGCACACAAAGGAGTACAGAAGGTATCTCTACAGCGCACAAAGGAGTACAGAAGGTATCTCTACAGCGCACAAAGGAGTACAGGAAATATCTCTAGAACGTACAAAGGAGTACACGAGGTATCTCTACAGCGTACAAAGGAGTACAGAAGGTATCTCTACAGCGCACAAAGGAGTACAGAAGGTATCTCTACAGCGCACAAAGGAGTACAGAAGGTATCTCTACAGCGCACAATGGAGTACAGAAGGTATCTCTACAGCGCACAAAGGAGTACAGAAGGTATCTCTACAGCGCACAAAGGAGTACAGAAGGTATATCTACAGCGCACAAAGGAGTACAGGAAATATCTCTAGAACGTACAAAGGAGTACACGTGGTATCTCTACAGCGTACAAAGGAGTACAGAAGGTATCTCTACAGCCCACAAAGGAGTACAGAAGGTATCTCTACAGCGCACAAAGGAGTACAGAAGGTATCTCTACAGCGCACAAAGGAGTACAGAAGGTATCTCTACTGCGCACAAAGGAGTACAGGAAATATCTCAAGAACGTACAAAGGAGTACACGAGGTATCTCTACAGCGTACAAAGGAGTACAGAAGGTATCTCTACAGCGCACAAAGGAGTACAGAAGGTATCTCTACAGCGCACAAAGGAGTACAGAAGGTATCTCTACAGCGCACAAAGGAGTACAGAAGGTATCTCTACAGCGCACAGAGGAGTACAGAAGGTATCTCTACAGCGCACAAAGGAGTACAGGAAATATCTCTAGAACGTACAAAGGAGTACACGAGGTATCTCTACAGCGTACAATGGAGTACAGAAGGTATCTCTACAGCGCACAAAGGAGTACAGAAGGTATCTCTACAGCGCACGAAGGAGTACAGGAAATATCTCTAGAACGTACAAAGGAGTACACGAGGTATCTCTACAGCGTACAAAGGAGTACAGAAGGTATCTCTACAGCGCACAAAGGAGTACAGAAGGTATCTCTACAGCGCACAAAGGAGTACAGAAGGTATCTCTACAGCGCACAAAGGAGTACAGAAGGTATCTCTACAGCGCACAAAGGAGTACAAAAGGTATCTCTACAGCGCACAAAGGAGTACAGAAGGTATCTCTACAGCGCACAAAGGAGTACAGAAGGTATCTCTACAGCGCACAAAGGAGTACAGGAAATATCTCTAGAACGTACAAAGGAGTACACGAGGTATCTCTACAGCGTACAAAGGAGTACAGAAGGTATCTCTACAGCGCACAAAGGAGTACAGAAGGTATCTCTACTGCGCACAAAGGAGTACAGAAGGTATCTCTACAGCGCACAATGGAGTACAGAAGGTATCTCTACAGCGCACAAAGGAGTACAGAAGGTATCTCTACAGCGCACAAAGGAGTACAGAAGGTATATCTACAGCGCACAAAGGAGTACAGGAAATATCTCTAGAACGTACAAAGGAGTACACGAGGTATCTCTACAGCGTACAAAGGAGTACAGAAGGTATCTCTACAGCCCACAAAGGAGTACAGAAGGTATCTCTACAGCGCACAAAGGAGTACAGAAGGTATCTCTACAGCGCACAAAGGAGTACAGAAGGTATCTCTACAGCGCACAAAGGAGTACAGGAAATATCTCAAGAACGTAAGAAGGAGTACACGAGGTATCTCTACAGCGTACAAAGGAGTACAGAAGGTATCTCTACAGCGCACAAAGGAGTACAGAAGGTATCTCTACAGCGCACAAAGGAGTACAGAAGGTATCTCTACAGCGCACAAAGGAGTACAGAAGGTATCTCTACAGCGCACAAGGGAGTACAGAAGGTATCTCTACAGCGCACAAAGGAGTACAGAAGGTATCTCTCCAGCGCACAAAGGAGTACAGGAAATATCTCTAGAACGTACAAAGGAGTACACGAGGTATCTCTACAGCGTACAAAGGAGTACAGAAGGTATCTCTACAGCGCACAAAGGAGTACAGAAGGTATCTCTACAGCGCACAAAGGAGTACAGAAGGTATCTCTACAGCGCACAAAGGAGTACAGAAGGTATCTCTACAGCGCAAAAAGGAGTACAGAATGTATCTCTACAGCGCACAAAGGAGTACAGAAGGTGTCTCTACAGCGCACAAAGGAGTACAGAAGGTATCTCTACAGCGCACAAAGGAGTACAGGAAATATCTCTAGAACGTACAAAGGAGTACACGAGGTATCTCTACAGCGTACAAAGGAGTACAGAAGGTATCTCTACAGCGCACAAAGGAGTACAGAAGGTATCTCTACAGCGCACAAAGGAGTACAGAAGGTATCTCTACAGCGCACAAAGGCGTACAGAAGGTATCTCTACAGCGCACAGAGAAGTACAGGAAATTTCTCTAGAACGTACAAAGGAGTACACGAGGTATCTCTACAGCGTACAAAGGAGTACAGAAGGTATCTCTACAGCGCACAAAGGAGTACAGAAGGTATCTCTACAGCGCACAAAGAAGTACAGAAGGTATCTCTACAGCGCACAAAGGAGTACAGAAGGTATCTCTACAGCGCACAAAGGAGTACAGGAAATATCTCTAGAACGTACAAAGGAGTACACGAGGTATCTCTACAGCGTACAAAAGAGTACAGAAGGTATCTCTACAGCGCACAAAGGAGTACAGAAGGTATCTCTACAGCGCACAAAGGAGTACAGAAGGTATCTCTACAGCGCACAAAGGAGTACAGAAGGTATCTCTAAAGCGCACAAAGGAGTACAGAAGGTATCTCTACAGCGCACAAAGGAGTACAGAAGGTATCTCTACAGCGCACAAAGGAGTACAAGAAATATCTCTAGAACGTACAAAGGAGTACACGAGGTATCTCTACAGCGTACAAAGGAGTACAGAAGGTATCTCTACAGCGCACAAAGGAGTACAGGAAACATCTCTAGAACGTACAAAGGAGTACACGAGGTATCTCTACAGCGTACAAAGGAGAACAGAAGGTATCTCTACAGCGCACAAAGGAGTACAGGAAATATCTCTAGAACGTACAAAGGAGTACAGAAGGTATCTCTACAGCGCACAAAGGAGAACAGAAGGTATCTCTACAGCGCACAAAGGAGTACAGAAGGTATCTCTACAGCGCACAAAGGAGTACAGAAGGTATCTCTACAGCGCACAAAGGAGTACAGAAGGTATCTCTACAGCGCACAAAGGAGTACAGAAGGTATCTCTACAGCGCAAAAAGGAGTACTGGAAATATCTCTAAAACGTACAAAGGAGTACACGAGGTATCTCTACAGCGTACAAAGGAGTACAGAAGGTATCTCTACAGCGCACAAAGGAGTACAGAAGGTATCTCTACAGCGCACAATAGAGTACAGAAGGTATCTCTACAGCGCACAAAGGAGTACAGAAGGTATCTCTACAGCGCACAAAGGAGTACAGGAAATATCTCTAGAACGTACAAAGGAGTACACGAGGTATCTCTACAGCGTACAAAGGAGTACAGAAGGTATCTCTACAGCGCACAAAGGAGTACAGAAGGTATCTCTACAGCGCACAAAGGAGTACAGAAGGTATCTCTACAGCGCAGAAAGGTGTACAGAAGGTATCTCTACAGCGCACAAAGGAGTACAGGAAATATCTCTAGAACGTACAAAGGAGTACACGAGGTATCTCTACAGCGTACAAAGGAGTACAGAAGGTATCTCTACAGCGCACAAAGGAGTACAGAAGGTATCTCTACAGCGCACAAAGGAGTACAGAAGGTATCTCTACAGCGCCCAAAGGAGTACAGAAGGTATCTCTACAGCGCACAAAAGAGTACAGGAAATATCTCTAGAACGTACAAAGGAGTACACGAGGTATCTCTACAGCGTACAAAGGAGTACAGAAGGTATCTCTACAGCGCACAAAGGAGTACAGAAGGTAACTCTACAGCGCACAAAGGAGTACAGAAGGTATCTCTACAGCGCACAAAGGAGTACAGAAGGTATCTCTACAGCGCACAAAGGAGTACAGGAAATACCTCTAGAACGTACAAAGGAGTACACGAGGTATCTCTACAGCGAACAAAGGAGTACAGAAGGTATCTCTACAGCGCACAAAGGAGTACAGAAGGTATCTTTACAGCGCACAAAGGAGTACAGAAGGTATCTCTACAGCGCACAAAGGAGTACAGAAGGTATCTCTACAGCGCACAAAGGAGTACAGGAAATATCTCTAGAACGTACAAAGGAGTACACGAGGTATCTCTACAGCGTACAAAGAAGTACAGAAGGTATCTCTACAGCACACAAAGGAGTACAGGAAATATCTCTAGAACGTACAAAGGAGTACAGAAGGTATCTCTACAGCGCACAAAGGAGTACAGAAGGTATCTCTACAGCGCACAAAGGAGTACAGAAGATATCTCTACAGCGCACAAAGGAGTACAGAAGGTATCTCTACAGCGCACAAAGGAGTACAGGAAATATCTCTAGAACGTAAAAGGAGTACACGAGGTATCTCTACAGCGTACAAAGGAGTACAGAAGGTATCTCTACAGCGCACAAAGGAGTACAGAAGGTATCTCTACAGCGCACAAAGGAGTACAGAAGGTATCTCTACAGCGCACAAAGGAGTACAGAAGGTATCTCTACAGCGCACAGAGGAGTACAGAAGGTATCTCTACAGCGCACAAAGGAGTACAGGAAATATCTCTAGAACGTACAAAGGAGTACATGAGGTCTCTACAGCGTACAAAGGAGTACAGAAGGTATCTCTACAGCGCACAAAGGAGTACAGAAGGTATCTCTACAGCGCACAAAGGAGTACAGAAGGTATTTCTACAGCGCACAAAGGAGTACAGAAGGTATCTCTACAGCGCACAAAGGAGTACAGGGAATACCTCTAGAACGTACTAAGGAGTACACGAGGTATCTCTACAGCGTACAAAGGAGTACAGAAGGTATCTCTACAGCGCACAAAGGAGTACATAAGGTATCTCTACAGCGCACAAATAAGTACAGAAGGTATCTCTACAGCGCACAAAGGAGTACAGAAGGTATCTCTACAGCGCACAAAGGAGTACAGGAAATATCTCTAGAACGTACAAAGGAGTACACGAGGTATCTCTACAGCGTACAAAGGAGTACAGAAGGTATCTCTACAGCACACAAAGGAGTACAGAAGGTATCTCTACAGCGCACAAAGGAGTACAGAAGGTATCTCTACAGCGCACAAAGGAGTACAGAAGGTATCTCTACAGCGCACAAAGAAGTACAGGAAATTTCTCTAGAACGTACAAAGGAGTACACGAGGTATCTCTACAGCGTACAAAGGAGTACAGAAGAAATCTCTACAGCGCACAAAGGAGTACAGAAGGTATCTCTACAGCGCACAAAGGAGTACAGAAGGTATCTCTACAGCGCACAAAGGAGTACAGAAGGTATCTCTACAGCGCACAAAGGAGTACAGGAAATATCTCTAGAACGTACAAAGGAGTACACGAGGTATCTCTACAGCGTACAAAAGAGTACAGAAGGTATCTCTACAGCGCACAAAGGAGTACAGAAGGTATCTCTACAGCGCACAAAGGAGTACAGAAGGTATCTCTACAGCGCACAAAGGAGTACAGAAGGTATCTCTAAAGCGCACAAATGAGTACAGAAGGTATCTCTACAGCGCACAAAGGAGTACAGAAGGTATCTCTACAGCGCACAAAGGAGTACAAGAAATATCTCTAGAACGTACAAAGGAGTACACGAGGTATCTCTACAGCGTACAAAGGAGTACAGAAGGTCTCTCTACAGCGCACAAAGGAGTACAGGAAATATCTCTAGAACGTACAAAGGAGTACACGAGGTATCTCTACAGCGTACAAAGGAGTACAGAAGCTATCTCTACAGCGCACAAAGGAGTACAGAAGGTATCTCTACAGCGCACAAAGGAGTACAGAAGGTATCTCTACAGCGCACAAAGGAGTACAGGAAATATCTCTAGAACGTACAAAGGAGTACACGAGGTATCTCTACAGCGTACAAAGGAGAACAGAAGGTATCTCTACAGCGCACAAAGGAGTACAGGAAATATCTCTAGAACGTACAAAGGAGTACAGAAGGTATCTCTACAGCGCACAAAGGAGAACAGAAGGTATCTCTACAGCGCACAAAGGAGTACAGAAGGTATCTCTACAGCGCACAAAGGAGTACAGAAGGTATCTCTACAGCGCACAAAGGAGTACAGAAGGTATCTCTACAGCGCACAAAGGAGTACAGAAGGTTTCTCTACAGCGCACAAAGGAGTACAGGAAATATCTCTAAAACGTACAAAGGAGTACATGAGGTATCTCTACAGCGTACAAAGGAGTACAGAAGGTATCTCTACAGCGCACAAAGGAGTACAGAAGGTATCTCTACAGCGCACAAAGGAGTACAGAAGGTATCTCTACAGCGCACAAAGGAGTACAGAAGGTATCTCTACAGCGCACAAAGGAGTACAGGAAATATCTCTAGAACGTACAAAGGAGTACACGAGGTATCTCTACAGCGTACAAAGGAGTACAGAAGGTATCTCTACAGCGCACAAAGGAGTACAGAAGGTATCTCTACAGCGCACAAAGGAGTACAGAAGGTATCTCTACAGCGCAGAAAGGAGTACAGAAGGTATCTCTACAGCGCACAAAGGAGTACAGGAAATATCTCTAGAACGTACAAAGGAGTACACGAGGTATCTCTACAGCGTACAAAGGAGTACAGAAGGTATCTCTACAGCGCACAAAGGAGTACAGAAGGTATCTCTACAGCGCACAAAGGAGTACAGAAGGTATCTCTACAGCGCACAAAGGAGTACAGAAGGTATCTCTACAGCGCACAAAGGAGTACAGGAAATATCTCTAGAACGTACAAAGGAGTACACGAGGTATCTCTACAGCGTACAAAGGAGTACAGAAGGTATCTCTACAGCGCACAAAGGAGTACAGAAGGTATCTCTACAGCGCACAAAGGAGTACAGAAGGTATCTCTACAGCGCACAAAGGAGTACAGAAGGTATCTCTACAGCGCACAAAGGAGTACAGGAAATACCTCTAGAACGTACAAAGGAGTACACGAGGTATCTCTACAGCGTACAAAGGAGTACAGAAGGTATCTCTACAGCGCACAAAGGAGTACAGAAGGTATCTCTACAGCGCACAAAGGAGTACAGAAGGTATCTCTACAGCGCACAAAGGAGTACAGAAGGTATCTCTACAGCGCACAAAGTAGTACAGAAGGTATCTCTACAGCGCACAAAGGAGTACAGGAGGTATCTCTACAGCGCACAAAGGAGTACAGGAAATATCTCTAGAACGTACAAAGGAGTACACGAGGTATCTCTACAGCGTACAAAGGAGTACAGAAGGTATCTCTACAGCGTACAAAGGAGTACAGAAGGTATCTCTACAGCGCACAAAAAAGTACAGAAGGTATCTCTACAGCGCACAAAGGAGTACAGGAAATATCTCTAGAACGTACAAAGGAGTACACGAGGTATCTCTACAGCGTACAAAGGAGTACAGAAGGTATCTCTACAGCGCACAAAGGAGTACAGGAAATATCTCTAGAACGTACAAAGAAGTACACGAGGTATCTCTACAGCGTACAAAGGAGTACAGAAGGTATCTCTACAGCGCACAAAGGAGTACAGAAGGTATCTCTACAGCGTACAGAGGAGTACAGAAGGTATCTCTACAGCGTACAAAGAAGTACAGAAGGTATCTCTACAGCGCACAAAGGAGTACAGGAAATATCTCTAGAACGTACAAAGGAGTACAGAAGGTATCTCTACAGCGCACAAAGGAGTACAGAAGGTATCTCTACAGCGCACAAAGGAGTACAGAAGATATCTCTACAGCGCCCAAAGGAGTACAGAAGGTATCTCTACAGCGCACAAAAGAGTACAGGAAATATCTCTAGAACGTACAAAGGAGTACACGAGGTATCTCTACAGCGTACAAAGGAGTACAGAAGGTATCTCTACAGCGCACAAAGGAGTACAGAAGGTAACTCTACAGCGCACAAAGGAGTACAGAAGGTATCTCTACAGCGCACAAAGGAGTACAGAAGGTATCTCTACAGCGCACAAAGGAGTACAGGAAATACCTCTAGAACGTACAAAGGAGTACACGAGGTATCTCTACAGCGAACAAAGGAGTACAGAAGGTATCTCTACAGCGCACAAAGGAGTACAGAAGGTATCTTTACAGCGCACAAAGGAGTACAGAAGGTATCTCTACAGCGCACAAAGGAGTACAGAAGGTATCTCTACAGCGCACAAAGGAGTACAGGAAATATCTCTAGAACGTACAAAGGAGTACACGAGGTATCTCTACAGCGTACAAAGAAGTACAGAAGGTATCTCTACAGCACACAAAGGAGTACAGGAAATATCTCTAGAACGTACAAAGGAGTACAGAAGGTATCTCTACAGCGCACAAAGGAGTACAGAAGGTATCTCTACAGCGCACAAAGGAGTACAGAAGATATCTCTACAGCGCACAAAGGAGTACAGAAGGTATCTCTACAGCGCACAAAGGAGTACAGGAAATATCTCTAGAACGTAAAAGGAGTACACGAGGTATCTCTACAGCGTACAAAGGAGTACAGAAGGTATCTCTACAGCGCACAAAGGAGTACAGAAGGTATCTCTACAGCGCACAAAGGAGTACAGAAGGTATCTCTACAGCGCACAAAGGAGTACAGAAGGTATCTCTACAGCGCACAGAGGAGTACAGAAGGTATCTCTACAGCGCACAAAGGAGTACAGGAAATATCTCTAGAACGTACAAAGGAGTACATGAGGTCTCTACAGCGTACAAAGGAGTACAGAAGGTATCTCTACAGCGCACAAAGGAGTACAGAAGGTATCTCTACAGCGCACAAAGGAGTACAGAAGGTATTTCTACAGCGCACAAAGGAGTACAGAAGGTATCTCTACAGCGCACAAAGGAGTACAGGGAATACCTCTAGAACGTACTAAGGAGTACACGAGGTATCTCTACAGCGTACAAAGGAGTACAGAAGGTATCTCTACAGCGCACAAAGGAGTACATAAGGTATCTCTACAGCGCACAAATAAGTACAGAAGGTATCTCTACAGCGCACAAAGGAGTACAGAAGGTATCTCTACAGCGCACAAAGGAGTACAGGAAATATCTCTAGAACGTACAAAGGAGTACACGAGGTATCTCTACAGCGTACAAAGGAGTACAGAAGGTATCTCTACAGCACACAAAGGAGTACAGAAGGTATCTCTACAGCGCACAAAGGAGTACAGAAGGTATCTCTACAGCGCACAAAGGAGTACAGAAGGTATCTCTACAGCGCACAAAGAAGTACAGGAAATTTCTCTAGAACGTACAAAGGAGTACACGAGGTATCTCTACAGCGTACAAAGGAGTACAGAAGAAATCTCTACAGCGCACAAAGGAGTACAGAAGGTATCTCTACAGCGCACAAAGGAGTACAGAAGGTATCTCTACAGCGCACAAAGGAGTACAGAAGGTATCTCTACAGCGCACAAAGGAGTACAGGAAATATCTCTAGAACGTACAAAGGAGTACACGAGGTATCTCTACAGCGTACAAAAGAGTACAGAAGGTATCTCTACAGCGCACAAAGGAGTACAGAAGGTATCTCTACAGCGCACAAAGGAGTACAGAAGGTATCTCTACAGCGCACAAAGGAGTACAGAAGGTATCTCTAAAGCGCACAAATGAGTACAGAAGGTATCTCTACAGCGCACAAAGGAGTACAGAAGGTATCTCTACAGCGCACAAAGGAGTACAAGAAATATCTCTAGAACGTACAAAGGAGTACACGAGGTATCTCTACAGCGTACAAAGGAGTACAGAAGGTATCTCTACAGCGCACAAAGGAGTACAGGAAATATCTCTAGAACGTACAAAGGAGTACACGAGGTATCTCTACAGCGTACAAAGGAGTACAGAAGCTATCTCTACAGCGCACAAAGGAGTACAGAAGGTATCTCTACAGCGCACAAAGGAGTACAGAAGGTATCTCTACAGCGCACAAAGGAGTACAGGAAATATCTCTAGAACGTACAAAGGAGTACACGAGGTATCTCTACAGCGTACAAAGGAGAACAGAAGGTATCTCTACAGCGCACAAAGGAGTACAGGAAATATCTCTAGAACGTACAAAGGAGTACAGAAGGTATCTCTACAGCGCACAAAGGAGAACAGAAGGTATCTCTACAGCGCACAAAGGAGTACAGAAGGTATCTCTACAGCGCACAAAGGAGTACAGAAGGTATCTCTACAGCGCACAAAGGAGTACAGAAGGTATCTCTACAGCGCACAAAGGAGTACAGAAGGTTTCTCTACAGCGCACAAAGGAGTACAGGAAATATCTCTAAAACGTACAAAGGAGTACATGAGGTATCTCTACAGCGTACAAAGGAGTACAGAAGGTATCTCTACAGCGCACAAAGGAGTACAGAAGGTATCTCTACAGCGCACAAAGGAGTACAGAAGGTATCTCTACAGCGCACAAAGGAGTACAGAAGGTATCTCTACAGCGCACAAAGGAGTACAGGAAATATCTCTAGAACGTACAAAGGAGTACACGAGGTATCTCTACAGCGTACAAAGGAGTACAGAAGGTATCTCTACAGCGCACAAAGGAGTACAGAAGGTATCTCTACAGCGCACAAAGGAGTACAGAAGGTATCTCTACAGCGCAGAAAGGAGTACAGAAGGTATCTCTACAGCGCACAAAGGAGTACAGGAAATATCTCTAGAACGTACAAAGGAGTACACGAGGTATCTCTACAGCGTACAAAGGAGTACAGAAGGTATCTCTACAGCGCACAAAGGAGTACAGAAGGTATCTCTACAGCGCACAAAGGAGTACAGAAGGTATCTCTACAGCGCACAAAGGAGTACAGAAGGTATCTCTACAGCGCACAAAGGAGTACAGGAAATATCTCTAGAACGTACAAAGGAGTACACGAGGTATCTCTACAGCGTACAAAGGAGTACAGAAGGTATCTCTACAGCGCACAAAGGAGTACAGAAGGTATCTCTACAGCGCACAAAGGAGTACAGAAGGTATCTCTACAGCGCACAAAGGAGTACAGAAGGTATCTCTACAGCGCACAAAGGAGTACAGGAAATACCTCTAGAACGTACAAAGGAGTACACGAGGTATCTCTACAGCGTACAAAGGAGTACAGAAGGTATCTCTACAGCGCACAAAGGAGTACAGAAGGTATCTCTACAGCGCACAAAGGAGTACAGAAGGTATCTCTACAGCGCACAAAGGAGTACAGAAGGTATCTCTACAGCGCACAAAGTAGTACAGAAGGTATCTCTACAGCGCACAAAGGAGTACAGGAGGTATCTCTACAGCGCACAAAGGAGTACAGGAAATATCTCTAGAACGTACAAAGGAGTACACGAGGTATCTCTACAGCGTACAAAGGAGTACAGAAGGTATCTCTACAGCGTACAAAGGAGTACAGAAGGTATCTCTACAGCGCACAAAAAAGTACAGAAGGTATCTCTACAGCGCACAAAGGAGTACAGGAAATATCTCTAGAACGTACAAAGGAGTACACGAGGTATCTCTACAGCGTACAAAGGAGTACAGAAGGTATCTCTACAGCGCACAAAGGAGTACAGGAAATATCTCTAGAACGTACAAAGAAGTACACGAGGTATCTCTACAGCGTACAAAGGAGTACAGAAGGTATCTCTACAGCGCACAAAGGAGTACAGAAGGTATCTCTACAGCGTACAGAGGAGTACAGAAGGTATCTCTACAGCGTACAAAGAAGTACAGAAGGTATCTCTACAGCGCACAAAGGAGTACAGGAAATATCTCTAGAACGTACAAAGGAGTACAGAAGGTATCTCTACAGCGCACAAAGGAGTACAGAAGGTATCTCTACAGCGCACAAAGGAGTACAGAAGATATCTCTACAGCGCCCAAAGGAGTACAGAAGGTATCTCTACAGCGCACAAAAGAGTACAGGAAATATCTCTAGAACGTACAAAGGAGTACACGAGGTATCTCTACAGCGTACAAAGGAGTACAGAAGGTATCTCTACAGCGCACAAAGGAGTACAGAAGGTAACTCTACAGCGCACAAAGGAGTACAGAAGGTATCTCTACAGCGCACAAAGGAGTACAGAAGGTATCTCTACAGCGCACAAAGGAGTACAGGAAATACCTCTAGAACGTACAAAGGAGTACACGAGGTATCTCTACAGCGAACGAAGGAGTACAGAAGGTATCTCTACAGCGCACAAAGGAGTACAGAAGGTATCTTTACAGCGCACAAAGGAGTACAGAAGGTATCTCTACAGCGCACAAAGGAGTACAGAAGGTATCTCTACAGCGCACAAAGGAGTACAGGAAATATCTCTAGAACGTACAAAGGAGTACACGAGGTATCTCTACAGCGTACAAAGAAGTACAGAAGGTATCTCTACAGCACACAAAGGAGTACAGGAAATATCTCTAGAACGTACAAAGGAGTACAGAAGGTATCTCTACAGCGCACAAAGGAGTACAGAAGGTATCTCTACAGCGCACAAAGGAGTACAGAAGATATCTCTACAGCGCACGAAGGAGTACAGAAGGTATCTCTACAGCGCACAAAGGAGTACAGGAAATATCTCTAGAACGTAAAAGGAGTACACGAGGTATCTCTACAGCGTACAAAGGAGTACAGAAGGTATCTCTACAGCGCACAAAGGAGTACAGAAGGTATCTCTACAGCGCACAAAGGAGTACAGAAGGTATCTCTACAGCGCACAAAGGAGTACAGAAGGTATCTCTACAGCGCACAGAGGAGTACAGAAGGTATCTCTACAGCGCACAAAGGAGTACAGGAAATATCTCTAGAACGTACAAAGGAGTACATGAGGTCTCTACAGCGTACAAAGGAGTACAGAAAATATCTCTACAGCGCACAAAGGAGTACAGAAGGTATCTCTACAGCGCACAAAGGAGTACAGAAGGTATTTCTACAGCGCACAAAGGAGTACAGAAGGTACCTCTACAGCGCACAAAGGAGTACAGGGAATACCTCTAGAACGTACTAAGGAGTACACGAGGTATCTCTACAGCGTACAAAGGAGTACAGAAGGTATCTCTACAGCGCACAAAGGAGTACATAAGGTATCTCTACAGCGCACAAATAAGTACAGAAGGTATCTCTACAGCGCACAAAGGAGTACAGAAGGTATCTCTACAGCGCACAAAGGAGTACAGGAAATATCTCTAGAACGTACAAAGGAGTACACGAGGTATCTCTACAGCGTACAAAGGAGTACAGAAGGTATCTCTACAGCACACAAAGGAGTACAGAAGGTATCTCTACAGCGCACAAAGGAGTACAGAAGGTATCTCTACAGCGCACAAAGGAGTACAGAAGGTATCTCTACAGCGCACAAAGAAGTACAGGAAATTTCTCTAGAACGTACAAAGGAGTACACGAGGTATCACTACAGCGTACAAAGGAGTACAGAAGAAATCTCTACAGCGCACAAAGGAGTACAGAAGGTATCTCTACAGCGCATAAAGGAGTACAGAAGGTATCTCTACAGCGCACAAAGGAGTACAGAAGGTATCTCTACAGCGCACAAAGGAGTACAGAAGGTATCTCTACAGCGCACAAAGGAGTACAAGAAATATCTCTAGAACGTACAAAGGAGTACACGAGGTATCTCTACAGCGTACAAAGGAGTACAGAAGGTATCTCTACAGCGCACAAAGGAGTACAGGAAATATCTCTAGAACGTACAAAGGAGTACACGAGGTATCTCTACAGCGTACAAAGGAGTACAGAAGCTATCTCTACAGCGCACAAAGGAGTACAGAAGGTATCTCTACAGCGCACAAAGGAGTACAGAAGGTATCTCTACAGCGCACAAAGGAGTACAGGAAATATCTCTAGAACGTACAAAGGAGTACACGAGGTATCTCTACAGCGTACAAAGGAGAACAGAAGGTATCTCTACAGCGCACAAAGGAGTACAGGAAATATCTCTAGAACGTACAAAGGAGTACAGAAGGTATCTCTACAGCGCACAAAGGAGAACAGAAGGTATCTCTACAGCGCACAAAGGAGTACAGAAGGTATCTCTACAGCGCACAAAGGAGTACAGAAGGTATCTCTACAGCGCACAAAGGAGTACAGAAGGTATCTCTACAGCGCACAAAGGAGTACAGAAGGTATCTCTACAGCGCACAAAGGAGTACAGGAAATATCTCTAAAACGTACAAAGGAGTACATGAGGTATCTCTACAGCGTACAAAGGAGTACAGAAGGTATCTCTACAGCGCACAAAGGAGTACAGAAGGTATCTCTACAGCGCACAAAGGAGTACAGAAGGTATCTCTACAGCGCACAAAGGAGTACAGAAGGTATCTCTACAGCGCACAAAGGAGTACAGGAAATATCTCTAGAACGTACAAAGGAGTACACGAGGTATCTCTACAGCGTACAAAGGAGTACAGAAGGTATCTCTACAGCGCACAAAGGAGTACAGAAGGTATCTCTACAGCGCACAAAGGAGTACAGAAGGTATCTCTACAGCGCAGAAAGGAGTACAGAAGGTATCTCTACAGCGCACAAAGGAGTACAGGAAATATCTCTAGAACGTACAAAGGAGTACACGAGGTATCTCTACAGCGTACAAAGGAGTACAGAAGGTATCTCTACAGCGCACAAAGGAGTACAGAAGGTATCTCTACAGCGCACAAAGGAGTACAGAAGGTATCTCTACAGCGCACAAAGGAGTACAGAAGGTATCTCTACAGCGCACAAAGGAGTACAGGAAATATCTCTAGAACGTACAAAGGAGTACACGAGGTATCTCTACAGCGTACAAAGGAGTACAGAAGGTATCTCTACAGCGCACAAAGGAGTACAGAAGGTATCTCTACAGCGCACAAAGGAGTACAGAAGGTATCTCTACAGCGCACAAAGGAGTACAGAAGGTATCTCTACAGCGCACAAAGGAGTACAGGAAATACCTCTAGAACGTACAAAGGAGTACACGAGGTATCTCTACAGCGTACAAAGGAGTACAGAAGGTATCTCTACAGCGCACAAAGGAGTACAGAAGGTATCTCTACAGCGCACAAAGGAGTACAGAAGGTATCTCTACAGCGCACAAAGGAGTACAGAAGGTATCTCTACAGCGCACAAAGTAGTACAGAAGGTATCTCTACAGCGCACAAAGGAGTACAGGAGGTATCTCTACAGCGCACAAAGGAGTACAGGAAATATCTCTAGAACGTACAAAGGAGTACACGAGGTATCTCTACAGCGTACAAAGGAGTACAGAAGGTATCTCTACAGCGTACAAAGGAGTACAGAAGGTATCTCTACAGCGCACAAAAAAGTACAGAAGGTATCTCTACAGCGCACAAAGGAGTACAGGAAATATCTCTAGAACGTACAAAGGAGTACACGAGGTATCTCTACGGCGTACAAAGGAGTACAGAAGGTATCTCTACAGCGCACAAAGGAGTACAGGAAATATCTCTAGAACGTACAAAGAAGTACACGAGGTATCTCTACAGCGTACAAAGGAGTACAGAAGGTATCTCTACAGCGCACAAAGGAGTACAGAAGGTATCTCTACAGCGTACAGAGGAGTACAGAAGGTATCTCTACAGCGTACAAAGAAGTACAGAAGGTATCTCTACAGCGCACAAAGGAGTACAGGAAATATCTCTAGAACGTACAAAGGAGTACAGAAGGTATCTCTACAGCGCACAAAGGAGTACAGAAGGTATCTCTACAGCGCACAAAGGAGTACAGAAGATATCTCTACAGCGCACAAAAGAGTACAGAAGGTATCTCTACAGCGCACAAAGGAGTACAGGAAATATCTCTAGAACGTACAAAGGAGTACACGAGGTATCTCTACAGCGTACAAAGGAGTACAGAAGGTATCTCTACAGCGCACAAAGGAGTACAGAAGGTATCTCTACAGCGCACAAAGGAGTACAGAAGGTATCTCTACAGCGCACAAAGGAGTACAGAAGGTATCTCTACAGCGCACAGAGGAGTACAGAAGGTATCTCTACAGCGCACAAAGGAGTACAGGAAATATCTCTAGAACGTACAAAGGAGTACATGAGGTCTCTACAGCGTACAAAGGAGTACAG
This sequence comes from Morinoia aosen, assembly GCA_030386875.1. Taxonomy (NCBI): domain Eukaryota; kingdom Metazoa; phylum Arthropoda; class Malacostraca; order Amphipoda; family Talitridae; genus Morinoia; species Morinoia aosen. Next base: position 36,781,168 of record JASJYW010000027.1, on the reverse strand, counting down.
AAGGTATCTCTACAGCGCACAAAGGAGTACAGAAGGTATCTCTACAGCGCACAAAGGGGTACAGAAGGTATTTCTACAGCGCACAAAGGAGTACAGAAGGTATCTCTACAGCGCACAAAGGAGTACAGGAAATATCTCTAGAACGTACAAAGGAGTACACGAGGTATCTCTACAGCGTACAAAGTAGTACAGAAGGTATCTCTATAGCGCACAAAGGAGTACAGAAGGTATCTCTACAGCGCACAAAGAAGTACAGAAGGTATCTCTACAGCGCACAAAGGAGTACAGAAGGTATCTCTACAGCGCACAAAGGAGTACAGGAAATATCTCTAGAACGTACAAAGGAGTACACGAGGTATCTCTACAGCGTACAAAGGAGTACAGAAGGTATCTCTACAGCGCACAAAGGAGTACAGAAGGTATCTCTACAGCGCACAAAGGAGTACAGAAGGTATCTCTACAGCGCACAAAGGAGTACAGAAGGTGTCTCTACAGCGCACTAAGGAGTACAGGAAATATCTCTAGAACGTACAAAGGAGTACACGAGGTATCTCTACAGCGTACAAAGAAGTACAGAAGGTATCTCTTCAGCGCACAAAGGAGTACAGAAGGTATCTCTACAGCGCACAAAGGAGTACAGAAGGTATCTCTACAGCGCACAAAGGAGTACAGAAGGTATCTCTACAGCGCACAAAGGAGTACAGGAAATATCTCTAGAACGTACAAAGGAGTACACGAGGTATCTCTTCAGCGTACAAAAGAGTACAGAAGGTATCTCTACAGCGCACAAAGGAGTACAGAAGGTATCTCTACAGCGCACAAAGGAGTACAGAAGGTATCTCTACAGCGCACAAAGGAGTACAGAAGGTATCTCTAAAGCGCACAAAGGAGTACAGAAGGTATCTCTACAGCGCACAAAGGAGTACAGAAGGTATCTCTACAGCGCACAAAGGAGTACAAGAAATATCTCTAGAACGTACAAAAGAGTACACGAGGTATCTCTACAGCGTACAAAGGAGTACAGAAGGTATCTCTACAGCGCACAAAGGAGTACAGGAAATATCTCTAGAACGTACAAAGGAGTACACGAGGTATCTCTACAGCGTACAAAGGAGTACAGAAGGTATCTCTACAGCGCACAAAGGAGTACAGAAGGTATCTCTACAGCGCACAAAGGAGTACAGAAGGTATCTCTACAGCGCACAAAGGAGTACAGGAAATATCTCTAGAACGTACAAAGGAGTACACGAGGTATCTCTACAGCGTACAAAGGAGAACAGAAGGTATCTCTACAGCGCACAAAGGAGTACAGGAAATATCTCTAGAACATACAAAGGAGTACAGAAGGTATCTCTACAGCGCACAAAGGAGTACAGAAGGTATCTCTACAGCGCACAAAGGAGTACAGAAGGTATCTCTACAGCGCACAAAGGAGTACAGAAGGTATCTCTACAGCGCACAAAGGAGTACAGAAGGTATCTCTACAGCGCACAAAGGAGTACAGAAGGTATCTCTACAGCGCACAAAGGAGTACAGGAAATATCTCTAAAACGTACAAAGGAGTACACGAAGTATCTCTACAGCGTACAAAGGAGTACAGAAGGTATCTCTACAGCGCACAAAGGAGTACAGAAGGTATCTCTACAGCACACAAAGGAGTACAGAAGGTATCTCTACAGCGCACAAAGGAGTACAGAAGGTATCTCTACAGCGCACAAAAGAGTACAGGAAATATCTCTAGAACGTACAAAGGAGTACACGAGGTATCTCTACAGCGTACAAAGGAGTACAGAAGGTATCTCTACAGCGCACAAAGGAGTACAGAAGGTATCTCTACAGCGCACAAAGGAGTACAGAAGGTATCTCTACAGCGCAGAAAGGAGTACAGAAGGTATCTCTACAGCGCACAAAGGAGTACAGGAAATATCTCTAGAACGTACAAAGGAGTACACGAGGTATCTCTACAGCGTACAAAAGAGTACAGAAGGTATCTCTACAGCGCACAAAGGAGTACAGAATGTATCTCTACAGCGCACAAAGGAGTACAGAAGGTATCTCTACAGCGCACAAAGGAGTACAGAAGGTATCTCTACAGCGCACAAAGGAGTACAGGAAATATCTCCAGAACGTACAAAGGAGTACACGAGGTATCTCTACAGCGTACAAAGGAGTACAGAAGGTATCTCTACAGCGCACAAAGGAGTACAGAAGGTATCTCTACAGCGCACAAAGGAGTACAGAAGGTATCTCTACAGCGCACAAAGGAGTACAGATGGTATCTCTACAGCGCACAAAGGAGTACAGGAAATACCTCTAGAACGTACAAAGGAGTACACGAGGTATCTCTACAGCGTACAAAGGAGTACAGAAGGTATCTCTACAGCGCACAAAGGAGTACAGAAGGTATCTCTACAGCGCACAAAGGAGTACAGAAGGTATCTCTACAGCGCACAAAGGAGTACAGAAGGTATCTCTACAGCGCACAAAGTAGTACAGAAGGTATCTTTACAGCGCACAAAGGAGTACAGGAGGTATCTCTACAGCGCACAAAGGAGTACAGGAAATATCTCTAGAACGTACAAAGGAGTACACGAGGTATCTCTACAGCGTACAAAGGAGTACAGAAGGTATCTCTAGAGCGCACAAAGGAGTACAGAAGGTATCTCTACAGCGTACAGAGGAGTACAGAAGGTATCTTTACAGCGCACAAAGGAGTACAGAAGGTATCTCTACAGCGCACAAAGGAGTACAGAAGGTATCTCTACAGCGCACAAAGGAGTACAGGAAATATCTCTAGAACGTACAAAGAAGTACACGAGGTATCTCTACAGCGTACAAAGGAGTACAGAAGGTATCTCTACAGCGTACAAAGGAGTACAGAAGGTATCTCTACAGCGCACAAAAAAGTACAGAAGGTATCTCTACAGCGCACAAAGGAGTACAGGAAATATCTCTAGAACGTACAAAGGAGTACACGAGGTATCTCTACAGCGTACAAAGGAGTACAGAAGTTATCTCTACAGCGCACAAAGGAGTACAGGAAATATCTCTAGAACGTACAAAGAAGTACACGAGGTATCTCTACAGCGTACAAAGGAGTACAGAAGGTATCTCTACAGCGCACAAAGGAGTACAGAAGGTATCTCTACAGCGTACAAAGGAGTACAGAAGGTATCTCTACAGCGCACAAAGGAGTACAGAAGGTATCTCTACAGCGCACAAAGGAGTACAGAAGGTATCTCTACAGCGCACAAAGGAGTACAGAAGGTATTTCTACAGCGCACAAAGGATTACAGGAAATATCTCTAGAACGTACAAAGGAGTACACAAGGTATCTCTACAGCGTACAAAGGAGTACAGAAGGTATCTCTACAGCGCACAAAGGAGTACAGAAGGTATCTCTACAGCGCACATAGGAGTACAGAAGGTATCTCTACAGCGCACAAAGGAGTACAGGAAATATCTCTAGAACGTACAAAGGAGTACACGAGGTATCTCTACAGCGTACAAAAGAGTACAGAAGGTATCTCTAGAGCGCACAAAGGAGTACAGAAGGTATCTCTACAGCGTACAGAGGAGTACAGAAGGTATCTTTACAGCGCACAAAGGAGTACAGAAGGTATCTCTACAGCGCACAAAGGAGTACAGAAGGTATCTCTACAGCGCACAAAGGAGTACAGGAAATATCTCTAGAACGTACAAAGGAGTACACGAGGTATCTCTACAGCGTACAAAGGAGTACAGAAGGTATCTCTACAGCGTACAAAGGAGTACAGAAGGTATCTCTACAGCGCACAAAAAAGTACAGAAGGTATCTCTACAGCGCACAAAGGAGTACAGGAAATATCTCTAGAACGTACAAAGGAGTACACGAGGTATCTCTACAGCGTACAAAGGAGTACAGAAGGTATCTCTACAGCGCACAAAGGAGTACAGGAAATATCTCTAGAACGTACAAAGAAGTACACGAGGTATCTCTACAGCGTACAAAGGAGTACAGAAGGTATCTCTACAGCGCACAAAGGAGTACAGAAGGTATCTCTACAGCGTACAAAGGAGTACAGAAGGTATCTCTACAGCGCACAAAGGAGTACAGAAGGTATCTCTACAGCGCACAAAGGAGTACAGAAGGTATCTCTACAGCGCACAAAGGAGTACAGAAGGTATCTCTACAGCGCACAAAGGAGTACAGAAGGTATTTCTACAGCGCACAAAGGATTACAGGAAATATCTCTAGAACGTACAAAGGAGTACACAAGGTATCTCTACAGCGTACAAAGGAGTACAGAAGGTATCTCTACAGCGCACAAAGGAGTACAGAAGGTATCTCTACAGCGCACATAGGAGTACAGAAGGTATCTCTACAGCGCACAAAGGAGTACAGAAGGTATCTCTACAGCGCACAAAGGAGTACAGGAAATATCTCTAGAACGTACAAAGGAGTACACGAGGTATCTCTACAGCGTACAAAAGAGTACAGAAGGTATCTCTACAGCGCACAAAGGAGTACAGAAGGTATCTCTACAGCGCACAAAGGAGTACAGAAGGTATCTCTACAGCGCACAAAGGAGTACAGAAGGTATCTCTACAGCGCACAAAGGAGTACAGGAAATATCTCCAGAACGTACAAAGGAGTACACCAGGTATCTCTACAGCGTACAAAGGAGTACAGAAGGTATCTCTACAGCGCACAAAGGAGTACAGAAGGTATCTCTACAGCGCACAAAGGAGTACAGAAGGTATCTCTACAGCGCACAAAGGAGTACAGAAGGTATCTCTACAGCGCACAAAGGAGTACAGGAAATACCTCTAGAACGTACAAAGGAGTACACGAGGTATCTCTACAGCGTACAAAGGAGTACAGAAGGTATCTCTACAGCGCACAAAGGAGTACAGAAGGTATCTCTACAGCGCACAAAGGAGTACAGAAGGTATCTCTACAGCGCACAAAGGAGTACAGAAGGTATCTCTACAGCGCACAAAGTAGTACAGAAGGTATCTTTACAGCGCACAAAGGAGTACAGGAGGTATCTCTTCAGCGCACAAAGGAGTACAGGAAATATCTCTAAAACGTACAAAGGAGTACACGAGGTATCTCTACAGCGTACAAAGGAGTACAGAAGGTATCTCTAGAGCGCACAAAGGAGTACAGAAGGTATCTCTACAGCGTACAGAGGAGTACAGAAGGTATCTTTACAGCGCACAAAGGAGTACAGAAGGTATCTCTACAGCGCACAAAGGAGTACAGAAGGTATCTCTACAGCGCACAAAGGAGTACAGGAAATATCTCTAGAACGTACAAAGGAGTACACGAGGTATCTCTACAGCGTACAAAGGAGTACAGAAGGTATCTCTACAGCGTACAAAGGAGTACAGAAGGTATCTCTACAGCGCACGAAAAAGTACAGAAGGTATCTCTACAGCGCACAAAGGAGTACAGGAAATATCTCTAGAACGTACAAAGGAGTACACGAGGTATCTCTACAGCGTACAAAGGAGTACAGAAGGTATCTCTACAGCGCACAAAGGAGTACAGGAAATATCTCTAGAACGTACAAAGAAGTACACGAGGTATCTCTACAGCGTACAAAGGAGTACAGAAGGTATCTCTACAGCGCACAAAGGAGTACAGAAGGTATCTCTACAGCGTACAAAGGAGTACAGAAGGTATCTCTACAGCGCACAAAGGAGTACAGAAGGTATCTCTACAGCGTACAGAGGAGTACAGAAGGTATCTCTACAGCGTACAAAGAAGTACAGAAGGTATCTCTACAGCGCACAAAGGAGTACAGGAAATATCTCTAGAACGTACAAAGGAGTACAGAAGGTATCTCTACAGCGCACAAAGGAGTACAGAAGGTATCTCTACAGCGCACAAAGGAGTACAGAAGATATCTCTACAGCGCACAAAAGAGTACAGAAGGTATCTCTACAGCGCACAAAGGAGTACAGGAAATATCTCTAGAACGTACAAAGGAGTACACGAGGTATCTCTACAGCGTACAAAGGAGTACAGAAGGTATCTCTACAGCGCACAAAGGAGTACAGAAGGTATCTCTACAGCGCACAAAGGAGTACAGAAGGTATCTCTACAGCGCACAAAGGAGTACAGAAGGTATCTCTACAGCGCACAGAGGAGTACAGAAGGTATCTCTACAGCGCACAAAGGAGTACAGGAAATATCTCTAGAACGTACAAAGGAGTACATGAGGTCTCTACAGCGTACAAAGGAGTACAGAAGGTATCTCTACAGCGCACAAAGGAGTACAGAAGGTATCTCTACAGCGCACAAAGGAGTACAGAAGGTATTTCTACAGCGCACAAAGGAGTACAGAAGGTATCTCTACAGCGCACAAAGGAGTACAGGAAATATCTCTAGAACGTACAAAGGAGTACACGAGGTATCTCTACAGCGTACAAAGTAGTACAGAAGGTATCTCTATAGCGCACAAAGGAGTACAGAAGGTATCTCTACAGCGCACAAAGAAGTACAGAAGGTATCTCTACAGCGCACAAAGGAGTACAGAAGGTATCTCTACAGCGCACAAAGGAGTACAGGAAATATCTCTAGAACGTACAAAGGAGTACACGAGGTATCTCTACAGCGTACAAAGGAGTACAGAAGGTATCTCTACAGCGCACAAAGGAGTACAGAAGGTATCTCTACAGCGCACAAAGGAGTACAGAAGGTATCTCTACAGCGCACAAAGGAGTACAGAAGGTGTCTCTACAGCGCACTAAGGAGTACAGGAAATATCTCTAGAACGTACAAAGGAGTACACGAGGTATCTCTACAGCGTACAAAGGAGTACAGAAGGTATCTCTTCAGCGCACAAAGGAGTACAGAAGGTATCTCTACAGCGCACAAAGGAGTACAGAAGGTATCTCTACAGCGCACAAAGGAGTACAGAAGGTATCTCTACAGCGCACAAAGGAGTACAGGAAATATCTCTAGAACGTACAAAGGAGTACACGAGGTATCTCTACAGCGTACAAAAGAGTACAGAACGTATCTCTACAGCGCACAAAGGAGTACAGAAGGTATCTCTACAGCGCACAAAGGAGTACAGAAGGTATCTCTACAGCGCACAAAGGAGTACAGAAGGTATCTCTAAAGCGCACAAAGGAGTACAGAAGGTATCTCTACAGCGCACAAAGGAGTACAGAAGGTATCTCTACAGCGCACAAAGGAGTACAAGAAATATCTCTAGAACGTACAAAAGAGTACACGAGGTATCTCTACAGCGTACAAAGGAGTACAGAAGGTATCTCTACAGCGCACAAAGGAGTACAGGAAATATCTCTAGAACGTACAAAGGAGTACACGAGGTATCTCTACAGCGTACAAAGGAGTACAGAAGGTATCTCTACAGCGCACAAAGGAGTACAGAAGGTATCTCTACAGCGCACAAAGGAGTACAGAAGGTATCTCTACAGCGCACAAAGGAGTACAGGAAATATCTCTAGAACGTACAAAGGAGTACACGAGGTATCTCTACAGCGTACAAAGGAGAACAGAAGGTATCTCTACAGCGCACAAAGGAGTACAGGAAATATCTCTAGAACATACAAAGGAGTACAGAAGGTATCTCTACAGCGCACAAAGGAGTACAAAAGGTATCTCTACAGCGCACAAAGGAGTACAGAAGGTATCTCTACAGCGCACAAAGGAGTACAGAAGGTATCTCTACAGCGCACAAAGGAGTACAGAAGGTATCTCTACAGCGCACAAAGGAGTACAGAAGGTATCTCTACAGCGCACAAAGGAGTACAGGAAATATCTCTAAAACGTACAAAGGAGTACACGAGGTATCTCTACAGCGTACAAAGGAGTACAGAAGGTATCTCTACAGCGCACAAAGGAGTACAGAAGGTATCTCTACAGCGCACAAAGGAGTACAGAAGGTATCTCTACAGCGCACAAAGGAGTACAGAAGGTATCTCTACAGCGCACAAAGGAGTACAGGAAATATCTCTAGAACGTACAAAGGAGTACACGAGGTATCTCTACAGCGTACAAAGGAGTACAGAAGGTATCTCTACAGCGCACAAAGGAGTACAGAAGGTATCTCTACAGCGCACAAAGGAGTACAGAAGGTATCTCTACAGCGCAGAAAGGAGTACAGAAGGTATCTCTACAGCGCACAAAGGAGTACAGGAAATATCTCTAGAACGTACAAAGGAGTACACGAGGTATCTCTACAGCGTACAAAAGAGTACAGAAGGTATCTCTACAGCGCACAAAGGAGTACAGAATGTATCTCTACAGCGCACAAAGGAGTACAGAAGGTATCTCTACAGCGCACAAAGGAGTACAGAAGGTATCTCTACAGCGCACAAAGGAGTACAGGAAATATCTCCAGAACGTACAAAGGAGTACACGAGGTATCTCTACAGCGTACAAAGGAGTACAGAAGGTATCTCTACAGCGCACAAAGGGGTACAGAAGGTATCTCTACAGCGCACAAAGGAGTACAGAAGGTATCTCTACAGCGCACAAAGGAGTACAGATGGTATCTCTACAGCGCACAAAGGAGTACAGGAAATACCTCTAGAACGTACAAAGGAGTACACGAGGTATCTCTACAGCGTACAAAGGAGTACAGAAGGTATCTCTACAGCGCACAAAGGAGTACAGATGGTATCTCTACAGCGCACAAAGGAGTACAGAAGGTATCTCTACAGCGCACAAAGGAGTACAGAAGGTATCTCTACAGCGCACAAAGTAGTACAGAAGGTATCTTTACAGCGCACAAAGGAGTACAGGAGGTATCTCTACAGCGCACAAAGGAGTACAGGAAATATCTCTAGAACGTACAAAGGAGTACACGAGGTATCTCTACAGCGTACAAAGGAGTACAGAAGGTATCTCTAGAGCGCACAAAGGAGTACAGAAGGTATCTCTACAGCGTACAGAGGAGTACAGAAGGTATCTTTACAGCGCACAAAGGAGTACAGAAGGTATCTCTACAGCGCACAAAGGAGTACAGGAAATATCTCTAGAACGTACAAAGAAGTACACGAGGTATCTCTACAGCGTACAAAGGAGTACAGAAGGTATCTCTACAGCGTACAAAGGAGTACAGAAGGTATCTCTACAGCGCACAAAAAAGTACAGAAGGTATCTCTACAGCGCACAAAGGAGTACAGGAAATATCTCTAGAACGTACAAAGGAGTACACGAGGTATCTCTACAGCGTACAAAGGAGTACAGAAGTTATCTCTACAGCGCACAAAGGAGTACAGGAAATATCTCTAGAACGTACAAAGAAGTACACGAGGTATCTCTACAGCGTACAAAGGAGTACAGAAGGTATCTCTACAGCGCACAAAGGAGTACAGAAGGTATCTCTACAGCGTACAAAGGAGTACAGAAGGTATCTCTACAGCGCACAAAGGAGTACAGAAGGTATCTCTACAGCGCACAAAGGAGTACAGAAGGTATCTCTACAGCGCACAAAGGAGTACAGAAGGTATTTCTACAGCGCACAAAGGATTACAGGAAATATCTCTAGAACGTACAAAGGAGTACACAAGGTATCTCTACAGCGTACAAAGGAGTACAGAAGGTATCTCTACAGCGCACAAAGGAGTACAGAAGGTATCTCTACAGCGCACATAGGAGTACAGAAGGTATCTCTACAGCGCACAAAGGAGTACAGGAAATATCTCTAGAACGTACAAAGGAGTACACGAGGTATCTCTACAGCGTACAAAAGAGTACAGAAGGTATCTCTAGAGCGCACAAAGGAGTACAGAAGGTATCTCTACAGCGTACAGAGGAGTACAGAAGGTATCTTTACAGCGCACAAAGGAGTACAGAAGGTATCTCTACAGCGCACAAAGGAGTACAGAAGGTATCTCTACAGCGCACAAAGGAGTACAGGAAATATCTCTAGAACGTACAAAGGAGTACACGAGGTATCTCTACAGCGTACAAAGGAGTACAGAAGGTATCTCTACAGCGTACAAAGGAGTACAGAAGGTATCTCTACAGCGCACAAAAAAGTACAGAAGGTATCTCTACAGCGCACAAAGGAGTACAGGAAATATCTCTAGAACGTACAAAGGAGTACACGAGGTATCTCTACAGCGTACAAAGGAGTACAGAAGGTATCTCTACAGCGCACAAAGGAGTACAGGAAATATCTCTAGAACGTACAAAGAAGTACACGAGGTATCTCTACAGCGTACAAAGGAGTACAGAAGGTATCTCTACAGCGCACAAAGGAGTACAGAAGGTATCTCTACAGCGTACAAAGGAGTACAGAAGGTATCTCTACAGCGCACAAAGGAGTACAGAAGGTATCTCTACAGCGCACAAAGGAGTACAGAAGGTATCTCTACAGCGCACAAAGGAGTACAGAAGGTATCTCTACAGCGCACAAAGGAGTACAGAAGGTATTTCTACAGCGCACAAAGGATTACAGGAAATATCTCTAGAACGTACAAAGGAGTACACAAGGTATCTCTACAGCGTACAAAGGAGTACAGAAGGTATCTCTACAGCGCACAAAGGAGTACAGAAGGTATCTCTACAGCGCACATAGGAGTACAGAAGGTATCTCTACAGCGCACAAAGGAGTACAGAAGGTATCTCTACAGCGCACAAAGGAGTACAGGAAATATCTCTAGAACGTACAAAGGAGTACACGAGGTATCTCTACAGCGTACAAAAGAGTACAGAAGGTATCTCTACAGCGCACAAAGAAGTACAGAAGGTATCTCTACAGCGCACAAAGGAGTACAGAAGGTATCTCTACAGCGCACAAAGGAGTACAGAAGGTATCTCTACAGCGCACAAAGGAGTACAGGAAATATCTCCAGAACGTACAAAGGAGTACACGAGGTATCTCTACAGCGTACAAAGGAGTACAGAAGGTATCTCTACAGCGCACAAAGGAGTACAGAAGGTATCTCTACAGCGCACAAAGGAGTACAGAAGGTATCTCTACAGCGCACAAAGGAGTACAGAAGGTATCTCTACAGCGCACAAAGGAGTACAGAAAATACCTCTAGAACGTACAAAGGAGTACACGAGGTATCTCTACAGCGTACAAAGGAGTACAGAAGGTATCTCTACAGCGCACAAAGGAGTACAGAAGGTATCTCTACAGCGCACAAAGGAGTACAGAAGGTATCTCTACAGCGCACAAAGGAGTACAGAAGGTATCTCTACAGCGCACAAAGTAGTAAAGAAGGTATCTTTACAGCGCACAAAGGAGTACAGGAGGTATCTCTTCAGCGCACAAAGGAGTACAGGAAATATCTCTAAAACGTACAAAGGAGTACACGAGGTATCTCTACAGCGTACAAAGGAGTACAGAAGGTATCTCTAGAGCGCACAAAGGAGTACAGAAGGTATCTCTACAGCGTACAGAGGAGTACAGAAGGTATCTTTACAGCGCACAAAGGAGTACAGAAGGTATCTCTACAGCGCACAAAGGAGTACAGAAGGTATCTCTACAGCGCACAAAGGAGTACAGGAAATATCTCTAGAACGTACAAAGGAGTACACGAGGTATCTCTACAGCGTACAAAGGAGTACAGAAGGTATCTCTACAGCGTACAAAGAAGTACAGAAGGTATCTCTACAGCGCACGAAAAAGTACAGAAGGTATCTCTACAGCGCACAAAGGAGTACAGGAAATATCTCTAGAACGTACAAAGGAGTACACGAGGTATCTCTACAGCGTACAAAGGAGTACAGAAGGTATCTCTACAGCGCACAAAGGAGTACAGGAAATATCTCTAGAACGTACAAAGAAGTACACGAGGTATCTCTACAGCGTACAAAGGAGTACAGAAGGTATCTCTACAGCGCACAAAGGAGTACAGAAGGTATCTCTACAGCGTACAAGGGAGTACAGAAGGTATCTCTACAGCGCACAAAGGAGTACAGAAGGTATCTCTACAGCGCACAAAGGAGTACAGAAGGTATCTCTACAGCGCACAAAGGAGTACAGAAGGTATTTCTACAGCGCACAAAGGATTACAGGAAATATCTCTAGAACGTACAAAGGAGTACACAAGGTATCTCTACAGCGTACAAAGGAGTACAGAAGGTATCTCTACAGCGCACAAAGGAGTACAGAAGGTATCTCTACAGCGCACATAGGAGTACAGAAGGTATCTCTACAGCGCACAAAGGAGTACAGAAGGTATCTCTACAGCGCACAAAGGAGTACAGGAAATATCTCTAGAACGTACAAAGGAGTACACGAGGTATCTCTACAGCGTACAAAGGAGTACAGAAGGTATCTCTACAGCGTACAAAGGAGTACAGAAGGTATCTCTACAGCGCACAAAAAAGTACAGAAGGTATCTCTACAGCGCACAAAGGAGTACAGGAAATATCTCTAGAACGTACATAGGAGTACACGAGGTATCTCTACAGCGTACAAAGGAGTACAGAAGGTATCTCTACAGCGCACAAAGGAGTACAGGAAATATCTCTAGAACGTACAAAGAAGTACACGAGGTATCTCTACCGCGTACAAAGGAGTACAGAAGGTATCTCTACAGCGCACAAAGGAGTACAGAAGGTATCTCTACAGCGTACAAAGGAGTACAGAAGGTATCTCTACAGCGCACAAAGGAGTACAGAAGGTATCTCTACAGCGCACAAAGGAGTACAGAAGGTATCTCTACAGCGCACAAAGGAGTACAGAAGGTATCTCTACAGCGCACAAAGGAGTACAGAAGGTATTTCTACAGCGCACAAAGGATTACAGGAAATATCTCTAGAACGTACAAAGGAGTACACAAGGTATCTCTACAGCGTACAAAGGAGTACAGAAGGTATCTCTACAGCGCACAAAGGAGTACAGAAGGTATCTCTACAGCGCACATAGGAGTACAGAAGGTATCTCTACAGCGCACAAAGGAGTACAGAAGGTATCTCTACAGCGCACAAAGGAGTACAGGAAATATCTCTAGAACGTACAAAGGAGTACACGAGGTATCTCTACAGCGTACAAAAGAGTACAGAAGGTATCTCTACAGCGCACAAAGGAGTACAGAAGGTATCTCTACAGCGCACAAAGGAGTACAGAAGGTATCTCTACAGCGCACAAAGGAGTACAGAAGGTATCTCTACAGCGCACAAAGGAGTACAGGAAATATCTCCAGAACGTACAAAGGAGTACACGAGGTATCTCTACAGCGTACAAAGGAGTACAGAAGGTATCTCTACAGCGCACAAAGGAGTACAGAAGGTATCTCTACAGCGCACAAAGGAGTACAGAAGGTATCTCTACAGCGCACAAAGGAGTACAGAAGGTATCTCTACAGCGCACAAAGGAGTACAGGAAATACCTCTAGAACCTACAAAGGAGTACACGAGGTATCTCTACAGCGTACAAAGGAGTACAGAAGGTATCTCTACAGCGCACAAAGGAGTACAGGAAATATCTCTAGAACGTACAAAGAAGTACACGAGGTATCTCTACAGCGTACAAAGGAGTACAGAAGGTATCTCTACAGCGCACAAAGGAGTACAGAAGGTATCTCTACAGCGTACAAAGGAGTACAGAAGGTATCTCTACAGCGCACAAAGGAGTACAGAAGGTATCTCTACAGCGCACAAAGGAGTACAGAAGGTATCTCTACAGCGCACAAAGGAGTACAGAAGGTATCTCTACAGCGCACAAAGGAGTACAGAAGGTATTTCTACAGCGCACAAAGGATTACAGGAAATATCTCTAGAACGTACAAAGGAGTACACAAGGTATCTCTACAGCGTACAAAGGAGTACAGAAGGTATCTCTACAGCGCACAAAGGAGTACAGAAGGTATCTCTACAGCGCACATAGGAGTACAGAAGGTATCTCTACAGCGCACAAAGGAGTACAGAAGGTATCTCTACAGCGCACAAAGGAGTACAGGAAATATCTCTAGAACGTACAAAGGAGTACACGAGGTATCTCTACAGCGTACAAAAGAGTACAGAAGGTATCTCTACAGCGCACAAAGGAGTACAGAAGGTATCTCTACAGCGCACAAAGGAGTACAGAAGGTATCTCTACAGCGCACAAAGGAGTACAGAAGGTATCTCTACAGCGCACAAAGGAGTACAGGAAATATCTCCAGAACGTACAAAGGAGTACACCAGGTATCTCTACAGCGTACAAAGGAGTACAGAAGGTATCTCTACAGCGCACAAAGGAGTACAGAAGGTATCTCTACAGCGCACAAAGGAGTACAGAAGGTATCTCTACAGCGCACAAAGGAGTACAGAAGGTATCTCTACAGCGCACAAAGGAGTACAGGAAATACCTCTAGAACGTACAAAGGAGTACACGAGGTATCTCTACAGCGTACAAAGGAGTACAGAAGGTATCTCTACAGCGCACAAAGGAGTACAGAAGGTATCTCTACAGCGCACAAAGGAGTACAGAAGGTATCTCTACAGCGCACAAAGGAGTACAGAAGGTATCTCTACAGCGCACAAAGTAGTACAGAAGGTATCTTTACAGCGCACAAAGGAGTACAGGAGGTATCTCTTCAGCGCACAAAGGAGTACAGGAAATATCTCTAAAACGTACAAAGGAGTACACGAGGTATCTCTACAGCGTACAAAGGAGTACAGAAGGTATCTCTAGAGCGCACAAAGGAGTACAGAAGGTATCTCTACAGCGTACAGAGGAGTACAGAAGGTATCTTTACAGCGCACAAAGGAGTACAGAAGGTATCTCTACAGCGCACAAAGGAGTACAGAAGGTATCTCTACAGCGCACAAAGGAGTACAGGAAATATCTCTAGAACGTACAAAGGAGTACACGAGGTATCTCTACAGCGTACAAAGGAGTACAGAAGGTATCTCTACAGCGTACAAAGGAGTACAGAAGGTATCTCTACAGCGCACGAAAAAGTACAGAAGGTATCTCTACAGCGCACAAAGGAGTACAGGAAATATCTCTAGAACGTACAAAGGAGTACACGAGGTATCTCTACAGCGTACAAAGGAGTACAGAAGGTATCTCTACAGCGCACAAAGGAGTACAGGAAATATCTCTAGAACGTACAAAGAAGTACACGAGGTATCTCTACAGCGTACAAAGGAGTACAGAAGGTATCTCTACAGCGCACAAAGGAGTACAGAAGGTATCTCTACAGCGTACAAAGGAGTACAGAAGGTATCTCTACAGCGCACAAAGGAGTACAGAAGGTATCTCTACAGCGTACAGAGGAGTACAGAAGGTATCTCTACAGCGTACAAAGAAGTACAGAAGGTATCTCTACAGCGCACAAAGGAGTACAGGAAATATCTCTAGAACGTACAAAGGAGTACAGAAGGTATCTCTACAGCGCACAAAGGAGTACAGAAGGTATCTCTACAGCGCACAAAGGAGTACAGAAGATATCTCTACAGCGCACAAAAGAGTACAGAAGGTATCTCTACAGCGCACAAAGGAGTACAGGAAATAACTCTAGAACGTACAAAGGAGTACACGAGGTATCTCTACAGCGTACAAAGGAGTACAGAAGGTATCTCTACAGCGCACAAAGGAGTACAGAAGGTATCTCTACAGCGCACAAAGGAGTACAGAAGGTATCTCTACAGCGCACAAAGGAGTACAGAAGGTATCTCTACAGCGCACAGAGGAGTACAGAAGGTATCTCTACAGCGCACAAAGGAGTACAGGAAATATCTCTAGAACGTACAAAGGAGTACATGAGGTCTCTACAGCGTACAAAGGAGTACAGAAGGTATCTCTACAGCGCACAAAGGAGTACAGAAGGTATCTCTACAGCGCACAAAGGAGTACAGAAGGTATTTCTACAGCGCACAAAGGAGTACAGAAGGTATCTCTACAGCGCACAAAGGAGTACAGGAAATATCTCTAGAACGTACAAAGGAGTACACGAGGTATCTCTACAGCGTACAAAGTAGTACAGAAGGTATCTCTATAGCGCACAAAGGAGTACAGAAGGTATCTCTACAGCGCACAAAGAAGTACAGAAGGTATCTCTACAGCGCACAAAGGAGTACAGAAGGTATCTCTACAGCGCACAAAGGAGTACAGGAAATATCTCTAGAACGTACAAAGGAGTACACGAGGTATCTCTACAGCGTACAAAGGAGTACAGAAGGTATCTCTACAGCGCACAAAGGAGTACAGAAGGTATCTCTACAGCGCACAAAGGAGTACAGAAGGTATCTCTACAGCGCACAAAGGAGTACAGAAGGTGTCTCTACAGCGCACTAAGGAGTACAGGAAATATCTCTAGAACGTACAAAGGAGTACACGAGGTATCTCTACAGCGTACAAAGGAGTACAGAAGGTATCTCTTCAGCGCACAAAGGAGTACAGAAGGTATCTCTACAGCGCACAAAGGAGTACAGAAGGTATCTCTACAGCGCACAAAGGAGTACAGAAGGTATCTCTACAGCGCACAAAGGAGTACAGGAAATATCTCTAGAACGTACAAAGGAGTACACGAGGTATCTCTACAGCGTACAAAAGAGTACAGAACGTATCTCTACAGCGCACAAAGGAGTACAGAAGGTATCTCTACAGCGCACAAAGGAGTACAGAAGGTATCTCTACAGCGCACAAAGGAGTACAGAAGGTATCTCTAAAGCGCACAAAGGAGTACAGAAGGTATCTCTACAGCGCACAAAGGAGTACAGAAGGTATCTCTACAGCGCACAAAGGAGTACAAGAAATATCTCTAGAACGTACAAAAGAGTACACGAGGTATCTCTACAGCGTACAAAGGAGTACAGAAGGTATCTCTACAGCGCACAAAGGAGTACAGGAAATATCTCTAGAACGTACAAAGGAGTACACGAGGTATCTCTACAGCGTACAAAGGAGTACAGAAGGTATCTCTACAGCGCACAAAGGAGTACAGAAGGTATCTCTACAGCGCACAAAGGAGTACAGAAGGTATCTCTACAGCGTACAAAGGAGAACAGAAGGTATCTCTACAGCGCACAAAGGAGTACAGGAAATATCTCTAGAACATACAAAGGAGTACAGAAGGTATCTCTACAGCGCACAAAGGAGTACAAAAGGTATCTCTACAGCGCACAAAGGAGTACAGAAGGTATCTCTACAGCGCACAAAGGAGTACAGAAGGTATCTCTACAGCGCACAAAGGAGTACAGAAGGTATCTCTACAGCGCACAAAGGAGTACAGAAGGTATCTCTACAGCGCACAAAGGAGTACAGGAAATATCTCTAAAACGTACAAAGGAGTACACGAGGTATCTCTACAGCGTACAAAGGAGTACAGAAGGTATCTCTACAGCGCACAAAGGAGTACAGAAGGTATCTCTACAGCGCACAAAGGAGTACAGAAGGTATCTCTACAGCGCACAAAGGAGTACAGAAGGTATCTCTACAGCGCACAAAGGAGTACAGGAAATATCTCTAGAACGTACAAAGGAGTACACGAGGTATCTCTACAGCGTACAAAGGAGTACAGAAGGTATCTCTACAGCGCACAAAGGAGTACAGAAGGTATCTCTACAGCGCACAAAGGAGTACAGAAGGTATCTCTACAGCGCAGAAAGGAGTACAGAAGGTATCTCTACAGCGCACAAAGGAGTACAGGAAATATCTCTAGAACGTACAAAGGAGTACACGAGGTATCTCTACAGCGTACAAAAGAGTACAGAAGGTATCTCTACAGCGCACAAAGGAGTACAGAATGTATCTCTACAGCGCACAAAGGAGTACAGAAGGTATCTCTACAGCGCACAAAGGAGTACAGAAGGTATCTCTACAGCGCACAAAGGAGTACAGGAAATATCTCCAGAACGTACAAAGGAGTACACGAGGTATCTCTACAGCGTACAAAGGAGTACAGAAGGTATCTCTACAGCGCACAAAGGAGTACAGAAGGTATCTCTACAGCGCACAAAGGAGTACAGAAGGTATCTCTACAGCGCACAAAGGAGTACAGATGGTATCTCTACAGCGCACAAAGGAGTACAGGAAATACCTCTAGAACGTACAAAGGAGTACACGAGGTATCTCTACAGCGTACAAAGGAGTACAGAAGGTATCTCTACAGCGCACAAAGGAGTACAGATGGTATCTCTACAGCGCACAAAGGAGTACAGAAGGTATCTCTACAGCGCACAAAGGAGTACAGAAGGTATCTCTACAGCGCACAAAGTAGTACAGAAGGTATCTTTACAGCGCACAAAGGAGTACAGGAGGTATCTCTACAGCGCACAAAGGAGTACAGGAAATATCTCTAGAACGTACAAAGGAGTACACGAGGTATCTCTACAGCGTACAAAGGAGTACAGAAGGTATCTCTAGAGCGCACAAAGGAGTACAGAAGGTATCTCTACAGCGTACAGAGGAGTACAGAAGGTATCTTTACAGCGCACAAAGGAGTACAGAAGGTATCTCTACAGCGCACAAAGGAGTACAGAAGGTATCTCTACAGCGCACAAAGGAGTACAGGAAATATCTCTAGAACGTACAAAGAAGTACACGAGGTATCTCTACAGCGTACAAAGGAGTACAGAAGGTATCTCTACAGCGTACAAAGGAGTACAGAAGGAATCTCTACAGCGCACAAAAAAGTACAGAAGGTATCTCTACAGCGCACAAAGGAGTACAGGAAATATCTCTAGAACGTACAAAGGAGTACACGAGGTATCTCTACAGCGTACAAAGGAGTACAGAAGTTATCTCTACAGCGCACAAAGGAGTACAGGAAATATCTCTAGAACGTACAAAGAAGTACACGAGGTATCTCTACAGCGTACAAAGGAGTACAGAAGGTATCTCTACAGCGCACAAAGGAGTACAGAAGGTATCTCTACAGCGTACAAAGGAGTACAGAAGGTATCTCTACAGCGCACAAAGGAGTACAGAAGGTATCTCTACAGCGCACAAAGGAGTACAGAAGGTATCTCTACAGCGCACAAAGGAGTACAGAAGGTATTTCTACAGCGCACAAAGGATTACAGGAAATATCTCTAGAACGCACAAAGGAGTACACAAGGTATCTCTACAGCGTACAAAGGAGTACAGAAGGTATCTCTACAGCGCACAAAGGAGTACAGAAGGTATCTCTACAGCGCACATAGGAGTACAGAAGGTATCTCTACAGCGCACAAAGGAGTACAGGAAATATCTCTAGAACGTACAAAGGAGTACACGAGGTATCTCTACAGCGTACAAAAGAGTACAGAAGGTATCTCTAGAGCGCACAAAGGAGTACAGAAGGTATCTCTACAGCGTACAGAGGAGTACAGAAGGTATCTTTACAGCGCACAAAGGAGTACAGAAGGTATCTCTACAGCGCACAAAGGAGTACAGAAGGTATCTCTACAGCGCACAAAGGAGTACAGGAAATATCTCTAGAACGTACAAAGGAGTACACGAGGTATCTCTACAGCGTACAAAGGAGTACAGAAGGTATCTCTACAGCGTACAAAGGAGTACAGAAGGTATCTCTACAGCGCACAAAAAAGTACAGAAGGTATCTCTACAGCGCACAAAGGAGTACAGGAAATATCTCTAGAACGTACAAAGGAGTACACGAGGTATCTCTACAGCGTACAAAGGAGTACAGAAGGTATCTCTACAGCGCACAAAGGAGTACAGGAAATATCTCTAGAACGTACAAAGAAGTACACGAGGTATCTCTACAGCGTACAAAGGAGTACAGAAGGTATCTCTACAGCGCACAAAGGAGTACAGAAGGTATCTCTACAGCGTACAAAGGAGTACAGAAGGTATCTCTACAGCGCACAAAGGAGTACAGAAGGTATCTCTACAGCGCACAAAGGAGTACAGAAGGTATCTCTACAGCGCACAAAGGAGTACAGAAGGTATCTCTACAGCGCACAAAGGAGTACAGAAGGTATTTCTACAGCGCACAAAGGATTACAGGAAATATCTCTAGAACGTACAAAGGAGTACACAAGGTATCTCTACAGCGTACAAAGGAGTACAGAAGGTATCTCTACAGCGCACAAAGGAGTACAGAAGGTATCTCTACAGCGCACATAGGAGTACAGAAGGTATCTCTACAGCGCACAAAGGAGTACCGAAGGTATCTCTACAGCGCACAAAGGAGTACAGGAAATATCTCTAGAACGTACAAAGGAGTACACGAGGTATCTCTACAGCGTACAAAAGAGTACAGAAGGTATCTCTACAGCGCACAAAGAAGTACAGAAGGTATCTCTACAGCGCACAAAGGAGTACAGAAGGTATCTCTACAGCGCACAAAGGAGTACAGAAGGTATCTCTACAGCGCACAAAGGAGTACAGGAAATATCTCCAGAACGTACAAAGGAGTACACGAGGTATCTCTACAGCGTACAAAGGAGTACAGAAGGTATCTCTACAGCGCACAAAGGAGTACAGAAGGTATCTCTACAGCGCACAAAGGAGTACAGAAGGTATCTCTACAGCGCACAAAGGAGTACAGAAGGTATCTCTACAGCGCACAAAGGAGTACAGAAAATACCTCTAGAACGTACAAAGGAGTACACGAGGTATCTCTACAGCGTACAAAGGAGTACAGAAGGTATCTCTACAGCGCACAAAGGAGTACAGAAGGTATCTCTACAGCGCACAAAGGAGTACAGAAGGTATCTCTACAGCGCGCAAAGGAGTACAGAAGGTATCTCTACAGCGCACAAAGTAGTAAAGAAGGTATCTTTACAGCGCACAAAGGAGTACAGGAGGTATCTCTTCAGCGCACAAAGGAGTACAGGAAATATCTCTAAAACGTACAAAGGAGTACACGAGGTATCTCTACAGCGTACAAAGGAGTACAGAAGGTATCTCTAGAGCGCACAAAGGAGTACAGAAGGTATCTCTACAGCGTACAGAGGAGTACAGAAGGTATCTTTACAGCGCACAAAGGAGTACAGAAGGTATCTCTACAGCGCACAAAGGAGTACAGAAGGTATCTCTACAGCGCACAAAGGAGTACAGGAAATATCTCTAGAACGTACAAAGGAGTACACGAGGTATCTCTACAGCGTACAAAGGAGTACAGAAGGTATCTCTACAGCGTACAAAGAAGTACAGAAGGTATCTCTACAGCGCACGAAAAAGTACAGAAGGTATCTCTACAGCGCACAAAGGAGTACAGGAAATATCTCTAGAACGTACAAAGGAGTACACGAGGTATCTCTACAGCGTACAAAGGAGTACAGAAGGTATCTCTACAGCGCACAAAGGAGTACAGGAAATATCTCTAGAACGTACAAAGAAGTACACGAGGTATCTCTACAGCGTACAAAGGAGTACAGAAGGTATCTCTACAGCGCACAAAGGAGTACAGAAGGTATCTCTACAGCGTACAAGGGAGTACAGAAGGTATCTCTACAGCGCACAAAGGAGTACAGAAGGTATCTCTACAGCGCACAAAGGAGTACAGAAGGTATCTCTACAGCGCACAAAGGAGTACAGAAGGTATTTCTACAGCGCACAAAGGATTACAGGAAATATCTCTAGAACGTACAAAGGAGTACACAAGGTATCTCTACAGCGTACAAAGGAGTACAGAAGGTATCTCTACAGCGCACAAAGGAGTACAGAAGGTATCTCTACAGCGCACATAGGAGTACAGAAGGTATCTCTACAGCGCACAAAGGAGTACAGAAGGTATCTCTACAGCGCACAAAGGAGTACAGGAAATATCTCTAGAACGTACAAAGGAGTACACGAGGTATCTCTACAGCGTACAAAGGAGTACAGAAGGTATCTCTACAGCGTACAAAGGAGTACAGAAGGTATCTCTACAGCGCACAAAAGAGTACAGAAGGTATCTCTACAGCGCACAAAGGAGTACAGGAAATATCTCTAGAACGTACATAGGAGTACACGAGGTATCTCTACAGCGTACAAAGGAGTACAGAAGGTATCTCTACAGCGCACAAAGGAGTACAGGAAATATCTCTAGAACGTACAAAGAAGTACACGAGGTATCTCTACAGCGTACAAAGGAGTACAGAAGGTATCTCTACAGCGCACAAAGGAGTACAGAAGGTATCTCTACAGCGTACAAAGGAGTACAGAAGGTATCTCTACAGCGCACAAAGGAGTACAGAAGGTATCTCTACAGCGCACAAAGGAGTACAGAAGGTATCTCTACAGCGCACAAAGGAGTACAGAAGGTATCTCTACAGCGCACAAAGGAGTACAGAAGGTATTTCTACAGCGCACAAAGGATTACAGGAAATATCTCTAGAACGTACAAAGGAGTACACAAGGTATCTCTACAGCGTACAAAGGAGTACAGAAGGTATCTCTACAGCGCACAAAGGAGTACAGAAGGTATCTCTACAGCGCACATAGGAGTACAGAAGGTATCTCTACAGCGCACAAAGGAGTACAGAAGGTATCTCTACAGCGCACAAAGGAGTACAGGAAATATCTCTAGAACGTACAAAGGAGTACACGAGGTATCTCTACAGCGTACAAAAGAGTACAGAAGGTATCTCTACAGCGCACAAAGGAGTACAGAAGGTATCTCTACAGCGCACAAAGGAGTACAGAAGGTATCTCTACAGCGCACAAAGGAGTACAGAAGGTATCTCTACAGCGCACAAAGGAGTACAGGAAATATCTCCAGAACGTACAAAGGAGTACACGAGGTATCTCTACAGCGTACAAAGGAGTACAGAAGGTATCTCTACAGCGCACAAAGGAGTACAGAAGGTATCTCTACAGCGCACAAAGGAGTACAGAAGGTATCTCTACAGCGCACAAAGGAGTACAGAAGGTATCTCTACAGCGCACAAAGGAGTACAGGAAATACCTCTAGAACCTACAAAGGAGTACACGAGGTATCTCTACAGCGTACAAAGGAGTACAGAAGGTATCTCTACAGCGCACAAAGGAGTACAGAAGGTATCTCTACAGCGCACAAAGGAGTACAGAAGGTATCTCTACAGCGCACAAAGGAGTACAGAAGGTATCTCTACAGCGCACAAAGTAGTACAGAAGGTATCTTTACAGCGCACAAAGGAGTACAGGAGGTATCTCTTCAGCGCACAAAGGAGTACAGGAAATATCTCTAAAACGTACAAAGGAGTACACGAGGTATCTCTACAGCGTACAAAGGAGTACAGAAGGTATCTCTAGAGCGCACAAAGGAGTACAGAAGGTATCTCTACAGCGTACAGAGGAGTACAGAAGGTATCTTTACAGCGCACAAAGGAGTACAGAAGGTATCTCTACAGCGCACAAAGGAGTACAGAAGGTATCTCTACAGCGCACAAAGGAGTACAGGAAATATCTCTAGAACGTACAAAGGAGTACACGAGGTATCTCTACAGCGTACAAAGGAGTACAGAAGGTATCTCTACAGCGTACAAAGGAGTACAGAAGGTATCTCTACAGCGCACAAAAAAGTACAGAAGGTATCTCTACAGCGCACAAAGGAGTACAGGAAATATCTCTAGAACGTACAAAGGAGCACACGAGGTATCTCTACAGCGTACAAAGGAGTACAGAAGGTATCTCTACAGCGCACAAAGGAGTACAGGAAATATCTCTAGAACGTACAAAGAAGTACACGAGGTATCTCTACAGCGTACAAAGGAGTACAGAAGGTATCTCTACAGTGCACAAAGGAGTACAGAAGGTATCTCTACAGCGTACAAAGGAGTACAGAAGGTATCTCTACAGCGCACAAAGGAGTACAGAAGGTATCTCTACAGCGCACAAAGGAGTACAGAAGGTATCTCTACAGCGCACAAAGGAGTACAGAAGGTATTTCTACAGCGCACAAAGGATAACAGGAAATATCTCTAGAACGTACAAAGGAGTACACAAGGTATCTCTACAGCGTACAAAGGAGTACAGAAGGTATCTCTACAGCGCACAAAGGAGTACAGAAGGTATCTCTACAGCGCACATAGGAGTACAGAAGGTATCTCTACAGCGCACAAAGGAGTACAGAAGGTATCTCTACAGCGCACAAAGGAGTACAGGAAATATCTCTAGAACGTACAAAGGAGTACACGAGGTATCTCTACAGCGTACAAAGGAGTACAGAAGGTATCTCTACAGCGCACAAAGGAGTACAGAAGGTATCTCTACAGCGCACAAAGGAGTACAGAAGGTATCTCTACAGCGCACAAAGGAGTACAGAAGGTATCGCTACAGCGCACAAAGGAGTACAGGAAATATCTCTAGAACGTACAAAGGAGTACACGAGGTATCTCTACAGCGTACAAAGGAGTACAGAAGGTATCTCTACAGCGCACAAAGAAGTACAGAAGGTATCTCTACAGCGCACAAAGGAGTACAGGAAATATCTCTAGAACGTACAAAGGAGTACACGATGTATCTCTACAGCGTACAAAGGAGTACAGAAGGTATCTCTACAGCGCACAAAGGAGTACAGAAGGTATCTCTACAGCGCACAAAGGAGTACAGAAGGTATCTCTACAGCGCACAAAGGAGTACAGAAGGTATCTCTACAGCGCACAAAGGAGTACAGAAGGTATCTCTACAGCGCACAAAGGAGTACAGAAGGTATCTCTACAGCGCACAAAGGAGTACAGAAGGTATCTCTACAGCGCACAAAGGAGTACAGAAGGTATCTCTACAGCGCACAAAGGAGTACAGAAGGTATCTCTACAGCGCACAAAGGAGTACAGGAAATATCTCTAGAACGTACAAAGGAGTACACGAGGTATCTCTACAGCGTACAAAGGAGTACAGAAGGTATCTCTACAGCGCACAAAGGAGTACAGAAGGTATCTCTACAGCGTACAAAGGAGTACAGAAGGTATCTCTACAGCGCACATAGGAGTACAGAAGGTATCTCTACAGCGCACAAAGGAGTACAGAAGGTATCTCTACAGCGCACAAAGGAGTACAGCAGGTATCCCTACAGCGCACAAAGGAGTACAGAAGGTATCTCTACAGCGCACAAAGGAGTACAGGAAATATATCTAGAACGTACAAAGGAGTACACGAGGTATCTCTACAGCGCACAAAGGAGTACAGAAGGTATCTCTACAGCGCATAAAGGAGTACAGAAGGTATCTCTACAGCGCACAAAGGAGTACAAAAGGTATCTCTACAGCGCACAAAATAGTACAAGAAATATCTCTAGAACGTACAAAGGAGTACACGAGGTATCTCTACAGCGTACAAAGGAGTACAGAAGGTATCTCTACAGCGCACAAAGGAGTACAGAAGGTATCTCTACAGCGCACAAAGGAGTACAGAAGGTATCTCTACAGCGCACAAAGGAGTACAGAAGGTATCTCTACAGCGCACAAAGGAGTACAGGAAATATCTCTAGAACGTACAAAGGAGTACACGAGGTATCTCTACAGCGTACAAAGGAGTACAAAAGGTATCTCTACAGCGCACAAAATAGTACAGAAGGTTTCTCTACAGCGCACAAAGGAGTACAGAAGGTATCTACAGCGCACAAAGGATTACAGGAAATATCTCTAGAACGTACAAAGGAGTACACGAGGTATCTCTACAGCGTACAAAGGAGTACAGAAGGTATCTCTACAGCGCACAAAGGAATACAGAAGGTATCTCTACAGCGCACAAAGGAGTACAGAAGGTATCTCTACAGCGCACAAAGGAGTACAGAAGGTATCTCTACAGCACACAAAGGAGTACAGAAGGTATCTCTACAGCGCACAAAGGAGTACAGAAGGTATCTCTACAGCGCACAAAGGAGTACAGGAAATATCTCTAGAACGTACAAAGGAGTACACGAGGTATCTCTACAGCGCACAAAGGAGTACAGAAGGTATCTCTACAGCGCACAAAGGAGTACAGAAGGTATCTCTACAGCGTACAAAGGAGTACAGAAGGTATATCTACAGCGCAAAAAGGAGTACAGAAGGTATCTCTACAGCGCACAAAGGAGTACAGAAGGTATCTCTACAGCGCACAAAGGAGTACAGAAGGTATCTCTACAGCGCACAAAGGAGTACAGAAGGTATCTCTACAGCGCACAAAGGAGTACAGAAGGTATCTCTACAGCGCACAAAGGAGTACACGAGGTATCTCTACAGCGTACAAAGGAGTACAGAAGGTATCTCTACAGCGCACAAAGGAGTACAGAAGGTATCTCTACAGCGCACAAAGGAGTACAGAAGGTATCTCTACAGCGCACAAAGGAGTACAGCAGGTATCTCTACAGCGCACAAAGTAGTACAGAAGGTATCTTTACAGCGCACAAAGGAGTACAGGAGGTATCTCTACAGCGCACAAAGGAGTACAGGAAATATCTCTAGAACGTACAAAGGAGTACACGAGGTATCTCTACAGCGTACAAAGGAGTACAGAAGGTATCTCTAGAGCGCACAAAGGAGTACAGAAGGTATCTCTACAGCGTACAAAGGAGTACAGAAGGTATCTTTACAGCGCACAAAAAAGTACAGAAGGTATCTCTACAGCGCACAAAGGAGTACAGAAGGTATCTCTACAGCGCACAAAGGAGTACAGGAAATATCTCTAGAACGTACAAAGGAGTACACGAGGTATCTCTACAGCGTACAAAGGAGTACAGAAGGTATCTCTACAGCGTACAAAGGAGTACAGAAGGTATCTCTACAGCGCACAAAAAAGTACAGAAGGTATCTCTACAGCGCACAAAGGAGTACAGGAAATATCTCTAGAACGTACAAAGGAGTACACGAGGTATCTCTACAGCGTACAAAGGAGTACAGAAGGTATCTCTACAGCGCACAAAGGAGTACAGGAAATATCTCTAGAACGTACAAAGAAGTACACGAGGTATCTCTACAGCGTACAAAGGAGTACAGAAGGTATCTCTACAGCGCACAAAGAAGTACAGAAGGTATCTCTACAGCGCACAAAGGAGTACAGGAAATATCTCTAGAACGTACAAAGGAGTACACGATGTATCTCTACAGCGTACAAAGGAGTACAGAAGGTATCTCTACAGCGCACAAAGGAGTACAGAAGGTATCTCTACAGCGCACAAAGGAGTACAGAAGGTATCTCTACAGCGCACAAAGGAGTACAGAAGGTATCTCTACAGCGCACAAAGGAGTACAGAAGGTATCTCTACAGCGCACAAAGGAGTACAGAAGGTATCTCTACAGCGCACAAAGGAGTACAGAAGGTATCTCTACAGCGCACAAAGGAGTACAGAAGGTATCTCTACAGCGCACAAAGGAGTACAGAAGGTATCTCTACAGCGCACAAAGGAGTACAGGAAATATCTCTAGAACGTACAAAGGAGTACACGAGGTATCTCTACAGCGTACAAAGGAGTACAGAAGGTATCTCTACAGCGCACAAAGGAGTACAGAAGGTATCTCTACAGCGTACAAAGGAGTACAGAAGGTATCTCTACAGCGCACAAAGGAGTACAGAAGGTATCTCTACAGCGCACAAAGGAGTACAGAAGGTATCTCTACAGTGCACAAAGGAGTACAGCAGGTATCCCTACAGCGCACAAAGGAGTACAGAAGGTATCTCTACAGCGCACAAAGGAGTACAGGAAATATATCTAGAACGTACAAAGGAGTACACGAGGTATCTCTACAGCGCACAAAGGAGTACAGAAGGTATCTCTACAGCGCATAAAGGAGTACAGAAGGTATCTCTACAGCGCACAAAGGAGTACAAAAGGTATCTCTACAGCGCACAAAATAGTACAAGAAATATCTCTAGAACGTACAAAGGAGTACACGAGGTATCTCTACAGCGTACAAAGGAGTACAGAAGGTATCTCTACAGCGCACAAAGGAGTACAGAAGGTATCTCTACAGCGCACAAAGGAGTACAGAAGGTATCTCTACAGCGCACAAAGGAGTACAGAAGGTATCTCTACAGCGCACAAAGGAGTACAGGAAATATCTCTAGAACGTACAAAGGAGTACACGAGGTATCTCTACAGCGTACAAAGGAGTACAGAAGGTATCTCTACAGCGCACAAAATAGTACAGAAGGTTTCTCTACAGCGCACAAAGGAGTACAGAAGGTATCTACAGCGCACAAAGGATTACAGGAAATATCTCTAGAACGTACAAAGGAGTACACGAGGTATCTCTACAGCGTACAAAGGAGTACAGAAGGTATCTCTACAGCGCACAAAGGAATACAGAAGGTATCTCTACAGCGCACAAAGGAGTACAGAAGGTATCTCTACAGCGCACAAAGGAGTACAGAAGGTATCTCTACAGCACACAAAGGAGTACAGAAGGTATCTCTACAGCGCACAAAGGAGTACAGAAGGTATCTCTACAGCGCACAAAGGAGTACAGGAAATATCTCTAGAACGTACAAAGGAGTACACGAGGTATCTCTACAGCGCACAAAGGAGTACAGAAGGTATCTCTACAGCGCACAAAGGAGTACAGAAGGTATCTCTACAGCGTACAAAGGAGTACAGAAGGTATATCTACAGCGCAAAAAGGAGTACAGAAGGTATCTCTACAGCGCACAAAGGAGTACAGAAGGTATCTCTACAGCGCACAAAGGAGTACAGAAGGTATCTCTACAGCGCACAAAGGAGTACAGAAGGTATCTCTACAGCGCACAAAGGAGTACAGAAGGTATCTCTACAGCGCACAAAGGAGTACACGAGGTATCTCTACAGCGTACAAAGGAGTACAGAAGGTATCTCTACAGCGCACAAAGGAGTACAGAAGGTATCTCTACAGCGCACAAAGGAGTACAGAAGGTATCTCTACAGCGCACAAAGGAGTACAGCAGGTATCTCTACAGCGCACAAAGTAGTACAGAAGGTATCTTTACAGCGCACAAAGGAGTACAGGAGGTATCTCTACAGCGCACAAAGGAGTACAGGAAATATCTCTAGAACGTACAAAGGAGTACACGAGGTATCTCTACAGCGTACAAAGGAGTACAGAAGGTATCTCTAGAGCGCACAAAGGAATACAGAAGGTATCTCTACAGCGTACAAAGGAGTACAGAAGGTATCTTTACAGCGCACAAAAAAGTACAGAAGGTATCTCTACAGCGCACAAAGGAGTACAGAAGGTATCTCTACAGCGCACAAAGGAGTACAGGAAATATCTCTAGAACGTACAAAGGAGTACACGAGGTATCTCTACAGCGTACAAAGGAGTACAGAAGGTATCTCTACAGCGTACAAAGGAGTACAGAAGGTATCTCTACAGCGCACAAAAAAGTACAGAAGGTATCTCTACAGCGCACAAAGGAGTACAGGAAATATCTCTAGAACGTACAAAGGAGTACACGAGGTATCTCTACAGCGTACAAAGGAGTACAGAAGGTATCTCTACAGCGCACAAAGGAGTACAGGAAATATCTCTAGAACGTACAAAGAAGTACACGAGGTATCTCTACAGCGTACAAAGGAGTACAGAAGGTATCTCTACAGCGCACAAAGGAGTACAGAAGGTATCTCTACAGCGTACAAAGGAGTACAGAAGGTATCTCTACAGCGCACAAAGGAGTACAGAAGGTATCTCTACAGCGCACAAAGGAGTACAGAAGGTATCTCTACAGCGCACAAAGGAGTACAGAAGGTATTTCTACAGCGCACAAAGGATTACAGGAAATATCTCTAGAACGTACAAAGGAGTACACGAGGTATCTCTACAGCGTACAAAGGAGTACAGAAGGTATCTCTACAGCGCACAAAGGAGTACAGAAGGTATCTCTACAGCGCACATAGGAGTACAGAAGGTATCTCTACAGCGCACAAAGGAGTACAGAAGGTATCTCTACAGCGCACAAAGGAGTACAGGAAATATCTCTAGAACGTACAAAGGAGTACACGAGGTATCTCTACAGCGTACAAAGGAGTACAGAAGGTATCTCTACAGCGTACAAAGGAGTACAGAAGGTATCTCTACAGCGCACAAAGGAGTACAGAAGGTATCTCTACAGCGCACAAAGGAGTACAGAAGGTATCTCAACAGCGCACGAAGGAGTACAGAAGGTATCTCCACAGCGCACAAAGGAGTACAGGAAATATCTCTAGAACGTACAAAGGAGTACACGAGGTATCTCTACAGCGTACAAAGGAGTACAGAAGGTATCTCTACAGCGCACAAAGGAGTACAGAAGGTATCTCTACAGCGCACAAAGGAGTACAGAAGGTATCTCTACAGCGCACAAAGGAGTACAGAAGGTATCTCTACAGCGCACAAAGGAGTACAGGAAATATCTCTAGAACGTACAAAGGAGTACACGAGGTATCTCTACAGCGTACAAAGGAGTACAGAAGGTATCTCTACAGCGCACAAAGAAGTACAGAAGGTATCTCTACAGCGCACAAAGGAGTACAGGAAATATCTCTAGAACGTACAAAGGAGTACACGAGGTATCTCTACAGCGTACAAAGGATTACAGAAGGTATCTCTACAGCGCACAAAGGAGTACAAAAGGTATCTCTACAGCGCACAAAGGAGTGCAGAAGGTATCTCTACAGCGCACAAAGGAGTACAGAAGGTATCTCTACAGCGCACAAAGGAGTACAGAAGGTATCTCTACAGCGCACAAAGGAGTACAGAAGGTATCTCTACAGCGCACAAAGGAGTACAGAAGGTATCTCTACAGCGCACAAAGGAGTACAGAAGGTATCTCTACAGCGCACAAAGGAGTACAGAAGGTATCTCTACAGCGCACAAAGGAGTACAGGAAATATCTCTAGAACGTACAAAGGAGTACACGAGGTATCTCTACAGCGTACAAAGGAGTACAGAAGGTATCTCTACAGCGCACAAAGGAGTACAGAAGGTATCTCTACAGCGTACAAAGGAGTACAGAAGGTATCTCTACAGCGCACAAAGGAGTACAGAAGGTATCTTAACAGCGCACAAAGGAGTACAGAAGGTATCTCTACAGCGCACAAAGGAGTACAGCAGGTATCCCTACAGCGCACAAAGGAGTACAGAAGGTATCTCTACAGCGCACAAAGGAGTACAGGAAATATCTCTAGAACGTACAAAGGAGTACACGAGGTATCTCTACAGCGCACAAAGGAGTACAGAAGGTATCTCTACAGCGCATAAAGGAGTACAGAAGGTATCTCTACAGCGCACAAAGGAGTACAAAAGGTATCTCTACAGCGCACAAAATAGTACAGGAAATATCTCTAGAACGTACAAAGGAGTACACGAGGTATCTCTACAGCGTACAAAGGAGTACAGAAGGTATCTCTATAGCGCACAAAGGAGTACAGAAGGTATCTCTACAGCGCACAAAGGAGTACAGAAGGTATCTCTACAGCGCACAAAGGAGTACAGAAGGTATCTCTACAGCGCACAAAGGAGTACAGGAAATATCTCTAGAACGTACAAAGGAGTACACGAGGTATCTCTACAGCGTACAAAGGAGTACAGAAGGTATCTCTACAGCGCACAAAGGAGTACAGAAGGTTTCTCTACAGCGCACAAAGGAGTACAGAAGGTATCTACAGCGCACAAAGGATTACAGGAAATTTCTCTAGAACGTACAAAGGAGTACACGAGGTATCTCTACAGCGTACAAAGGAGTACAGAAGGTATCTCTACAGCGCACAAAGGAGTACAGAAGGTATCTCTACAGCGCACAAAGGAGTACAGAAGGTATCTCTACAGCGCACAAAGGAGTACAGAAGGTATCTCTACAGCACACAAAGGAGTACAGAAGGTATCTCTACAGCGCACAAAGGAGTACAGAAGGTATCTCTACAGCGCACAAAGGAGTACAGGAAATATCTCTAGAACGTACAAAGGAGTACACGAGGTATCTCTACAGCGCACAAAGGAGTACAGAAGGTATCTCTACAGCGCACAAAGGAGTACAGAAGGTATCTCTACAGCGTACAAAGGAGTACAGAAGGTATATCTACAGCGCAAAAAGGAGTACAGAAGGTATCTCTACAGCGCACAAAGGAGTACAGAAGGTATCTCTACAGCGCACAAAGGAGTACAGAAGGTATCTCTACAGCGCACAAAGGAGTACAGAAGGTATCTCTACAGCGCACAAAGGAGTACAGAAGGTATCTCTACAGCGCACAAAGGAGTACAGAAGGTATCTCTACAGCGCACAAAGGAGTACAGAAGGTATCTCTAGAACGTACAAAGGAGTACACGAGGTATCTCTACAGCGTACAAAGAAGTACAGAAGGTATCTCTACAGCGCACAAAGGAGTACAGAAGGTATCTCTACAGCGCACAAAGGAGTACAGAAGGTATCTCTACAGCGCACAAAGGAGTACAGGAAATATCTCTAGAACGTACAAAGGAGTACACGAGGTATCTCTACAGCGTACAAAGGAGTACAGAAGGTATCTCTACAGCGCACAAAGGAGTACAGAAGGTATCTCTACAGCGTACAAAGGAGTACAGAAGGTATCTCTACAGCGTACAAAGGAGTACAGAAGGTATCTCTACAGCGCACAAAGGAGTACAGAAGGTATCTCTACAGCGCACAAAGGAGTACAGGAAATATCTCTAGAACGTACAAAGGAGTACACGAGGTATCTCTACAGCGTACATAGGAGTACAGAAGGTATCTCTACAGCGCACAAAGGAGTACAGGAAATATCTCTAGAACGTACAAAGGAGTACAGAAGGTATCTCTACAGCGCACAAAGGAGTACAGAAGGTATCTCTACAGCGCACAAAGGAGTACAGAAGGTATCTCTACAGCGCACAAAGGAGTACAGAAGGTATCTCTACAGCGCACAAAGGAGTACAGGAAAAATCTCTAGAACGTACAAAGGAGTACACGAGGTATCTCTACAGCGTACAAAGGAGTACAGAATGTATCTCTACAGCGCACAAAGGAGTACAGAAGGTATCTCTACAGCGCACAAAGGAGTACAGAAGGTATCTCTACAGCGCACAAAGGAGTACAGAAGGTATCTCTACAGCGCACAAAGGAGTACAGGAAATATCTCTAGAACGTACAAAGGAGTACACGAGGTTTCTCTACAGCGTACAAAGGAGTACAGAAGGTATCTCTACAGCGCACAAAGGAGTACAGAAGGTATCTCTACAGCGCACAAAGGAGTACAGCAGGTATCTCTACAGCGCACAAAGGAGTACAGAAGGTATCTCTACAGCGCACAAAGGAGTACAGGAAATATCTCTAGAACGTACAAAGGAGTACAAGAGGTATCTCTACAGCGTACAAAGGAGTACAGGAAATATCTCTAGAACGTACAAAGGAGTACACGAGGTATCTCTACAGCGTACAAAGGAGTACAGGAAATATCTCTAGAACGTACAAAGGAGTACACGAGGTATCTCTACAGCGTACAAAGGAGTACAGAAGGTATCTCTACAGCGCACAAAGGAGTACAGGAAATATCTCTAGAACGTACAAAGGAGTACACGAGGTATCTCTACAGCGTACAAAGGAGTACAGAAGGTATCTCTACAGCGCACAAAGGAGTACAGAAGGTATCTCTACAGCGTACAAAGGAGTACAGATGGTATCTCTACAGCGCACAAAGGAGTACAGAAGGTATCTCTACAGCGCACAAAGGAGTACAGAAGGTATCTCTACAGCGCACAAAGGAGTACAGGAAATATCTCTAGAACGTACAAAGGAGTACACGAGGTATCTCTACAGCGTACAAAGGAGTACAGAAGGTATCTCTACAGCGCACAAAGGAGTACAGAAGGTATCGCTACAGCGCACAAAGGAGTACAGAAGGTATCTCTACAGCGCACAAAGAAGTACAGGAAATATCTCTAGAACGTACAAAGGAGTACACGAGGTATCTCTACAGCGTACAAAGGAGTACAGAAGGTATCTCTACAGCGCACAAAGGAGTACAGAAGGTATCTCTACAGCGCACAAAGGAGTACAGAAGGTATCTCTACAGCGCACAAAGGAGTACAGAAGGTATCTCTACAGCGCTCAAAGGAGTACAGGAAATATCTCTAGAACGTACAAAGGAGTACACGAGGTATCTCTACAGCGTACAAAGGAGTACAGAAGGTATCTCTACAGCGCACAAAGGAGTACAGAAGGTATCTCTACAGCACACAAAGGAGTACAGAAGGTATCTCTACAGCGCACAAAGGAGTACAGAAGGTATCTCAACAGCGCACAGAGGAGTACAGGAAATAGCTCTAGAACGTACAAAGGAGTACACGAGGTATCTCTACAGCGTACAAAGGAGTACAGAAGGTATCTCTACAGCGCACAAAGGAGTACAGAAGGTATCTCTACAGCGCACAAAGGAGTACAGAAGGTATCTCTACAGCGCACAAAGGAGTACAGAAGGTATCTCTACAGCGCACAAAGAAGTACAGGAAATATCTCTAGAACGTACAAAGGAGTACACGAGGTATCTCTACAGCGTACAAAGGAGTACAGAAGGTATCTCTACAGCGCACAAAGGAGTACAGAAGGTATCTCTACAGCGCACAAAGGAGTACAGGAAATATCTCTAGAACGTACAAAGGAGTACACGAGGTATCTCTACAGCGTACAAAAGAGTACAGAAGGTATCTCTACAGCGCACAAAGGAGTACAGAAGGTATCTCTACAGCGCACAAAGGAGTACAGAAGGTATCTCTACAGCGCACAAAGGAGTACAGAAGGTAACTCTACAGCGCACAAAGGAGTACATAAGGTATCTCTACAGCGCACAAAGAAGTACAGAAGGTATCTCTACAGCGCACAAAGGAGTACAAGAAATATCTCTAGAACGTACAAAGGAGTACACGAGGTATCTCTACAGCGTACAAAGGAGTACAGAAGGTATCTCTACAGCGCACAAAGGAGTACAGGAAATATCTCTAGAACGTACAAAGGAGTACACGAGGTATCTCTACAGCGTACAAAGGAGTACAGAAGGTATCTATACAGCGCACAAAGGAGTACAGAAGGTATCTCTACAGCGCACAAAGGAGTACAGAAGGTATCTCTACAGCGTACAAAGGAGTACAGGAAATATCTCTAGAACGTACGAAGGAGTACACGAATAATCTCTACAGCGTACAAAGGAGAACAGAAGGTATCTCTACAGCGCACAAAGGAGTACAGGAAATACCTCTAGAACGTACAAAGGAGTACAGAAAGCATCTCTACAGCGCACAAAGAAGTACAGAAGGTATCTCTACAGCGCACAAAGGAGTACAGAAGGTATCTCTACAGCGCACAAAGGAGTACAGAAGGTATCTCTACAGCGCACAAAGGAGTACAGAAGGTATCTCTACAGCGCACAAAGGAGTACAGAAGGTATCTCTACAGCGCACAAAGGAGTACAGGAAATATCTCTAGAACGTACAAAGGAGTACACGAGGTATCTCTACAGCGTACAAAGGAGTACAGAAGGTATCTCTACAGCGCACAAAGGAGTACAGAAGGTATCTCTACAGCGCACAAAGGAGTACAGAAGGTATCTCTACAGCGCACAAAGGAGTACAGAAGGTATCTCTACAGCGCACAAAGGAGTACAGGAAATATCTCTAGAACGTACAAAGGAGTACACGAGGTATCTCTACAGCGTACAAAGGAGTACAGAAGGTATCTCTACAGCGCACAAAGGAGTACAGAAGGTATCTCTACAGCGCACAAAGGAGTACAGAAGGTATCTCTACAGCGCACAAAGGAGTACAGAAGGTATCTCTACAGCGCACAAAGGAGTACAGGAAATATCTCTAGAACGTACAAAGGAGTACACGAGGTATCTCTACAGCGTACAAAGGAGTACAGAAGGTATCTCTACAGCGCACAAAGGAGTACAGAAGGTATCTCTACAGCGCACAAAGGAGTACAGAAGGTATCTCTACAGCGCACAAAGGAGTACAGAAGGTATCTCTACAGCGCACAAAGGAGTACAGAAGGTATCTCTACAGCGCATAAAGTAGTACAGAAGGTATCTCTACAGCGCACAAAGGAGTACAGAAGGTATCTCTACAGCGCACAAAGGAGTACAGGAAATATCTCTAGAACGTACAAAGGAGTACACGAGGTATCTCTACAGCGTACAAAGGAGTACAGAAGGTATCTCTACAGCGCACAAAGGAGTACAGAAGGTATCTCTACAGCGTACAAAGGAGAACAGAAGGTATCTCTACAGCGCACAAAGGAGTACCGAAGGTATCTCTACAGCGCACAAAGGAGTACAGAAGGTATCTCTACAGCGCACAAAGGAGTACAGGAAATATCTCTAGAACGTGCAAAGGAGTACACGAGGTATCTCTACAGCGTACAAAGGAGTACAGAAGGTATCTCTACAGCGTACAAAGGAGTACAGAAGGTATCTCTACAGCGCACAAAGGAGTACAGAAGGTATCTCTACAGCGCACAAAGGAGTACAGGAAATATCTCTAGAATGTACAAAGGAGTACACGAGGTATCTCTACAGCGTACAAAGGAGTACAGAAGGTATCTCTACAGCGCACAAAGGAGTACAGGAAATATCTCTAGAACGTACAAAGAAGTACACGAGGTATCTCTACAGCGTACAAAGGAGTACAGAAGGTATCTCTACAGCGCACAAAGGAGTACAGAAGGTATCTCTACAGCGCACAAAGGAGTACAGAAGGTATCTCTACAGCGCACAAAGGAGTACAGAAGGTATCTCTACAGCGCACAAAGGAGTACAGAAGGTATCTCTACAGCGCACAAAGGAGTACAGAAGGTATCTCTACAGCGCACAAAGGAGTACAGGAAATATCTCTAGAACGTACAAAGGAGTACACGAGGTATCTCTACAGCGTACAAAGGAGTACAGAAGGTATCTCTACAGCGAACAAAGGAGTACAGAAGGTATCTCTACAGCGCACGAAGGAGTACAAAAGGTATCTCTACAGCGCACAAAGGAGTACAGAAGGTATCTCTACAGCGCACAAAGGAGTACAGGAAATATCTCTAGAACGTTCAAAGGAGTACACGAGGTATCTCTACAGCGTACAAAGGAGTACAGAAGGTATCTCTACAGCGCACAAAGGAGTACAGAAGGTATCTCTACAGCGCACAAAGGAGTACAGAAGGTATCTCTACAGCGCACAAAGGAGTACAGAAGGTAACTCTACAGCGCACAAAGGAGTACAGGAAATATCTCTAGAACGTACAAAGGAGTACACGAGGTATCTCTACAGCGCACAAAGGAGTACAGGAGGTATCTCTACAGCGCACAAAGGAGTACAGAAGGTATCTCTACAGCGCACAAAGGAGTACAGAAGGTATCTCTACAGCGCACAAAGGAGTACAGGAAATATCTCTAGAACGTACAAAGGAGTACACGAGGTATCTCTACAGCGTACAAAGGAGTACAGAAGGTATCTCTACAGCGCACAAAGGAGTACAGAAAATATCTCTACAGCGCACAAAGGAGTACAGAAGGTATCTCTACAGCGCACAAAGGAGTACAGAAGGTATCTCTACAGCGCACAAAGGAGTACAGGAAATATCTCTAGAACGTACAAAGGAGTACACGAGGTATCTCTACAGCGTACAAAGGAGTACAGAAGGTATCTCTACAGCGCACAAAGGAGTACAGAAAGTATCTCTACAGCGCACAAACGAGTACAGAAGGTATCTCTACAGCGCACAAAGGAGTACAGAAGGTATCTCTACAGCGCACAAAGGAGTACAGGAAATATCTCTAGAACGTACAAAGGAGTACACGAGGTATCTCTACAGCGTACAAAGGAGTACAGAAGGTATCTCTACACCGTACAAAGGAGTACAGAAGGTATCTCTACAGCGCACAAAGGAGTACAGAAGGTATCTCTACAGCGCACAAAGGAGTACAGAAGGTATCTCTACAGCGCACAAAGGAGTACAGAAGGTATCTCCACAGCGCACAAAGAAGTACAGGAAATATCTCTAGAACGTACAAAGGAGTACACGAGGTATCTCTACAGCGTACAAAGGAGTACAGAAGGTATCTCTACAGCGCACAAAGGAGTACAGAAGGTATCTCTACAGCGCACAAAGGAGTACAGAAGGTATCTCTACAGCGCACAGAGGAGTACAGAAGGTATCTCTACAGCGCACAAAGGAGTACAGGAAATATCTCTAGAACGTACAAAGGAGTACACGAGTTATCTCTACAGCGTACAAAGGAGTACAGAAGGTATCTCTACAGCGCACAAAGGAGTACAGAAGGTATCTCTACAGCGCACAAAGGATTACAGGAAATATCTCTAGAACGTACAAAGGAGTACACGAGGTATCTCTACAGCGTACAAAGGAGTACAGGAGGTATCTCTACAGCGCGCAAAGGAGTACAGAAGGTATCTCTACAGCGCACAAAGGAGTACAAAAGGTAACTCTACAGCGCACAAAGGAGTACAGAAGGTATCTCTACAGCGCACAAAGGAGTACAAAAGGTATCTCTACAGCGCACAAAGGAGTACAGAAGGTATCTCTACAGCGCACAAAGGAGTACAGAAGGTATCTCTACAGCGCACAAAGGAGTACAGAAGGTATCTCTACAGCGCACAAAGGAGTACAGATGGTATCTCTACAGCGCACAAAGGAGTACAGAAGGTATCTCTACAGCGCACAAAGGAGTACAGAAGGTATCTCTACAGCGCACAAAGGAGTACAGAAGGTATCTCTACAGCGCACAAAGGAGTACAGAAGGTATCTCTACAGCGCACAAAGGAGTACAGAAGGTATCTCTACAGCGCACAAAGGAGTACAGAAGGTATCTCTACAGCGCACAAAAGAGTATAGGAAATATCTCCAGAACGTACAAAGGAGTACACGAGGTATCTCTACAGCGTACAAAGGAGTACAGAAGGGATCTCTACAGCGCACAAAGGAGTACAGAAGGTATCTCTACAGCGCATAAAGGAGTACAGAAGGTATCTCTACAGCGTAAAAAGGAGTACAGAAGGTATCTCTACAGCGCACAAAGGAGTACAGAAGGTATCTCTACAGCGCACAAAGGAGTACGAAAGGTATCTCTACAGCGCACAAAGGAGTACAGAATGTATCTCTACAGCGCACAAAGGAGTACAGAAGGTATCTCTACAGCGCACAAAGGAGTACAGGAAATATCTCTAGAACGTACAAAGGAGTACACGAGGTATCTCTACAGCGCACAAAGGAGTACAGAAGGTATCTCTACAGCGCACAAAGGAGTACAGAAGGTATCTCTACAGCGCACAAAGGAGTACAGAAGGTATCTCTACAGCGCACAAAGGAGTACAGGAAATATCTCTAGAACGTACAAAGGAGTACACGAGGTATCTCTACAGCGTACAAAGGAGTACAGAAGGTATCTCTACAGCGCACAAAGGAGTACAGAAGGTATCTCTACAGCGCACAAAGGAGTACAGAAGGTATCTCTACAGCGCACAAAGGAGTACAGAAGGTATCTCTACAGCGCACAAAGGAGTACAGGAAATATCTCTAGAACGTACAAAGGAGTACACGAGGTATCTCTACAGCGTACAAAGGAGTACAGAAGGTATCTCTACAGCGCACAAAGGAGTACAGAAGGTATCTCTACAGCGCACAAAGGAGTACAGAAGGTATCTCTACAGCGCACAAAGGAGTACAGAAGGTATCTCTACAGCGCACAAAGGAGTACAGGAAATATCTCTAGAACGTACAAAGGAGTACACGAGGTATCTCTACAGCGTACAAAGGAGTACAGAAGGTATCTCTACAGCGCACAAAGGAGTACAGAAGGTATCTCTACAGCGCACAAAGGAGTACAGAAGATATCTCTACAGCGCACAAAGGAGTACAGAAGGTATCTCTACAGCGCACAAAGGAGTACAGAAGGTATCTCTACAGCGCATAAAGTAGTACAGAAGGTATCTCTACAGCGCACAAAGGAGTACAGAAGGTATCTCTACAGCGCACAAAGGAGTACAGGAAATATCTCTAGAACGTACAAAGGAGTACACGAGGTATCTCTACAGCGTACAAAGGAGTACAGAAGGTATCTCTACAGCGCACAAAGGAGTACAGAAGGTATCTCTACAGCGTACAAAGGAGAACAGAAGGTATCTCTACAGCGCACAAAGGAGTACCGAAGGTATCTCTACAGCGCACAAAGGAGTACAGAAGGTATCTCTACAGCGCACAAAGGAGTACAGGAAATATCTCTAGAACGTGCAAAGGAGTACACGAGGTATCTCTACAGCGTACAAAGGAGTACAGAAGGTATCTCTACAGCGTACAAAGGAGTACAGAAGGTATCTCTACAGCGCACAAAGGAGTACAGAAGGTATCTCTACAGCGCACAAAGGAGTACAGGAAATATCTCTAGAATGTACAAAGGAGTACACGAGGTATCTCTACAGCGTACAAAGGAGTACAGAAGGTATCTCTACAGCGCACAAAGGAGTACAGGAAATATCTCTAGAACGTACAAAGAAGTACACGAGGTATCTCTACAGCGTACAAAGGAGTACAGAAGGTATCTCTACAGCGCACAAAGGAGTACAGAAGGTATCTCTACAGCGCACAAAGGAGTACAGAAGGTATCTCTACAGCGCACAAAGGAGTACAGAAGGTATCTCTACAGCGCACAAAGGAGTACAGAAGGTATCTCTACAGCGCACAAAGGAGTACAGGAAATATCTCTAGAACGTACAAAGGAGTACACGAGGTATCTCTACAGCGTACAAAGGAGTACAGAAGGTATCTCTACAGCGAACAAAGGAGTACAGAAGGTATCTCTACAGCGCACGAAGGAGTACAAAAGGTATCTCTACAGCGCACAAAGGAGTACAGAAGGTATCTCTACAGCGCACAAAGGAGTACAGGAAATATCTCTAGAACGTTCAAAGGAGTACACGAGGTATCTCTACAGCGTACAAAGGAGTACAGAAGGTATCTCTACAGCGCACAAAGGAGTACAGAAGGTATCTCTACAGCGCACAAAGGAGTACAGAAGGTATCTCTACAGCGCACAAAGGAGTACAGAAGGTAACTCTACAGCGCACAAAGGAGTACAGGAAATATCTCTAGAACGTACAAAGGAGTACACGAGGTATCTCTACAGCGCACAAAGGAGTACAGAAGGTATCTCTACAGCGCACAAAGGAGTACAGAAGGTATCTCTACAGCGCACAAAGGAGTACAGAAGGTATCTCTACAGCGCACAAAGGAGTACAGGAAATATCTCTAGAACGTACAAAGGAGTACACGAGGTATCTCTACAGCGTACAAAGGAGTACAGAAGGTATCTCTACAGCGCACAAAGGAGTACAGAAAATATCTCTACAGCGCACAAAGGAGTACAGAAGGTATCTCTACAGCGCACAAAGGAGTACAGAAGGTATCTCTACAGCGCACAAAGGAGTACAGGAAATATCTCTAGAACGTACAAAGGAGTACACGAGGTATCTCTACAGCGTACAAAGGAGTACAGAAGGTATCTCTACAGCGCACAAAGGAGTACAGAAGGTATCTCTACAGCGCACAAAGGAGTACAGAAGGTATCTCTACAGCGCACAAAGGAGTACAGAAGGTATCTCTACAGCGCACAAAGTAGTACAGAAGGTATCTCTACAGCGCACAAAGGAGTACAGAAGGTATCTCTACTGCGCACAAAGGAGTACAGGAAATATCTCTAGAACGTACAAAGGAGTACACGAGGTATCTCTACAGCGTACAAAGGAGTACAGAAGGTATCTCTACAGCGCACAAAGGAGTACAGAAGGTATCTCTACAGCGTACAAAGGAGTACAGAAGGTATCTCTACAGCGCACAAAGGAGTACAGAAGGTATCTCTACAGCGCACAAAGGAGTACAGAAGGTATCTCTACAGCGCACAAAGGAGTACAGGAAATATCTCTAGAACGTACAAAGGAGTACACGAGGTATCTCTACAGCGTACAAAGTAGTA
Organism: Morinoia aosen; assembly: GCA_030386875.1. NCBI lineage: Eukaryota > Metazoa > Arthropoda > Malacostraca > Amphipoda > Talitridae > Morinoia > Morinoia aosen. The sequence continues at coordinate 36,739,453 of JASJYW010000027.1, read as the reverse complement.
CAGAAGGTATCTCTACAGCGTACAAAGGAGTACAGAAGGTATCTCTACAGCGCACAAAGGAGTACAGAAGGTATCTCTACAGCGCACAAAGGAGTACAGGAAATATCTCTAGAACGTACAAAGGAGTACACGAGGTATCTCTACAGCGTACAAAGGAGTACAGAAGGTATCTCTACAGCGCACAAAGGAGTACAGGAAATATCTCTAGAACGTACAAAGGAGTACACGAGGTATCTCTACAGCGTACAAAGGAGTACAGAAGGTATCTCTACAGCGCACAAAGGAGTACAGAAGGTATCTCTACAGCGCACAAAGGAGTACAGAAGGTATCTCTACAGCGCACAAAGGAGTACAGAAGGTATCTCTACAGCGCACAAAGGAGTACAGGAAATATCTCTAGAACGTACAAAGGAGTACACGAGGTATCTCTACAGCGTACAAAGGAGTACAGAAGGTATCTCTACAGCGCACAAAGGAGTACAGAAAGTATCTCTACAGCGCACAACCGAGTACAGAAGGTATCTCTACAGCGCACAAAGGAGTACAGAAGGTATCTCTACAGCGCACAAAGGAGTACAGGAAATATCTCTAGAACGTACAAAGGAGTACACGAGGTATCTCTACAGCGTACAAAGGAGTACAGAAGGTATCTCTACACCGTACAAAGGAGTACAGAAGGTATCTCTACAGCGCACAAAAGGAGTACAGAAGGTATCTCTACAGCGCACAAAGGAGTACAGAAGGTATCTCTACAGCGCACAAAGGAGTACAGAAGGTATCTCCACAGCGCACAAAGAAGTACAGGAAATATCTCTAGAACGTACAAAGGAGTACACGAGGTATCTCTACAGCGTACAAAGGAGTACAGAAGGTATCTCTACAGCGCACAAAGGAGTACAGAAGGTATCTCTACAGCGCACAAAGGAGTACAGAAGGTATCTCTACAGCGCACAGAGGAGTACAGAAGGTATCTCTACAGCGCACAAAGGAGTACAGGAAATATCTCTAGAACGTACAAAGGAGTACACGAGGTATCTCTACAGCGTACAAAGGAGTACAGAAGGTATCTCTACAGCGCACAAAGGAGTACAGAAGGTATCTCTACAGCGCACAAAGGATTACAGGAAATATCTCTAGAACGTACAAAGGAGTACACGAGGTATCTCTACAGCGTACAAAGGAGTACAGGAGGTATCTCTACAGCGCGCAAAGGAGTACAGAAGGTATCTCTACAGCGCACAAAGGAGTACAGAAGGTAACTCTACAGCGCACAAAGGAGTACAGAAGGTATCTCTACAGCGCACAAAGGAGTACAAAAGGTGTCTCTACAGCGCACAAAGGAGTACAGAAGGTGTCTCTACAGCGCACAAAGGAGTACAGAAGGTATCTCTACAGCGCACAAAGGAGTACAGAAGGTATCTCTACAGCGCACAAAGGAGTACAGATGGTATCTCTACAGCGCACAAAGGAGTACAGAAGGTATCTCTACAGCGCACAAAGGAGTACAGAAGGTATCTCTACAGCGCACAAAGGAGTACAGAAGGTATCTCTACAGCGCACAAAGGAGTACAGAAGGTATCTCTACAGCGCACAAAGGAGTACAGAAGGTATCTCTACAGCGCACAAAGGAGTACAGAAGGTATCTCTACAGCGCACAAAAGAGTATAGGAAATATCTCCAGAACGTACAAAGGAGTACACGAGGTATCTCTACAGCGTACAAAGGAGTACAGAAGGGATCTCTACAGCGCACAAAGGAGTACAGAAGGTATCTCTACAGCGCACAAAGGAGTACAGAAGGTATCTCTACAGCGCACAAAGGAGTACAGAAGGTAACTCTACAGCGCACAAAGGAGTACAGGAAATATCTCTAGAACGTACAAAGGAGTACACGAGGTATCTCTACAGCGCACAAAGGAGTACAGAAGGTATCTCTACAGCGCACAAAGGAGTACAGAAGGTATCTCTACAGCGCACAAAGGAGTACAGAAGGTATCTCTACAGCGCACAAAGGAGTACAGGAAATATCTCTAGAACGTACAAAGGAGTACACGAGGTATCTCTACAGCGTACAAAGGAGTACAGAAGGTATCTCTACAGCGCACAAAGGAGTACAGAAAATATCTCTACAGCGCACAAAGGAGTACAGAAGGTATCTCTACAGCGCACAAAGGAGTACAGAAGGTATCTCTACAGCGCACAAAGGAGTACAGGAAATATCTCTAGAACGTACAAAGGAGTACACGAGGTATCTCTACAGCGTACAAAGGAGTACAGAAGGTATCTCTACAGCGCACAAAGGAGTACAGAAGGTATCTCTACAGCGCACAAAGGAGTACAGAAGGTATCTCTACAGCGCACAAAGGAGTACAGAAGGTATCTCTACAGCGCACAAAGTAGTACAGAAGGTATCTCTACAGCGCACAAAGGAGTACAGAAGGTATCTCTACTGCGCACAAAGGAGTACAGGAAATATCTCTAGAACGTACAAAGGAGTACACGAGGTATCTCTACAGCGTACAAAGGAGTACAGAAGGTATCTCTACAGCGCACAAAGGAGTACAGAAGGTATCTCTACAGCGTACAAAGGAGTACAGAAGGTATCTCTACAGCGCACAAAGGAGTACAGAAGGTATCTCTACAGCGCACAAAGGAGTACAGAAGGTATCTCTACAGCGCACAAAGGAGTACAGGAAATATCTCTAGAACGTACAAAGGAGTACACGAGGTATCTCTACAGCGTACAAAGTAGTACAGAAGGTATCTCTACAGCGTACAAAGGAGTACAGAAGGTATCTCTACAGCGCACAAAGGAGTACAGAAGGTATCTCTACAGCGCACAAAGGAGTACAGGAAATATCTCTAGAACGTACAAAGGAGTACACGAGGTATCTCTACAGCGTACAAAGGAGTACAGAAGGTATCTCTACAGCGCACAAAGGAGTACAGGAAATATCTCTAGAACGTACAAAGGAGTACACGAGGTATCTCTACAGCGTACAAAGAAGTACAGAAGGTATCTCTACAGCGCACAAAGGAGTACAGAAGGTATCTCTACAGCGCACAAAGGAGTACAGAAGGTATCTCTACAGCGCACAAAGGAGTACAGAAGGTATCTCTACAGCGCACAAAGGAGTACAGGAAATATCTCTAGAACGTACAAAGGAGTACACGAAGTATCTCTACAGCGTACAAAGGAGTACAGAAGGTATCTCTACAGCGCACAAAGGAGTACAGAAAGTATCTCTACAGCGCACAAACGAGTACAGAAGGTATCTCTACAGCGCACAAAGGAGTACAGAAGGTATCTCTACAGCGCACAAAGGAGTACAGGAAATATCTCTAGAACGTACAAAGGAGTACACGAGGTATCTCTACAGCGTACAAAGGAGTACAGAAGGTATCTCTACACCGTACAAAGGAGTACAGAAGGTATCTCTACAGCGCACAAAGGAGTACAGAAGGTATCTCTACAGCGCACAAAGGAGTACAGAAGGTATCTCTACAGCGCACAAAGGAGTACAGAAGGTATCTCCACAGCGCACAAAGAAGTACAGGAAATATCTCTAGAACGTACAAAGGAGTACACGAGGTATCTCTACAGCGTACAAAGGAGTACAGAAGGTATCTCTACAGCGCACAAAGGAGTACAGAAGGTATCTCTACAGCGCACAAAGGAGTACAGAAGGTATCTCTACAGCGCACAGAGGAGTACAGAAGGTATCTCTACAGCGCACAAAGGAGTACAGGAAATATCTCTAGAACGTACAAAGGAGTACACGAGGTATCTCTACAGCGTACAAAGGAGTACAGAAGGTATCTCTACAGCGCACAAAGGAGTACAGAAGGTATCTCTACAGCGCACAAAGGATTACAGGAAATATCTCTAGAACGTACAAAGGAGTACACGAGGTATCTCTACAGCGTACAAAGGAGTACAGGAGGTATCTCTACAGCGCGCAAAGGAGTACAGAAGGTATCTCTACAGCGCACAAAGGAGTACAGAAGGTAACTCTACAGCGCACAAAGGAGTACAGAAGGTATCTCTACAGCGCACAAAGGAGTACAAAAGGTATCTCTACAGCGCACAAAGGAGTACAGAAGGTATCTCTACAGCGCACAAAGGAGTACAGAAGGTATCTCTACAGCGCACAAAGGAGTACAGAAGGTATCTCTACAGCGCACAAAGGAGTACAGATGGTATCTCTACAGCGCACAAAGGAGTACAGAAGGTATCTCTACAGCGCACAAAGGAGTACAGAAGGTATCTCTACAGCGCACAAAGGAGTACAGAAGGTATCTCTACAGCGCACAAAGGAGTACAGAAGGTATCTCTACAGCGCACAAAGGAGTACAGAAGGTATCTCTACAGCGCACAAAGGAGTACAGAAGGTATCTCTACAGCGCACAAAAGAGTATAGGAAATATCTCCAGAACGTACAAAGGAGTACACGAGGTATCTCTACAGCGTACAAAGGAGTACAGAAGGGATCTCTACAGCGCACAAAGGAGTACAGAAGGTATCTCTACAGCGCATAAAGGAGTACAGAAGGTATCTCTACAGCGTAAAAAGGAGTACAGAAGGTATCTCCACAGCGCACAAAGGAGTACAGAAGGTATCTCTACAGCGCACAAAGGAGTACGAAAGGTATCTCTACAGCGCACAAAGGAGTACAGAATGTATCTCTACAGCGCACAAAGGAGTACAGAAGGTATCTCTACAGCGCACAAAGGAGTACAGGAAATATCTCTAGAACGTACAAAGGAGTACACGAGGTATCTCTACAGCGCACAAAGGAGTACAGAAGGTATCTCTACAGCGCACAAAGGAGTACAGAAGGTATCTCTACAGCGCACAAAGGAGTACAGAAGGTATCTCTACAGCGCACAAAGGAGTACAGGAAATATCTCTAGAACGTACAAAGGAGTACACGAGGTATCTCTACAGCGTACAAAGGAGTACAGAAGGTATCTCTACAGCGCACAAAGGAGTACAGAAGGTATCTCTACAGCGCACAAAGGAGTACAGAAGGTATCTCTACAGCGCACAAAGGTGTACAGAAGGTATCTCTACAGCGCACAAAGGAGTACAGGAAATATCTCTAGAACGTACAAAGGAGTACACGAGGTATCTCTACAGCGTACAAAGGAGTACAGAAGGTATCTCTACAGCGCACAAAGGAGTACAGAAGGTATCTCTACAGCGCACAAAGGAGTACAGAAGGTATCTCTCCAGCGCACAAAGGAGTACAGGAAATATTTCTAGAACGTACAAAGGAGTACACGAGGTATCTCTACAGCGTACAAAGGAGTACAGAAATTATCTCTACAGCGCACAAAGGAGTACAGAAGGTATCTCTACAGCGCACAAAGGAGTACAGAAGGTATCTCTACAGCGCACAAAGGAGTACAGAAGGTATCTCTACAGCGCACAAAGGAGTACAGAAGGTATCTCTACAGCGCACAAAGGAGTACAGAAGGTATCTCTACAGCGCACAAAGGAGTACAGAAGGTATCTCTACAGCGCACAAAGGAGTACAGGAAATATCTCTAGAACGTACAAAGGAGTACACGAGGTATCTCTACAGCGTACAAAGGAGTACAGAAGGTGTCTCTACAGCTCACAAACGAGTACAGAAGGTATCTCTACAGCGTACAAAGGAGTACAGAAGGTATCTCTACAGCGCACAAAGGAGTACAGAAGGTTTCTCTACAGCGCACAAAGGAGTACAGAAGGTATCTCTACAGCGCACAAAGGAGTACAGGAAATATCTCTAGAACGTACAAAGGAGTACACGAGGTATCTCTACAGCGTACAAAGGAGTACAGAAGGTATCTCTACAGCGCACAAAGGAGTACAGAAGGTATCTCTTCAGCGCACAAAGGAGTACAGAAGGTATCTCTACAGCGCACAAAGGAGTACAGGGAATATCTCTAGAACGTACAAAGGAGTACACGAGGTATCTCTACAGCGTACAAAGGAGTACAGAAGGTATCTCTACAGCGCACAAAGGAGTACAGAAGGTATCTCTACAGCGCACAAAAGAAGGTATCTCTACAGCGCACAAAGGAGTACAGGAAATATCTCTAGAACGTACAAAGGAGTACACGAGGTATCTCTACAGCGTACAAAGGAGTACAGAAGGTATCTCTACAGCGCACGAAGGAGTACAGAAGGTATCTCTACAGCGCACAAAGGAGTACAGAAGGTATCTCTACAGCGCACGAAGGAGTACAGAAGGTATCTCTACAGCGCACAAAGGAGTACAGAAGGTATCTCTACAGCGTGCAAAGGAGTACAGAAGGTATCTCTACAGCGCACAAAGGAGTACAGAAGGTATCTCTACAGCGCACAAAGGAGTACAGAAGGTATCTCTACAGCGCACAAAGGAGTACAGGAAATATTTCTAGAACGTACAAAGGAGTACACGAGGTATCTCTACAGCGTACAAAGGAGTACAGAAATTATCTCTACAGCGCACAAAGGAGTACAGAAGGTATCTCTACAGCGCACAAAGGAGTACAGAAGGTATCTCTACAGCGCACAAAGGAGTACAGAAGGTATCTCTACAGCGCACAAAGGAGTACAGAAGGTATCTCTACAGCGCACAAAGGAGTACAGAAGGTATCTCTACAGCGCACAAAGGAGTACAGAAGGTATCTCTACAGCGCACAAAGGAGTACAGGAAATATCTCTAGAACGTACAAAGGAGTACACGAGGTATCTCTACAGCGTACAAAGGAGTACAGAAGGTGTCTCTACAGCTCACAAACGAGTACAGAAGGTATCTCTACAGCGTACAAAGGAGTACAGAAGGTATCTCTACAGCGCACAAAGGAGTACAGAAGGTTTCTCTACAGCGCACAAAGGAGTACAGAAGGTATCTCTACAGCGCACAAAGGAGTACAGGAAATATCTCTAGAACGTACAAAGGAGTACACGAGGTATCTCTACAGCGTACAAAGGAGTACAGAAGGTATCTCTACAGCGCACAAAGGAGTACAGAAGGTATCTCTTCAGCGCACAAAGGAGTACAGAAGGTATCTCTACAGCGCACAAAGGAGTACAGGGAATATCTCTAGAACGTACAAAGGAGTACACGAGGTATCTCTACAGCGTACAAAGGAGTACAGAAGGTATCTCTACAGCGCACAAAGGAGTACAGAAGGTATCTCTACAGCGCACAAAGGAGTACAGAAGGTATCTCTACAGCGCACAAAGGAGTACAGAAGGTATCTCTACAGCGCACAAAGGAGTACAGAAGGTATCTCTACAGCGCACAAAGGAGTACAGGAAATATCTCTAGAACGTACAAAGGAGTACACGAGGTATCTCTACAGCGTACAAAGGAGTACAGAAGGTATCTCTACAGCGCACAAAGGAGTACAGAAGGTATCTCTACAGCGCACAAAGGAGTACAGAAGGTATCTCTACAGCGCACAAAGGAGTACAGAAGGTATCTCTACAGCGCACAAAGGAGAACAGGAAATATCTCTAGAACGTACAAAGGAGTACACGAGGTATCTCTACAGCGTACAAAGGAGTACAGAAGGTATCTCTACAGCGCACGAAGGAGTACAGAAGGTATCTCTACAGCGCACAAAGGAGTACAGAAGGTATCTCTACAGCGCACAAAGGAGTACAGAAGGTATCTCTACAGCGCACAAAGGAGTACAGGAAATATCTCTAGAACGTACAAAGGAGTACACGAGGTATCTCTACAGCGTACAAAGGAGTACAGAAGTTATCTCTACAGCGCACGAAGAAGTACAGAAGGTATCTCTACAGCGCACAAAGGAGTACAGAAGGTATCTCTACAGCGCACGAAGGAGTACAGAAGGTATCTCTACAGCGCACAAAGGAGTACAGAAGGTATCTCTACAGCGTTCAAAGGAGTACAGAAGGTATCTCTACAGCGCACAGAGGAGTACAGAAGGTATCTCTACAGCGCACAAAGGAGTACAGAAGGTATCTCTACAGCGCACAAAGGAGTACAGGAAATATTTCTAGAACGTACAAAGGAGTACACGAGGTATCTCTACAGCGTACAAAGGAGTACAGAAATTATCTCTACAGCGCACAAAGGAGTACAGAAGGTATCTCTACAGCGCACAAAGGAGTACAGAAGGTATCTCTACAGCGCACAATGGAGTACAGAAGGTATCTCTACAGCGCACAAAGGAGTACAGAAGGTATCTCTACAGCGCACAAAGGAGTACAGAAGGTATCTCTACAGCGCACAAAGGAGTACAGAAGGTATCTCTACAGCGCACAAAGGAGTACAGGAAATATCTCTAGAACGTACAAAGGAGTACACGAGGTATCTCTACAGCGTACAAAGGAGTACAGAAGGTGTCTCTACAGCTCACAAACGAGTACAGTAGGTATCTCTACAGCGTACAAAGGAGTACAGAAGGTATCTCTACAGCGCACAAAGGAGTACAGAAGGTTTCTCTACAGCGCACAAAGGAGTACAGAAGGTATCTCTACAGCGCACAAAGGAGTACAGGAAATATCTCTAGAACGTACAAAGGAGTACACGAGGTATCTCTACAGCGTACAAAGGAGTACAGAAGGTATCTCTACAGCGCACAAAGGAGTACAGAAGGTATCTCTTCAGCGCACAAAGGAGTACAGAAGGTATCTCTACAGCGCACAAAGGAGTACAGGGAATATCTCTAGAACGTACAAAGGAGTACACGAGGTATCTCTACAGCGTACAAAGGAGTACAGAAGGTATCTCTACAGCGCACAAAGGAGTACAGAAGGTATCTCTACAGCGCACAAAGGAGTACAGAAGGTATCTCTACAGCGCACAAAGGAGTACAGAAGGTATCTCTACAGCGCACAAAGGAGTACAGAAGGTATCTCTACAGCGCACAAAGGAGTACACGAGGTATCTCTACAGCGTACAAAGGAGTACAGAAGGTATCTCTACAGCGCACAAAGGAGTACAGAAGGTATCTCTACAGCGCACAAAGGAGTACAGAAGGTATCTCTACAGCGCACAAAGGAGTACAGAAGGTATCTCTACAGCGCACAAAGGAGTACAGGAAATATCTCTAGAACGTACAAAGGAGTACACGAGGTATCTCTACAGCGTACAAAGGAGTACAGAAGGTATCTCTACAGCGCACGAAGGAGTACAGAAGGTATCTCTACAGCGCACAAAGGAGTACAGAAGGTATCTCTACAGCGCACAAAGGAGTACAGAAGGTATCTCTACAGCGCACAAAGGAGTACAGGAAATATCTCTAGAACGTACAAAGGAGTACACGAGGTATCTCTACAGCGTACAAAGGAGTACAGAAGGTATCTCTACAGCGTACAAAGGAGTACAGAAGGTATCTCTACAGCGCACGAAGGAGTACAGAAGGTATCTCTACAGCGCACAAAGGAGTACAGAAGGTATCTCTACAGCGCACAAAGGAGTACAGAAGGTATCTCTACAGCGCACAAAGGAGTACAGAAGGTATCTCTACAGCGCACAAAGGAGTACAGGAAATATCTCTAGAAAGTACAAAGGAGTACACGAGGTATCTCTACAGTGTACAAAGGAGTACAGAAGGTATCTCTACAGCGCACAAAGGAGTACAAAAGGTATCTCTACAGCGTACAAAGGAGTACAGGAGGTATCTCTACAGCGCACAAAGGAGTACAGAAGGTATCTCTACAGCGCACAAAGGAGTACAAAAGGTATCTCTACATCGCACAAAGGAGTACAGGAAATATCTCTAGAACGTACAAAGGAGTACACGAGGTATCTCTACAGCGTACAAAGGAGTACAGAAGGTATCTTTACAGCGCACAAAGGAGTACAGAAGGTATCTCTACAGCGCACAAAGGAGTACAGAAGGTATCTCTACAGCGCACAAAGGAGTACAGAAGGTATCTCTACAGCGCACAAAGGAGTACAGAAGGTATCTCTACAGCGCACAAAGGAGTACAGAAGGTATCTCTACAGCGCACAAAGGAGTACAGAAATTATCTCTACAGCGCACAAAGGAGTACAGAAGGAATCTCTACAGCGCACAAAAGAGTACAGAAGGTCTCTCTACAGCGCACAAAGGAGTACAGAAGGTATCTCTACAGCGCACAAAGGAGTACAAAAGGTATCTCTACAGCGCACAAAGGAGTATAGAAAGTACCTCTACAGCGCACAAAGGAGTACAGAAGGTATCTCTACAGCGCTTAAAGGAGTACAGAAGGTATCTCTACAGCGCACAAAGGAGTACAGAAGGTATCTCTACAGCGCACAAAGGAGTACAGAAGGTATCTCTACAGCGCACAAAGGAGTACAGAAGGTATCTCTACAGCGCACAAAGGAGTACAGGAAATATCTCTAGAACGTACAAAGGAGTACACGAGGTATCTCTACAGCGTACAAAGGAGTACAGAAGGTATCTCTACAGCGCACAAAGGAGTACAGAAGGTATCTCTACAGCGCACAAAGGAGTACAGAAGGTATCTCTACAGCGCACAAAGGAGTACAGAAGGTATCTCTACAGCGCACAAAGGAGTACAGAAGGTATCTCTACAGCGCACAAAGGAGTACAGGAAATATCTCTAGAACGTACAAAGGAGTACACGAGGTATCTCTACAGCACACAAAGGAGTACAGAAGGTATCTCTACAGCGCACAAAGGAGTAGAGAAGGTATCTCTACAGTGCACAAAGAAGTACAGGAAATATCTCTAGAACGTACAAAGGAGTACACGAGGTATCTCTACAGCGCACAAAGGAGTACAGAAGGTATCTCTACAGCGCACAAATGAGTACAGAAGGGATCTCTACAGCGCACAAAGGAGTACAGAAGGTATCTCTACAGCGCACAAAGGAGTACAGAAGGTATCTCTACAGCGCACAAAGGAGTACAGAAGGTATCTCTACAGCGCACAAAGGAGTACAGGAAATATCTCTAGAACGTACAAAGGAGTACACGAGGTATCTCTAAAGCGTACAAAGGAGTACAGAAGGTATCTCTACAGCGCACAAAGGAGTACAGAAGGTATCTCTACAGCGTACAAAGGAGTACAGAAGGTATCTCTACAGCGCACAAAGGAGTACAGAAGGTATCTCTACAGCGTACAAAGGAGTACAGAAGGTATCTCTACAGCGCACAAAGGAGTACAGAAGGTATCTCTACAGCGCACAAAGGAGTACAGAAGGTATCTCTACAGCGCACAAAGGAGTACAGGAAATATCTCTAGAACGTACAAAGGAGTACACGAGGTATCTCTACAGCGTACAAAGGAGTACAGAAGGTATCTCTACAGCGCACAAAGGAGTACAGGAAATATCTCTAGAACGAACAAAGGAGTACAGAAGGTATCTCTACAGCGCACAAAGGAGTACAGAAGGTATCTCTACAGCGCACAAAGGAGTACAGAAGGTATCTCTACAGCGCACAAAGGAGTACAGAAGGTATCTCTACAGCGCACAAAGGAGTACAGGAAATATCTCTAGAACGTACAAAGGAGTACACGAGGTATCTCTACAGCGTACAAAGGAGTACAGAAGGTATCTCTACAGCGCACAAAGGAGTACAGAAGGTATCTCTACAGCGCACAAAGGAGTACAGAAGGTATCTCTACAGCGCACAAAGGAGTACAGAAGGTATCTCTACAGCGCGCAAAGGAGTACAGAAGGTATCTCTACAGCGCACAAAGGAGTACAGAAGGTATCTCTACAGCGCACAAAGGAGTACAGAAGGTATCTCTACAGCGCACAAAGGAGTACAGAAGGTATCTCTACAGCGCACAAAGGAGTACAGAAGGTATCTCTACAGCGCACAAAGGAGTACAGAAGGTATCTCTACAGCGCACAAAGGAGTACAGAAGGTATCTCTACAGCGTACAAAGGAGTACAGAAGGTATCTCTACAGCGCACAAAGGAGTACAGAAGGTATCTCTACAGCGTACAAAGGAGTACAGAAGGTATCTCTACAGCGCACAAAGGAGTACAGAAGGTATCTCTACAGCGCACAAAGGAGTACAGGAAATATCTCTGGAACGTACAAAAGAGTACACGAGGTATCTCTACAGCGTACAAAGGAGTACAGAAGGTATCTCTACAGCGCACAAAGGAGTACAGAAGGTATCTCTACAGCGCACAAAGGAGCACAGAAGGTATCTCTACAGCGCACAAAGGAGTACAGGAAATATCTCTAGAACGTACAAAGGAGTACACGAGGTATCTCTACAGCCTACAAAGGAGTACAGAAGGTATCTCTACAGCGGACAAAGGAGTACAGAAGGTATCTCTACAGCGCACAAAGGAGTACAGAAGGTATCTCTACAGCGCACAAAGGAGTACAGAAGGTATCTCTACAGCGCACAAAGGAGTACAGAAGGTATCTCTACAGCGCACACAGGAGTACAGAAGGCATCTCTACAGCGCACAAAGGAGTACAGAAAATATCTCTAGAACGTACAAAGGAGTACACGAGGTATCTCTACAGCGCACAAAGGAGTACAGAAGGTATCTCTACAGCGCACAAAGGAGTACAGAAGGTATCTCTACAGCGCACAAAGGAGTACAGGAAATATCTCCAGAACGTACAAAGGAGTACCCGAGGTATCTCTACAGCGTACAAAGGAGTACAGAAGGGATCTTTACAGCGCACAAAGGAGTACAAAAGGTATCTCTACAGCGCACAAAGAAGTACAGAAGGTATCTCTACAGCGTAAAAAGGAGTACAGAAGGTATCTCTACAGCGCACAAAGGAGTACAGAAGGTATCTCTACAGCGCACAAAGGAGTACAGAAGGTATCTCTACAGCGCACAAAGGAGTACAGAATGTATCTCTACAGCGCACAAAGGAGTACAGAAGGTATTTCTACAGCGCACAAAGGAGTACAGGAAATATCTCTAGAACGTACAAAGGAGTACACGAGGTATCTCTACAGCGCACAAAGGAGTACAGAAGGTATCTCTACAGCGCACAAAGGAGTACAGAAGGTATCTCTACAGCGCACAAAGGAGTACAGAAGGTATCTCTACAGCGCACAAAGGAGTACAGGAAATATCTCTAGAACGTACAAAGGAGTACACGAGGTATCTCTACAGCGTACAAAGGAGTACAGAAGGTATCTCTACAGCGCACGAAGGAGTACAGAAGGTATCTCTACAGCGCACAAAGGAGTACAGAAGGTATCTCTACAGCGCACAAAGGAGTACAGAAGGTATCTCTACAGCGCACAAAGGAGTACAGGAAATATCTCTAGAACGTACAAAGGAGTACACGAGGTATCTCTACAGCGTACAAAGGAGTACAGAAGGTATCTCTACAGCGCACGAAGGAGTACAGAAGGTATCTCTACAGCGCACAAAGGAGTACAGAAGGTATCTCTACAGCGCACGAAGGAGTACAGAAGGTATCTCTACAGCGCACAAAGGAGTACAGAAGGTATCTCTACAGCGTACAAAGGAGTACAGAAGGTATCTCTACAGCGCACAAAGGAGTACAGAAGGTATCTCTACAGCGCACAAAGGAGTACAGAAGGTATCTCTACAGCGCACAAAGGAGTACAGGAAATATTTCTAGAACGTACAAAGGAGTACACGAGGTATCTCTACAGCGTACAAAGGAGTACAGAAATTATCTCTACAGCGCACAAAGGAGTACAGAAGGTATCTCTACAGCGCACAAAGGAGTACAGAAGGTATCTCTACAGCGCACAAAGGAGTACAGAAGGTATCTCTACAGCGCACAAAGGAGTACAGAAGGTATCTCAACAGCGCACAAAGGAGAACAGAAGGTATCTCTACAGCGCACAAAGGAGTACAGAAGGTATCTCTACAGCGCACAAAGGAGTACAGGAAATATCTCTAGAACGTACAAAGGAGTACACGAGGTATCTCTACAGCGTACAAAGGAGTACAGAAGGTGTCTCTACAGCTCACAAACGAGTACAGAAGGTATCTCTACAGCGTACAAAGGAGTACAGAAGGTATCTCTACAGCGCACAAAGGAGTACAGAAGGTTTCTCTACAGCGCACAAAGGAGTACAGAAGGTATCTCTACAGCGCACAAAGGAGTACAGGAAATATCTCTAGAACGTACAAAGGAGTACACGAGGTATCTCTACAGCGTACAAAGGAGTACAGAAGGTATCTCTACAGCGCACAAAGGAGTACAGAAGGTATCTCTTCAGCGCACAAAGGAGTACAGAAGGTATCTCTACAGCGCACAAAGGAGTACAGGGAATATCTCTAGAACGTACAAAGGAGTACACGAGGTATCTCTACAGCGTACAAAGGAGTACAGAAGGTATCTCTACAGCGCACAAAGGAGTACAGAAGGTATCTCTACAGCGCACAAAGGAGTACAGAAGGTATTTCTACAGCGCACAAAGGAGTACAGAAGGTATCTCTACAGCGCACAAAGGAGTACAGAAGGTATCTCTACAGCGCACAAAGGAGTACAGGAAATATCTCTAGAACGTACAAAGGAGTACACGAGGTATCTCTACAGCGTACAAAGGAGTACAGAAGGTATCTCTACAGCGCACAAAGGAGTACAGAAGGTATCTCTACAGCGCACGAAGGAGTACAGAAGGTATCTCTACAGCGCACAAAGGAGTACAGAAGGTATCTCTACAGCGCACAAAGGAGTACAGGAAATATCTCTAGAACGTACAAAGGAGTACACGAGGTATCTCTACAGCGTACAAAGGAGTACAGAAGGTATCTCTACAGCGCACGAAGGAGTACAGAAGGTATCTCTACAGCGCACAAAGGAGTACAGAAGGTATCTCTACAGCGCACAAAGGAGTACAGAAGGTATCTCTACAGCGCACAAAGGAGTACAGGAAATATCTCTAGAACGTACAAAGGAGTACACGAGGTATCTCTACAGCGTACAAAGGAGTACAGAAGGTATCTCTACAGCGCACGAAGGAGTACAGAAGGTATCTCTACAGCGCACAAAGGAGTACAGAAGGTATCTCTACAGCGCACGAAGGAGTACAGAAGGTATCTCTACAGCGCACAAAGGAGTACAGAAGGTATCTCTACAGCGTACAAAGGAGTACAGAAGGTATCTCTACAGCGCACAGAGGAGTACAGAAGGTATCTCTACAGCGCACAAAGGAGTACAGAAGGTATCTCTACAGCGCACAAAGGAGTACAGGAAATATTTCTAGAACGTACAAAGGAGTACACGAGGTATCTCTACAGCGTACAAAGGAGTACAGAAATTATCTCTACAGCGCACAAAGGAGTACAGAAGGTATCTCTACAGCGCACAAAGGAGTACAGAAGGTGTCTCTACAGCGCACAAAGGAGTACAGAAGGTATCTCTACAGCGCACAAAGGAGTACAGAAGGTATCTCTACAGCGCACAAAGGAGTACAGAAGGTATCTCTACAGTGCACAAAGGAGTACAGAAGGTATCTCTACAGCGCACAAAGGAGTACAGGAAATATCTCTAGAACGTACAAAGGAGTACACGAGGTATCTCTACAGCGTACAAAGGAGTACAGAAGGTGTCTCTACAGCTCACAAACGAGTACAGAAGGTATCTCTACAGCGTACAAAGGAGTACAGAAGGTATCTCTACAGCGCACAAAGGAGTACAGAAGGTTTCTCTACAGCGCACAAAGGAGTACAGAAGGTATCTCTACAGCGCACAAAGGAGTACAGGAAATATCTCTAGAACGTACAAAGGAGTACACGAGGTATCTCTACAGCGTACAAAGGAGTACAGAAGGTATCTCTACAGCGCACAAAGGAGTACAGAAGGTATCTCTTCAGCGCACAAAGGAGTACAGAAGGTATCTCTACAGCGCACAAAGGAGTACAGGGAATATCTCTAGAACGTACAAAGGAGTACACGAGGTATCTCTACAGCGTACAAAGGAGTACAGAAGGTATCTCTACAGCGCACAAAGGAGTACAGAAGGTATCTCTACAGCGCACAAAGGAGTACAGAAGGTATCTCTACAGCGCACAAAGGAGTACAGAAGGTATCTCTACAGCGCACAAAGGAGTACAGAAGGTATCTCTACAGCGCACAAAGGAGTACACGAGGTATCTCTACAGCGTACAAAGGAGTACAGAAGGTATCTCTACAGCGCACAAAGGAGTACAGAAGGTATCTCTACAGCGCACAAAGGAGTACAGAAGGTATCTCTACAGCGCACAAAGGAGTACAGAAGGTATCTCTACAGCGCACAAAGGAGTACAGGAAATATCTCTAGAACGTACAAAGGAGTACACGAGGTATCTCTACAGCGTACAAAGGAGTACAGAAGGTATCTCTACAGCGTACAAAGGAGTACAGAAGGTATCTCTACAGCGCACAAAGGAGTACAGAAGGTATCTCTACAGCGCACAAAGGAGTACAGAAGGTATCTCTACAGCGCACAAAGGAGTACAGAAGGTATCTCTACAGCGCACAAAGGAGTACAGAAGGTATCTCTACAGCGCACAAAGGAGTACAGGAAATATCTCTAGAAAGTACAAAGGAGTACACGAGGTATCTCTACAGTGTACAAAGGAGTACAGAAGGTATCTCTACAGCGCACAAAGGAGTACAAAAGGTATCTCTACAGCGTACAAAGGAGTACAGGAGGTATCTCTACAGCGCACAAAGGAGTACAGAAGGTATCTCTACAGCGCACAAAGGAGTACAAAAGGTATCTCTACATCGCACAAAGGAGTACAGGAAATATCTCTAGAACGTACAAAGGAGTACACGAGGTATCTCTACAGCGTACAAAGGAGTACAGAAGGTATCTTTACAGCGCACAAAGGAGTACAGAAGGTATCTCTACAGCGCACAAAGGAGTACAGAAGGTATCTCTACAGCGCACAAAGGAGTACAGAAGGTATCTCTACAGCGCACAAAGGAGTACAGAAGGTATCTCTACAGCGCACAAAGGAGTACAGAAGGTATCTCTACAGCGCACAAAGGAGTACAGAAATTATCTCTACAGCGCACAAAGGAGTACAGAAGGAATCTCTACAGCGCACAAAAGAGTACAGAAGGTCTCTCTACAGCGCACAAAGGAGTACAGAAGGTATCTCTACAGCGCACAAAGGAGTACAAAAGGTATCTCTACAGCGCACAAAGGAGTACAGGAAATATCTCTAGAACGTACAAAGGAGTACACGAGGTATCTCTACAGCGTACAAAGGAGTACAGAAGGTATCTCTACAGCGCACAAAGGAGTACAGAAGGTATCTCTACAGCGCACAAAGGAGTACAGAAGGTATCTCTACAGCGCACAAAGGAGTACAGAAGGTATCTCTACAGCGCACAAAGGAGTACAGGAAATATATCTAGAACGTACAAAGGAGTACACGAGGTATCTCTACAGCGTACAAAGGAGTACAGAAGGTATCTCTACAGCGCACAAAGGAGTATAGAAAGTACCTCTACAGCGCACAAAGGAGTACAGAAGGTATCTCTACAGCGCTTAAAGGAGTACAGAAGGTATCTCTACAGCGCACAAAGGAGTACAGAAGGTATCTCTACAGCGCACAAAGGAGTACAGAAGGTATCTCTACAGCGCACAAAGGAGTACAGAAGGTATCTCTACAGCGCACAAAGGAGTACAGGAAATATCTCTAGAACGTACAAAGGAGTACACGAGGTATCTCTACAGCGTACAAAGGAGTACAGAAGGTATCTCTACAGCGCGCACAGGAGTACAGAAGGTCTCTACAGCGCACAAAGGAGTACAGAAGGTATCTCTACAGCGCACAAAGGAGTACAGAAGGTATCTCTACAGCGCACAAAGGAGTACAGAAGGTATCTCTACAGCGCACAAAGGAGTACAGGAAATATCTCTAGAACGTACAAAGGAGTACACGAGGTATCTCTGCAGCACACAAAGGAGTACAGAAGGTATCTCTACAGCGCACAAAGGAGTAGAGAAGGTATCTCTACAGCGCACAAAGAAGTACAGGAAATATCTCTAGAACGTACAAAGGAGTACACGAGGTATCTCTACAGCGCACAAAGGAGTACAGAAGGTATCTCTACAGCGCACAAATGAGTACAGAAGGTATCTCTACAGCGCACAAAGGAGTACAGAAGGTATCTCTACAGCGCACAAAGGAGTACAGAAGGTATCTCTACAGCGCACAAAGGAGTACAGGAAATATCTCTAGAACGTACAAAGGAGTACACGAGGTATCTCTAAAGCGTACAAAGGAGTACAGAAGGTATCTCTACAGCGCACAAAGGAGTACAGAAGGTATCTCTACAGCGTACAAAGGAGTACAGAAGGTATCTCTACAGCGCACAAAGGAGTACAGAAGGTATCTCTACAGCGTACAAAGGAGTACAGAAGGTATCTCTACAGCGCACAAAGGAGTACAGAAGGTATCTCTACACCGCACAAAGGAGTACAGAAGGTATCTCTACAGCGCACAAAGGAGTACAGGAAATATCTCTAGAACGTACAAAGGAGTACACGAGGTATTTCTACAGCGTACAAAGGAGTACATAAGGTATCTCTACAGCGCACAAAGGAGTACAGAAGGTATCTCTACAGCGCACAAAGGAGTACAGAAGGTATCTCTACAGCGCACAAAGGAGTACAGGAAATATCTCTAGAACGTACAAAGGAGTACACGAGGTATCTCTACAGCGTACAAAGGAGTACAGAAGGTATCTCTACAGCGCACAAAGGAGTACAGGAAATATCTCTAGAACGAACAAAGGAGTACAGAAGGTATCTCTACAGCGCACAAAGGAGTACAGAAGGTATCTCTACAGCGCACAAAGGAGTACAGAAGGTATCTCTACAGCGCACAAAGGAGTACAGAAGGTATCTCTACAGCGCACAAAGGAGTACAGGAAATATCTCTGGAACGTACAAAGGAGTACACGAGGTATCTCTACAGCGTACAAAGGAGTACAGAAGGTATCTCTACAGCGCGCAAAGGAGTACAGAAGGTATCTCTACAGCGCACAAAGGAGTACAGAAGGTATCTCTACAGCGCACAAAGGAGTACAGAAGGTATCTCTACAGCGCACAAAGGAGTACAGAAGGTATCTCTACAGCGCACAAAGGAGTACAGGAAATATCTCTAGAACGTACAAAGGAGTACACGAGGTATCTCTACAGCACACAAAGGAGTACAGAAGGTATCTCTACAGCGCACAAAGGAGTAGAGAAGGTATCTCTACAGCGCACAAAGAAGTACAGGAAATATCTCTAGAACGTACAAAGGAGTACACGAGGTATCTCTACAGCGCACAAAGGAGTACAGAAGGTATCTCTACAGCGCACAAATGAGTACAGAAGGTATCTCTACAGCGCACAAAGGAGTACAGAAGGTATCTCTACAGCGCACAAAGGAGTACAGAAGGTATCTCTACAGCGCACAAAGGAGTACAGAAGGTATCTCTACAGCGCACAAAGGAGTACAGGAAATATCTCTAGAACGTACAAAGGAGTACACGAGGTATCTCTAAAGCGTACAAAGGAGTACAGAAGGTATCTCTACAGCGCACAAAGGAGTACAGAAGGTATCTCTACAGCGTACAAAGGAGTACAGAAGGTATCTCTACAGCGCACAAAGGAGTACAGAAGGTATCTCTACAGCGTACAAAGGAGTACAGAAGGTATCTCTACAGCGCACAAAGGAGTACAGAAGGTATCTCTACAGCGCACAAAGGAGTACAGAAGGTATCTCTACAGCGCACAAAGGAGTACAGGAAATATCTCTAGAACGTACAAAGGAGTACACGAGGTATTTCTACAGCGTACAAAGGAGTACATAAGGTATCTCTACAGCGCACAAAGGAGTACAGAAGGTATCTCTACAGCGCACAAAGGAGTACAGAAGGTATCTCTACAGCGCACAAAGGAGTACAGGAAATATCTCTAGAACGTACAAAGGAGTACACGAGGTATCTCTACAGCGTACAAAGGAGTACAGAAGGTATCTCTACAGCGCACAAAGGAGTACAGGAAATATCTCTAGAACGAACAAAGGAGTACAGAAGGTATCTCTACAGCGCACAAAGGAGTACAGAAGGTATCTCTACAGCGCACAAAGGAGTACAGAAGGTATCTCTACAGCGCACAAAGGAGTACAGAAGGTATCTCTACAGCGCACAAAGGAGTACAGGAAATATCTCTAGAACGTACAAAGGAGTACACGAGGTATCTCTACAGCGTACAAAGGAGTACAGAAGGTATCTCTACAGCGCACAAAGGAGTACAGAAGGTATCTCTACAGCGCACAAAGGAGTACAGAAGGTATCTCTACAGCGCACAAAGGAGTACAGAAGGTATCTCTACAGCGCACAAAGGAGTACAGAAGGTATCTCTACAGCGCACAAAGGAGTACAGAAGGTATCTCTACAGCGCACAAAGGAGTACAGAAGGTATCTCTACAGCGCACAAAGGAGTACAGAAGGTATCTCTACAGCGCACAAAGGAGTACAGAAGGTATCTCTACAGCGCACAAAGGAGTACAGAAGGTATCTCTACAGCGCACAAAGGAGTACAGAAGGTATCTCCACAGCGTACAAAGGAGTACAGAAGGTATCTCTACAGCGCACAAAGGAGTACAGAAGGTATCTCTACAGCGTACAAAGGAGTACAGAAGGTATCTCTACAGCGCACAAAGGAGTACAGAAGGTATCTCTACAGCGCACAAAGGAGTACAGGAAATATCTCTGGAACGTACAAAAGAGTACACGAGGTATCTCTACAGCGTACAAAGGAGTACAGAAGGTATCTCTACAGCGCACAAAGGAGTACAGAAGGTATCTCTACAGCGCACAAAGGAGCACAGAAGGTATCTCTACAGCGCACAAAGGAGTACAGGAAATATCTCTAGAACGTACAAAGGAGTACACGAGGTATCTCTACAGCCTACAAAGGAGTACAGAAGGTATCTCTACAGCGGACAAAGGAGTACAGAAGGTATCTCTACAGCGCACAAAGGAGTACAGAAGGTATCTCTACAGCGCACAAAGGAGTACAGAAGGTATCTCTACAGCGCACAAAGGAGTACAGAAGGTATCTCTACAGCGCACAAAGGAGTACAGAAGGCATCTCTACAGCGCACAAAGGAGTACAGAAAATATCTCTAGAACGTACAAAGGAGTACACGAGGTATCTCTACAGCGCACAAAGGAGTACAGAAGGTATCTCTACAGCGCACAAAGGAGTACAGAAGGTATCTCTACAGCGCACAAAGGAGTACAGGAAATATCTCCATAACGTACAAAGGAGTACACGAGGTATCTCTACAGCGTACAAAGGAGTACAGAAGGGATCTTTACAGCGCACAAAGGAGTACAAAAGGTATCTCTACAGCGCACAAAGAAGTACAGAAGGTATCTCTACAGCGTAAAAAGGAGTACAGAAGGTATCTCTACAGCGCACAAAGGAGTACAGAAGGTATCTCTACAGCGCACAAAGGAGTACAGAAGGTATCTCTACAGCGCACAAAGGAGTACAGAATGTATCTCTACAGCGCACAAAGGAGTACAGAAGGTATTTCTACAGCGCACAAAGGAGTACAGGAAATATCTCTAGAACGTACAAAGGAGTACACGAGGTATCTCTACAGCGCACAAAGGAGTACAGAAGGTATCTCTACAGCGCACAAAGGAGTACAGAAGGTATCTCTACAGCGCACAAAGGAGTACAGAAGGTATCTCTACAGCGCACAAAGGAGTACAGGAAATATCTCTAGAACGTACAAAGGAGTACACGAGGTATCTCTACAGCGTACAAAGGAGTACAGAAGGTATCTCTACAGCGCACAAAGGAGTACAGAAGGTATCTCTACAGCGCAAAAAGGAGTACAGAAGGTATCTCTACAGCGCACAAAGGAGTACAGAAGGTATCTCTACAGCGCACAAAGGAGTACAGGAAATATCTCTAGAACGTACAAAGGAGTACACGAGGTATCTCTACAGCGTACAAAGGAGTACAGAAGGTATCTCTACAGCGCACAAAGGAGTACAGAAGGTATCTCTACAGCGCACAAAGGAGTACAGAAGGTATCTCTACAGCGCACAAAGGAGTACAGGAAATATCTCTAGAACGTACAAAGGAGTACACGAGGTATCTCTACAGCGTACAAAGGAGTACAGAAATTATCTCTACAGCGCACAAAGGAGTACAGAAGGTATCTCTACAGCGCACAAAGGAGTACAGAAGGTATCTCTACAGCGCACAAAGGAGTACAGAAGGTATCTCTACAGCGCACAAAGGAGTACAGAAGGTATCTCTACAGCGCACAAAGGAGTACAGAAAATATCTCTACAGCGCACAAAGGAGTACAGGAAATATCTCTAGAACGTACAAAGGAGTACACGAGGTATCTCTACAGCGTACAAAGGAGTACAGAAGGTGTCTCTACAGCTCACAAAGGAGTACAGAAGGTATCTCTACAGCGTACAAAGGAGTACAGAAGGTATCTCTACAGCGCACAAAGGAGTACAGAAGGTATCTCTACAGCGCACAAAGGAGTACAGAAGGTATCTCTACAGCGCACAAAGGAGTACAGGAAATATCTCTAGAACGTACAAAGGAGTACACGAGGTATCTCTACAGCGTACAAAGGAGTACAGAAGGTATCTCTACAGCGCACAAAGGAGTACAGAAGGTATCTCTACAGCGCACAAAGGAGTACAGAAGGTATCTCTACAGCGCACAAAGGAGTACAGGAAATATCTCTAGAACGTACAAAGGAGTACACGAGGTATCTCTACAGCGTACAAAGGAGTACAGAAGGTATCTCTACAGCGCACAAAGGAGTACAGGAAATATCTCTAGAACGTACAAAGGAGAACAGAAGGTATCTCTACAGCGCACAAAGAAGTACAGAATGTATCTCTACGGCGCACAAAGGAGTACAGAAGGTATCTCTACAGCGCACAAAGGAGTACAGAAGGTATCTCTACAGCGCACAAAGGAGTACAGGAAATATCTCTAGAACGTACAAAGGAGTACACGAGGTATCTCTACAGCGTACAAAGGAGTACAGAAGGTATCTCTACAGCGCACAAAGGAGTACAGAAGGTATCTCTACAGCGCACAAAGGAGTACAGAAGGTATCTCTACAGCGCACAAAGGAGTACAGAAGGTATCTCTACAGCGCACAAAGGAGTACAGGAAATATCTCTAGAACGTACAAAGGAGTACACGAGGTATCTCTACAGCGTACAAAGGAGTACAGAAGGTATCTCTACAGCGCACGAAGGAGTACAGAAGGTATCTCTACAGCGCACAAAGGAGTACAGAAGGTATCTCTACAGCGCACAAAGGAGTACAGAAGGTATCTCTACAGCGCACAAAGGAGTACAGGAAATATCTCTAGAACGTACAAAGGAGTACACGAGGTATCTCTACAGCGTACAAAGGAGTACAGAAGGTATCTCTACAGCGCACAAAGGAGTACAGAAGGTATCTCTACAGCGCACAAAGGAGTACAGAAGGTATCTCTACAGCGCACAAAGGAGTACAGAAGGTATCTCTACAGCGCACAAAGGAGTACAGAAGGTATCTCTACAGCGCACAAAGGAGTACAGAAGGTATCTCTACAGCGCACAAAGGAGTACAGGAAATACCTCTAGAAAGTACAAAGGAGTACACGAGGTATCTCTACAGCGTACAAAGGAGTACAGAAGATATCTCTACAGCGCACAAAGGAGTACAGAAGGTATCTCTACAGCGTACAAATGAGTACAGGAGGTATCTCTACAGCGCACAAAGGAGTACAGAAGGTATCTCTACAGCGCACAAAGGAGTACAGGAAATATCTCTAGAACGTACAAAGGAGTACACGAGGTAACTCTACAGTGTACAAAGGAGTACAGAAGGTATCTCTACAGCGCACAAAAGAGTACAGAAGGTATCTCTACAGCGCACAAAGGAGTACAGAAGGTATCTCTACAGCTCACAAAGGAGTACAGGAAATATCTCTATAACGTACAAAGGAGTACACGAGGTATCTCTACAGCGTACAAAGGAGTACAGAAGGTATCTCTACAGCGCACAAAGGAGTACAGGAAATATCTCTAAAACGTACAAAGGAGTACAGAAGGTATCTCTACAGCGTACAAAGGAGTACAGAAGGTATCTCTACAGCACACAAAGGAGTACAGAAGGTATCTCTACAGCGCACAAAGGAGTACAGAAGGTATCTTTACAGCGCACAAAGGAGTACAGGAAATATCTCTAGAACGTACAAAGGAGTACACGAGGTATCTCTACAGCGTACAAAGGAGTACAGAAGGTATCTCTACAGCGCACAAAGGAGTACAGAAGGTATCTCTACAGCGCACAAAGGAGTACAGAAGGTATCTCTACAGCGCACAAAGGAGTACAGAAGGTATCTCTACAGCGCACAAAGGAGTACAGGAAATATCTCTAGAACGTACAAAGGAGTACACGAGGTATCTCTACAGCGTACAAAGGAGTACAGAAGGTATCTCTACAGCGCACAAAGGAGTACAGAAGGTATCTCTACAGCGCACAAAGGAGTACAGAAGGTATCTCTACAGCGCACAAAGGAGTACAGAAGGTATCTCTACAGCGCACAAAGGAGTATAGGAGATATCTCTAGAACGTACAAAGGAGTACACGAGGTATCTCTACAGCGCACAAAGGAGTACAGAAGGTATCCTTCAGCGCACAAAGGAGTACAGAAGGTATCTCTACAGTGCACAAAGGAGTACAGAAGGTATTTCAACAGCGCACAAAGGAGTACAGAAGGTATCTCTACAGCGCACAAAGGAGTACAGAAGGTATCTCTACAGCGCACAAAGGAGTACAGAAGGTATCTCTACAGCGCACAAAGGAGTACAGAAGGTATCTCTACAGCGCACAAAGGAGTACAGGAAATATCTCTAGAACGTACAAAGGAGTACACGAGGTATCTCTACAGCGTACAAAGGAGTACAGAAGGTATCTCTACAGCGCACAAAGGAGTACAGAAGGTATCTCTACAGCGCACAAAGGAGTACAGAAGGTATCTCTACAGCGCACAATGGAGTACAGAAGGTATCTCTACAGCGCACAAAGGAGTACAGAAGGTATCTCTACAGCGCACAAAGGAGTACAGAAGGTATCTCTACAGCGCACAAAGGAGTACAGGAAATATCTCTAGAACGTACAAAGGAGTACACGAGGTACCTCTACAGCGTACAAAGGAGTACAGAAGGTATCTCTACAGCGCACAAAGGAGTACAGAAGGTATCTCTACAGCGCACAAAGGAGTACAGAAGGTATCTCTACAGCGCACAAAGGAGTACAGGAAATATCTCTAGAACGTACAAAGGAGTACACGAGGTATCTCTACAGCGTACAAAGTAGTACAGAAGGTATCTCTACAGCGCACAAAGGAGTACAGAAGGTATCTCTACAGCGCACAAAGGAGTACAGAAGGTATCTCTACAGCGCACAAAGGAGTACAGAAGGTATCTCTACAGCGCACAAAGGAGTACAGGGAATATCTCTAGAACGTACAAAGGAGTACACGAGGTATCTCTACAGCGTACAAAGGAGTACAGAAGGTATCTCTACAGCGCACAAAGGAGTACAGAAGGTATCTCTACAGCGCACAAAGGAGTACAGAAGGTATCTCTACAGCGCACAAAGGAGTACAGAAGGTATCTCTACAGCGCACAAAGGAGTACAGAAGGTATCTCTACAGCGCACAAAGGAGTACAGAAGGTATCTCTACAGCGCACAAAGGAGTACAGGAAATATCTCTAGAACGTACAAAGGAGTACACGAGGTATCTCTACAGCGTACAAAGGAGTACAGAAGGTATATCTACAGCGCACAAAGGTGTACAGAAGGTATCTCTACAGCGTACAATGGAGTACAGAAGGTATCTCTACAGCGCACAAAGGAGTACAGAAGGTATCTCTACAGCGCAAAAAGGAGTACAGAAGGTATCTCTACAGCGCACAAAGGAGTACAGGAAATATCTCTAGAACATACAAAGGAGTACACGAGGTATCTCTACAGCGTACAAAGGAGTATAGAAGGTATCTCTACAGCGCACAAAGGAGTACAGAAGGTATCTCTACAGCGCACAAAGGAGTACAGAAGGTATCTCTACAGCGCACAAAGGAGTACAGGAAATATCTCTAGAACGTACAAAGGAGTACACGAGGTATTTCTACAGCGTACAAAGGAGTACAGAAGGTATCTCTACAGCGCACAAAGGAGTACAGGAAGTATCTCTAGAACGTACAAAGGAGTACAGAATGTATCTCTACAGCGCACAAAGGAGTACAGAAGGTATCTCTACAGCGCACAAAGGAGTACAGAAGGTATCTCTACAGCGCACAAAGGAGTACAGAAGGTATCTCTACAGCGCACAAAGGAGTACAGGAAATATCTCTAGAACGTACAAAGGAGTACACGAGGTATCTCTACAGCGTACAAAGGAGTACAGAAGGTATCTCTACAGCGCACAAAGGAGTACAGAAGGTATCTCTACAGCGCACAAAGGAGTACAGAAGGTATCTCTACAGCGCACAAAGGAGTACAGAAGGTATCTCTACAGCGCACAAAGGAGTACAGGAAATATCTCTAGAACTTACAAAGGAGTACACGAGGTATCTCTACAGCGTACAAAGAAGTACAGAAGGTATCTCTACAGCGCACAAAGGAGTACAGGAAATATCTCTAGAACGTACAAAGGAGTACAGAAGGTATCTCTACAGCGCACAAAGGAGTACAGAAGGTATCTCTACAGCGCACAAAGGAGTACAGAAGGTATCTCTACAGCGCACAAAGGAGTACAGAAGGTATCTCTACAGCGCACAAAGGAGTACAGGAAATATCTCTAGAACGTACAAAGGAGTACACGAGGTATCTCTACAGCGTACAAAGGAGTACAGAAGGTATCTCTACAGCGCACAAAGGAGTACAGAAGGTATCTCTACAGCGAACAAAGGAGTACAGAAGGTATCTCTACAGCGCACAAAGGAGTACAGAAGGTATCTCTACAGCGCACAAAGGAGTACAGGAAATATCTCTAGAACGTACAAAGGAGTACACGAGGTATCTCTACAGCGTACAAAGGAGTACAGAAGGTATCTCTACAGCGCACAAAGGAGTACAGAAGGTATCTCTACAGCGCACAAAGGAGTACAGAAGGTATCTCTACAGCGCACAAAGGAGTACAGAAGGTATCTCTACAGCGCACAAAGGAGTACAGGAAATATCTCTAGAACGTACAAAGGAGTATACGAGGTAACTCTACAGCGTAAAAAGGAGTACAGATGGTATCTCTACAGCGCACAAAGGAGTAAAGAAGGTATCTCTACAGCGCACAAAGGAGTACAGAAGGTATCTCTACAGCGCACAAAGGAGTACAGAAGGTATCTCTACAGCGCACAAAGGAGTACAGGAAATATCTCTAGAACGTACAAAGGAGTACACGAGGTATCTCTACAGCGTACAAAGGAGTACAGAAGGTATCTCTACAGCGCACAAAGGAGTACAGAAGGTATCTCTACAGCGCACAAAAGAGTACAGGAAATATCTCTAGAACGTACAAAGGAGTACACGAGGTAACTCTACAGCGTAAAAAGGAGTACAGAAGGTATCTCTACAGCGCACAAAGGAGTACAGGAAATATCTCTAGAACGTACAAAGGAGTACACGAGGTATCTCTACAGCGTACAAAGGAGTACAGAAGGTATCTCTACAGCGCACAAAGGAGTACAGAAGGTATCTCTACAGCGCACAAAGGAGTACAGAAGGTATCTCTACAGCGCACAAAGGAGTACAGGAAATATCTCTAGAACGTACAAAGGAGTACACGAGGTATCTCTACAGCGTACAAAGGAGAACAGAAGGTATCTCTACAGCGCACAAAGGAGTACAGGAAATATCTCTAGAACGTACAAAGGAGTACAGAAGGTATCTCTACAGCGCACAAAGGAGTACAGAAGGTATCTCTACAGCGCACAAAGGAGTACAGAAGGTATCTCTACAGCGCACAAAGGAGTACAGAAGATATCTCTACAGCGCACAAAGGAGTACAGAAGGTATCTCTACAGCGCACAAAGGAGTACAGAAGGTATCTCTACAGCGCACAAAGGAGTACAGGAAATATCTCTAGAACGTACAAAGGAGTACACGAGGTATCTCTACAGCGTACAAAGAAGTACAGAAGGTATCTCTACAGCGAACAAAGGAGTACAGAAGGTATCTCTACAGCGCACGAAGGAGTACAAAAGGTATCTCTACAGCGCACAAAGGAGTACAGAAGGTATCTCTACAGCGCACAAAGGAGTACAGGAAATATCTCTAGAACGTTCAAAGGAGTACACGAGGTATCTCTACAGCGTACAAAGGAGTACAGAAGGTATCTCTACAGCGCACAAAGGAGTACAGAAGGTATCTCTACAGCGCACAAAGGAGTACAGAAGGTATCTCTACAGCGCACAAAGGAGTACAGAAGGTAACTCTACAGCGCACAAAGGAGTACAGGAAATACCTCTAGAACGTACAAAGGAGTACACGAGGTATCTCTACAGCGCACAAAGGAGTACAGAAGGTATCTCTACAGCGCACAAAGGAGTACAGAAGGTATCTCTACAGCGCACAAAGGAGTACAGAAGGTATCTCTACAGCGCACAAAGGAGTACAGGAAATATCTCTAGAACGTACAAAGGAGTACACGAGGTATCTCTACAGCGTACAAAGGAGTACAGAAGGTATCTCTACAGCGCACAAAGGAGTACAGAAGGTATCTCTACAGGGCACAAAGGAGTACAGAAGGTATCTCTACAGCGCACAAAGGAGTACAGAAGGTATCTCTACAGCGCACAAAGGAGTACAGGAAATATCTCTAGAACGTACAAAGGAGTACACGAGGTATCTCTACAGCGTACAAAGGAGTACAGAAGGTATCTCTACAGCGCACAAAGGAGTACAGAAGGTATCTCTACAGCGCACAAAGGAGTACAGAAGGTATCTCTACAGCGCACAAAGGAGTACAGAAGGTATCTCTACAGCGCACAAAGTAGTACAGAAGGTATCTCTACAGCGCACAAAGGAGTACAGAAGGTATCTCTACTGCGCACAAAGGAGTACAGGAAATATCTCTAGAACGTACAAAGGAGTACACGAGGTATCTCTACAGCGTACAAAGGAGTACAGAAGGTATCTCTACAGCGCACAAAGGAGTACAGAAGGTATCTCTACAGCGTACAAAGGAGTACAGAAGGTATCTCTACAGCGCACAAAGGAGTACAGAAGGTATCTCTACAGCGCACAAAGGAGTACAGAAGGTATCTCTACAGCGCACAAAGGAGTACAGGAAATATCTCTAGAACGTACAAAGGAGTACACGAGGTATCTCTACAGCGTACAAAGTAGTACAGAAGGTATCTCTACAGCGTACAAAGGAGTACAGAAGGTATCTCTACAGCGCACAAAGGAGTACAGAAGGTATCTCTACAGCGCACAAAGGAGTACAGGAAATATCTCTAGAACGTACAAAGGAGTACACGAGGTATCTCTACAGCGTACAAAGGAGTACAGAAGGTATCTCTACAGCGCACAAAGGAGTACATAAGGTATCTCTACAGCGCACAAAGGAGTACAGAAGGTATCTCTACAGCGCACAAAGGAGTACAGGAAATATCTCTAGAACGTACAAAGGAGTACACGAGGTATCTCTACAGCGTACAAAGGAGAACAGAAGGTATCTCTACAGCGCACAAAGGAGTACAGGAAATATCTCTAGAACGTACAAAGGAGTACAGAAGGTATCTCTACAGCGCACAAAGGAGTACAGAAGGTATCTCTACAGCGCACAAAGGAGTACAGAAGGTATCTCTACAGCGCACAAAGGAGTACAGAAGATATCTCTACAGCGCACAAAGGAGTACAGAAGGTATCTCTACAGCGCACAAAGGAGTACAGAAGGTATCTCTACAGCGCACAAAGGAGTACAGGAAATATCTCTAGAACGTACAAAAGAGTACACGAGGTATCTCTACAGCGTACAAAGGAGTACAGAAGGTATCTCTACAGCGAACAAAGGAGTACAGAAGGTATCTCTACAGCGCACGAAGGAGTACAAAAGGTATCTCTACAGCGCACAAAGGAGTACAGAAGGTATCTCTACAGCGCACAAAGGAGTACAGGAAATATCTCTAGAACGTTCAAAGGAGTACACGAGGTATCTCTACAGCGTACAAAGGAGTACAGAAGGTATCTCTACAGCGCACAAAGGAGTACAGAAGGTATCTCTACAGCGCACAAAGGAGTACAGAAGGTATCTCTACAGCGCACAAAGGAGTACAGAAGGTAACTCTACAGCGCACAAAGGAGTACAGGAAATATCTCTAGAACGTACAAAGGAGTACACGAGGTATCTCTACAGCGCACAAAGGAGTACAGAAGGTATCTCTACAGCGCACAAAGGAGTACAGAAGGTATCTCTACAGCGCACAAAGGAGTACAGAAGGTATCTCTACAGCGCACAAAGGAGTACAGAAGGTATCTCTACAGCGCACAAAGGAGTACAGGAAATATCTCTAGAACGTACAAAGGAGTACACGAGGTATCTCTACAGCGTACAAAGGAGTACAGAAGGTATCTCTACAGCGCACAAAGGAGTACAGAAGGTATCTCTACAGCGCACAAAGGAGTACAGAAGGTATCTCTACAGCGCACAAAGGAGTACAGGAAATATCTCTAGAACGTACAAAGGAGTACACGAGGTATCTCTACAGCGTACAAAGGAGTACAGAAATTATCTCTACAGCGCACAAAGGAGAACAGAAGGTATCTCTACAGCGCACAAAGGAGTACAGAAGGTATCTCTACAGCGCACAAAGGAGTACAGAAGGTATCTCTACAGCGCACAAAGGAGTACAGAAGGTATCTCTACAGCGCACAAAGGAGTACAGAAAATATCTCTACAGCGCACAAAGGGGTACAGGAAATATCTCTAGAACGTACAAAGGAGTACACGAGGTATCTCTACAGCGTACAAAGGAGTACAGAAGGTGTCTCTACAGCTCACAAAGGAGTACAGAAGGTATCTCTACAGCGTACAAAGGAGTACAGAAGGTATCTCTACAGCGCACAAAGGAGTACAGAAGGTATCTCTACAGCGCACAAAGGAGTACAGAAGGTATCTCTACAGCGCACAAAAGAGTACAGGAAATATCTCTAGAACGTACAAAGGAGTACACGAGGTATCTCTACAGCGTACAAAGGAGTACAGAAGGTATCTCTACAGCGCACAAAGGAGTACAGAAGGTATCTCTACAGCGCACAAAGGAGTACAGAAGGTATCTCTACAGCGCACAAAGGAGTACAGGAAATATCTCTAGAACGTACAAAGGAGTACACGAGGTATCTCTACAGCGTACAAAGGAGTACAGAAGGTATCTCTACAGCGCACAAAGGAGTACAGGAAATATCTCTAGAACGTACAAAGGAGAACAGAAGGTATCTCTACAGCGCACAAAGAAGTACAGAAGGTATCTCTACGGCGCACAAAGGAGTACAGAAGGTATCTCTACAGCGCACAAAGGAGTACAGAAGGTATCTCTACAGCGCACAAAGGAGTACAGGAAATATCTCTAGAACGTACAAAGGAGTACACGAGGTATCTCTACAGCGTACAAAGGAGTACAGAAGGTATCTCTACAGCGCACAAAGGAGTACAGAAGGTATCTCTACAGCGCACAAAGGAGTACAGAAGGTATCTCTACAGCGCACAAAGGAGTACAGAAGGTATCTCTACAGCGCACAAAGGAGTACAGGAAATATCTCTAGAACGTACAAAGGAGTACACGAGGTATCTCTACAGCGTACAAAGGAGTACAGAAGGTATCTCTACAGCGCACGAAGGAGTACAGAAGGTATCTCTACAGCGCACAAAGGAGTACAGAAGGTATCTCTACAGCGCACAAAGGAGTACAGAAGGTATCTCTACAGCGCACAAAGGAGTACAGGAAATATCTCTAGAACGTACAAAGGAGTACACGAGGTATCTCTACAGCGTACAAAGGAGTACAGAAGGTATCTCTACAGCGCACAAAGGAGTACAGAAGGTATCTCTAGAGCGCACAAAGGAGTACAGAAGGTATCTCTACAGCGCACAAAGGAGTACAGAAGGTATCTCTACAGCGCACAAAGGAGTACAGAAGGTATCTCTACAGCGCACAAAGGAGTACAGAAGGTATCTCTACAGCGCACAAAGGAGTACAGGAAATACCTCTAGAAAGTACAAAGGAGTACACGAGGTATCTCTACAGCGTACAAAGGAGTACAGAAGGTATCTCTACAGCGCACAAAGGAGTACAGAAGGTATCTCTACAGCGTACAAATGAGTACAGGAGGTATCTCTACAGCGCACAAAGGAGTACAGAAGGTATCTCTACAGCGCACAAAGGAGTACAGGAAATATCTCTAGAACGTACAAAGGAGTACACGAGGTAACTCTACAGTGTACAAAGGAGTACAGAAGGTATCTCTACAGCGCACAAAAGAGTACAGAAGGTATCTCTACAGCGCACAAAGGAGTACAGAAGGTATCTCTACAGCGCACAAAGGAGTACAGGAAATATCTCTAGAACGTACAAAGGAGTACACGAGGTATCTCTACAGCGTACAAAGGAGTACAGAAGGTATCTCTACAGCGCACAAAGGAGTACAGGAAATATCTCTAAAACGTACAAAGGAGTACAGAAGGTATCTCTACAGCGTACAAAGGAGTACAGAAGGTATCTCTACACCGCACAAAGGAGTACAGAAGGTATCTCTACAGCGCACAAAGGAGTACAGAAGGTATCTCTACAGCGCACAAAGGAGTACAGGAAATATCTCTAGAACGTACAAAGGAGTACACGAGGTATCTCTACAGCGTACAAAGGAGTACAGAAGGTATCTCTACAGCGCACAAAGGAGTACAGAAGGTATCTCTACAGCGCACAAAGGAGTACAGAAGGTATCTCTACAGCGCACAAAGGAGTACAGAAGGTATCTCTACAGCGCACAAAGGAGTACAGGAAATATCTCTAGAACGTACAAAGGAGTACACGAGGTATCTCTACAGCGTACAAAGGAGTACAGAAGGTATCTCTACAGCGCACAAAGGAGTACAGAAGGTATCTCTACAGCGCACAAAGGAGTACAGAAGGTATCTCTACAGCGCACAAAGGAGTACAGAAGGTATCTCTACAGCGCACAAAGGAGTATAGGAGATATCTCTAGAACGTACAAAGGAGTACACGAGGTATCTCTACAGCGCACAAAGGAGTACAGAAGGTATCCTTCAGCGCACAAAGGAGTACAGAAGGTATCTCTACAGTGCACAAAGGAGTACAGAAGGTATTTCAACAGCGCACAAAGGAGTACAGAAGGTATCTCTACAGCGCACAAAGGAGTACAGAAGGTATCTCTACAGCGCACAAAGGAGTACAGAAGGTATCTCTACAGCGCACAAAGGAGTACAGAAGGTATCTCTACAGCGCACAAAGGAGTACAGGAAATATCTCTAGAACGTACAAAGGAGTACACGAGGTATCTCTACAGCGTACAAAGGAGTACAGAAGGTATCTCTACAGCGCACAAAGGAGTACAGAAGGTATCTCTACAGCGCACAAAGGAGTACAGAAGGTATCTCTACAGCGCACAATGGAGTACAGAAGGTATCTCTACAGCGCACAAAGGAGTACAGAAGGTATCTCTACAGCGCACAAAGGAGTACAGAAGGTATCTCTACAGCGCACAAAGGAGTACAGGAAATATCTCTAGAACGTACAAAGGAGTACACGAGGTACCTCTACAGCGTACAAAGGAGTACAGAAGGTATCTCTACAGCGCACAAAGGAGTACAGAAGGTATCTCTACAGCGCACAAAGGAGTACAGAAGGTATCTCTAAAGCGCACAAAGGAGTACAGGAAATATCTCTAGAACGTACAAAGGAGTACACGAGGTATCTCTACAGCGTACAAAGTAGTACAGAAGGTATCTCTACAGCGCACAAAGGAGTACAGAAGGTATCTCTACAGCGCACAAAGGAGTACAGAAGGTATCTCTACAGCGCACAAAGGAGTACAGAAGGTATCTCTACAGCGCACAAAGGAGTACAGGGAATATCTCTAGAACGTACAAAGGAGTACACGAGGTATCTCTACAGCGTACAAAGGAGTACAGAAGGTATCTCTACAGCGCACAAAGGAGTACAGAAGGTATCTCTACAGCGCACAAAGGAGTACAGAAGGTATCTCTACAGCGCACAAAGGAGTACAGAAGGTATCTCTACAGCGCACAAAGGAGTACAGAAGGTATCTCTACAGCGCACAAAGGAGTACAGAAGGTATCTCTACAGCGCACAAAGGAGTACAGGAAATATCTCTAGAACGTACAAAGGAGTACACGAGGTATCTCTACAGCGTACAAAGGAGTACAGAAGGTATATCTACAGCGCACAAAGGAGTACAGAAGGTATCTCTACAGCGTACAATGGAGTACAGAAGGTATCTCTACAGCGCACAAAGGAATACAGAAGGTATCTCTACAGCGCAAAAAGGAGTACAGAAGGTATCTCTACAGCGCACAAAGGAGTACAGGAAATATCTCTAGAACGTACAAAGGAGTACACGAGGTATCTCTACAGCGTACAAAGGAGTATAGAAGGTATCTCTACAGCGCACAAAGGAGTACAGAAGGTATCTCTACAGCGCACAAAGGAGTACAGAAGGTATCTCTACAGCGCACAAAGGAGTACAGGAAATATCTCTAGAACGTACAAAGGAGTACACGAGGTATTTCTACAGCGTACAAAGGAGTACAGAAGGTATCTCTACAGCGCACAAAGGAGTACAGGAAATATCTCTAGAACGTACAAAGGAGTACAGAATGTATCTCTACAGCGCACAAAGGAGTACAGAAGGTATCTCTACAGCGCACAAAGGAGTACAGAAGGTATCTCTACAGCGCACAAAGGAGTACAGAAGGTATCTCTACAGCGCACAAAGGAGTACAGGAAATATCTCTAGAACGTACAAAGGAGTACACGAGGTATCTCTACAGCGTACAAAGGAGTACAGAAGGTATCTCTACAGCGCACAAAGGAGTACAGAAGATATCTCTACAGCGCACAAAGGAGTACAGAAGGTATCTCTACAGCGCACAAAGGAGTACAGAAGGTATCTCTACAGCGCACAAAGGAGTACAGGAAATATCTCTAGAACTTACAAAGGAGTACACGAGGTATCTCTACAGCGTACAAAGAAGTACAGAAGGTATCTCTACAGCGCACAAAGGAGTACAGGAAATATCTCTAGAACGTACAAAGGAGTACAGAAGGTATCTCTACAGCGCACAAAGGAGTACAGAAGGTATCTCTACAGCGCACAAAGGAGTACAGAAGGTATCTCTACAGCGCACAAAGGAGTACAGAAGGTATCTCTACAGCGCACAAAGGAGTACAGGAAATATCTCTAGAACGTACAAAGGAGTACACGAGGTATCTCTACAGCGTACAAAGGAGTACAGAAGGTATCTCTACAGCGCACAAAGGAGTACAGAAGGTATCTCTACAGCGAACAAAGGGGTACAGAAGGTATCTCTACAGCGCACAAAGGAGTACAGAAGGTATCTCTACAGCGCACAAAGGAGTACAGGAAATATCTCTAGAACGTACAAAGGAGTACACGAGGTATCTCTACAGCGTACAAAGGTGTACAGAAGGTATCTCTACAGCGCTCAAAGGAGTACAGAAGGTATCTCTACAGCGCACAAAGGAGTACAGAAGGTATCTCTACAGCGCACAAAGGAGTACAGAAGGTATCTCTACAGCGCACAAAGGAGTACAGGAAATATCTCTGGAACGTACAAAGGAGTACACGAGGTAACTCTACAGCGTAAAAAGGAGTACAGATGGTATCTCTACAGCGCACAGAGGAGTAAAGAAGGTATCTCTACAGCGCACAAAGGAGTACAGAAGGTATCTCTACAGCGCACAAAGGAGTAAAGAAGGTATCTCTACAGCGCACAAAGGAGTACAGGAAATATCTCTAGAACGTACAAAGGAGTACACGAGGTATCTCTACAGCGTACAAAGGAGTACAGAAGGTATCTCTACAGCGCACAAAGGAGTACAGAAGGTATCTCTACAGCGCACAAAGGAGTACAGAAGGTATCTCTACAGCGCACAAAGGAGTACAGAAGGTATCTCTACAGCGCACAAAAGAGTACAGGAAATATCTCTAGAACGTACAAAGGAGTACACGAGGTAACTCTACAGCGTAAAAAGGAGTACAGAAGGTATCTCTACAGCGCACAAAGGAGTAAAGAAGGTATCTCTACAGCGCACAAAGGAGTACAGAAGGTATCTCTGCAGCGCACAAAGGAGTACAGAAGGTATCTCTACAGCGCACAAAGGAGTACAGGAAATATCTCTAGAACGTACAAAGGAGTACACGAGGTATCTCTACAGCGTACAAAGGAGTACAGAAGGTATCTCTACAGCGCACAAAGGAGTACAGAAGGTATCTCTACAGCGCACAAAGGAGTACAGAAGGTATCTCTACAGCGCACAAAGGAGTACAGAAGGTATCTCTACAGCGCACAAAGGAGTACAGGAAATATCTCTAGAACTTACAAAGGAGTACACGAGGTATCTCTACAGCGTACAAAGGAGTACAGAAGGCATCTCTACAGCGCACAAAGGAGTACAGAAGGTATCTCTACAGCGCACAAAGGAGTACAGAAGGTATCTCTACAGCGCACAAAGGAGTACAGAAGGTATCTCTACAGCGCACAAAGGAGTACAGGTAATATCTCTAGAACGTACAAAGGAGTACACGAGGTATCTCTACAGCGTACAAAAGAGTACAGAAGGTATCTCTACAGCGCACAAAGGAGTACAGAAGGTATCTCTACAGCGCACAAAGGAGTACAGAAGGTATCTCTACAGCGCACAAAGGAGTACAGAAGGTATCTCTACAGCGCACAAAGGAGTACAGAAGGT
This sequence comes from Morinoia aosen, assembly GCA_030386875.1. NCBI lineage: Eukaryota > Metazoa > Arthropoda > Malacostraca > Amphipoda > Talitridae > Morinoia > Morinoia aosen. Next base: position 36,702,495 of record JASJYW010000027.1, on the reverse strand, counting down.
ATCTCTACAGCGCACAAAGGAGTACAGGAAATATCTCTAGAACGTACAAAGGAGTACACGAGGTATCTCTACAGCGTACAAAGGAGTACAGAAGGTATCTCTACAGCGCACAAAGGAGTACAGGAAATATCTCTAGAACGTACAAAGGAGTACACGAGGTATCTCTACAGCGTACAAAGGAGTACAGAAGGTATCTCTACAGCGCACAAAGGAGTACAGAAGGTATCTCTACAGCGCACAAAGGAGTACAGAAGGTATCTCTACAGCGCACAAAGGAGTACAGGAAATATCTCTAGAACGTACAAAGGAGTACACGAGGTATCTCTACAGCGTACAAAGGAGAACAGAAGGTATCTCTACAGCGCACAAAGGAGTACAGGAAATATCTCTAGAACGTACAAAGGAGTACAGAAGGTATCTCTACAGCGCACAAAGGAGTACAGAAGGTATCTCTACAGCGCACAAAGGAGTACAGAAGGTATCTCTACAGCGCACAAAGGAGTACAGAAGATATCTCTACAGCGCACAAAGGAGTACAGAAGGTATCTCTACAGCGCACAAAGGAGTACAGAAGGTATCTCTACAGCGCACAAAGGAGTACAGGAAATATCTCTAGAACGTACAAAGGAGTACACGAGGTATCTCTACAGCGTACAAAGGAGTACAGAAGGTATCTCTACAGCGAACAAAGGAGTACAGAAGGTATCTCTACAGCGCACGAAGGAGTACAAAAGGTATCTCTACAGCGCACAAAGGAGTACAGAAGGTAACTCTACAGCGCACAAAGGAGTACAGGAAATATCTCTAGAACGTTCAAAGGAGTACACGAGGTATCTCTACAGCGTACAAAGGAGTACAGAAGGTATCTCTACAGCGCACAAAGGAGTACAGAAGGTATCTCTACAGCGCACAAAGGAGTACAGAAGGTATCTCTACAGCGCACAAAGGAGTACAGAAGGTAACTCTACAGCGCACAAAGGAGTACAGGAAATACCTCTAGAACGTACAAAGGAGTACACGAGGTATCTCTACAGCGCACAAAGGAGTACAGAAGGTATCTCTACAGCGCACAAAGGAGTACAGAAGGTATCTCTACAGCGCACAAAGGAGTACAGAAGGTATCTCTACAGCGCACAAAGGAGTACAGGAAATATCTCTAGAACGTACAAAGGAGTACACGAGGTATCTCTACAGCGTACAAAGGAGTACAGAAGGTATCTCTACAGCGCACAAAGGAGTACAGAAGGTATCTCTACAGCGCACAAAGGAGTACAGAAGGTATCTCTACAGCGCACAAAGGAGTACAGAAGGTATCTCTACAGCGCACAAAGGAGTACAGGAAATATCTCTAGAACGTACAAAGGAGTACACGAGGTATCTCTACAGCGTACAAAGGAGTACAGAAGGTATCTCTACAGCGCACAAAGGAGTACAGAAGGTATCTCTACAGCGCACAAAGGAGTACAGAAGGTATCTCTACAGCGCACAAAGGAGTACAGAAGGTATCTCTACAGCGCACAAAGTAGTACAGAAGGTATCTCTACAGCGCACAAAGGAGTACAGAAGGTATCTCTACTGCGCACAAAGGAGTACAGGAAATATCTCTAGAACGTACAAAGGAGTACACGAGGTATCTCTACAGCGTACAAAGGAGTACAGAAGGTATCTCTACAGCGCACAAAGGAGTACAGAAGGTATCTCTACAGCGTACAAAGGAGTACAGAAGGTATCTCTACAGCGCACAAAGGAGTACAGAAGGTATCTCTACAGCGCACAAAGGAGTACAGGAAATATCTCTAGAACGTACAAAGGAGTACACGAGGTATCTCTACAGCGTACAAAGTAGTACAGAAGGTATCTCTACAGCGTACAAAGGAGTACAGAAGGTATCTCTACAGCGCACAAAGGAGTACAGAAGGTATCTCTACAGCGCACAAAGGAGTACAGGAAATATCTCTAGAACGTACAAAGGAGTACACGAGGTATCTCTACAGCGTACAAAGGAGTACAGAAGGTATCTCTACAGCGCACAAAGGAGTACAGAAGGTATCTCTACAGCGCACAAAGGAGTACAGAAGGTATCTCTACAGCGCACAAAGGAGTACAGGAAATATCTCTAGAACGTACAAAGAAGTACACGAGGTATCTCTACAGCGTACAAAGGAGAACAGAAGGTATCTCTACAGCGCACAAAGGAGTACAGAAGATATCTCTACAGCGCACAAAGGAGTACAGAAGGTATCTCTACAGCGCACAAAGGAGTACAGAAGGTATCTCTACAGCGCACAAAGGAGTACAGGAAATATCTCTAGAACGTACAAAGGAGTACACGAGGTATCTCTACAGCGTACAAAGGAGTACAGAAGGTATCTCTACAGCGAACAAAGGAGTACAGAAGGTATCTCTACAGCGCACGAAGGAGTACAAAAGGTATCTCTACAGCGCACAAAGGAGTACAGAAGGTATCTCTACAGCGCACAAAGGAGTACAGGAAATATCTCTAGAACGTTCGAAGGAGTACACGAGGTATCTCTACAGCGTACAAAGGAGTACAGAAGGTATCTCTACAGCGCACAAAGGAGTACAGAAGGTATCTCTACAGCGCACAAAGGAGTACAGAAGGTATCTCTACAGCGCACAAAGGAGTACAGAAGGTAACCCTACAGCGCACAAAGGAGTACAGGAAATATCTCTAGAACGTACAAAGGAGTACACGAGGTATCTCTACAGCGCACAAAGGAGTACAGAAGGTATCTCTACAGCGCACAAAGGAGTACAGAAGGTATCTCTACAGCGCACAAAGGAGTACAGAAGGTATCTCTACAGCGCACAAAGGAGTACAGGAAATATCTCTAGAACGTACAAAGGAGTACACGAGGTATCTCTACAGCGTACAAAGGAGTACAGAAGGTATCTCTACAGCGCACAAAGGAGTACAGAAGGTATCTCTACAGCGCACAAAGGAGTACAGAAGGTATCTCTACAGCGCACAAAGGAGTACAGAAGGTATCTCTACAGCGCACAAAGGAGTACAGGAAATATCTCTAGAACGTACAAAGGAGTACACGAGGTATCTCTACAGCGTACAAAGGAGTACAGAAGGTATCTCTACAGCGCACAAAGGAGTACAGAAGGTATCTCTACAGCGCACAAAGGAGTACAGAAGGTATCTCTACAGCGCACAAAGGAGTACAGAAGGTATCTCTACAGCGCACAAAGTAGTACAGAAGGTATCTCTACAGCGCACAAAGGAGTACAGAAGGTATCTCTACTGCGCACAAAGGAGTACAGGAAATATCTCTAGAACGTACAAAGGAGTACACGAGGTATCTCTACAGCGTACAAAGGAGTACAGAAGGTATCTCTACAGCGCACAAAGGAGTACAGAAGGTATCTCTACAGCGTACAAAGGAGTACAGAAGGTATCTCTACAGCGCACAAAGGAGTACAGAAGGTATCTCTACAGCGCACAAAGGAGTACAGAAGGTATCTCTACAGCGCACAAAGGAGTACAGGAAATATCTCTAGAACGTACAAAGGAGTACACGAGGTATCTCTACAGCGTACAAAGTAGTACAGAAGGTATCTCTACAGCGTACAAAGGAGTACAGAAGGTATCTTTACAGCGCACAAAGGAGTACAGAAGGTATCTCTACAGCGCACAAAGGAGTACAGGAAATATCTCTAGAACGTACAAAGGAGTACACGAGGTATCTCTACAGCGTACAAAGGAGTACAGAAGGTATCTCTACAGCGCACAAAGGAGTACAGGAAATATCTCTAGAACGTACAAAGGAGTACACGAGGTATCTCTACAGCGTACAAAGGAGTACAGAAGGTATCTCTACAGCGCACAAAGGAGTACAGAAGGTATCTCTACACCGCACAAAGGAGTACAGAAGGTATCTCTACAGCGCACAAAGGAGTACAGAAGGTATCTCTACAGCGCACAAAGGAGTACAGGAAATATCTCTAGAACGTACAAAGGAGTACACGAGGTATCTCTAAAGCGTACAAAGGAGTACAGAAGGTATCTCTACAGCGCACAAAGGAGTACAGAAAGTATCTCTACAGCGCACAAAGGAGTACAGAAGGTATCTCTACAGCGCACAAAGGAGTACAGAAGGTATCTCTACAGCGCACAAAGGAGTACAGGAAATATCTCTAGAACGTACAAAGGAGTACACGAGGTATCTCTACAGCGTACAAAGGAGTACAGAAGGTATCTCTACAGCGTACAAAGGAGTACAGAAGGTATCTCTACAGCGCACAAAGGAGTACAGAAGGTATCTCTACAGCGCACAAAGGAGTACAGAAGGTATCTCTACAGCGCACAAAGGAGTACAGAAGGTATCTCCACAGCGCACAAAGAAGTACAGGAAATATCTCTAGAACGTACAAAGGAGTACACGAGGTATCTCTACAACGTACAAAGGAGTACAGAAGGTATCTCTACAGCGCACAAAGGAGTACAGAAGGTATCTCTACAGCGCACAAAGGAGTACAGAAGGTATCTCTACAGCGCACAGAGGAGTACAGAAGGTGTCTCTACAGCGCACAAAGGAGTACAGGAAATATCTCTAGAACGTACAAAGGAGTACACGAGGTATCTCTACAGCGTACAAAGCAGTACAGAAGGTATTTCTACAGCGCACAAAGGAGTACAGAAGGTATCTCTACAGCGCACAAAGGATTACAGGAAATATCTCTAGAACGTACAAAGGAGTACACGAGGTATCTCTACAGCGTACAAAGGAGTACATGAGGTATCTCTACAGCGCGCAAAGGAGTACAGAAGGTATCTCTACAGCGCACAAAGGAGTACAGAAGGTATCTCTACAGCGCACAAAGGAGTACAGAAGGTATCTCTACAGCGCACAAAGGAGTACAAAAGGTATCTCTACAGCGCACAAAGGAGTACAGAAGGTATCTCTACAGCGCACAAAGGAGTACAGAAGGTATCTCTAGAGCGCACAAAGGAGTACAGGAAATATCTCTAGAACGTACAAAGGAGTACACGAGGTATCTCTACAGCGTACAAAGGAGTACAGAAGGTATCTCTACAGCGCACAAAGGAGTACAGAAGGTATCTCTACAGCGCACAAAAGAGTACAGAAGGTATCTCTACAGCGCACAATAGAGTACAGAAGGTATCTCTACAGCGCACAAAGGAGTACAGAAGGTATCTCTACAGCGCACAAAGGAGTACAGAAGGTATATCTACAGCGCACAAAGGAGTACAGGAAATATCTCTAGAACGTACGAAGGAGTACACGAGGTATCTCTACAGCGTACAAAGGAGTACAGAAGGTATCTCTACAGCCCACAAAGGAGTACAGAAGGTATCTCTACAGCGCACAAAGGAGTACAGAAGGTATCTCTACAGCGCACAAAGGAGTACAGAAGGTATCTCTACAGCGCACAAAGGAGTACAGGAAATATCTCAAGAACATACAAAGGAGTACACGAGGTATCTCTACAGCGTACAAAGGAGTACAGAAGGTATCTCTACAGCGCACAAAGGAGTACAGAAGGTATCTCTACAGCGCACAAAGGAGTACAGAAGGTATCTCTACAGCGCACAAAGGAGTACAGAAGGTATCTCTACAGCGCACAAAGGAGTACAGAAGGTATCTCTACAGCGCACAAAGGAGTACAGAAGGTATCTCTACAGCGCACAAAGGAGTACAGGAAATATCTCTAGAACGTACAAAGGAGTACACGAGGTATCTTTACAGCGTACAAAGGAGTACAGAAGGTATCTCTACAGCGCACAAAGGAGTACAGAAGGTATCTCTACAGCGCACAAAGGAGTACAGAAGGTATCTCTACAGCGCACAAAGGAGTACAGAAGGTATCTCTACAGCGCACAAAGGAGTACAGAAGGTATCTCCACAGCGCACAAAGTTGTACAGAAGGTATCTCTACAGCGCACAAAGGAGTACAGAAGGTATCTCTACAGCGCACAAAGGAGTACAGGAAATATCTCTAGAACGTACAAAGGAGTACACGAGGTATCTCTACAGCGTACGAAGGAGTACAGAAGGTATCTCTACAGCGCACAAAGGAGTACAGAAGGTATCTCTACAGCGTACAAAGGAGTACAGAAGGTATCTCTACAGCGCACAAAGGAGTACAGAAGGTATCTCTACAGCGCACAAAGGAGTACAGAAGGTATCTCTACAGCGCACAAAGGAGTTCAGGAAATATCTCTAGAACGTACAAAGGAGTACACGAGGTATCTCTACAGCGTACAAAGAAGTACAGAAGGTATCTCTACAGCGCACAAAGGAGTACAGAAGGTATCTCTACAGCGCACAAAGGAGTACAGAAGGTATCTCTACAGCGCACAAAGGAGTACAGAAGGTATCTCTACAGCGCACAAAGGAGTACAAAAGGTATCTCTACAGCGCACAAAGGAGTACAGAAGGTATCTCTACAGCGCACAAAGGAGTACAGAAGGTATCTCTACAGCGCACAAAGGAGTACAGGAAATATCTCTAGAACGTACAAAGGAGTACACGAGGTATCTCTACAGCGTACAAAGGAGTACAGAAGGTATCTCTACAGCGCACAAAGGAGTACAGAAGGTATCTCTACAGCGCACAAAGGAGTACAGAAGGTATCTCTACAGCGCACAATGGAGTACAGAAGGTATCTCTACAGCGCACAAAGGAGTACAGAAGGTATCTCTACAGCGCACAAAGGAGTACAGAAGGTATATCTACAGCGCACAAAGGAGTACAGGAAATATCTCTAGAACGTACAAAGGAGTACACGAGGTATCTCTACAGCGTACAAAGGAGTACAGAAGGTATCTTTACAGCCCACAAAGGAGTACAGAAGGTATCACTACAGCGCACAAAGGAGTACAGAAGGTATCTCTACAGCGCACAAAGGAGTACAGAAGGTATCTCTACTGCGCACAAAGGAGTACAGGAAATATCTCAAGAACGTACAAAGGAGTACACGAGGTATCTCTACAGCGTACAAAGGAGTACAGAAGGTATCTCTACAGCGCACAAAGGAGTACAGAAGGTATCTCTACAGCGCACAAAGGAGTACAGAAGGTATCTCTACAGCGCACAAAGGAGTACAGAAGGTATCTCTACAGCGCACAGAGGAGTACAGAAGGTATCTCTACAGCGCACAAAGGAGTACAGGAAATATCTCTAGAACGTACAAAGGAGTACACGAGGTATCTCTACAGCGTACAATGGAGTACAGAAGGTATCTCTACAGCGCACAAAGGAGTACAGAAGGTATCTCTACAGCGCACAAAGGAGTACAGGAAATATCTCTAGAACGTACAAAGGAGTACACGAGGTATCTCTACAGCGTACAAAGGAGTACAGAAGGTATCTCTACAGCGCACAAAGGAGTACAGAAGGTATCTCTACAGCGCACAAAGGAGTAAAGAAGGTATCTCTACAGCGCACAAAGGAGTACAGAAGGTATCTCTACAGCGCACAAAGGAGTACAAAAGGTATCTCTACAGCGCACAAAGGAGTACAGAAGGTATCTCTACAGCGCACAAAGGAGTACAGAAGGTATCTCTACAGCGCACAAAGGAGTACAGGAAATATCTCTAGAACGTACAAAGGAGTACACGAGGTATCTCTACAGCGTACAAAGGAGTACAGAAGGTATCTCTACAGCGCACAAAGGAGTACAGAAGGTATCTCTACTGCGCACAAAGGAGTACAGAAGGTATCTCTACAGCGCACAATGGAGTACAGAAGGTATCTCTACAGCGCACTAAGGAGTACAGAAGGTATCTCTACAGCGCACAAAGGAGTACAGAAGGTATATCTACAGCGCACGAAGGAGTACAGGAAATATCTCTAGAACGTACAAAGGAGTACACGAGGTATCTCTACAGCGTACAAAGGAGTACAGAAGGTATCTCTACAGCCCACAAAGGAGTACAGAAGGTATCTCCACAGCGCACAAAGGAGTACAGAAGGTATCTCTACAGCGCACAAAGGAGTACAGAAGGTATCTCTACAGCGCACAAAGGAGTACAGGAAATATCTCAAGAACGTACAAAGGAGTACACGAGGTATCTCTACAGCGTACAAAGGAGTACAGAAGGTATCTCTACAGCGCACAAAGGAGTACAGAAGGTATCTCTACAGCGCACAAAGGAGTACAGAAGGTATCTCTACAGCGCACAAAGGAGTACAGAAGGTATCTCTACAGCGCACAAAGGAGTACAGAAGGTATCTCTACAGCGCAAAAAGGAGTACAGAAGGTATCTCTACAGCGCACAAAGGAGTACAGGAAATATCTCTAGAACGTACAAAGGAGTACACGAGGTATCTCTACAGCGTACAAAGGAGTATAGAAGGTATCTCTACAGCGCACAAAGGAGTACAGAAGGTATCTCTACAGCGCACAAAGGAGTACAGAAGGTATCTCTACAGTGCAGAAAGGACTACAGGAAATATCTCTAGAACGTACAAAGGAGTACACGAGGTATTTCTACAGCGTACAAAGGAGTACAGAAGGTATCTCTACAGCGCACAAAGGAGTACAGGAAATATCTCTAGAACGTACAAAGGAGTACAGAAGGTATCTCTACAGCGCACAAAGGAGTACAGAAGGTATCTCTACAGCGCACAAAGGAGTACAGAAGGTATCTCTACAGCGCACAAAGGAGTACAGAAGGTATCTCTACAGCGCACAAAGGAGTACAGGAAATATCTCTAGAACGTACAAAGGAGTACACGAGGTATCTCTACCGCGCACAAAGGAGAACAGAAGGTATCTCTACAGCGCACAAAGGAGTACAAAAGGTATCTCTACAGCGCACAAAGGAGTACAGAAGGTATCTCTACAGCGCACAAAGGAGTACAGAAGGTATCTCTACAGCGCACAAAGGAGTACAGGAAATATCTCTAGAACGTACAAAGGAGTACACGAGGTATCTCTACAGCGTACAAAGGAGTACAGAAGGTATCTCTACAGCGCACAAAGGAGTACAGAAGGTATCTCTACAGCGCACAAAAGAGTACAGAAGGTATCTCTACAGCGCACAATAGAGTACAGAAGGTATCTCTACAGCGCACAAAGGAGTACAGAAGGTATCTCTACAGCGCACAAAGGAGTACAGAAGGTATATCTACAGCGCACAAAGGAGTACAGGAAATATCTCTAGAACGTACGAAGGAGTACACGAGGTATCTCTACAGCGTACAAAGGAGTACAGAAGGTATCTCTACAGCCCACAAAGGAGTACAGAAGGTATCTCTACAGCGCACAAAGGAGTACAGAAGGTATCTCTACAGCGCACAAAGGAGTACAGAAGGTATCTCTACAGCGCACAAAGGAGTACAGGAAATATCTCAAGAACGTACAAAGGAGTACATGAGGTATCTCTACAGCGTACAAAGGAGTACAGAAGGTATCTCTACAGCGCACAAAGGAGTACAGAAGGTATCTCTACAGCGCACAAAGGAGTACAGAAGGTATCTCTACAGCGCACAAAGGAGTACAGAAGGTATCTCTACAGCGCACAAAGGAGTACAGAAGGTATCTCTACAGCGCACAAAGGAGTACAGAAGGTATCTCTACAGCGCACAAAGGAGTACAGGAAATATCTCTAGAACGTACAAAGGAGTACACGAGGTATCTTTACAGCGTACAAAGGAGTACAGAAGGTATCTCTACAGCGCACAAAGGAGTACAGAAGGTATCTCTACAGCGCACAAAGGAGTACAGAAGGTATCTCTACAGCGCACAAAGGAGTACAGAAGGTATCTCTACAGCGCACAAAGGAGTACAGAAGGTATCTCTACAGCGCACAAAGTAGTACAGAAGGTATCTCTACAGCGCACAAAGGAGTACAGAAGGTATCTCTACAGCGCACAAAGGAGTACAGGAAATATCTCTAGAACGTACAAAGGAGTACACGAGGTATCTCTACAGCGTACAAAGGAGTACAGAAGGTATCTCTACAGCGCACAAAGGAGTACAGAAGGTATCTCTACAGCGTACAAAGGAGTACAGAAGGTATCTCTACAGCGCACAAAGGAGTACAGAAGGTATCTCTACAGCGCACAAAGGAGTACAGAAGGTATCTCTACAGCGCACAAAGGAGTACAGGAAATATCTCTAGAACGTACAAAGGAGTACACGAGGTATCTCTACAGCGTACAAAGTAGTACAGAAGGTATCTCTACAGCGTACAAAGGAGTACAGAAGGTATCTCTACAGCGCACAAAGGAGTACAGAAGGTATCTCTACAGCGCACAAAGGAGTACAGGAAATATCTCTAGAACGTACAAAGGAGTACACGAGGTATCTCTACAGCGTACAAAGGAGTACAGAAGGTATCTCTACAGCGCACAAAGGAGTACAGGAAATATCTCTAGAACGTACAAAGGAGTACACGAGGTATCTCTACAGCGTACAAAGGAGTACAGAAGGTATCTCTACAGCGCACAAAGGAGTACAGAAGGTATCTCTACAGCGCACAAAGGAGTACAGAAGGTATCTCTACAGCGCACAAATGAGTACAGAAGGTATCTCTACAGCGCACAAAGGAGTACAGGAAATATCTCTAGAACGTACAAAGGAGTACACGAGGTATCTCTACAGCGTACAAAGGAGTACAGAAGGTATCTCTACAGCGCACAAAGGAGTACAGAAGGTATCTCTACAGCGCACAAAGGAGTACAGAAGGTATCTCTACAACGCACAAAGGAGTACAGAAGGTATCTCTACAGCGCACAAAGGAGTACAGGAAATGTCTCTAGAACGTACAAAGGAGTACACGAGGTATCTCTACAGCATACAAAGGAGTACAGAAGGTATCTCTACAGCGTACAAAGGAGTACAGAAGGTATCTCTACAGCGCACAAAGGAGTACAGAAGGTATCTCTACAGCGCACAAAGAAGTACAGAAGGTATCTCTACAGCGCACAAAGGAGTACAGAAGGTATCTCCACAGCGCACAAAGGAGTACAGGAAATATCTCTAGAACGTACAAAGGAGTACACGAGGTATCTCTACAGCGTACAAAGGAGTACAGAAGGTATCTCTACAGCGCACAAAGGAGTACAGAAGGTATCTCTACAGCGCACAAAGGAGTACAGAAGGTATCTCTACAGCGCACAGAGGAGTACAGAAGGTATCTCTACAGCGCACAAAGGAGTACAGGAAATATCTCTAGAACGTACAAAAGAGTACACGAGGTATCTCTACAGCGTACAATGGAGTACAGAAGGTATCTCTACAGCGCACAAAGGAGTACAGAAGGTATCTCTACAGCGCACAAAGGAGTTCAGGAAATATCTCTAGAACGTACAAAGGAGTACACGAGGTATCTCTACAGCGTACAAAGGAGTACAGAAGGTATCTCTACAGCGCACAAAGGAGTACAGAAGGTATCTCTACAGCGCACAAAGGAGTACAGAAGGTATCTCTACAGCGCACAAAGGAGTACAGAAGGTATCTCTACAGCGCACAAAGGAGTACAAAAGGTATCTCTACAGCGCACAAAGGAGTACAGAAGGTATCTCTACAGCGCACAAAGGAGTACAGAAGGTATCTCTACAGCGCACAAAGGAGTACAGGAAATATCTCTAGAACGTACAAAGGAGTACACGAGGTATCTCTACAGCGTACAAAGGAGTACAGAAGGTATCTCTACAGCGCACAAAGGAGTACAGAAGGTATCTCTACAGCGCACAAAGGAGTACAGAAGGTATCTCTACAGCGCACAATGGAGTACAGAAGGTATCTCTACAGCGCACAAAGGAGTACAGAAGGTATCTCTACAGCGCACAAAGGAGTACAGAAGGTATATCTACAGCGCACAAAGGAGTACAGGAAATATCTCTAGAACGTACAAAGGAGTACACGTGGTATCTCTACAGCGTACAAAGGAGTACAGAAGGTATCTTTACAGCCCACAAAGGAGTACAGAAGGTATCTCTACAGCGCACAAAGGAGTACAGAAGGTATCTCTACAGCGCACAAAGGAGTACAAAAGGTATCTCTACTGCGCACAAAGGAGTACAGGAAATATCTCAAGAACGTACAAAGGAGTACACGAGGTATCTCTACAGCGTACAAAGGAGTACAGAAGGTATCTCTACAGCGCACAAAGGAGTACAGAAGGTATCTCTACAGCGCACAAAGAAGTACAGAAGGTATCTCTACAGCGCACAAAGGAGTACAGAAGGTATCTCTACAGCGCACAGAGGAGTACAGAAGGTATCTCTACAGCGCACAAAGGAGTACAGGAAATATCTCTAGAACGTACAAAGGAGTACACGAGGTATCTCTACAGCGTACAATGGAGTACAGAAGGTATCTCTACAGCGCACAAAGGAGTACAGAAGGTATCTCTACAGCGCACAAAGGAGTACAGGAAATATCTCTAGAACGTACAAAGGAGTACACGAGGTATCTCTACAGCGTACAAAGGAGTACAGAAGGTATCTCTACAGCGCACAAAGGAGTACAGAAGGTATCTCTACAGCGCACAAAGGAGTACAGAAGGTATCTCTACAGCGCACAAAGGAGTACAGAAGGTATCTCTACAGCGCACAAAGGAGTACAAAAGGTATCTCTACAGCGCACAAAGGAGTACAGAAGGTATCTCTACAGCGCACAAAGGAGTACAGAAGGTATCTCTACAGCGCACAAAGGAGTACAGGAAATATCTCTAGAACGTACAAAGGAGTACACGAGGTATCTCTACAGCGTACAAAGGAGTACAGAAGGTATCTCTACAGCGCACAAAGGAGTACAGAAGGTATCTCTACTGCGCACAAAGGAGTACAGAAGGTATCTCTACAGCGCACAATGGAGTACAGAAGGTATCTCTACAGCGCACAAAGGAGTACAGAAGGTATCTCTACAGCGCACAAAGGAGTACAGAAGGTATATCTACAGCGCACAAAGGAGTACAGGAAATATCTCTAGAACGTACAAAGGAGTACACGAGGTATCTCTACAGCGTACAAAGGAGTACAGAAGGTATCTCTACAGCCCACAAAGGAGTACAGAAGGTATCTCTACAGCGCACAAAGGAGTACAGAAGGTATCTCTACAGCGCACAAAGGAGTACAGAAGGTATCTCTACAGCGCACAAAGGAGTACAGGAAAAATCTCAAGAACGTACAAAGGAGTACACGAGGTATCTCTACAGCGTACAAAGGAGTACAGAAGGTATCTCTACAGCGCACAAAGGAGTACAGAAGGTATCTCTACAGCGCACAAAGGAGTACAGAAGGTATCTCTACAGCGCACAAAGGAGTACAGAAGGTATCTCTACAGCGCACAAGGGAGTACAGAAGGTATCTCTACAGCGCACAAAGGAGTACAGAAGGTATCTCTCCAGCGCACAAAGGAGTACAGGAAATATCTCTAGAACGTACAAAGGAGTACACGAGGTATCTCTACAGCGTACAAAGGAGTACAGAAGGTATCTCTACAGCGCACAAAGGAGTACAGAAGGTATCTCTACAGCGCACAAAGGAGTACAGAAGGTATCTCTACAGCGCACAAAGGAGTACAGAAGGTATCTCTACAGCGCAAAAAGGAGTACAGAAGGTATCTCTACAGCGCACAAAGGAGTACAGGAAATATCTCTAGAACGTACAAAGGAGTACACGAGGTATCTCTACAGCGTACAAAGGAGTACAGAAGGTGTCTCTACAGCTCACAAAGGAGTACAGAAGGTATCTCTACAGCGTACAAAGGATTACAGAAGGTATCTCTACAGCGCACAAAGGAGTACAGAAGGTATCTCTACAGCGCACAAAGGAGTACAGAAGGTATCTCTACAGCGCACAAAGGAGTACAGGAAATATCTCTAGAACGTACAAAGGAGTACACGAGGTATCTCTACAGCGTACAAAGGAGTACAGAAGGTATCTCTACAGCGCACAAAGGAGTACAGAAGGTATCTCTACAGCGCACAAAGGAGTACAGAAGGTATCTCTACAGCGCACAAAGGAGTACAGGAAATATCTCTAGAACGTACAAAGGAGTACACGAGGTATCTCTACAGCGTGCAAAGGAGTACAGAAGGTATCTCTACAGCGCACAAAGGAGTACAGGAAATATCTCTAGAACGTACAAAGGAGAACAGAAGGTATCTCTACAGCGCACAAAGAAGTACAGAAGGTATCTCTACGGCGCACAAAGGAGTACAGAAGGTATCTCTACAGCGCACAAAGGAGTACAGAAGGTATCTCTACAGCGCACAAAGGAGTACAGGAAATATCTCTAGAACGTACAAAGGAGTACACGAGGTATCTCTACAGCGTACAAAGGAGTACAGAAGGTATCTCTACAGCGCACAAAGGAGTACAGAAGGTATCTCTACAGCGCACAAAGGAGTACAGAAGGTATCTCTACAGCGCACAAAGGAGTACAGAAGGTATCTCTACAGCGCACAAAGGAGTACAGGAAATATCTCTAGAACGTACAAAGGAGTACACGAGGTATCTCTACAGCGTACAAAGGAGTACAGAAGGTATCTCTACAGCGCACGAAGGAGTACAGAAGGTATCTCTACAGCGCACAAAGGAGTACAGAAGGTATCTCTACAGCGCACAAAGGAGTACAGAAGGTATCTCTACAGCGCACAAAGGAGTACAGGAAATATCTCTAGAACGTACAAAGGAGTACACGAGGTATCTCTACAGCGTACAAAGGAGTACAGAAGGTATCTCTACAGCGCACAAAGGAGTACAGAAGGTATCTCTAGAGCGCACAAAGGAGTACAGAAGGTATCTCTACAGCGCACAAAGGAGTACAGAAGGTATCTCTACAGCGCACAAAGGAGTACAGAAGGTATCTCTACAGCGCACAAAGGAGTACAGAAGGTATCTCTACAGCGCACAAAGGAGTACAGGAAATACCTCTAGAAAGTACAAAGGAGTACACGAGGTATCTCTACAGCGTACAAAGGAGTACAGAAGGTATCTCTACAGCGCACAAAGGAGTACAGAAGGTATCTCTACAGCGTACAAATGAGTACAGGAGGTATCTCTACAGCGCACAAAGGAGTACAGAAGGTATCTCTACAGCGCACAAAGGAGTACAGGAAATATCTCTAGAACGTACAAAGGAGTACACGAGGTAACTCTACAGTGTACAAAGGAGTACAGAAGGTATCTCTACAGCGCACAAAAGAGTACAGAAGGTATCTCTACAGCGCACAAAGGAGTACAGAAGGTATCTCTACAGCGCACAAAGGAGTACAGGAAATATCTCTAGAACGTACAAAGGAGTACACGAGGTATCTCTACAGCGTACAAAGGAGTACAGAAGGTATCTCTACAGCGCACAAAGGAGTACAGGAAATATCTCTAAAACGTACAAAGGAGTACAGAAGGTATCTCTACAGCGTACAAAGGAGTACAGAAGGTATCTCTACAGCGCACAAAGGAGTACAGAAGGTATCTCTACAGCGCACAAAGGAGTACAGAAGGTATCTCTACAGCGCACAAAGGAGTACAGGAAATATCTCTAGAACGTACAAAGGAGTACACGAGGTATCTCTACAGCGTACAAAGGAGTACAGAAGGTATCTCTACAGCGCACAAAGGAGTACAGAAGGTATCTCTACAGCGCACAAAGGAGTACAGAAGGTATCTCTACAGCGCACAAAGGAGTACAGAAGGTATCTCTACAGCGCACAAAGGAGTACAGGAAATATCTCTAGAACGTACAAAGGAGTACACGAGGTATCTCTACAGCGTACAAAGGAGTACAGAAGGTATCTCTACAGCGCACAAAGGAGTACAGAAGGTATCTCTACAGCGCACAAAGGAGTACAGAAGGTATCTCTACAGCGCACAAAGGAGTACAGAAGGTATCTCTACAGCGCACAAAGGAGTATAGGAGATATCTCTAGAACGTACAAAGGAGTACACGAGGTATCTCTACAGCGCACAAAGGAGTACAGAAGGTATCCTTCAGCGCACAAAGGAGTACAGAAGGTATCTCTACAGTGCACAAAGGAGTACAGAAGGTATTTCAACAGCGCACAAAGGAGTACAGAAGGTATCTCTACAGCGCACAAAGGAGTACAGAAGGTATCTCTACAGCGCACAAAGGAGTACAGAAGGTATCTCTACAGCGCACAAAGGAGTACAGAAGGTATCTCTACAGCGCACAAAGGAGTACAGGAAATATCTCTAGAACGTACAAAGGAGTACACGAGGTATCTCTACAGCGTACAAAGGAGTACAGAAGGTATCTCTACAGCGCACAAAGGAGTACAGAAGGTATCTCTACAGCGCACAAAGGAGTACAGAAGGTATCTCTACAGCGCACAATGGAGTACAGAAGGTATCTCTACAGCGCACAAAGGAGTACAGAAGGTATCTCTACAGCGCACAAAGGAGTACAGAAGGTATCTCTACAGCGCACAAAGGAGTACAGGAAATATCTCTAGAACGTACAAAGGAGTACACGAGGTACCTCTACAGCGTACAAAGGAGTACAGAAGGTATCTCTACAGCGCACAAAGGAGTACAGAAGGTATCTCTACAGCGCACAAAGGAGTACAGAAGGTATCTCTACAGCGCACAAAGGAGTACAGGAAATATCTCTAGAACGTACAATGGAGTACACGAGGTATCTCTACAGCGTACAAAGTAGTACAGAAGGTATCTCTACAGCGCACAAAGGAGTACAGAAGGTATCTCTACAGCGCACAAAGGAGTACAGAAGGTATCTCTACAGCGCACAAAGGAGTACAGAAGGTATCTCTACAGCGCACAAAGGAGTACAGGGAATATCTCTAGAACGTACAAAGGAGTACACGAGGTATCTCTACAGCGTACAAAGGAGTACAGAAGGTATCTCTACAGCGCACAAAGGAGTACAGAAGGTATCTCTACAGCGCACAAAGGAGTACAGAAGGTATCTCTACAGCGCACAAAGGAGTACAGAAGGTATCTCTACAGCGCACAAAGGAGTACAGAAGGTATCTCTACAGCGCACAAAGGAGTACAGAAGGTATCTCTACAGCGCACAAAGGAGTACAGGAAATATCTCTAGAACGTACAAAGGAGTACACGAGGTATCTCTACAGCGTACAAAGGAGTACAGAAGGTATATCTACAGCGCACAAAGGAGTACAGAAGGTATCTCTACAGCGTACAATGGAGTACAGAAGGTATCTCTACAGCGCACAAAGGAGTACAGAAGGTATCTCTACAGCGCAAAAAGGAGTACAGAAGGTATCTCTACAGCGCACAAAGGAGTACAGGAAATATCTCTAGAACGTACAAAGGAGTACACGAGGTATCTCTACAGCGTACAAAGGAGTATAGAAGGTATCTCTACAGCGCACAAAGGAGTACAGAAGGTATCTCTACAGCGCACAAAGGAGTACAGAAGGTATCTCTACAGCGCACAAAGGAGTACAGGAAATATCTCTAGAACGTACAAAGGAGTACACGAGGTATTTCTACAGCGTACAAAGGAGTACAGAAGGTATCTCTACAGCGCACAAAGGAGTACAGGAAATATCTCTAGAACGTACAAAGGAGTACAGAATGTATCTCTACAGCGCACAAAGGAGTACAGAAGGTATCTCTACAGCGCACAAAGGAGTACAGAAGGTATCTCTACAGCGCACAAAGGAGTACAGAAGGTATCTCTACAGCGCACAAAGGAGTACAGGAAATATCTCTAGAACGTACAAAGGAGTACACGAGGTATCTCTACAGCGTACAAAGGAGTACAGAAGGTATCTCTACAGCGCACAAAGGAGTACAGAAGGTATCTCTACAGCGCACAAAGGAGTACAGAAGGTATCTCTACAGCGCACAAAGGAGTACAGAAGGTATCTCTACAGCGCACAAAGGAGTACAGGAAATATCTCTAGAACTTACAAAGGAGTACACGAGGTATCTCTACAGCGTACAAAGAAGTACAGAAGGTATCTCTACAGCGCACAAAGGAGTACAGGAAATATCTCTAGAACGTACAAAGGAGTACAGAAGGTATCTCTACAGCGCACAAAGGAGTACAGAAGGTATCTCTACAGCGCACAAAGGAGTACAGAAGGTATCTCTACAGCGCACAAAGGAGTACAGAAGGTATCTCTACAGCGCACAAAGGAGTACAGGAAATATCTCTAGAACGTACAAAGGAGTACACGAGGTATCTCTACAGCGTACAAAGGAGTACAGAAGGTATCTCTACAGCGCACAAAGGAGTACAGAAGGTATCTCTACAGCGAACAAAGGGGTACAGAAGGTATCTCTACAGCGCACAAAGGAGTACAGAAGGTATCTCTACAGCGCACAAAGGAGTACAGGAAATATCTCTAGAACGTACAAAGGAGTACACGAGGTATCTCTACAGCGTACAAAGGAGTACAGAAGGTATCTCTACAGCGCTCAAAGAGTACAGAAGGTATCTCTACAGCGCACAAAGGAGTACAGAAGGTATCTCTACAGCGCACAAAGGAGTACAGAAGGTATCTCTACAGCGCACAAAGGAGTACAGGAAATATCTCTAGAACGTACAAAGGAGTACACGAGGTAACTCTACAGCGTAAAAAGGAGTACAGATGGTATCTCTACAGCGCACAAAGGAGTAAAGAAGGTATCTCTACAGCGCACAAAGGAGTACAGAAGGTATCTCTACAGCGCACAAAGGAGTAAAGAAGGTATCTCTACAGCGCACAAAGGAGTACAGGAAATATCTCTAGAACGTACAAAGGAGTACACGAGGTATCTCTACAGCGTACAAAGGAGTACAGAAGGTATCTCTACAGCGCACAAAGGAGTACAGAAGGTATCTCTACAGCGCACAAAGGAGTACAGAAGGTATCTCTACAGCGCACAAAGGAGTACAGAAGGTATCTCTACAGCGCACAATGGAGTACAGAAGGTATCTCTACAGCGCACTAAGGAGTACAGAAGGTATCTCTACAGCGCACAAAGGAGTACAGAAGGTATATCTACAGCGCACGAAGGAGTACAGGAAATATCTCTAGAACGTACAAAGGAGTACACGAGGTATCTCTACAGCGTACAAAGGAGTACAGAAGGTATCTCTACAGCCCACAAAGGAGTACAGAAGGTATCTCCACAGCGCACAAAGGAGTACAGAAGGTATCTCTACAGCGCACAAAGGAGTACAGAAGGTATCTCTACAGCGCACAAAGGAGTACAGGAAATATCTCAAGAACGTACAAAGGAGTACACGAGGTATCTCTACAGCGTACAAAGGAGTACAGAAGGTATCTCTACAGCGCACAAAGGAGTACAGAAGGTATCTCTACAGCGCACAAAGGAGTACAGAAGGTATCTCTACAGCGCACAAAGGAGTACAGAAGGTATCTCTACAGCGCACAAAGGAGTACAGAAGGTATCTCTACAGCGCAAAAAGGAGTACAGAAGGTATCTCTACAGCGCACAAAGGAGTACAGGAAATATCTCTAGAACGTACAAAGGAGTACACGAGGTATCTCTACAGCGTACAAAGGAGTATAGAAGGTATCTCTACAGCGCACAAAGGAGTACAGAAGGTATCTCTACAGCGCACAAAGGAGTACAGAAGGTATCTCTACAGTGCAGAAAGGACTACAGGAAATATCTCTAGAACGTACAAAGGAGTACACGAGGTATTTCTACAGCGTACAAAGGAGTACAGAAGGTATCTCTACAGCGCACAAAGGAGTACAGGAAATATCTCTAGAACGTACAAAGGAGTACAGAAGGTATCTCTACAGCGCACAAAGGAGTACAGAAGGTATCTCTACAGCGCACAAAGGAGTACAGAAGGTATCTCTACAGCGCACAAAGGAGTACAGAAGGTATCTCTACAGCGCACAAAGGAGTACAGGAAATATCTCTAGAACGTACAAAGGAGTACACGAGGTATCTCTACCGCGCACAAAGGAGAACAGAAGGTATCTCTACAGCGCACAAAGGAGTACAAAAGGTATCTCTACAGCGCACAAAGGAGTACAGAAGGTATCTCTACAGCGCACAAAGGAGTACAGAAGGTATCTCTACAGCGCACAAAGGAGTACAGGAAATATCTCTAGAACGTACAAAGGAGTACACGAGGTATCTCTACAGCGTACAAAGGAGTACAGAAGGTATCTCTACAGCGCACAAAGGAGTACAGAAGGTATCTCTACAGCGCACAAAAGAGTACAGAAGGTATCTCTACAGCGCACAATAGAGTACAGAAGGTATCTCTACAGCGCACAAAGGAGTACAGAAGGTATCTCTACAGCGCACAAAGGAGTACAGAAGGTATATCTACAGCGCACAAAGGAGTACAGGAAATATCTCTAGAACGTACGAAGGAGTACACGAGGTATCTCTACAGCGTACAAAGGAGTACAGAAGGTATCTCTACAGCCCACAAAGGAGTACAGAAGGTATCTCTACAGCGCACAAAGGAGTACAGAAGGTATCTCTACAGCGCACAAAGGAGTACAGAAGGTATCTCTACAGCGCACAAAGGAGTACAGGAAATATCTCAAGAACGTACAAAGGAGTACATGAGGTATCTCTACAGCGTACAAAGGAGTACAGAAGGTATCTCTACAGCGCACAAAGGAGTACAGAAGGTATCTCTACAGCGCACAAAGGAGTACAGAAGGTATCTCTACAGCGCACAAAGGAGTACAGAAGGTATCTCTACAGCGCACAAAGGAGTACAGAAGGTATCTCTACAGCGCACAAAGGAGTACAGAAGGTATCTCTACAGCGCACAAAGGAGTACAGGAAATATCTCTAGAACGTACAAAGGAGTACACGAGGTATCTTTACAGCGTACAAAGGAGTACAGAAGGTATCTCTACAGCGCACAAAGGAGTACAGAAGGTATCTCTACAGCGCACAAAGGAGTACAGAAGGTATCTCTACAGCGCACAAAGGAGTACAGAAGGTATCTCTACAGCGCACAAAGGAGTACAGAAGGTATCTCTACAGCGCACAAAGTAGTACAGAAGGTATCTCTACAGCGCACAAAGGAGTACAGAAGGTATCTCTACAGCGCACAAAGGAGTACAGGAAATATCTCTAGAACGTACAAAGGAGTACACGAGGTATCTCTACAGCGTACAAAGGAGTACAGAAGGTATCTCTACAGCGCACAAAGGAGTACAGAAGGTATCTCTACAGCGTACAAAGGAGTACAGAAGGTATCTCTACAGCGCACAAAGGAGTACAGAAGGTATCTCTACAGCGCACAAAGGAGTACAGAAGGTATCTCTACAGCGCACAAAGGAGTACAGGAAATATCTCTAGAACGTACAAAGGAGTACACGAGGTATCTCTACAGCGTACAAAGTAGTACAGAAGGTATCTCTACAGCGTACAAAGGAGTACAGAAGGTATCTCTACAGCGCACAAAGGAGTACAGAAGGTATCTCTACAGCGCACAAAGGAGTACAGGAAATATCTCTAGAACGTACAAAGGAGTACACGAGGTATCTCTACAGCGTACAAAGGAGTACAGAAGGTATCTCTACAGCGCACAAAGGAGTACAGGAAATATCTCTAGAACGTACAAAGGAGTACACGAGGTATCTCTACAGCGTACAAAGGAGTACAGAAGGTATCTCTACAGCGCACAAAGGAGTACAGAAGGTATCTCTACAGCGCACAAAGGAGTACAGAAGGTATCTCTACAGCGCACAAATGAGTACAGAAGGTATCTCTACAGCGCACAAAGGAGTACAGGAAATATCTCTAGAACGTACAAAGGAGTACACGAGGTATCTCTACAGCGTACAAAGGAGTACAGAAGGTATCTCTACAGCGCACAAAGGAGTACAGAAGGTATCTCTACAGCGCACAAAGGAGTACAGAAGGTATCTCTACAACGCACAAAGGAGTACAGAAGGTATCTCTACAGCGCACAAAGGAGTACAGGAAATGTCTCTAGAACGTACAAAGGAGTACACGAGGTATCTCTACAGCATACAAAGGAGTACAGAAGGTATCTCTACAGCGTACAAAGGAGTACAGAAGGTATCTCTACAGCGCACAAAGGAGTACAGAAGGTATCTCTACAGCGCACAAAGAAGTACAGAAGGTATCTCTACAGCGCACAAAGGAGTACAGAAGGTATCTCCACAGCGCACAAAGGAGTACAGGAAATATCTCTAGAACGTACAAAGGAGTACACGAGGTATCTCTACAGCGTACAAAGGAGTACAGAAGGTATCTCTACAGCGCACAAAGGAGTACAGAAGGTATCTCTACAGCGCACAAAGGAGTACAGAAGGTATCTCTACAGCGCACAGAGGAGTACAGAAGGTATCTCTACAGCGCACAAAGGAGTACAGGAAATATCTCTAGAACGTACAAAAGAGTACACGAGGTATCTCTACAGCGTACAATGGAGTACAGAAGGTATCTCTACAGCGCACAAAGGAGTACAGAAGGTATCTCTACAGCGCACAAAGGAGTTCAGGAAATATCTCTAGAACGTACAAAGGAGTACACGAGGTATCTCTACAGCGTACAAAGGAGTACAGAAGGTATCTCTACAGCGCACAAAGGAGTACAGAAGGTATCTCTACAGCGCACAAAGGAGTACAGAAGGTATCTCTACAGCGCACAAAGGAGTACAGAAGGTATCTCTACAGCGCACAAAGGAGTACAAAAGGTATCTCTACAGCGCACAAAGGAGTACAGAAGGTATCTCTACAGCGCACAAAGGAGTACAGAAGGTATCTCTACAGCGCACAAAGGAGTACAGGAAATATCTCTAGAACGTACAAAGGAGTACACGAGGTATCTCTACAGCGTACAAAGGAGTACAGAAGGTATCTCTACAGCGCACAAAGGAGTACAGAAGGTATCTCTACAGCGCACAAAGGAGTACAGAAGGTATCTCTACAGCGCACAATGGAGTACAGAAGGTATCTCTACAGCGCACAAAGGAGTACAGAAGGTATCTCTACAGCGCACAAAGGAGTACAGAAGGTATATCTACAGCGCACAAAGGAGTACAGGAAATATCTCTAGAACGTACAAAGGAGTACACGTGGTATCTCTACAGCGTACAAAGGAGTACAGAAGGTATCTTTACAGCCCACAAAGGAGTACAGAAGGTATCTCTACAGCGCACAAAGGAGTACAGAAGGTATCTCTACAGCGCACAAAGGAGTACAAAAGGTATCTCTACTGCGCACAAAGGAGTACAGGAAATATCTCAAGAACGTACAAAGGAGTACACGAGGTATCTCTACAGCGTACAAAGGAGTACAGAAGGTATCTCTACAGCGCACAAAGGAGTACAGAAGGTATCTCTACAGCGCACAAAGAAGTACAGAAGGTATCTCTACAGCGCACAAAGGAGTACAGAAGGTATCTCTACAGCGCACAGAGGAGTACAGAAGGTATCTCTACAGCGCACAAAGGAGTACAGGAAATATCTCTAGAACGTACAAAGGAGTACACGAGGTATCTCTACAGCGTACAATGGAGTACAGAAGGTATCTCTACAGCGCACAAAGGAGTACAGAAGGTATCTCTACAGCGCACAAAGGAGTACAGGAAATATCTCTAGAACGTACAAAGGAGTACACGAGGTATCTCTACAGCGTACAAAGGAGTACAGAAGGTATCTCTACAGCGCACAAAGGAGTACAGAAGGTATCTCTACAGCGCACAAAGGAGTACAGAAGGTATCTCTACAGCGCACAAAGGAGTACAGAAGGTATCTCTACAGCGCACAAAGGAGTACAAAAGGTATCTCTACAGCGCACAAAGGAGTACAGAAGGTATCTCTACAGCGCACAAAGGAGTACAGAAGGTATCTCTACAGCGCACAAAGGAGTACAGGAAATATCTCTAGAACGTACAAAGGAGTACACGAGGTATCTCTACAGCGTACAAAGGAGTACAGAAGGTATCTCTACAGCGCACAAAGGAGTACAGAAGGTATCTCTACTGCGCACAAAGGAGTACAGAAGGTATCTCTACAGCGCACAATGGAGTACAGAAGGTATCTCTACAGCGCACAAAGGAGTACAGAAGGTATCTCTACAGCGCACAAAGGAGTACAGAAGGTATATCTACAGCGCACAAAGGAGTACAGGAAATATCTCTAGAACGTACAAAGGAGTACACGAGGTATCTCTACAGCGTACAAAGGAGTACAGAAGGTATCTCTACAGCCCACAAAGGAGTACAGAAGGTATCTCTACAGCGCACAAAGGAGTACAGAAGGTATCTCTACAGCGCACAAAGGAGTACAGAAGGTATCTCTACAGCGCACAAAGGAGTACAGGAAAAATCTCAAGAACGTACAAAGGAGTACACGAGGTATCTCTACAGCGTACAAAGGAGTACAGAAGGTATCTCTACAGCGCACAAAGGAGTACAGAAGGTATCTCTACAGCGCACAAAGGAGTACAGAAGGTATCTCTACAGCGCACAAAGGAGTACAGAAGGTATCTCTACAGCGCACAAGGGAGTACAGAAGGTATCTCTACAGCGCACAAAGGAGTACAGAAGGTATCTCTCCAGCGCACAAAGGAGTACAGGAAATATCTCTAGAACGTACAAAGGAGTACACGAGGTATCTCTACAGCGTACAAAGGAGTACAGAAGGTATCTCTACAGCGCACAAAGGAGTACAGAAGGTATCTCTACAGCGCACAAAGGAGTACAGAAGGTATCTCTACAGCGCACAAAGGAGTACAGAAGGTATCTCTACAGCGCAAAAAGGAGTACAGAAGGTATCTCTACAGCGCACAAAGGAGTACAGGAAATATCTCTAGAACGTACAAAGGAGTACACGAGGTATCTCTACAGCGTACAAAGGAGTACAGAAGGTGTCTCTACAGCTCACAAAGGAGTACAGAAGGTATCTCTACAGCGTACAAAGGATTACAGAAGGTATCTCTACAGCGCACAAAGGAGTACAGAAGGTATCTCTACAGCGCACAAAGGAGTACAGAAGGTATCTCTACAGCGCACAAAGGAGTACAGGAAATATCTCTAGAACGTACAAAGGAGTACACGAGGTATCTCTACAGCGTACAAAGGAGTACAGAAGGTATCTCTACAGCGCACAAAGGAGTACAGAAGGTATCTCTACAGCGCACAAAGGAGTACAGAAGGTATCTCTACAGCGCACAAAGGAGTACAGGAAATATCTCTAGAACGTACAAAGGAGTACACGAGGTATCTCTACAGCGTGCAAAGGAGTACAGAAGGTATCTCTACAGCGCACAAAGGAGTACAGGAAATATCTCTAGAACGTACAAAGGAGAACAGAAGGTATCTCTACAGCGCACAAAGAAGTACAGAAGGTATCTCTACGGCGCACAAAGGAGTACAGAAGGTATCTCTACAGCGCACAAAGGAGTACAGAAGGTATCTCTACAGCGCACAAAGGAGTACAGGAAATATCTCTAGAACGTACAAAGGAGTACACGAGGTATCTCTACAGCGTACAAAGGAGTACAGAAGGTATCTCTACAGCGCACAAAGGAGTACAGAAGGTATCTCTACAGCGCACAAAGGAGTACAGAAGGTATCTCTACAGCGCACAAAGGAGTACAGAAGGTATCTCTACAGCGCAGAAAGGAGTACAGGAAATATCTCTAGAACGTACAAAGGAGTACACGAGGTATCTCTACAGCGTACAAAGGAGTACAGAAGGTATCTCTACAGCGCACGAAGGAGTACAGAAGGTATCTCTACAGCGCACAAAGGAGTACAGAAGGTATCTCTACAGCGCACAAAGGAGTACAGAAGGTATCTCTACAGCGCACAAAGGAGTACAGGAAATATCTCTAGAACGTACAAAGGAGTACACGAGGTATCTCTACAGCGTACAAAGGAGTACAGAAGGTATCTCTACAGCGCACAAAGGAGTACAGAAGGTATCTCTAGAGCGCACAAAGGAGTACAGAAGGTATCTCTACAGCGCACAAAGGAGTACAGAAGGTATCTCTACAGCGCACAAAGGAGTACAGAAGGTATCTCTACAGCGCACAAAGGAGTACAGAAGGTATCTCTACAGCGCACAAAGGAGTACAGGAAATACCTCTAGAAAGTACAAAGGAGTACACGAGGTATCTCTACAGCGTACAAAGGAGTACAGAAGGTATCTCTACAGCGCACAAAGGAGTACAGAAGGTATCTCTACAGCGTACAAATGAGTACAGGAGGTATCTCTACAGCGCACAAAGGAGTACAGAAGGTATCTCTACAGCGCACAAAGGAGTACAGGAAATATCTCTAGAACGTACAAAGGAGTACACGAGGTAACTCTACAGTGTACAAAGGAGTACAGAAGGTATCTCTACAGCGCACAAAAGAGTACAGAAGGTATCTCTACAGCGCACAAAGGAGTACAGAAGGTATCTCTACAGCGCACAAAGGAGTACAGGAAATATCTCTAGAACGTACAAAGGAGTACACGAGGTATCTCTACAGCGTACAAAGGAGTACAGAAGGTATCTCTACAGCGCACAAAGGAGTACAGGAAATATCTCTAAAACGTACAAAGGAGTACAGAAGGTATCTCTACAGCGTACAAAGGAGTACAGAAGGTATCTCTACAGCGCACAAAGGAGTACAGAAGGTATCTCTACAGCGCACAAAGGAGTACAGAAGGTATCTCTACAGCGCACAAAGGAGTACAGGAAATATCTCTAGAACGTACAAAGGAGTACACGAGGTATCTCTACAGCGTACAAAGGAGTACAGAAGGTATCTCTACAGCGCACAAAGGAGTACAGAAGGTATCTCTACAGCGCACAAAGGAGTACAGAAGGTATCTCTACAGCGCACAAAGGAGTACAGAAGGTATCTCTACAGCGCACAAAGGAGTACAGGAAATATCTCTAGAACGTACAAAGGAGTACACGAGGTATCTCTACAGCGTACAAAGGAGTACAGAAGGTATCTCTACAGCGCACAAAGGAGTACAGAAGGTATCTCTACAGCGCACAAAGGAGTACAGAAGGTATCTCTACAGCGCACAAAGGAGTACAGAAGGTATCTCTACAGCGCACAAAGGAGTATAGGAGATATCTCTAGAACGTACAAAGGAGTACACGAGGTATCTCTACAGCGCACAAAGGAGTACAGAAGGTATCCTTCAGCGCACAAAGGAGTACAGAAGGTATCTCTACAGTGCACAAAGGAGTACAGAAGGTATTTCAACAGCGCACAAAGGAGTACAGAAGGTATCTCTACAGCGCACAAAGGAGTACAGAAGGTATCTCTACAGCGCACAAAGGAGTACAGAAGGTATCTCTACAGCGCACAAAGGAGTACAGAAGGTATCTCTACAGCGCACAAAGGAGTACAGGAAATATCTCTAGAACGTACAAAGGAGTACACGAGGTATCTCTACAGCGTACAAAGGAGTACAGAAGGTATCTCTACAGCGCACAAAGGAGTACAGAAGGTATCTCTACAGCGCACAAAGGAGTACAGAAGGTATCTCTACAGCGCACAATGGAGTACAGAAGGTATCTCTACAGCGCACAAAGGAGTACAGAAGGTATCTCTACAGCGCACAAAGGAGTACAGAAGGTATCTCTACAGCGCACAAAGGAGTACAGGAAATATCTCTAGAACGTACAAAGGAGTACACGAGGTACCTCTACAGCGTACAAAGGAGTACAGAAGGTATCTCTACAGCGCACAAAGGAGTACAGAAGGTATCTCTACAGCGCACAAAGGAGTACAGAAGGTATCTCTACAGCGCACAAAGGAGTACAGGAAATATCTCTAGAACGTACAATGGAGTACACGAGGTATCTCTACAGCGTACAAAGTAGTACAGAAGGTATCTCTACAGCGCACAAAGGAGTACAGAAGGTATCTCTACAGCGCACAAAGGAGTACAGAAGGTATCTCTACAGCGCACAAAGGAGTACAGAAGGTATCTCTACAGCGCACAAAGGAGTACAGGGAATATCTCTAGAACGTACAAAGGAGTACACGAGGTATCTCTACAGCGTACAAAGGAGTACAGAAGGTATCTCTACAGCGCACAAAGGAGTACAGAAGGTATCTCTACAGCGCACAAAGGAGTACAGAAGGTATCTCTACAGCGCACAAAGGAGTACAGAAGGTATCTCTACAGCGCACAAAGGAGTACAGAAGGTATCTCTACAGCGCACAAAGGAGTACAGAAGGTATCTCTACAGCGCACAAAGGAGTACAGGAAATATCTCTAGAACGTACAAAGGAGTACACGAGGTATCTCTACAGCGTACAAAGGAGTACAGAAGGTATATCTACAGCGCACAAAGGAGTACAGAAGGTATCTCTACAGCGTACAATGGAGTACAGAAGGTATCTCTACAGCGCACAAAGGAGTACAGAAGGTATCTCTACAGCGCAAAAAGGAGTACAGAAGGTATCTCTACAGCGCACAAAGGAGTACAGGAAATATCTCTAGAACGTACAAAGGAGTACACGAGGTATCTCTACAGCGTACAAAGGAGTATAGAAGGTATCTCTACAGCGCACAAAGGAGTACAGAAGGTATCTCTACAGCGCACAAAGGAGTACAGAAGGTATCTCTACAGCGCACAAAGGAGTACAGGAAATATCTCTAGAACGTACAAAGGAGTACACGAGGTATTTCTACAGCGTACAAAGGAGTACAGAAGGTATCTCTACAGCGCACAAAGGAGTACAGGAAATATCTCTAGAACGTACAAAGGAGTACAGAATGTATCTCTACAGCGCACAAAGGAGTACAGAAGGTATCTCTACAGCGCACAAAGGAGTACAGAAGGTATCTCTACAGCGCACAAAGGAGTACAGAAGGTATCTCTACAGCGCACAAAGGAGTACAGGAAATATCTCTAGAACGTACAAAGGAGTACACGAGGTATCTCTACAGCGTACAAAGGAGTACAGAAGGTATCTCTACAGCGCACAAAGGAGTACAGAAGGTATCTCTACAGCGCACAAAGGAGTACAGAAGGTATCTCTACAGCGCACAAAGGAGTACAGAAGGTATCTCTACAGCGCACAAAGGAGTACAGGAAATATCTCTAGAACTTACAAAGGAGTACACGAGGTATCTCTACAGCGTACAAAGAAGTACAGAAGGTATCTCTACAGCGCACAAAGGAGTACAGGAAATATCTCTAGAACGTACAAAGGAGTACAGAAGGTATCTCTACAGCGCACAAAGGAGTACAGAAGGTATCTCTACAGCGCACAAAGGAGTACAGAAGGTATCTCTACAGCGCACAAAGGAGTACAGAAGGTATCTCTACAGCGCACAAAGGAGTACAGGAAATATCTCTAGAACGTACAAAGGAGTACACGAGGTATCTCTACAGCGTACAAAGGAGTACAGAAGGTATCTCTACAGCGCACAAAGGAGTACAGAAGGTATCTCTACAGCGAACAAAGGGGTACAGAAGGTATCTCTACAGCGCACAAAGGAGTACAGAAGGTATCTCTACAGCGCACAAAGGAGTACAGGAAATATCTCTAGAACGTACAAAGGAGTACACGAGGTATCTCTACAGCGTACAAAGGAGTACAGAAGGTATCTCTACAGCGCTCAAAGAGTACAGAAGGTATCTCTACAGCGCACAAAGGAGTACAGAAGGTATCTCTACAGCGCACAAAGGAGTACAGAAGGTATCTCTACAGCGCACAAAGGAGTACAGGAAATATCTCTAGAACGTACAAAGGAGTACACGAGGTAACTCTACAGCGTAAAAAGGAGTACAGATGGTATCTCTACAGCGCACAAAGGAGTAAAGAAGGTATCTCTACAGCGCACAAAGGAGTACAGAAGGTATCTCTACAGCGCACAAAGGAGTAAAGAAGGTATCTCTACAGCGCACAAAGGAGTACAGGAAATATCTCTAGAACGTACAAAGGAGTACACGAGGTATCTCTACAGCGTACAAAGGAGTACAGAAGGTATCTCTACAGCGCACAAAGGAGTACAGAAGGTATCTCTACAGCGCACAAAGGAGTACAGAAGGTATCTCTACAGCGCACAAAGGAGTACAGAAGGTATCTCTACAGCGCACAAAAGAGTACAGGAAATATCTCTAGAACGTACAAAGGAGTACACGAGGTAACTCTACAGCGTAAAAAGGAGTACAGAAGGTATCTCTACAGCGCACAAAGGAGTAAAGAAGGTATCTCTACAGCGCACAAAGGAGTACAGAAGGTATCTCTGCAGCGCACAAAGGAGTACAGAAGGTATCTCTACAGCGCACAAAGGAGTACAGGAAATATCTCTAGAACGTACAAAGGAGTACACGAGGTATCTCTACAGCGTACAAAGGAGTACAGAAGGTATCTCTACAGCGCACAAAGGAGTACAGAAGGTATCTCTACAGCGCACAAAGGAGTACAGAAGGTATCTCTACAGCGCACAAAGGAGTACAGAAGGTATCTCTACAGCGCACAAAGGAGTACAGGAAATATCTCTAGAACTTACAAAGGAGTACACGAGGTATCTCTACAGCGTACAAAGGAGTACAGAAGGCATCTCTACAGCGCACAAAGGAGTACAGAAGGTATCTCTACAGCGCACAAAGGAGTACAGAAGGTATCTCTACAGCGCACAAAGGAGTACAGAAGGTATCTCTACAGCGCACAAAGGAGTACAGGTAATATCTCTAGAACGTACAAAGGAGTACACGAGGTATCTCTACAGCGTACAAAAGAGTACAGAAGGTATCTCTACAGCGCACAAAGGAGTACAGAAGGTATCTCTACAGCGCACAAAGGAGTACAGAAGGTATCTCTACAGCGCACAAAGGAGTACAGAAGGTATCTCTACAGCGCACAAAGGAGTACAGAAGGTATCTCTACAGCGCACAAAGGAGTACAGGAAATATCTCTAGAACGTACAAAGGAGTACACGAGGTATCTCTACAGCGTACAAAGGAGTACAGAAGGTATCTCTACAGCGCACAAAGGAGTACAGGAAATATCTCTAGAACGTACAAAGGAGTACACGAGGTATCTCTACAGCGTACAAAGGAGTACAGAAGGTATCTCTACAGCGCACAAAGGAGTACAGAAGGTATCTCTACAGCACACAAAGGAGTACAGAAGGTATCTCTACAGCGCACAAAGGAGTACAGGAAATATCTCTAGAACGTACAAAGGAGTACACGAGGTATCTCTACAGCGTACAAAGGAGAACAGAAGGTATCTCTACAGCGCACAAAGGAGTACAGGAAATATCTCTAGAACGTACAAAGGAGTACAGAAGGTATCTCTACAGCGCACAAAGGAGTACAGAAGGTATCTCTACAGCGCACAAAGGAGTACAGAAGGTATCTCTACAGCGCACAAAGGAGTACAGAAGATATCTCTACAGCGCACAAAGGAGTACAGAAGGTATCTCTACAGCGCACAAAGGAGTACAGAAGGTATCTCTACAGCGCACAAAGGAGTACAGGAAATATCTCTAGAACGTACAAAGGAGTACACGAGGTATCTCTACAGCGTACAAAGGAGTACAGAAGGTATCTCTACAACGAACAAAGGAGTACAGAAGGTATCTCTACAGCGCACGAAGGAGTACAAAAGGTATCTCTACAGCGCACAAAGGAGTACAGAAGGTATCTCTACAGCGCACAAAGGAGTACAGGAAATATCTCTAGAACGTTCAAAGGAGTAAACGAGGTATCTCTACAGCGTACAAAGGAGTACAGAAGGTATCTCTACAGCGCACAAAGGAGTACAGAAGGTATCTCTACAGCGCACAAAGGAGTACAGAAGGTATCTCTACAGCGCACAAAGGAGTACAGAAGGTAACTCTACAGCGCACAAAGGAGTACAGGAAATACCTCTAGAACGTACAAAGGAGTACACGAGGTATCTCTACAGCGCACAAAGGAGTACAGAAGGTATCTCTACAGCGCACAAAGGAGTACAGAAGGTATCTCTACAGCGCACAAAGGAGTACAGAAGGTATCTCTACAGCGCACAAAGGAGTACAGGAAATATCTCTAGAACGTACAAAGGAGTACACGAGGTATCTCTACAGCGTACAAAGGAGTACAGAAGGTATCTCTACAGCGCACAAAGGAGTACAGAAGGTATCTCTACAGCGCACAAAGGAGTACAGAAGGTATCTCTACAGCGCACAAAGGAGTACAGAAGGTATCTCTACAGCGCACAAAGGAGTACAGGAAATATCTCTAGAAAGTACAAAGGAGTACACGAGGTATCTCTACAGCGTACAAAGGAGTACAGAAGGTATCTCTACAGCGCACAAAGGAGTACAGAAGGTATCTCTACAGCGCACAAAGGAGTACAGAAGGTATCTCTACAGCGCACAAAGGAGTACAGAAGGTATCTCTACAGCGCACAAAGTAGTACAGAAGGTATCTCTACAGCGCACAAAGGAGTACAGAAGGTATCTCTACTGCGCACAAAGGAGTACAGGAAATATCTCTAGAACGTACAAAGGAGTACACGAGGTATCTCTACAGCGTACAAAGGAGTACAGAAGGTATCTCTACAGCGCACAAAGGAGTACAGAAGGTATCTCTACAGCGTACAAAGGAGTACAGAAGGTATCTCTACAGCGCACAAAGGAGTACAGAAGGTATCTCTACAGCGCACAAAGGAGTACAGAAGGTATCTCTACAGCGCACAAAGGAGTACAGGAAATATCTCTAGAACGTACAAAGGAGTACACGAGGTATCTCTACAGCGTACAAAGTAGTACAGAAGGTATCTCTACAGCGTACAAAGGAGTACAGAAGGTATCTCTACAGCGCACAAAGGAGTACAGAAGGTATCTCTACAGCGCACAAAGGAGTACAGGAAATATCTCTAGAACGTACAAAGGAGTACACGAGGTATCTCTACAGCGTACAAAGGAGTACAGAAGGTATCTCTACAGCGCACAAAGGAGTACAGAAGGTATCTCTACAGCGCACAAAGGAGTACAGAAGGTATCTCTACAGCGCACAAAGGAGTACAGGAAATATCTCTAGAACGTACAAAGAAGTACACGAGGTATCTCTACAGCGTACAAAGGAGAACAGAAGGTATCTCTACAGCGCACAAAGGAGTACAGAAGATATCTCTACAGCGCACAAAGGAGTACAGAAGGTATCTCTACAGCGCACAAAGGAGTACAGAAGGTATCTCTACAGCGCACAAAGGAGTACAGGAAATATCTCTAGAACGTACAAAGGAGTACGCGAGGTATCTCTACAGCGTACAAAGGAGTACAGAAGGTATCTCTACAGCGAACAAAGGAGTACAGAAGGTATCTCTACAGCGCACGAAGGAGTACAAAAGGTATCTCTACAGCGCACAAAGGAGTACAGAAGGTATCTCTACAGCGCACAAAGGAGTACAGGAAATATCTCTAGAACGTTCAAAGGAGTACACGAGGTATCTCTACAGCGTACAAAGGAGTACAGAAGGTATCTCTACAGCGCACAAAGGAGTACAGAAGGTATCTCTACAGCGCACAAAGGAGTACAGAAGGTATCTCTACAGCGCACAAAGGAGTACAGAAGGTAACTCTACAGCGCACAAAGGAGTACAGGAAATATCTCTAGAACGTACAAAGGAGTACACGAGGTATCTCTACAGCGCACAAAGGAGTACAGAAGGTATCTCTACAGCGCACAAAGGAGTACAGAAGGTATCTCTACAGCGCACAAAGGAGTACAGAAGGTATCTCTACAGCGCACAAAGGAGTACAGGAAATATCTCTAGAACGTACAAAGGAGTACACGAGGTATCTCTACAGCGTACAAAGGAGTACAGAAGGTATCTCTACAACGCACAAAGGAGTACAGAAGGTATCTCTACAGCGCACAAAGGAGTACAGAAGGTATCTCTACAGCGCACAAAGGAGTACAGAAGGTATCTCTACAGCGCACAAAGGAGTACAGGAAATATCTCTAGAACGTACAAAGGAGTACACGAGGTATCTCTACAGCGTACAAAGGAGTACAGAAGGTATCTCTACAGCGCACAAAGGAGTACAGAAGGTATCTCTACAGCGCACAAAGGAGTACAGAAGGTATCTCTACAGCGCACAAAGGAGTACAGAAGGTATCTCTACAGCGCACAAAGTAGTACAGAAGGTATCTCTACAGCGCACAAAGGAGTACAGAAGGTATCTCTACTGCGCACAAAGGAGTACAGGAAATATCTCTAGAACGTACAAAGGAGTACACGAGGTATCTCTACAGCGTACAAAGGAGTACAGAAGGTATCTCTACAGCGCACAAAGGAGTACAGAAGGTATCTCTACAGCGTACAAAGGAGTACAGAAGGTATCTCTACAGCGCACAAAGGAGTACAGAAGGTATCTCTACAGCGCACAAAGGAGTACAGAAGGTATCTCTACAGCGCACAAAGGAGTACAGGAAATATCTCTGGAACGTACATAGGAGTACACGAGGTATCTCTACAGCGTACAAAGTAGTACAGAAGGTATCTCTACAGCGTACAAAGGAGTACAGAAGGTATCTTTACAGCGCACAAAGGAGTACAGAAGGTATCTCTACAGCGCACAAAGGAGTACAGGAAATATCTCTAGAACGTACAAAGGAGTACACGAGGTATCTCTACAGCGTACAAAGGAGTACAGAAGGTATCTCTACAGCGCACAAAGGAGTACAGGAAATATCTCTAGAACGTACAAAGGAGTACACGAGGTATCTCTACAGCGTACAAAGGAGTACAGAAGGTATCTCTACAGCGCACAAAGGAGTACAGAAGGTATCTCTACACCGCACAAAGGAGTACAGAAGGTATCTCTACAGCGCACAAAGGAGTACAGAAGGTATCTCTACAGCGCACAAAGGAGTACAGGAAATATCTCTAGAACGTACAAAGGAGTACACGAGGTATCTCTAAAGCGTACAAAGGAGTACAGAAGGTATCTCTACAGCGCACAAAGGAGTACAGAAAGTATCTCTACAGCGCACAAAGGAGTACAGAAGGTATCTCTACAGCGCACAAAGGAGTACAGAAGGTATCTCTACAGCGCACAAAGGAGTACAGGAAATATCTCTAGAACGTACAAAGGAGTACACGAGGTATCTCTACAGCGTACAAAGGAGTACAGAAGGTATCTCTACAGCGTACAAAGGAGTACAGAAGGTATCTCTACAGCGCACAAAGGAGTACAGAAGGTATCTCTACAGCGCACAAAGGAGTACAGAAGGTATCTCTACAGCGCACAAAGGAGTACAGAAGGTATCTCCACAGCGCACAAAGAAGTACAGGAAATATCTCTAGAACGTACAAAGGAGTACACGAGGTATCTCTACAGCGTACAAAGGAGTACAGAAGGTATCTCTACAGCGCACAAAGGAGTACAGAAGGTATCTCTACAGCGCACAAAGGAGTACAGAAGGTATCTCTACAGCGCACAGAGGAGTACAGAAGGTGTCTCTACAGCGCACAAAGGAGTACAGGAAATATCTCTAGAACGTACAAAGGAGTACACGAGGTATCTCTACAGCGTACAAAGCAGTACAGAAGGTATTTCTACAGCGCACAAAGGAGTACAGAAGGTATCTCTACAGCGCACAAAGGATTACAGGAAATATCTCTAGAACGTACAAAGGAGTACACGAGGTATCTCTACAGCGTACAAAGGAGTACATGAGGTATCTCTACAGCGCGCAAAGGAGTACAGAAGGTATCTCTACAGCGCACAAAGGAGTACAGAAGGTATCTCTACAGCGCACAAAGGAGTACAGAAGGTATCTCTACAGCGCACAAAGGAGTACAAAAGGTATCTCTACAGCGCACAAAGGAGTACAGAAGGTATCTCTACAGCGCACAAAGGAGTACAGAAGGTATCTCTAGAGCGCACAAAGGAGTACAGGAAATATCTCTAGAACGTACAAAGGAGTACACGAGGTATCTCTACAGCGTACAAAGGAGTACAGAAGGTATCTCTACAGCGCACAAAGGAGTACAGAAGGTATCTCTACAGCGCACAAAAGAGTACAGAAGGTATCTCTACAGCGCACAATAGAGTACAGAAGGTATCTCTACAGCGCACAAAGGAGTACAGAAGGTATCTCTACAGCGCACAAAGGAGTACAGGAAATATCTCTAGAACGTACAAAGGAGTACACGAGGTATTTCTACAGCGTACAAAGGAGTACAGAAGGTATCTCTACAGCGCACAAAGGAGTACAGGAAATATCTCTAGAACGTACAAAGGAGTACAGAATGTATCTCTACAGCGCACAAAGGAGTACAGAAGGTATCTCTACAGCGCACAAAGGAGTACAGAAGGTATCTCTACAGCGCACAAAGGAGTACAGAAGGTATCTCTACAGCGCACAAAGGAGTACAGGAAATATCTCTAGAACGTACAAAGGAGTACACGAGGTATCTCTACAGCGTACAAAGGAGTACAGAAGGTATCTCTACAGCGCACAAAGGAGTACAGAAGGTATCTCTACAGCGCACAAAGGAGTACAGAAGGTATCTCTACAGCGCACAAAGGAGTACAGGAAATATCTCTAGAACTTACAAAGGAGTACACGAGGTATCTCTACAGCGTACAAAGAAGTACAGAAGGTATCTCTACAGCGCACAAAGGAGTACAGGAAATATCTCTAGAACGTACAAAGGAGTACAGAAGGTATCTCTACAGCGCACAAAGGAGTACAGAAGGTATCTCTACAGCGCACAAAGGAGTACAGAAGGTATCTCTACAGCGCACAAAGGAGTACAGAAGGTATCTCTACAGCGCACAAAGGAGTACAGGAAATATCTCTAGAACGTACAAAGGAGTACACGAGGTATCTCTACAGCGTACAAAGGAGTACAGAAGGTATCTCTACAGCGCACAAAGGAGTACAGAAGGTATCTCTACAGCGAACAAAGGGGTACAGAAGGTATCTCTACAGCGCACAAAGGAGTACAGAAGGTATCTCTACAGCGCACAAAGGAGTACAGGAAATATCTCTAGAACGTACAAAGGAGTACACGAGGTATCTCTACAGCGTACAAAGGAGTACAGAAGGTATCTCTACAGCGCTCAAAGAGTACAGAAGGTATCTCTACAGCGCACAAAGGAGTACAGAAGGTATCTCTACAGCGCACAAAGGAGTACAGAAGGTATCTCTACAGCGCACAAAGGAGTACAGGAAATATCTCTAGAACGTACAAAGGAGTACACGAGGTAACTCTACAGCGTAAAAAGGAGTACAGATGGTATCTCTACAGCGCACAAAGGAGTAAAGAAGGTATCTCTACAGCGCACAAAGGAGTACAGAAGGTATCTCTACAGCGCACAAAGGAGTAAAGAAGGTATCTCTACAGCGCACAAAGGAGTACAGGAAATATCTCTAGAACGTACAAAGGAGTACACGAGGTATCTCTACAGCGTACAAAGGAGTACAGAAGGTATCTCTACAGCGCACAAAGGAGTACAGAAGGTATCTCTACAGCGCACAAAGGAGTACAGAAGGTATCTCTACAGCGCACAAAGGAGTACAGAAGGTATCTCTACAGCGCACAAAAGAGTACAGGAAATATCTCTAGAACGTACAAAGGAGTACACGAGGTAACTCTACAGCGTAAAAAGGAGTACAGAAGGTATCTCTACAGCGCACAAAGGAGTAAAGAAGGTATCTCTACAGCGCACAAAGGAGTACAGAAGGTATCTCTGCAGCGCACAAAGGAGTACAGAAGGTATCCCTACAGCGCACAAAGGAGTACAGGAAATATCTCTAGAACGTACAAAGGAGTACACGAGGTATCTCTACAGCGTACAAAGGAGTACAGAAGGTATCTCTACAGCGCACAAAGGAGTACAGAAGGTATCTCTACAGCGCACAAAGGAGTACAGAAGGTATCTCTACAGCGCACAAAGGAGTACAGAAGGTATCTCTACAGCGCACAAAGGAGTACAGGAAATATCTCTAGAACTTACAAAGGAGTACACGAGGTATCTCTACAGCGTACAAAGGAGTACAGAAGGCATCTCTACAGCGCACAAAGGAGTACAGAAGGTATCTCTACAGCGCACAAAGGAGTACAGAAGGTATCTCTACAGCGCACAAAGGAGTACAGAAGGTATCTCTACAGCGCACAAAGGAGTACAGGTAATATCTCTAGAACGTACAAAGGAGTACACGAGGTATCTCTACAGCGTACAAAAGAGTACAGAAGGTATCTCTACAGCGCACAAAGGAGTACAGAAGGTATCTCTACAGCGCACAAAGGAGTACAGAAGGTATCTCTACAGCGCACAAAGGAGTACAGAAGGTATCTCTACAGCGCACAAAGGAGTACAGAAGGTATCTCTACAGCGCACAAAGGAGTACAGGAAATATCTCTAGAACGTACAAAGGAGTACACGAGGTATCTCTACAGCGTACAAAGGAGTACAGAAGGTATCTCTACAGCGCACAAAGGAGTACAGGAAATATCTCTAGAACGTACAAAGGAGTACACGAGGTATCTCTACAGCGTACAAAGGAGTACAGAAGGTATCTCTACAGCGCACAAAGGAGTACAGAAGGTATCTCTACAGCACACAAAGGAGTACAGAAGGTATCTCTACAGCGCACAAAGGAGTACAGGAAATATCTCTAGAACGTACAAAGGAGTACACGAGGTATCTCTACAGCGTACAAAGGAGAACAGAAGGTATCTCTACAGCGCACAAAGGAGTACAGGAAATATCTCTAGAACGTACAAAGGAGTACAGAAGGTATCTCTACAGCGCACAAAGGAGTACAGAAGGTATCTCTACAGCGCACAAAGGAGTACAGAAGGTATCTCTACAGCGCACAAAGGAGTACAGAAGATATCTCTACAGCGCACAAAGGAGTACAGAAGGTATCTCTACAGCGCACAAAGGAGTACAGAAGGTATCTCTACAGCGCACAAAGGAGTACAGGAAATATCTCTAGAACGTACAAAGGAGTACACGAGGTATCTCTACAGCGTACAAAGGAGTACAGAAGGTATCTCTACAGCGAACAAAGGAGTACAGAAGGTATCTCTACAGCGCACGAAGGAGTACAAAAGGTATCTCTACAGCGCACAAAGGAGTACAGAAGGTATCTCTACAGCGCACAAAGGAGTACAGGAAATATCTCTAGAACGTTCAAAGGAGTACACGAGGTATCTCTACAGCGTACAAAGGAGTACAGAAGGTATCTCTACAGCGCACAAAGGAGTACAGAAGGTATCTCTACAGCGCACAAAGGAGTACAGAAGGTATCTCTACAGCGCACAAAGGAGTACAGAAGGTAACTCTACAGCGCACAAAGGAGTACAGGAAATACCTCTAGAACGTACAAAGGAGTACACGAGGTATCTCTACAGCGCACAAAGGAGTACAGAAGGTATCTCTACAGCGCACAAAGGAGTACAGAAGGTATCTCTACAGCGCACAAAGGAGTACAGAAGGTATCTCTACAGCGCACAAAGGAGTACAGGAAATATCTCTAGAACGTACAAAGGAGTACACGAGGTATCTCTACAGCGTACAAAGGAGTACAGAAGGTATCTCTACAGCGCACAAAGGAGTACAGAAGGTATCTCTACAGCGCACAAAGGAGTACAGAAGGTATCTCTACAGCGCACAAAGGAGTACAGAAGGTATCTCTACAGCGCACAAAGGAGTACAGGAAATATCTCTAGAACGTACAAAGGAGTACACGAGGTATCTCTACAGCGTACAAAGGAGTACAGAAGGTATCTCTACAGCGCACAAAGGAGTACAGAAGGTATCTCTACAGCGCACAAAGGAGTACAGAAGGTATCTCTACAGCGCACAAAGGAGTACAGAAGGTATCTCTACAGCGCACAAAGTAGTACAGAAGGTATCTCTACAGCGCACAAAGGAGTACAGAAGGTATCTCTACTGCGCACAAAGGAGTACAGGAAATATCTCTAGAACGTACAAAGGAGTACACGAGGTATCTCTACAGCGTACAAAGGAGTACAGAAGGTATCTCTACAGCGCACAAAGGAGTACAGAAGGTATCTCTACAGCGTACAAAGGAGTACAGAAGGTATCTCTACAGCGCACAAAGGAGTACAGAAGGTATCTCTACAGCGCACAAAGGAGTACAGAAGGTATCTCTACAGCGCACAAAGGAGTACAGGAAATATCTCTAGAACGTACAAAGGAGTACACGAGGTATCTCTACAGCGTACAAAGTAGTACAGAAGGTATCTCTACAGCGTACAAAGGAGTACAGAAGGTATCTCTACAGCGCACAAAGGAGTACAGAAGGTATCTCTACAGCGCACAAAGGAGTACAGGAAATATCTCTAGAACGTACAAAGGAGTACACGAGGTATCTCTACAGCGTACAAAGGAGTACAGAAGGTATCTCTACAGCGCACAAAGGAGTACAGAAGGTATCTCTACAGCGCACAAAGGAGTACAGAAGGTATCTCTACAGCGCACAAAGGAGTACAGGAAATATCTCTAGAACGTACAAAGAAGTACACGAGGTATCTCTACAGCGTACAAAGGAGAACAGAAGGTATCTCTACAGCGCACAAAGGAGTACAGAAGATATCTCTACAGCGCACAAAGGAGTACAGAAGGTATCTCTACAGCGCACAAAGGAGTACAGAAGGTATCTCTACAGCGCACAAAGGAGTACAGGAAATATCTCTAGAACGTACAAAGGAGTACGCGAGGTATCTCTACAGCGTACAAAGGAGTACAGAAGGTATCTCTACAGCGAACAAAGGAGTACAGAAGGTATCTCTACAGCGCACGAAGGAGTACAAAAGGTATCTCTACAGCGCACAAAGGAGTACAGAAGGTATCTCTACAGCGCACAAAGGAGTACAGGAAATATCTCTAGAACGTTCAAAGGAGTACACGAGGTATCTCTACAGCGTACAAAGGAGTACAGAAGGTATCTCTACAGCGCACAAAGGAGTACAGAAGGTATCTCTACAGCGCACAAAGGAGTACAGAAGGTATCTCTACAGCGCACAAAGGAGTACAGAAGGTAACTCTACAGCGCACAAAGGAGTACAGGAAATATCTCTAGAACGTACAAAGGAGTACACGAGGTATCTCTACAGCGCACAAAGGAGTACAGAAGGTATCTCTACAGCGCACAAAGGAGTACAGAAGGTATCTCTACAGCGCACAAAGGAGTACAGAAGGTATCTCTACAGCGCACAAAGGAGTACAGGAAATATCTCTAGAACGTACAAAGGAGTACACGAGGTATCTCTACAGCGTACAAAGGAGTACAGAAGGTATCTCTACAACGCACAAAGGAGTACAGAAGGTATCTCTACAGCGCACAAAGGAGTACAGAAGGTATCTCTACAGCGCACAAAGGAGTACAGAAGGTATCTCTACAGCGCACAAAGGAGTACAGGAAATATCTCTAGAACGTACAAAGGAGTACACGAGGTATCTCTACAGCGTACAAAGGAGTACAGAAGGTATCTCTACAGCGCACAAAGGAGTACAGAAGGTATCTCTACAGCGCACAAAGGAGTACAGAAGGTATCTCTACAGCGCACAAAGGAGTACAGAAGGTATCTCTACAGCGCACAAAGTAGTACAGAAGGTATCTCTACAGCGCACAAAGGAGTACAGAAGGTATCTCTACTGCGCACAAAGGAGTACAGGAAATATCTCTAGAACGTACAAAGGAGTACACGAGGTATCTCTACAGCGTACAAAGGAGTACAGAAGGTATCTCTACAGCGCACAAAGGAGTACAGAAGGTATCTCTACAGCGTACAAAGGAGTACAGAAGGTATCTCTACAGCGCACAAAGGAGTACAGAAGGTATCTCTACAGCGCACAAAGGAGTACAGAAGGTATCTCTACAGCGCACAAAGGAGTACAGGAAATATCTCTGGAACGTACAAAGGAGTACACGAGGTATCTCTACAGCGTACAAAGTAGTACAGAAGGTATCTCTACAGCGTACAAAGGAGTACAGAAGGTATCTTTACAGCGCACAAAGGAGTACAGAAGGTATCTCTACAGCGCACAAAGGAGTACAGGAAATATCTCTAGAACGTACAAAGGAGTACACGAGGTATCTCTACAGCGTACAAAGGAGTACAGAAGGTATCTCTACAGCGCACAAAGGAGTACAGGAAATATCTCTAGAACGTACAAAGGAGTACACGAGGTATCTCTACAGCGTACAAAGGAGTACAGAAGGTATCTCTACAGCGCACAAAGGAGTACAGAAGGTATCTCTACACCGCACAAAGGAGTACAGAAGGTATCTCTACAGCGCACAAAGGAGTACAGAAGGTATCTCTACAGCGCACAAAGGAGTACAGGAAATATCTCTAGAACGTACAAAGAAGTACACGAGGTATCTCTAAAGCGTACAAAGGAGTACAGAAGGTATCTCTACAGCGCACAAAGGAGTACAGAAAGTATCTCTACAGCGCACAAAGGAGTACAGAAGGTATCTCTACAGCGCACAAAGGAGTACAGAAGGTATCTCTACAGCGCACAAAGGAGTACAGGAAATATCTCTAGAACGTACAAAGGAGTACACGAGGTATCTCTACAGCGTACAAAGGAGTACAGAAGGTATCTCTACAGCGTACAAAGGAGTACAGAAGGTATCTCTACAGCGCACAAAGGAGTACAGAAGGTATCTCTACAGCGCACAAAGGAGTACAGAAGGTATCTCTACAGCGCACAAAGGAGTACAGAAGGTATCTCCACAGCGCACAAAGAAGTACAGGAAATATCTCTAGAACGTACAAAGGAGTACACGAGGTATCTCTACAGCGTACAAAGGAGTACAGAAGGTATCTCTACAGCGCACAAAGGAGTACAGAAGGTATCTCTACAGCGCACAAAGGAGTACAGAAGGTATCTCTACAGCGCACAGAGGAGTACAGAAGGTGTCTCTACAGCGCACAAAGGAGTACAGGAAATATCTCTAGAACGTACAAAGGAGTACACGAGGTATCTCTACAGCGTACAAAGCAGTACAGAAGGTATTTCTACAGCGCACAAAGGAGTACAGAAGGTATCTCTACAGCGCACAAAGGATTACAGGAAATATCTCTAGAACGTACAAAGGAGTACACGAGGTATCTCTACAGCGTACAAAGGAGTACATGAGGTATCTCTACAGCGCGCAAAGGAGTACAGAAGGTATCTCTACAGCGCACAAAGGAGTACAGAAGGTATCTCTACAGCGCACAAAGGAGTACAGAAGGTATCTCTACAGCGCACAAAGGAGTACAAAAGGTATCTCTACAGCGCACAAAGGAGTACAGAAGGTATCTCTACAGCGCACAAAGGAGTACAGAAGGTATCTCTAGAGCGCACAAAGGAGTACAGGAAATATCTCTAGAACGTACAAAGGAGTACACGAGGTATCTCTACAGCGTACAAAGGAGTACAGAAGGTATCTCTACAGCGCACAAAGGAGTACAGAAGGTATCTCTACAGCGCACAAAAGAGTACAGAAGGTATCTCTACAGCGCACAATAGAGTACAGAAGGTATCTCTACAGCGCACAAAGGAGTACAGAAGGTATCTCTACAGCGCACAAAGGAGTACAGAAGGTATATCTACAGCGCACAAAGGAGTACAGGAAATATCTCTAGAACGTACGAAGGAGTACACGAGGTATCTCTACAGCGTACAAAGGAGTACAGAAGGTATCTCTACAGCCCACAAAGGAGTACAGAAGGTATCTCTACAGCGCACAAAGGAGTACAGAAGGTATCTCTACAGCGCACAAAGGAGTACAGAAGGTATCTCTACAGCGCACAAAGGAGTACAGGAAATATCTCAAGAACGTACAAAGGAGTACACGAGGTATCTCTACAGCGTACAAAGGAGTACAGAAGGTATCTCTACAGCGCACAAAGGAGTACAGAAGGTATCTCTACAGCGCACAAAGGAGTACAGAAGGTATCTCTACAGCGCACAAAGGAGTACAGAAGGTATCTCTACAGCGCACAAAGGAGTACAGAAGGTATCTCTACAGCGCACAAAGGAGTACAGAAGGTATCTCTACAGCGCACAAAGGAGTACAGGAAATATCTCTAGAACGTACAAAGGAGTACACGAGGTATCTTTACAGCGTACAAAGGAGTACAGAAGGTATCTCTACAGCGCACAAAGGAGTACAGAAGGTATCTCTACAGCGCACAAAGGAGTACAGAAGGTATCTCTACAGCGCACAAAGGAGTACAGAAGGTATCTCTACAGCGCACAAAGGAGTACAGAAGGTATCTCTACAGCGCACAAAGGAGTACAGAAGGTATCTCTGCAGCGCACAAAGGAGTACAGAAGGTATCTCTACAGCGCACAAAGGAGTACAGGAAATATCTCTAGAACGTACAAAGGAGTACACGAGGTATCTCTACAGCGTACAAAGGAGTACAGAAGGTATCTCTACAGCGCACAAAGGAGTACAGAAGGTATCTCTACAGCGCACAAAGGAGTACAGAAGGTATCTCTACAGCGCACAAAGGAGTACAGAAGGTATCTCTACAGCGCACAAAGGAGTACAGGAAATATCTCTAGAACTTACAAAGGAGTACACGAGGTATCTCTACAGCGTACAAAGGAGTACAGAAGGCATCTCTACAGCG
Source organism: Morinoia aosen (assembly GCA_030386875.1). NCBI lineage: Eukaryota > Metazoa > Arthropoda > Malacostraca > Amphipoda > Talitridae > Morinoia > Morinoia aosen. The sequence continues at coordinate 36,657,976 of JASJYW010000027.1, read as the reverse complement.
CACAAAGGAGTACAGAAGGTATCTCTACAGCGCACAAAGGAGTACAGAAGGTATCTCTACAGCGCACAAAGGAGTACAGAAGGTATCTCTACAGCGCACAAAGGAGTACAGGTAATATCTCTAGAACGTACAAAGGAGTACACGAGGTATCTCTACAGCGTACAAAAGAGTACAGAAGGTATCTCTACAGCGCACAAAGGAGTACAGAAGGTATCTCTACAGCGCACAAAGGAGTACAGAAGGTATCTCTACAGCGCACAAAGGAGTACAGAAGGTATCTCTACAGCGCACAAAGGAGTACAGAAGGTATCTCTACAGCGCACAAAGGAGTACAGGAAATATCTCTAGAACGTACAAAGGAGTACACGAGGTATCTCTACAGCGTACAAAGGAGTACAGAAGGTATCTCTACAGCGCACAAAGGAGTACAGGAAATATCTCTAGAACGTACAAAGGAGTACACGAGGTATCTCTACAGCGTACAAAGGAGTACAGAAGGTATCTCTACAGCGCACAAAGGAGTACAGAAGGTATCTCTACAGCGCACAAAGGAGTACAGAAGGTATCTCTACAGCGCACAAAGGAGTACAGGAAATATCTCTAGAACGTACAAAGGAGTACACGAGGTATCTCTACAGCGTACAAAGGAGAACAGAAGGTATCTCTACAGCGCACAAAGGAGTACAGGAAATATCTCTAGAACGTACAAAGGAGTACAGAAGGTATCTCTACAGCGCACAAAGGAGTACAGAAGGTATCTCTACAGCGCACAAAGGAGTACAGAAGGTATCTCTACAGCGCACAAAGGAGTACAGAAGATATCTCTACAGCGCACAAAGGAGTACAGAAGGTATCTCTACAGCGCACAAAGGAGTACAGAAGGTATCTCTACAGCGCACAAAGGAGTACAGGAAATATCTCTAGAACGTACAAAGGAGTACACGAGGTATCTCTACAGCGTACAAAGGAGTACAGAAGGTATCTCTACAGCGAACAAAGGAGTACAGAAGGTATCTCTACAGCGCACGAAGGAGTACAAAAGGTATCTCTACAGCGCACAAAGGAGTACAGAAGGTATCTCTACAGCGCACAAAGGAGTACAGGAAATATCTCTAGAACGTTCAAAGGAGTACACGAGGTATCTCTACAGCGTACAAAGGAGTACAGAAGGTATCTCTACAGCGCACAAAGGAGTACAGAAGGTATCTCTACAGCGCACAAAGGAGTACAGAAGGTATCTCTACAGCGCACAAAGGAGTACAGAAGGTAACTCTACAGCGCACAAAGGAGTACAGGAAATACCTCTAGAACGTACAAAGGAGTACACGAGGTATCTCTACAGCGCACAAAGGAGTACAGAAGGTATCTCTACAGCGCACAAAGGAGTACAGAAGGTATCTCTACAGCGCACAAAGGAGTACAGAAGGTATCTCTACAGCGCACAAAGGAGTACAGGAAATATCTCTAGAACGTACAAAGGAGTACACGAGGTATCTCTACAGCGTACAAAGGAGTACAGAAGGTATCTCTACAGCGCACAAAGGAGTACAGAAGGTATCTCTACAGCGCACAAAGGAGTACAGAAGGTATCTCTACAGCGCACAAACGAGTACAGAAGGTATCTCTACAGCGCACAAAGGAGTACAGGAAATATCTCTAGAACGTACAAAGGAGTACACGAGGTATCTCTACAGCGTACAAAGGAGTACAGAAGGTATCTCTACAGCGCACAAAGGAGTACAGAAGGTATCTCTACAGCGCACAAAGGAGTACAGAAGGTATCTCTACAGCGCACAAAGGAGTACAGAAGGTATCTCTACAGCGCACAAAGTAGTACAGAAGGTATCTCTACAGCGCACAAAGGAGTACAGAAGGTATTTCTACTGCGCACAAAGGAGTACAGGAAATATCTCTAGAACGTACAAAGGAGTACACGAGGTATCTCTACAGCGTACAAAGGAGTACAGAAGGTATCTCTACAGCGCACAAAGGAGTACAGAAGGTATCTCTACAGCGTACAAAGGAGTACAGAAGGTATCTCTACAGCGCACAAAGGAGTACAGAAGGTATCTCTACAGCGCACAAAGGAGTACAGAAGGTATCTCTACAGCGCACAAAGGAGTACAGGAAATATCTCTAGAACGTACAAAGGAGTACACGAGGTATCTCTACAGCGTACAAAGTAGTACAGAAGGTATCTCTACAGCGTACAAAGGAGTACAGAAGGTATCTCTACAGCGCACAAAGGAGTACAGAAGGTATCTCTACAGCGCACAAAGGAGTACAGGAAATATCTCTAGAACGTACAAAGGAGTACACGAGGTATCTCTACAGCGTACAAAGGAGTACAGAAGGTATCTCTACAGCGCACAAAGGAGTACAGAAGGTATCTCTACAGCGCACAAAGGAGTACAGAAGGTATCTCTACAGCGCACAAAGGAGTACAGGAAATATCTCTAGAACGTACAAAGAAGTACACGAGGTATCTCTACAGCGTACAAAGGAGAACAGAAGGTATCTCTACAGCGCACAAAGGAGTACAGAAGATATCTCTACAGCGCACAAAGGAGTACAGAAGGTATCTCTACAGCGCACAAAGGAGTACAGAAGGTATCTCTACAGCGCACAAAGGAGTACAGGAAATATCTCTAGAACGTACAAAGGAGTACGCGAGGTATCTCTACAGCGTACAAAGGAGTACAGAAGGTATCTCTACAGCGAACAAAGGAGTACAGAAGGTATCTCTACAGCGCACGAAGGAGTACAAAAGGTATCTCTACAGCGCACAAAGGAGTACAGAAGGTATCTCTACAGCGCACAAAGGAGTACAGGAAATATCTCTAGAACGTTCAAAGGAGTACACGAGGTATCTCTACAGCGTACAAAGGAGTACAGAAGGTATCTCTACAGCGCACAAAGGAGTACAGAAGGTATCTCTACAGCGCACAAAGGAGTACAGAAGGTATCTCTACAGCGCACAAAGGAGTACAGAAGGTAACTCTACAGCGCACAAAGGAGTACAGGAAATATCTCTAGAACGTACAAAGGAGTACACGAGGTATCTCTACAGCGCACAAAGGAGTACAGAAGGTATCTCTACAGCGCACAAAGGAGTACAGAAGGTATCTCTACAGCGCACAAAGGAGTACAGAAGGTATCTCTACAGCGCACAAAGGAGTACAGGAAATATCTCTAGAACGTACAAAGGAGTACACGAGGTATCTCTACAGCGTACAAAGGAGTACAGAAGGTATCTCTACAGCGCACAAAGGAGTACAGAAGGTATCTCTACAGCGCACAAAGGAGTACAGAAGGTATCTCTACAGCGCACAAAGGAGTACAGAAGGTATCTCTACAGCGCACAAAGGAGTACAGGAAATATCTCTAGAACGTACAAAGGAGTACACGAGGTATCTCTACAGCGTACAAAGGAGTACAGAAGGTATCTCTACAGCGCACAAAGGAGTACAGAAGGTATCTCTACAGCGCACAAAGGAGTACAGAAGGTATCTCTACAGCGCACAAAGGAGTACAGAAGGTATCTCTACAGCGCACAAAGTAGTACAGAAGGTATCTCTACAGCGCACAAAGGAGTACAGAAGGTATCTCTACTGCGCACAAAGGAGTACAGGAAATATCTCTAGAACGTACAAAGGAGTACACGAGGTATCTCTACAGCGTACAAAGGAGTACAGAAGGTATCTCTACAGCGCACAAAGGAGTACAGAAGGTATCTCTACAGCGTACAAAGGAGTACAGAAGGTATCTCTACAGCGCACAAAGGAGTACAGAAGGTATCTCTACAGCGCACAAAGGAGTACAGAAGGTATCTCTACAGCGCACAAAGGAGTACAGGAAATATCTCTGGAACGTACAAAGGAGTACACGAGGTATCTCTACAGCGTACAAAGTAGTACAGAAGGTATCTCTACAGCGTACAAAGGAGTACAGAAGGTATCTTTACAGCGCACAAAGGAGTACAGAAGGTATCTCTACAGCGCACAAAGGAGTACAGGAAATATCTCTAGAACGTACAAAGGAGTACACGAGGTATCTCTACAGCGTACAAAGGAGTACAGAAGGTATCTCTACAGCGCACAGAGGAGTACAGGAAATATCTCTAGAACGTACAAAGGAGTACACGAGGTATCTCTACAGCGTACAAAGGAGTACAGAAGGTATCTCTACAGCGCACAAAGGAGTACAGAAGGTATCTCTACACCGCACAAAGGAGTACAGAAGGTATCTCTACAGCGCACAAAGGAGTACAGAAGGTATCTCTACAGCGCACAAAGGAGTACAGGAAATATCTCTAGAACGTACAAAGGAGTACACGAGGTATCTCTAAAGCGTACAAAGGAGTACAGAAGGTATCTCTACAGCGCACAAAGGAGTACAGAAAGTATCTCTACAGCGCACAAAGGAGTACAGAAGGTATCTCTACAGCGCACAAAGGAGTACAGAAGGTATCTCTACAGCGCACAAAGGAGTACAGGAAATATCTCTAGAACGTACAAAGGAGTACACGAGGTATCTCTACAGCGTACAAAGGAGTACAGAAGGTATCTCTACAGCGTACAAAGGAGTACAGAAGGTATCTCTACAGCGCACAAAGGAGTACAGAAGGTATCTCTACAGCGCACAAAGGAGTACAGAAGGTATCTCTACAGCGCACAAAGGAGTACAGAAGGTATCTCCACAGCGCACAAAGAAGTACAGGAAATATCTCTAGAACGTACAAAGGAGTACACGAGGTATCTCTACAGCGTACAAAGGAGTACAGAAGGTATCTCTACAGCGCACAAAGGAGTACAGAAGGTATCTCTACAGCGCACAAAGGAGTACAGAAGGTATCTCTACAGCGCACAGAGGAGTACAGAAGGTGTCTCTACAGCGCACAAAGGAGTACAGGAAATATCTCTAGAACGTACAAAGGAGTACACGAGGTATCTCTACAGCGTACAAAGCAGTACAGAAGGTATTTCTACAGCGCACAAAGGAGTACAGAAGGTATCTCTACAGCGCACAAAGGATTACAGGAAATATCTCTAGAACGTACAAAGGAGTACACGAGGTATCTCTACAGCGTACAAAGGAGTACATGAGGTATCTCTACAGCGCGCAAAGGAGTACAGAAGGTATCTCTACAGCGCACAAAGGAGTACAGAAGGTATCTCTACAGCGCACAAAGGAGTACAGAAGGTATCTCTACAGCGCACAAAGGAGTACAAAAGGTATCTCTACAGCGCACAAAGGAGTACAGAAGGTATCTCTACAGCGCACAAAGGAGTACAGAAGGTATCTCTAAAGCGCACAAAGGAGTACAGGAAATATCTCTAGAACGTACAAAGGAGTACACGAGGTATCTCTATAGCGTACAAAGGAGTACAGAAGGTATCTCTACAGCGCACAAAGGAGTACAGAAGGTATCTCTACAGCGCACAAAAGAGTACAGAAGGTATCTCTACAGCGCACAATAGAGTACAGAAGGTATCTCTACAGCGCACAAAGGAGTACAGAAGGTATCTCTACAGCGCACAAAGGAGTACAGAAGGTATATCTACAGCGCACAAAGGAGTACAGGAAATATCTCTAGAACGTACGAAGGAGTACACGAGGTATCTCTACAGCGTACAAAGGAGTACAGAAGGTATCTCTACAGCCCACAAAGGAGTACAGAAGGTATCTCTACAGCGCACAAAGGAGTACAGAAGGTATCTCTACAGCGCACAAAGGAGTACAGAAGGTATCTCTACAGCGCACAAAGGAGTACAGGAAATATCTCAAGAACGTACAAAGGAGTACACGAGGTATCTCTACAGCGTACAAAGGAGTACAGAAGGTATCTCTACAGCGCACAAAGGAGTACAGAAGGTATCTCTACAGCGCACAAAGGAGTACAGAAGGTATCTCTACAGCGCACAAAGGAGTACAGAAGGTATCTCTACAGCGCACAAAGGAGTACAGAAGGTATCTCTACAGCGCACAAAGGAGTACAGAAGGTATCTCTACAGCGCACAAAGGAGTACAGGAAATATCTCTAGAACGTACAAAGGAGTACACGAGGTATCTTTACAGCGTACAAAGGAGTACAGAAGGTATCTCTACAGCGCACAAAGGAGTACAGAAGGTATCTCTACAGCGCACAAAGGAGTACAGAAGGTATCTCTACAGCGCACAAAGGAGTACAGAAGGTATCTCTACAGCGCACAAAGGAGTACAGAAGGTATCTCCACAGCGCACAAAGTTGTACAGAAGGTATCTCTACAGCGCACAAAGGAGTACAGAAGGTATCTCTACAGCGCACAAAGGAGTACAGGAAATATCTCTAGAACGTACAAAGGAGTACACGAGGTATCTCTACAGCGTACAAAGGAGTACAGAAGGTATCTCTACAGCGCACAAAGGAGTACAGAAGGTATCTCTACAGCGTACAAAGGAGTACAGAAGGTATCTCTACAGCGCACAAAGGAGTACAGAAGGTATCTCTACAGCGCACAAAGGAGTACAGAAGGTATCTCTACAGCGCACAAAGGAGTACAGGAAATATCTCTAGAACGTACAAAGGAGTACACGAGGTATCTCTACAGCGTACAAAGTAGTACAGAAGGTATCTCTACAGCGTACAAAGGAGTACAGAAGGTATCTCTACAGCGCACAAAGGAGTACAGAAGGTATCTCTACAGCGCACAAAGGAGTACAGGAAATATCTCTAGAACGTACAAAGGAGTACACGAGGTATCTCTACAGCGTACAAAGGAGTACAGAAGGTATCTCTACAGCGCACAAAGGAGTACAGGAAATATCTCTAGAACGTACAAAGGAGTACACGAGGTATCTCTACAGCGTACAAAGGAGTACAGAAGGTATCTCTACAGCGCACAAAGGAGTACAGAAGGTATCTCTACAGCGCACAAAGGAGTACAGAAGGTATCTCTACAGCGCACAAATGAGTACAGAAGGTATCTCTACAGCGCACAAAGGAGTACAGGAAATATCTCTAGAACGTACAAAGGAGTACACGAGGTATCTCTACAGCGTACAAAGGAGTACAGAAGGTATCTCTACAGCGCACAAAGGAGTACAGAAGGTATCTCTACAGCGCACAAAGGAGTACAGAAGGTATCTCTACAACGCACAAAGGAGTACAGAAGGTATCTCTACAGCGCACAAAGGAGTACAGGAAATATCTCTAGAACGTACAAAGGAGTACACGAGGTATCTCTACAGCATACAAAGGAGTACAGAAGGTATCTCTACAGCGTACAAAGGAGTACAGAAGGTATCTCTACAGCGCACAAAGGAGTACAGAAGGTATCTCTACAGCGCACAAAGGAGTACAGAAGGTATCTCTACAGCGCACAAAGGAGTACAGAAGGTATCTCCACAGCGCACAAAGGAGTACAGGAAATATCTCTAGAACGTACAAAGGAGTACACGAGGGATCTCTACAGCGTACAAAGGAGTACAGAAGGTATCTCTACAGCGCACAAAGGAGTACAGAAGGTATCTCTACAGCGCACAAAGGAGTACAGAAGGTATCTCTACAGCGCACAGAGGAGTACAGAAGGTATCTCTACAGCGCACAAAGGAGTACAGGAAATATCTCTAGAACGTACAAAAGAGTACACGAGGTATCTCTACAGCGTACAATGGAGTACAGAAGGTATCTCTACAGCGCACAAAGGAGTACAGAAGGTATCTCTACAGCGCACAAAGGAGTTCAGGAAATATCTCTAGAACGTACAAAGGAGTACACGAGGTATCTCTACAGCGTACAAAGGAGTACAGAAGGTATCTCTACAGCGCACAAAGGAGTACAGAAGGTATCTCTACAGCGCACAAAGGAGTACAGAAGGTATCTCTACAGCGCACAAAGGAGTACAGAAGGTATCTCTACAGCGCACAAAGGAGTACAAAAGGTATCTCTACAGCGCACAAAGGAGTACAGAAGGTATCTCTACAGCGCACAAAGGAGTACAGAAGGTATCTCTACAGCGCACAAAGGAGTACAGGAAATATCTCTAGAACGTACAAAGGAGTACACGAGGTATCTCTACAGCGTACAAAGGAGTACAGAAGGTATCTCTACAGCGCACAAAGGAGTACAGAAGGTATCTCTACAGCGCACAAAGGAGTACAGAAGGTATCTCTACAGCGCACAATGGAGTACAGAAGGTATCTCTACAGCGCACAAAGGAGTACAGAAGGTATCTCTACAGCGCACAAAGGAGTACAGAAGGTATATCTACAGCGCACAAAGGAGTACAGGAAATATCTCTAGAACGTACAAAGGAGTACACGTGGTATCTCTACAGCGTACAAAGGAGTACAGAAGGTATCTTTACAGCCCACAAAGGAGTACAGAAGGTATCTCTACAGCGCACAAAGGAGTACAGAAGGTATCTCTACAGCGCACAAAGGAGTACAGAAGGTATCTCTACTGCGCACAAAGGAGTACAGGAAATATCTCAAGAACGTACAAAGGAGTACACGAGGTATCTCTACAGCGTACAAAGGAGTACAGAAGGTATCTCTACAGCGCACAAAGGAGTACAGAAGGTATCTCTACAGCGCACAAAGGAGTACAGAAGGTATCTCTACAGCGCACAAAGGAGTACAGAAGGTATCTCTACAGCGCACAAAGGAGTACAGAAGGTATCTCTACAGCGCACAAAGGAGTACAGAAGGTATCTCTACAGCGCACAAAGGAGTACAGGAAATATCTCTAGAACGTACAAAGGAGTACACGAGGTATCTTTACAGCGTACAAAGGAGTACAGAAGGTATCTCTACAGCGCACAAAGGAGTACAGAAGGTATCTCTACAGCGCACAAAGGAGTACAGAAGGTATCTCTACAGCGCACAAAGGAGTACAGAAGGTATCTCTACAGCGCACAAAGGAGTACAGAAGGTATCTCCACAGCGCACAAAGTTGTACAGAAGGTATCTCTACAGCGCACAAAGGAGTACAGAAGGTATCTCTACAGCGCACAAAGGAGTACAGGAAATATCTCTAGAACGTACAAAGGAGTACACGAGGTATCTCTACAGCGTACAAAGGAGTACAGAAGGTATCTCTACAGCGCACAAAGGAGTACAGAAGGTATCTCTACAGCGTACAAAGGAGTACAGAAGGTATCTCTACAGCGCACAAAGGAGTACAGAAGGTATCTCTACAGCGCACAAAGGAGTACAGAAGGTATCTCTACAGCGCACAAAGGAGTACAGGAAATATCTCTAGAACGTACAAAGGAGTACACGAGGTATCTCTACAGCGTACAAAGTAGTACAGAAGGTATCTCTACAGCGTACAAAGGAGTACAGAAGGTATCTCTACAGCGCACAAAGGAGTACAGAAGGTATCTCTACAGCGCACAAAGGAGTACAGGAAATATCTCTAGAACGTACAAAGGAGTACACGAGGTATCTCTACAGCGTACAAAGGAGTACAGAAGGTATCTCTACAGCGCACAAAGGAGTACAGGAAATATCTCTAGAACGTACAAAGGAGTACACGAGGTATCTCTACAGCGTACAAAGGAGTACAGAAGGTATCTCTACAGCGCACAAAGGAGTACAGAAGGTATCTCTACAGCGCACAAAGGAGTACAGAAGGTATCTCTACAGCGCACAAATGAGTACAGAAGGTATCTCTACAGCGCACAAAGGAGTACAGGAAATATCTCTAGAACGTACAAAGGAGTACACGAGGTATCTCTTAAGCGTACAAAGGAGTACAGAAGGTATCTCTACAGCGCACAAAGGAGTACAGAAGGTATCTCTACAGCGCACAAAGGAGTACAGAAGGTATCTCTACAACGCACAAAGGAGTACAGAAGGTATCTCTACAGCGCACAAAGGAGTACAGGAAATATCTCTAGAACGTACAAAGGAGTACACGAGGTATCTCTACAGCATACAAAGGAGTACAGAAGGTATCTCTACAGCGTACAAAGGAGTACAGAAGGTATCTCTACAGCGCACAAAGGAGTACAGAAGGTATCTCTACAGCGCACAAAGGAGTACAGAAGGTATCTCTACAGCGCACAAAGGAGTACAGAAGGTATCTCCACAGCGCACAAAGGAGTACAGGAAATATCTCTAGAACGTACAAAGGAGTACACGAGGGATCTCTACAGCGTACAAAGGAGTACAGAAGGTATCTCTACAGCGCACAAAGGAGTACAGAAGGTATCTCTACAGCGCACAAAGGAGTACAGAAGGTATCTCTACAGCGCACAGAGGAGTACAGAAGGTATCTCTACAGCGCACAAAGGAGTACAGGAAATATCTCTAGAACGTACAAAAGAGTACACGAGGTATCTCTACAGCGTACAATGGAGTACAGAAGGTATCTCTACAGCGCACAAAGGAGTACAGAAGGTATCTCTACAGCGCACAAAGGAGTTCAGGAAATATCTCTAGAACGTACAAAGGAGTACACGAGGTATCTCTACAGCGTACAAAGGAGTACAGAAGGTATCTCTACAGCGCACAAAGGAGTACAGAAGGTATCTCTACAGCGCACAAAGGAGTACAGAAGGTATCTCTACAGCGCACAAAGGAGTACAGAAGGTATCTCTACAGCGCACAAAGGAGTACAAAAGGTATCTCTACAGCGCACAAAGGAGTACAGAAGGTATCTCTACAGCGCACAAAGGAGTACAGAAGGTATCTCTACAGCGCACAAAGGAGTACAGGAAATATCTCTAGAACGTACAAAGGAGTACACGAGGTATCTCTACAGCGTACAAAGGAGTACAGAAGGTATCTCTACAGCGCACAAAGGAGTACAGAAGGTATCTCTACAGCGCACAAAGGAGTACAGAAGGTATCTCTACAGCGCACAATGGAGTACAGAAGGTATCTCTACAGCGCACAAAGGAGTACAGAAGGTATCTCTACAGCGCACAAAGGAGTACAGAAGGTATATCTACAGCGCACAAAGGAGTACAGGAAATATCTCTAGAACGTACAAAGGAGTACACGTGGTATCTCTACAGCGTACAAAGGAGTACAGAAGGTATCTTTACAGCCCACAAAGGAGTACAGAAGGTATCTCTACAGCGCACAAAGGAGTACAGAAGGTATCTCTACAGCGCACAAAGGAGTACAGAAGGTATCTCTACTGCGCACAAAGGAGTACAGGAAATATCTCAAGAACGTACAAAGGAGTACACGAGGTATCTCTACAGCGTACAAAGGAGTACAGAAGGTATCTCTACAGCGCACAAAGGAGTACAGAAGGTATCTCTACAGCGCACAAAGGAGTACAGAAGGTATCTCTACAGCGCACAAAGGAGTACAGAAGGTATCTCTACAGCGCACAGAGGAGTACAGAAGGTATCTCTACAGCGCACAAAGGAGTACAGGAAATATCTCTAGAACGTACAAAGGAGTACACGAGGTATCTCTACAGCGTACAATGGAGTACAGAAGGTATCTCTACAGCGCACAAAGGAGTACAGAAGGTATCTCTACAGCGCACAAAGGAGTACAGGAAATATCTCTAGAACGTACAAAGGAGTACACGAGGTATCTCTACAGCGTACAAAGGAGTACAGAAGGTATCTCTACAGCGCACAAAGGAGTACAGAAGGTATCTCTACAGCGCACAAAGGAGTAAAGAAGGTATCTCTACAGCGCACAAAGGAGTACAGAAGGTATCTCTACAGCGCACAAAGGAGTACAAAAGGTATCTCTACAGCGCACAAAGGAGTACAGAAGGTATCTCTACAGCGCACAAAGGAGTACAGAAGGTATCTCTACAGCGCACAAAGGAGTACAGGAAATATCTCTAGAACGTACAAAGGAGTACACGAGGTATCTCTACAGCGTACAAAGGAGTACAGAAGGTATCTCTACAGCGCACAAAGGAGTACAGAAGGTATCTCTACTGCGCACAAAGGAGTACAGAAGGTATCTCTACAGCGCACAATGGGGTACAGACGGTATCTCTACAGCGCACTAAGGAGTACAGAAGGTATCTCTACAGCGCACAAAGGAGTACAGAAGGTATATCTACAGCGCACGAAGGAGTACAGGAAATATCTCTAGAACGTACAAAGGAGTACACGAGGTATCTCTACAGCGTACAAAGGAGTACAGAAGGTATCTCTACAGCCCACAAAGGAGTACAGAAGGTATCTCTACAGCGCACAAAGGAGTACAGAAGGTATCTCTACAGCGCACAAAGGAGTACAGAAGGTATCTCTACAGCGCACAAAGGAGTACAGGAAATATCTCAAGAACGTACAAAGGAGTACACGAGGTATCTCTACAGCGTACAAAGGAGTACAGAAGGTATCTCTACAGCGCACAAAGGAGTACAGAAGGTATCTCTACAGCGCACAAAGGAGTACAGAAGGTATCTCTACAGCGCACAAAGGAGTACAGAAGGTATCTCTACAGCGCACAAGGGAGTACAGAAGGTATCTCTACAGCGCACAAAGGAGTACAGAAGGTATCTCTCCAGCGCACAAAGGAGTACAGGAAATATCTCTAGAACGTACAAAGGAGTACACGAGGTATCTCTACAGCGTACAAAGGAGTACAGAAGGTATCTCTACAGCGCACAAAGGAGTACAGAAGGTATCTCTACAGCGCACAAAGGAGTACAGAAGGTATCTCTACAGCGCACAAAGGAGTACAGAAGGTATCTCTACAGCGCAAAAAGGAGTACAGAAGGTATCTCTACAGCGCACAAAGGAGTACAGAAGGTATCTCTACAGCGCACAAAGGAGTACAGAAGGTATCTCTACAGTGCAGAAAGGACTACAGGAAATATCTCTAGAACGTACAAAGGAGTACACGAGGTATTTCTACAGCGTACAAAGGAGTACAGAAGGTATCTCTACAGCGCACAAAGGAGTACAGGAAATATCTCTAGAACGTACAAAGGAGTACAGAAGGTATCTCTACAGCGCACAAAGGAGTACAGAAGGTATCTCTACAGCGCACAAAGGAGTACAGAAGGTATCTCTACAGCGCACAAAGGAGTACAGAAGGTATCTCTACAGCGCACAAAGGAGTACAGGAAATATCTCTAGAACGTACAAAGGAGTACACGAGGTATCTCTACCGCGCACAAAGGAGTACAGAAGGTATCTCTACAGCGCACAAAGGAGTACAAAAGGTATCTCTACAGCGCACAAAGGAGTACAGAAGGTATCTCTACAGCGCACAAAGGAGTACAGAAGGTATCTCTACAGCGCACAAAGGAGTACAGGAAATATCTCTAGAACGTACAAAGGAGTACACGAGGTATCTCTACAGCGTACAAAGGAGTACAGAAGGTATCTCTACAGCGCACAAAGGAGTACAGAAGGTATCTCTACAGCGCACAAAAGAGTACAGAAGGTATCTCTACAGCGCACAATAGAGTACAGAAGGTATCTCTACAGCGCACAAAGGAGTACAGAAGGTATCTCTACAGCGCACAAAGGAGTACAGAAGGTATATCTACAGCGCACAAAGGAGTACAGGAAATATCTCTAGAACGTACGAAGGAGTACACGAGGTATCTCTACAGCGTACAAAGGAGTACAGAAGGTATCTCTACAGCCCACAAAGGAGTACAGAAGGTATCTCTACAGCGCACAAAGGAGTACAGAAGGTATCTCTACAGCGCACAAAGGAGTACAGAAGGTATCTCTACAGCGCACAAAGGAGTACAGGAAATATCTCAAGAACGTACAAAGGAGTACATGAGGTATCTCTACAGCGTACAAAGGAGTACAGAAGGTATCTCTACAGCGCACAAAGGAGTACAGAAGGTATCTCTACAGCGCACAAAGGAGTACAGAAGGTATCTCTACAGCGCACAAAGGAGTACAGAAGGTATCTCTACAGCGCACAAAGGAGTACAGAAGGTATCTCTACAGCGCACAAAGGAGTACAGAAGGTATCTCTACAGCGCACAAAGGAGTACAGGAAATATCTCTAGAACGTACAAAGGAGTACACGAGGTATCTTTACAGCGTACAAAGGAGTACAGAAGGTATCTCTACAGCGCACAAAGGAGTACAGAAGGTATCTCTACAGCGCACAAAGGAGTACAGAAGGTATCTCTACAGCGCACAAAGGAGTACAGAAGGTATCTCTACAGCGCACAAAGGAGTACAGAAGGTATCTCTACAGCGCACAAAGTAGTACAGAAGGTATCTCTACAGCGCACAAAGGAGTACAGAAGGTATCTCTACAGCGCACAAAGGAGTACAGGAAATATCTCTAGAACGTACAAAGGAGTACACGAGGTATCTCTACAGCGTACAAAGGAGTACAGAAGGTATCTCTACAGCGCACAAAGGAGTACAGAAGGTATCTCTACAGCGTACAAAGGAGTACAGAAGGTATCTCTACAGCGCACAAAGGAGTACAGAAGGTATCTCTACAGCGCACAAAGGAGTACAGAAGGTATCTCTACAGCGCACAAAGGAGTACAGGAAATATCTCTAGAACGTACAAAGGAGTACACGAGGTATCTCTACAGCGTACAAAGTAGTACAGAAGGTATCTCTACAGCGTACAAAGGAGTACAGAAGGTATCTCTACAGCGCACAAAGGAGTACAGAAGGTATCTCTACAGCGCACAAAGGAGTACAGGAAATATCTCTAGAACGTACAAAGGAGTACACGAGGTATCTCTACAGCGTACAAAGGAGTACAGAAGGTATCTCTACAGCGCACAAAGGAGTACAGGAAATATCTCTAGAACGTACAAAGGAGTACACGAGGTATCTCTACAGCGTACAAAGGAGTACAGAAGGTATCTCTACAGCGCACAAAGGAGTACAGAAGGTATCTCTACAGCGCACAAAGGAGTACAGAAGGTATCTCTACAGCGCACAAATGAGTACAGAAGGTATCTCTACAGCGCACAAAGGAGTACAGGAAATATCTCTAGAACGTACAAAGGAGTACACGAGGTATCTCTACAGCGTACAAAGGAGTACAGAAGGTATCTCTACAGCGCACAAAGGAGTACAGAAGGTATCTCTACAGCGCACAAAGGAGTACAGAAGGTATCTCTACAACGCACAAAGGAGTACAGAAGGTATCTCTACAGCGCACAAAGGAGTACAGGAAATATCTCTAGAACGTACAAAGGAGTACACGAGGTATCTCTACAGCATACAAAGGAGTACAGAAGGTATCTCTACAGCGTACAAAGGAGTACAGAAGGTATCTCTACAGCGCACAAAGGAGTACAGAAGGTATCTCTACAGCGCACAAAGAAGTACAGAAGGTATCTCTACAGCGCACAAAGGAGTACAGAAGGTATCTCCACAGCGCACAAAGGAGTACAGGAAATATCTCTAGAACGTACAAAGGAGTACACGAGGTATCTCTACAGCGTACAAAGGAGTACAGAAGGTATCTCTACAGCGCACAAAGGAGTACAGAAGGTATCTCTACAGCGCACAAAGGAGTACAGAAGGTATCTCTACAGCTCACAGAGGAGTACAGAAGGTATCTCTACAGCGCACAAAGGAGTACAGGAAATATCTCTAGAACGTACAAAAGAGTACACGAGGTATCTCTACAGCGTACAATGGAGTACAGAAGGTATCTCTACAGCGCACAAAGGAGTACAGAAGGTATCTCTACAGCGCACAAAGGAGTTCAGGAAATATCTCTAGAACGTACAAAGGAGTACACGAGGTATCTCTACAGCGTACAAAGGAGTACAGAAGGTATCTCTACAGCGCACAAAGGAGTACAGAAGGTATCTCTACAGCGCACAAAGGAGTACAGAAGGTATCTCTACAGCGCACAAAGGAGTACAGAAGGTATCTCTACAGCGCACAAAGGAGTACAAAAGGTATCTCTACAGCGCACAAAGGAGTACAGAAGGTATCTCTACAGCGCACAAAGGAGTACAGAAGGTATCTCTACAGCGCACAAAGGAGTACAGGAAATATCTCTAGAACGTACAAAGGAGTACACGAGGTATCTCTACAGCGTACAAAGGAGTACAGAAGGTATCTCTACAGCGCACAAAGGAGTAAAGAAGGTATCTCTACAGCGCACAAAGGAGTACAGAAGGTATCTCTACAGCGCACAATGGAGTACAGAAGGTATCTCTACAGCGCACAAAGGAGTACAGAAGGTATCTCTACAGCGCACAAAGGAGTACAGAAGGTATATCTACAGCGCACAAAGGAGTACAGGAAATATCTCTAGAACGTACAAAGGAGTACACGTGGTATCTCTACAGCGTACAAAGGAGTACAGAAGGTATCTTTACAGCCCACAAAGGAGTACAGAAGGTATCTCTACAGCGCACAAAGGAGTACAGAAGGTATCTCTACAGCGCACAAAGGAGTACAAAAGGTATCTCTACTGCGCACAAAGGAGTACAGGAAATATCTCAAGAACGTACAAAGGAGTACACGAGGTATCTCTACAGCGTACAAAGGAGTACAGAAGGTATCTCTACAGCGCACAAAGGAGTACAGAAGGTATCTCTACAGCGCACAAAGAAGTACAGAAGGTAACTCTACAGCGCACAAAGGAGTACAGAAGGTATCTCTACAGCGCACAGAGGAGTACAGAAGGTATCTCTACAGCGCACAAAGGAGTACAGGAAATATCTCTAGAACGTACAAAGGAGTACACGAGGTATCTCTACAGCGTACAATGGAGTACAGAAGGTATCTCTACAGCGCACAAAGGAGTACAGAAGATATCTCTACAGCGCACAAAGGAGTACAGGAAATATCTCTAGAACGTACAAAGGAGTACACGAGGTATCTCTACAGCGTACAAAGGAGTACAGAAGGTATCTCTACAGCGCACAAAGGAGTACAGAAGGTATCTCTACAGCGCACAAAGGAGTACAGAAGGTATCTCTACAGCGCACAAAGGAGTACAGAAGGTATCTCTACAGCGCACAAAGGAGTACAAAAGGTATCTCTACAGCGCACAAAGGAGTACAGAAGGTATCTCTACAGCGCACAAAGGAGTACAGAAGGTATCTCTACAGCGCACAAAGGAGTACAGGAAATATCTCTAGAACGTACAAAGGAGTACACGAGGTATCTCTACAGCGTACAAAGGAGTACAGAAGGTATCTCTACAGCGCACAAAGGAGTACAGAAGGTATCTCTACTGCGCACAAAGGAGTACAGAAGGTATCTCTACAGCGCACAATGGAGTACAGAAGGTATCTCTACAGCGCACAAAGGAGTACAGAAGGTATCTCTACAGCGCACAAAGGAGTACAGAAGGTATATCTACAGCGCACAAAGGAGTACAGGAAATATCTCTAGAACGTACAAAGGAGTACACGAGGTATCTCTACAGCGTACAAAGGAGTACAGAAGGTATCTCTACAGCCCACAAAGGAGTACAGAAGGTATCTCTACAGCGCACAAAGGAGTACAGAAGGTATCTCTACAGCGCACAAAGGAGTACAGAAGGTATCTCTACAGCGCACAAAGGAGTACAGGAAAAATCTCAAGAACGTACAAAGGAGTACACGAGGTATCTCTACAGCGTACAAAGGAGTACAGAAGGTATCTCTACAGCGCACAAAGGAGTACAGAAGGTATCTCTACAGCGCACAAAGGAGTACAGAAGGTATCTCTACAGCGCACAAAGGAGTACAGAAGGTATCTCTACAGCGCACAAGGGAGTACAGAAGGTATCTCTACAGCGCACAAAGGAGTACAGAAGGTATCTCTCCAGCGCACAAAGGAGTACAGGAAATATCTCTAGAACGTACAAAGGAGTACACGAGGTATCTCTACAGCGTACAAAGGAGTACAGAAGGTATCTCTACAGCGCACAAAGGAGTACAGAAGGTATCTCTACAGCGCACAAAGGAGTACAGAAGGTATCTCTACAGCGCACAAAGGAGTACAGAAGGTATCTCTACAGCGCAAAAAGGAGTACAGAAGGTATCTCTACAGCGCACAAAGGAGTACAGGAAATATCTCTAGAACGTACAAAGGAGTACACGAGGTATCTCTACAGCGTACAAAGGAGTATAGAAGGTATCTCTACAGCGCACAAAGGAGTACAGAAGGTATCTCTACAGCGCACAAAGGAGTACAGAAGGTATCTCTACAGTGCAGAAAGGACTAAAGGAAATATCTCTAGAACGTACAAAGGAGTACACGAGGTATTTCTACAGCGTACAAAGGAGTACAGAAGGTATCTCTACAGCGCACAAAGGAGTACAGGAAATATCTCTAGAACGTACAAAGGAGTACAGAAGGTATCTCTACAGCGCACAAAGGAGTACAGAAGGTATCTCTACAGCGCACAAAGGAGTACAGAAGGTATCTCTACAGCGCACAAAGGAGTACAGAAGGTATCTCTACAGCGCACAAAGGAGTACAGGAAATATCTCTAGAACGTACAAAGGAGTACACGAGGTATCTCTACAGCGTACAAAGGAGTACAGAAGGTATCTCTACAGCGCACAAAGGAGTACAGAAGGTATCTCTACAGCGCAAAAAGGAGTACAGAAGGTATCTCTACAGCGCACAAAGGAGTACAGAAGGTATCTCTACAGCGCACAAAGGAGTACAGGAAATATCTCTAGAACGTACAAAGGAGTACACGAGGTATCTCTACAGCGTACAAAGAAGTACAGAAGGTATCTCTACAGCACACAAAGGAGTACAGGAAATATCTCTAGAACGTACAAAGGAGTACAGAAGGTATCTCTACAGCGCACAAAGGAGTACAGAAGGTATCTCTACAGCGCACAAAGGAGTACAGAAGATATCTCTACAGCGCACAAAGGAGTACAGAAGGTATCTCTACAGCGCACAAAAGAGTACAGGAAATATCTCTAGAACGTACAAAGGAGTACACGAGGTATCTCTACAGCGTACAAAGGAGTACAGAAGGTATCTCTACAGCGCACAAAGGAGTACAGAAGGTATCTCTACAGCGCACAAAGGAGTACAGAAGGTATCTCTACAGCGCACAAAGGAGTACAGAAGGTATCTCTACAGCGCACAGAGGAGTACAGAAGGTATCTCTACAGCGCACAAAGGAGTACAGGAAATATCTCTAGAACGTACAAAGGAGTACATGAGGTCTCTACAGCGTACAAAGGAGTACAGAAGGTATCTCTACAGCGCACAAAGGAGTACAGAAGGTATCTCTACAGCGCACAAAGGAGTACAGAAGGTATTTCTACAGCGCACAAAGGAGTACAGAAGGTATCTCTACAGCGCACAAAGGAGTACAGGAAATACCTCTAGAACGTACAAAGGAGTACACGAGGTATCTCTACAGCGTACAAAGGAGTACAGAAGGTATCTCTACAGCGCACAAAGGTGTACAGAAGGTATGTCTACAGCGCACAAAGGAGTACAGAAGGTGTCTCTACAGCGCACAAAGGAGTACAGAAGGTATCTCTACAGCGCACAAAGGAGTACAGGAAATATCTCTAGAACGTACAAAGGAGTACACGAGGTATCTCTACAGCGTACAAAGGAGTACAGAAGGTATCTCTACAGCGCACAAAGGAGTACAGAAGGTATCTCTACAGCGCACAAAGGAGTACAGAAGGTATCTCTACAGCGCACAAAGGAGTACAGAAGGTATCTCTACAGCGCACAAAGAAGTACAGGAAATTTCTCTAGAACGTACAAAGGAGTACACGAGGTATCTCTACAGCGTACAAAGGAGTACAGAAGGTATCTCTACAGCGCACAAAGGAGTACAGAAGGTATCTCTACAGCGCACAAAGGAGTACAGAAGGTATCTCTACAGCGCACAAAGGAGTACAGAAGGTGTCTCTACAGCGCACAAAGGAGTACAGGAAATATCTCTAGAACGTACAAAGGAGTACACGAGGTATCTCTACAGCGTACAAAGGAGTACAGAAGGTATCTCTACAGCGCACAAAGGAGTACAGGAAATATCTCTAGAACGTACAAAGGAGTACACGAGGTATCTCTACAGCGTACAAAGGAGAACAGAAGGTATCTCTACAACGCACAAAGGAGTACAGGAAATATCTCTAGAACGTACAAAGGAGTACAGAAGGTATCTCTACAGCGCACAAAGGAGAACAGAAGGTATCTCTACAGCGCACAAAGGAGTACAGAAGGTATCTCTACAGCGCACAAAGGAGTACAGAAGGTATCTCTACAGCGCACAAAGGAGTACAGAAGGTATCTCTACAGCGCACAAAGGAGTACAGAAGGTATCTCTACAGCGCACAAAGGAGTACAGGAAATATCTCTAAAACGTACAAAGGAGTACACGAGGTATCTCTACAGCGTACAAAGGAGTACAGAAGGTATCTCTACAGCGCACAAAGGAGTACAGAAGGTATCTCTACAGCGCACAAAGAGTACAGAAGGTATCTCTACAGCGCACAAAGGAGTACAGAAGGTATCTCTACAGCGCACAAAGGAGTACAGAAGGTATCTCTACAGCGCACAAAGGAGTACAGAAGGTATCTCTACTGCGCACAAAGGAGTACAGGAAATATCTCAAGAACGTACAAAGGAGTACACGAGGTATCTCTACAGCGTACAAAGGAGTACAGAAGGTATCTCTACAGCGCACAAAGGAGTACAGAAGGTATCTCTACAGCGCACAAAGGAGTACAGAAGGTATCTCTACAGCGCACAAAGGAGTACAGAAGGTATCTCTACAGCGCACAGAGGAGTACAGAAGGTATCTCTACAGCGCACAAAGGAGTACAGGAAATATCTCTAGAACGTACAAAGGAGTACACGAGGTATCTCTACAGCGTACAATGGAGTACAGAAGGTATCTCTACAGCGCACAAAGGAGTACAGAAGGTATCTCTACAGCGCACAAAGGAGTACAGGAAATATCTCTAGAACGTACAAAGGAGTACACGAGGTATCTCTACAGCGTACAAAGGAGTGCAGAAGGTATCTCTACAGCGCACAAAGGAGTACAGAAGGTATCTCTACAGCGCACAAAGGAGTACAGAAGGTATCTCTACAGCGCACAAAGGAGTACAGAAGGTATCTCTACAGCGCACAAAGGAGTACAAAAGGTATCTCTACAGCGCACAAAGAAGTACAGAAGGTATCTCTACAGCGCACAAAGGAGTACAGAAGGTATCTCTACAGCGCACAAAGGAGTACAGGAAATATCTCTAGAACGTACAAAGGAGTACACGAGGTATCTCTACAGCGTACAAAGGAGTACAGAAGGTATCTCTACAGCGCACAAAGGAGTACAGAAGGTATCTCTACTGCGCACAAAAGAGTACAGAAGGTATCTCTACAGCGCACAATGGAGTACAGAAGGTATCTCTACAGCGCACAAAGGAGTACAGAAGGTATCTCTACAGCGCACAAAGGAGTACAGAAGGTATATCTACAGCGCACAAAGGAGTACAGGAAATATCTCTAGAACGTACAAAGGAGTACACGAGGTATCTCTACAGCGTACAAAGGAGTACAGAAGGTATCTCTACAGCTCACAAAGGAGTACAGAAGGTATCTCTACAGCGCACAAAGGAGTACAGAAGGTATCTCTACAGCGCACAAAGGAGTACAGAAGGTATCTCTACAGCGCACAAAGGAGTACAGGAAAAATCTCAAGAACGTACAAAGGAGTACACGAGGTATCTCTACAGCGTACAAAGGAGTACAGAAGGTATCTCTACAGCGCACAAAGGAGTACAGAAGGTATCTCTACAGCGCACAAAGGAGTACAGAAGGTATCTCTACAGCGCACAAAGGAGTACAGAAGGTATCTCTACAGCGCACAAGGGAGTACAGAAGGTATCTCTACAGCGCACAAAGGAGTACAGAAGGTATCTCTCCAGCGCACAAAGGAGTACAGGAAATATCTCTAGAACGTACAAAGGAGTACACGAGGTATCTCTACAGCGTACAAAGGAGTACAGAAGGTATCTCTACAGCGCACAAAGGAGTACAGAAGGTATCTCTACAGCGCACAAAGGAGTACAGAAGGTATCTCTACAGCGCACAAAGGAGTACAGAAGGTATCTCTACAGCGCAAAAAGGAGTACAGAAGGTATCTCTACAGCGCACAAAGGAGTACAGGAAATATCTCTAGAACGTACAAAGGAGTACACGAGGTATCTCTACAGCGTACAAAGGAGTATAGAAGGTATCTCTACAGCGCACAAAGGAGTACAGAAGGTATCTCTACAGCGCACAAAGGAGTACAGAAGGTATCTCTACAGTGCAGAAAGGACTAAAGGAAATATCTCTAGAACGTACAAAGGAGTACACGAGGTATTTCTACAGCGTACAAAGGAGTACAGAAGGTATCTCTACAGCGCACAAAGGAGTACAGGAAATATCTCTAGAACGTACAAAGGAGTACAGAAGGTATCTCTACAGCGCACAAAGGAGTACAGAAGGTATCTCTACAGCGCACAAAGGAGTACAGAAGGTATCTCTACAGCGCACAAAGGAGTACAGAAGGTATCTCTACAGCGCACAAAGGAGTACAGGAAATATCTCTAGAACGTACAAAGGAGTACACGAGGTATCTCTACAGCGTACAAAGGAGTACAGAAGGTATCTCTACAGCGCACAAAGGAGTACAGAAGGTATCTCTACAGCGCAAAAAGGAGTACAGAAGGTATCTCTACAGCGCACAAAGGAGTACAGAAGGTATCTCTACAGCGCACAAAGGAGTACAGGAAATATCTCTAGAACGTACAAAGGAGTACACGAGGTATCTCTACAGCGTACAAAGAAGTACAGAAGGTATCTCTACAGCACACAAAGGAGTACAGGAAATATCTCTAGAACGTACAAAGGAGTACAGAAGGTATCTCTACAGCGCACAAAGGAGTACAGAAGGTATCTCTACAGCGCACAAAGGAGTACAGAAGATATCTCTACAGCGCACAAAGGGGTACAGAAGGTATCTCTACAGCGCACAAAGGAGTACAGGAAATATCTCTAGAACGTACAAAGGAGTACACGAGGTATCTCTACAGCGTACAAAGGAGTACAGAAGGTATCTCTACAGCGCACAAAGGAGTACAGAAGGTATCTCTACAGCGCACAAAGGAGTACAGAAGGTATCTCTACAGCGCACAAAGGAGTACAGAAGGTATCTCTACAGCGCACAGAGGAGTTCAGAAGGTATCTCTACAGCGCACAAAGGAGTACAGGAAATATCTCTAGAACGTACAAAGGAGTACATGAGGTCTCTACAGCGTACAAAGGAGTACAGAAGGTATCTCTACAGCGCACAAAGGAGTACAGAAGGTATCTCTACAGCGCACAAAGGAGTACAGAAGGTATTTCTACAGCGCACAAAGGAGTACAGAAGGTATCTCTACAGCGCACAAAGGAGTACAGGAAATACCTCTAGAACGTACAAAGGAGTACACGAGGTATCTCTACAGCGTACAAAGGAGTACAGAAGGTATCTCTACAGCGCACAAAGGAGTACAGAAGGTATCTCTACAGCGCACAAAGGAGTACAGAAGGTGTCTCTACAGCGCACAAAGGAGTACAGAAGGTATCTCTACAGCGCACAAAGGAGTACAGGAAATATCTCTAGAACGTACAAAGGAGTACACGAGGTATCTCTACAGCGTACAAAGGAGTACAGAAGGTATCTCTACAGCGCACAAAGGAGTACAGAAGGTATCTCTACAGCGCACAAAGGAGTACAGAAGGTATCTCTACAGCGCACAAAGGAGTACAGAAGGTATCTCTACAGCGCACAAAGAAGTACAGGAAATTTCTCTAGAACGTACAAAGGAGTACACGAGGTATCTCTACAGCGTACAAAGGAGTACAGAAGGTATCTCTACAGCGCACAAAGGAGTACAGAAGGTATCTCTACAGCGCACAAAGGAGTACAGAAGGTATCTCTACAGCGCACAAAGGAGTACAGAAGGTATCTCTACAGCGCACAAAGGAGTACAGGAAATATCTCTAGAACGTACAAAGGAGTACACGAGGTATCTCTACAGCGTACAAAGGAGTACAGAAGGTATCTCTACAGCGCACAAAGGAGTACAGGAAATATCTCTAGAACGTACAAAGGAGTACACGAGGTATCTCTACAGCGTACAAAGGAGAACAGAAGGTATCTCTACAGCGCACAAAGGAGTACAGGAAATATCTCTAGAACGTACAAAGGAGTACAGAAGGTATCTCTACAGCGCACAAAGGAGAACAGAAGGTATCTCTACAGCGCACAAAGGAGTACAGAAGGTATCTCTACAGCGCACAAAGGAGTACAGAAGGTATCTCTACAGCGCACAAAGGAGTACAGAAGGTATCTCTACAGCGCACAAAGGAGTACAGAAGGTATCTCTACAGCGCACAAAGGAGTACAGGAAATATCTCTAAAACGTACAAAGGAGTACACGAGGTATCTCTACAGCGTACAAAGGAGTACAGAAGGTATCTCTACAGCGCACAAAGGAGTACAGAAGGTATCTCTACAGCGCACAAAGGAGTACAGAAGGTATCTCTACAGTGCACAAAGGAGTACAGAAGGTATCTCTACAGCGCACAAAGGAGTACAGGAAATATCTCTAGAACGTACAAAGGAGTACACGAGGTATCTCTACAGCGTACAAAGGAGTACAGAAGGTATCTCTACAGCGCACAAAGGAGTACAGAAGGTATCTCTACAGCGCACAAAGGAGTACAGAAGGTATCTCTACAGCGCAGAAAGGAGTACAGAAGGTATCTCTACAGCGCACAAAGGAGTACAGGAAATATCTCTAGAACGTACAAAGGAGTACACGAGGTATCTCTACAGCGTACAAAGGAGTACAGAAGGTATCTCTACAGCGCACAAAGGAGTACAGAAGGTATCTCTACAGCGCACAAAGGAGTACAGAAGGTATCTCTACAGCGCCCAAAGGAGTACAGAAGGTATCTCTACAGCGCACAAAAGAGTACAGGAAATATCTCTAGAACGTACAAAGGAGTACACGAGGTATCTCTACAGCGTACAAAGGAGTACAGAACGTATCTCTACAGCGCACAAAGGAGTACAGAAGGTATCTCTACAGCGCACAAAGGAGTACAGAAGGTATCTCTACAGCGCACAAAGGAGTACAGAAGGTATCTCTACAGCGCACAAAGGAGTACAGGAAATACCTCTAGAACGTACAAAGGAGTACACGAGGTATCTCTACAGCGTACAAAGGAGTACAGAAGTTATCTCTACAGCGCACAAAGGAGTACAGAAGGTATCTCTACAGCGCACAAAGGAGTACAGAAGGTATCTCTACAGCGCACAAAGGAGTACAGAAGGTATCTCTACAGCGCACAAAGGAGTACAGGAAATATCTCTAGAACGTACAAAGGAGTACACGAGGTATCTCTACAGCGTACAAAGAAGTACAGAAGGTATCTCTACAGCACACAAAGGAGTACAGGAAATATCTCTAGAACGTACAAAGGAGTACAGAAGGTATCTCTACAGCGCACAAAGGAGTACAGAAGGTATCTCTACAGCGCACAAAGGAGTACAGAAGATATCTCTACAGCGCACAAAGGAGTACAGAAAGTATCTCTACAGCGCACAAAGGAGTACAGGAAATATCTCTAGAACGTAAAAGGAGTACACGAGGTATCTCTACAGCGTACAAAGGAGTACAGAAGGTATCTCTACAGCGCACAAAGGAGTACAGAAGGTATCTCTACAGCGCACAAAGGAGTACAGAAGGTATCTCTACAGCGCACAAAGGAGTACAGAAGGTATCTCTACAGCGCACAGAGGAGTACAGAAGGTATCTCTACAGCGCACAAAGGAGTACAGGAAATATCTCTAGAACGTACAAAGGAGTACATGAGGTCTCTACAGCGTACAAAGGAGTACAGAAGGTATCTCTACAGCGCACAAAGGAGTACAGAAGGTATCTCTACAGCGCACAAAGGAGTACAGAAGGTATTTCTACAGCGCACAAAGGAGTACAGAAGGTATCTCTACAGCGCACAAAGGAGTACAGGGAATACCTCTAGAACGTACTAAGGAGTACACGAGGTATCTCTACAGCGTACAAAGGAGTACAGAAGGTATCTCTACAGCGCACAAAGGAGTACAGAAGGTATCTCTACAGCGCACAAATAAGTACAGAAGGTATCTCTACAGCGCACAAAGGAGTACAGAAGGTATCTCTACAGCGCACAAAGGAGTACAGGAAATATCTCTAGAACGTACAAAGGAGTACACGAGGTATCTCTACAGCGTACAAAGGAGTACAGAAGGTATCTCTACAGCGCACAAAGGAGTACAGAAGGTATCTCTACAGCGCACAAAGGAGTACAGAAGGTATCTCTACAGCGCACAAAGGAGTACAGAAGGTATCTCTACAGCGCACAAAGAAGTACAGGAAATTTCTCTAGAACGTACAAAGGAGTACACGAGGTATCTCTACAGCGTACAAAGGAGTACAGAAGGTATCTCTACAGCGCACAAAGGAGTACAGAAGGTATCTCTACAGCGCACAAAGGAGTACAGAAGGTATCTCTACAGCGCACAAAGGAGTACAGAAGGTATCTCTACAGCGCACAAAGGAGTACAGGAAATATCTCTAGAACGTACAAAGGAGTACACGAGGTATCTCTACAGCGTACAAAAGAGTACAGAAGGTATCTCTACAGCGCACAAAGGAGTACAGAAGGTATCTCTACAGCGCACAAAGGAGTACAGAAGGTATCTCTACAGCGCACAAAGGAGTACAGAAGGTATCTCTAAAGCGCACAAATGAGTACAGAAGGTATCTCTACAGCGCACAAAGGAGTCCAGAAGGTATCTCTACAGCGCACAAAGGAGTACAAGAAATATCTCTAGAACGTACAAAGGAGTACACGAGGTTTCTCTACAGCGTACAAAGGAGTACAGAAGGTATCTCTACAGCGCACAAAGGAGTACAGGAAATATCTCTAGAACGTACAAAGGAGTACACGAGGTATCTCTACAGCGTACAAAGGAGTACAGAAGGTATCTCTACAGCGCACAAAGGAGTACAGAAGGTATCTCTACAGCGCACAAAGGAGTACAGAAGGTATCTCTACAGCGCACAAAGGAGTACAGGAAATATCTCTAGAACGTACAAAGGAGTACACGAGGTATCTCTACAGCGTACAAAGGAGAACAGAAGGTATCTCTACAGCGCACAAAGGAGTACAGGAAATATCTCTAGAACGTACAAAGGAGTACAGAAGGTATCTCTACAGCGCACAAAGGAGAACAGAAGGTATCTCTACAGCGCACAAAGGAGTACAGAAGGTATCTCTACAGCGCACAAAGGAGTACAGAAGGTATCTCTACAGCGCACAAAGGAGTACAGAAGGTATCTCTACAGCGCACAAAGGAGTACAGAAGGTATCTCTACAGCGCACAAAGGAGTACAGGAAATATCTCTAAAACGTACAAAGGAGTACATGAGGTATCTCTACAGCGTACAAAGGAGTACAGAAGGTATCTCTACAGCGCACAAAGGAGTACAGAAGGTATCTCTACAGCGCACAAAGGAGTACAGAAGGTATCTCTACAGCGCACAAAGGAGTACAGAAGGTATCTCTACAGCGCACAAAGGAGTACAGGAAATATCTCTAGAACGTACAGAGGAGTACACGAGGTATCTCTACAGCGTACAAAGGAGTACAGAAGGTATCTCTACAGCGCACAAAGGAGTACAGAAGGTATCTCTACAGCGCACAAAGGAGTACAGAAGGTATCTCTACAGCGCAGAAAGGAGTACAGAAGGTATCTCTACAGCGCACAAAGGAGTACAGGAAATATCTCTAGAACGTACAAAGGAGTACACGAGGTATCTCTACAGCGTACAAAGGAGTACAGAAGGTATCTCTACAGCGCACAAAGGAGTACAGAAGGTATCTCTACAGCGCACAAAGGAGTACAGAAGGTATCTCTACAGCGCACAAAGGAGTACAGAAGGTATCTCTACAGCGCACAAAGGAGTACAGGAAATATCTCTAGAACGTACAAAGGAGTACACGAGGTATCTCTACAGCGTACAAAGGAGTACAGAAGGTATCTCTACAGCGCACAAAGGAGTACAGAAGGTATCTCTACAGCGCACAAAGGAGTACAGAAGGTATCTCTACAGCGCACAAAGGAGTACAGAAGGTATCTCTACAGCGCACAAAGGAGTACAGGAAATACCTCTAGAACGTACAAAGGAGTACACGAGGTATCTCTACAGCGTACAAAGGAGTACAGAAGGTATCTCTACAGCGCACAAAGGAGTACAGAAGGTATCTCTACAGCGCACAAAGGAGTACAGAAGGTATCTCTACAGCGCACAAAGGAGTACAGAAGGTATCTCTACAGCGCACAAAGTAGTACAGAAGGTATCTCTACAGCGCACAAAGGAGTACAGGAGGTATCTCTACAGCGCACAAAGGAGTACAGGAAATATCTCTAGAACGTACAAAGGAGTACACGAGGTATCTCTACAGCGTACAAAGGAGTACAGAAGGTATCTCTACAGCGTACAAAGGAGTAGAGAAGGTATCTCTACAGCGCACAAAAAAGTACAGAAGGTATCTCTACAGCGCACAAAGGAGTACAGGAAATATCTCTAGAACGTACAAAGGAGTACACGAGGTATCTCTACAGCGTACAAAGGAGTACAGAAGGTATCTCTACAGCGCACAAAGGAGTACAGGAAATATCTCTAGAACGTACAAAGAAGTACACGAGGTATCTCTACAGCGTACAAAGGAGTACAGAAGGTATCTCTACAGCGCACAAAGGAGTACAGAAGGTATCTCTACAGCGTACAGAGGAGTACAGAAGGTATCTCTACAGCGTACAAAGAAGTACAGAAGGTATCTCTACAGCGCACAAAGGAGTACAGGAAATATCTCTAGAACGTACAAAGGAGTACAGAAGGTATCTCTACAGCGCACAAAGGAGTACAGAAGGTATCTCTACAGCGCACAAAGGAGTACAGAAGATATCTCTACAGCGCACAAAAGAGTACAGAAGGTATCTCTACAGCGCACAAAGGAGTACAGGAAATATCTCTAGAACGTACAAAGGAGTACACGAGGTATCTCTACAGCGTACAAAGGAGTACAGAAGGTATCTCTACAGCGCACAAAGGAGTACAGAAGGTATCTCTACAGCGCACAAAGGAGTACAGAAGGTATCTCTACAGCGCACAAAGGAGTACAGAAGGTATCTCTACAGCGCACAGAGGAGTACAGAAGGTATCTCTACAGCGCACAAAGGAGTACAGGAAATATCTCTAGAACGTACAAAGGAGTACATGAGGTCTCTACAGCGTACAAAGGAGTACAGAAGGTATCTCTACAGCGCACAAAGGAGTACAGAAGGTATCTCTACAGCGCACAAAGGAGTACAGAAGGTATTTCTACAGCGCACAAAGGAGTACAGAAGGTATCTCTACAGCGCACAAAGGAGTACAGGAAATATCTCTAAAACGTACAAAGGAGTACACGAGGTATCTCTACAGCGTACAAAGGAGTACAGAAGGTATCTCTACAGCGCACAAAGGAGTACAGAAGGTATCTCTACAGCGCACAAAGAAGTACAGAAGGTATCTCTACAGCGCACAAAGGAGTACAGAAGGTATCTCTACAGCGCACAAAGGAGTACAGGAAATATCTCTAGAACGTACAAAGGAGTACACGAGGTATCTCTACAGCGTACAAAGGAGTACAGAAGGTATCTCTACAGCGCACAAAGGAGTACAGAAGGTATCTCTACAGCGCACAAAGGAGTACAGAAGGTATCTCTACAGCGCACAAAGGAGTACAGAAGGTGTCTCTACAGCGCACTAAGGAGTACAGGAAATATCTCTAGAACGTACAAAGGAGTACACGAGGTATCTCTACAGCGTACAAAGGAGTACAGAAGGTATCTCTTCAGCGCACAAAGGAGTACAGAAGGTATCTCTACAGCGCACAAAGGAGTACAGAAGGTATCTCTACAGCGCACAAAGGAGTACAGAAGGTATCTCTACAGCGCACAAAGGAGTACAGGAAATATCTCTAGAACGTACAAAGGAGTACACGAGGTATCTCTACAGCGTACAAAAGAGTACAGAAGGTATCTCTACAGCGCACAAAGGAGTACACAAGGTATCTCTACAGCGCACAAAGGAGTACAGAAGGTATCTCTACAGCGCACAAAGGAGTACAGAAGGTATCTCTAAAGCGCACAAAGGAGTACAGAAGGTATCTCTACAGCGCACAAAGGAGTACAGAAGGTATCTCTACAGCGCACAAAGGAGTACAAGAAATATCTCTAGAACGTACAAAAGAGTACACGAGGTATCTCTACAGCGTACAAAGGAGTCAAGAAGGTATCTCTACAGCGCACAAAGGAGTACAGGAAATATCTCTAGAACGTACAAAGGAGTACACGAGGTATCTCTACAGCGTACAAAGGAGTACAGAAGGTATCTCTACAGCGCACAAAGGAGTACAGAAGGTATCTCTACAGCGCACAAAGGAGTACTGAAGGTATCTCTACAGCGCACAAAGGAGTACAGGAAATATCTCTAGAACGTACAAAGGAGTACACGAGGTATCTCTACAGCGTACAAAGGAGAACAGAAGGTATCTCTACAGCGCACAAAGGAGTACAGGAAATATCTCTAGAACGTACAAAGGAGTACAGAAGGTATCTCTACAGCGCACAAAGGAGTACAGAAGGTATCTCTACAGCGCACAAAGGAGTACAGAAGGTATCTCTACAGCGCACAAAGGAGTACAGAAGGTATCTCTACAGCGCACAAAGGAGTACAGAAGGTATCTCTACAGCGCACAAAGGAGTACAGAAGGTATCTCTACAGCGCACAAAGGAGTACAGGAAATATCTCTAAAACGTACAAAGGAGTACACGAGGTATCTCTACAGCGTACAAAGGAGTACAGAAAGTATCTCTACAGCGCACAAAGGAGTACAGAAGGTATCTCTACAGCGCACAAAGGAGTACAGAAGGTATCTCTACAGCGCACAAAGGAGTACAGAAGGTATCTCTACAGCACACAAAGGAGTACAGGAAATATCTCTAGAACGTACAAAGGAGTACACGAGGTATCTCTACAGCGTACAAAGGAGTACAGAAGGTATCTCTACAGCGCACAAAGGAGTACAGAAGGTATCTCTACAGCGCACAAAGGAGTACAGAAGGTATCTCTACAGCGCAGAAAGGAGTACAGAAGGTATCTCTACAGCGCACAAAGGAGTACAGGAAATATCTCTAGAACGTACAAAGGAGTACACGAGGTATCTCTACAGCGTACAAAAGAGTACAGAAGGTATCTCTACAGCGCACAAAGGAGTACAGAAGGTATCTCTACAGCGCACAAAGGAGTACAGAAGGTATCTCTACAGCGCACAAAGGAGTACAGAAGGTATCTCTACAGCGCACAAAGGAGTACAGGAAATATCTCCAGAACGTACAAAGGAGTACACGAGGTATCTCTACAGCGTACAAAGGAGTACAGAAGGTATCTCTACAGCGCACAAAGGAGTACAGAAGGTATCTCTACAGCGCACAAAGGAGTACAGAAGGTATCTCTACAGCGCACAAAGGAGTACAGATGGTATCTCTACAGCGCACAAAGCAGTACAGGAAATACCTCTAGAACGTACAAAGGAGTACACGAGGTATCTCTACAGCGTACAAAGGAGTACAGAAGGTATCTCTACAGCGCACAAAGGAGTACAGAAGGTATCTCTACAGCGCACAAAGGAGTACAGAAGGTATCTCTACAGCGCACAAAGGAGTACAGAAGGAATCTCTACAGCGCACAAAGTAGTACAGAAGGTATCTTTACAGCGCACAAAGGAGTACAGGAGGTATCTCTACAGCGCACAAAGGAGTACAGGAAATATCTCTAGAACGTACAAAGGAGTACACGAGGTATCTCTACAGCGTACAAAGGAGTACAGAAGGTATCTCTAGAGCGCACAAAGGAGTACAGAAGGTATCTCTACAGCGTACAGAGGAGTACAGAAGGTATCTTTACAGCGCACAAAGGAGTACAGAAGGTATCTCTACAGCGCACAAAGGAGTACAGAAGGTATCTCTACAGCGCACAAAGGAGTACAGAAGGTATCTCTACAGCGCACAAAGGAGTACAGAAGGTATCTCTACAGCGCACAAAGGAGTACAAAAGGTATCTCTACAGCGCACAAAGAAGTACAGAAGGTATCTCTACAGCGCACAAAGGAGTACAGAAGGTATCTCTACAGCGCACAAAGGAGTACAGGAAATATCTCTAGAACGTACAAAGGAGTACACGAGGTATCTCTACAGCGTACAAAGGAGTACAGAAGGTATCTCTACAGCGCACAAAGGAGTACAGAAGGTATCTCTACTGCGCACAAAAGAGTACAGAAGGTATCTCTACAGCGCACAATGGAGTACAGAAGGTATCTCTACAGCGCACAAAGGAGTACAGAAGGTATCTCTACAGCGCACAAAGGAGTACAGAAGGTATATCTACAGCGCACAAAGGAGTACAGGAAATATCTCTAGAACGTACAAAGGAGTACACGAGGTATCTCTACAGCGTACAAAGGAGTACAGAAGGTATCTCTACAGCTCACAAAGGAGTACAGAAGGTATCTCTACAGCGCACAAAGGAGTACAGAAGGTATCTCTACAGCGCACAAAGGAGTACAGAAGGTATCTCTACAGCGCACAAAGGAGTACAGGAAAAATCTCAAGAACGTACAAAGGAGTACACGAGGTATCTCTACAGCGTACAAAGGAGTACAGAAGGTATCTCTACAGCGCACAAAGGAGTACAGAAGGTATCTCTACAGCGCACAAAGGAGTACAGAAGGTATCTCTACAGCGCACAAAGGAGTACAGAAGGTATCTCTACAGCGCACAAGGGAGTACAGAAGGTATCTCTACAGCGCACAAAGGAGTACAGAAGGTATCTCTCCAGCGCACAAAGGAGTACAGGAAATATCTCTAGAACGTACAAAGGAGTACACGAGGTATCTCTACAGCGTACAAAGGAGTACAGAAGGTATCTCTACAGCGCACAAAGGAGTACAGAAGGTATCTCTACAGCGCACAAAGGAGTACAGAAGGTATCTCTACAGCGCACAAAGGAGTACAGAAGGTATCTCTACAGCGCAAAAAGGAGTACAGAAGGTATCTCTACAGCGCACAAAGGAGTACAGGAAATATCTCTAGAACGTACAAAGGAGTACACGAGGTATCTCTACAGCGTACAAAGGAGTATAGAAGGTATCTCTACAGCGCACAAAGGAGTACAGAAGGTATCTCTACAGCGCACAAAGGAGTACAGAAGGTATCTCTACAGTGCAGAAAGGACTAAAGGAAATATCTCTAGAACGTACAAAGGAGTACACGAGGTATTTCTACAGCGTACAAAGGAGTACAGAAGGTATCTCTACAGCGCACAAAGGAGTACAGGAAATATCTCTAGAACGTACAAAGGAGTACAGAAGGTATCTCTACAGCGCACAAAGGAGTACAGAAGGTATCTCTACAGCGCACAAAGGAGTACAGAAGGTATCTCTACAGCGCACAAAGGAGTACAGAAGGTATCTCTACAGCGCACAAAGGAGTACAGGAAATATCTCTAGAACGTACAAAGGAGTACACGAGGTATCTCTACAGCGTACAAAGGAGTACAGAAGGTATCTCTACAGCGCACAAAGGAGTACAGAAGGTATCTCTACAGCGCAAAAAGGAGTACAGAAGGTATCTCTACAGCGCACAAAGGAGTACAGAAGGTATCTCTACAGCGCACAAAGGAGTACAGGAAATATCTCTAGAACGTACAAAGGAGTACACGAGGTATCTCTACAGCGTACAAAGAAGTACAGAAGGTATCTCTACAGCACACAAAGGAGTACAGGAAATATCTCTAGAACGTACAAAGGAGTACAGAAGGTATCTCTACAGCGCACAAAGGAGTACAGAAGGTATCTCTACAGCGCACAAAGGAGTACAGAAGATATCTCTACAGCGCACAAAGGGGTACAGAAGGTATCTCTACAGCGCACAAAGGAGTACAGGAAATATCTCTAGAACGTACAAAGGAGTACACGAGGTATCTCTACAGCGTACAAAGGAGTACAGAAGGTATCTCTACAGCGCACAAAGGAGTACAGAAGGTATCTCTACAGCGCACAAAGGAGTACAGAAGGTATCTCTACAGCGCACAAAGGAGTACAGAAGGTATCTCTACAGCGCACAGAGGAGTTCAGAAGGTATCTCTACAGCGCACAAAGGAGTACAGGAAATATCTCTAGAACGTACAAAGGAGTACATGAGGTCTCTACAGCGTACAAAGGAGTACAGAAGGTATCTCTACAGCGCACAAAGGAGTACAGAAGGTATCTCAACAGCGCACAAAGGAGTACAGAAGGTATTTCTACAGCGCACAAAGGAGTACAGAAGGTATCTCTACAGCGCACAAAGGAGTACAGGAAATACCTCTAGAACGTACAAAGGAGTACACGAGGTATCTCTACAGCGTACAAAGGAGTACAGAAGGTATCTCTACAGCGCACAAAGGAGTACAGAAGGTATCTCTACAGCGCACAAAGGAGTACAGAAGGTGTCTCTACAGCGCACAAAGGAGTACAGAAGGTATCTCTACAGCGCACAAAGGAGTACAGGAAATATCTCTAGAACGTACAAAGGAGTACACGAGGTATCTCTACAGCGTACAAAGGAGTACAGAAGGTATCTCTACAGCGCACAAAGGAGTACAGAAGGTATCTCTACAGCGCACAAAGGAGTACAGAAGGTATCTCTACAGCGCACAAAGGAGTACAGAAGGTATCTCTACAGCGCACAAAGAAGTACAGGAAATTTCTCTAGAACGTACAAAGGAGTACACGAGGTATCTCTACAGCGTACAAAGGAGTACCGAAGGTATCTCTACAGCGCACAAAGGAGTACAGAAGGTATCTCTACAGCGCACAAAGGAGTACAGAAGGTATCTCTACAGCGCACAAAGGAGTACAGAAGGTATCTCTACAGCGCACAAAGGAGTACAGGAAATATCTCTAGAACGTACAAAGGAGTACACGAGGTATCTCTACAGCGTACAAAGGAGTACAGAAGGTATCTCTACAGCGCACAAAGGAGTACAGGAAATATCTCTAGAACGTACAAAGGAGTACACGAGGTATCTCTACAGCGTACAAAGGAGAACAGAAGGTATCTCTACAGCGCACAAAGGAGTACAGGAAATATCTCTAGAACGTACAAAGGAGTACAGAAGGTATCTCTACAGCGCACAAAGGAGAACAGAAGGTATCTCTACAGCGCACAAAGGAGTACAGAAGGTATCTCTACAGCGCACAAAGGAGTACAGAAGGTATCTCTACAGCGCACAAAGGAGTACAGAAGGTATCTCTACAGCGCACAAAGGAGTACAGAAGGTATCTCTACAGCGCACAAAGGAGTACAGGAAATATCTCTAAAACGTACAAAGGAGTACACGAGGTATCTCTACAGCGTACAAAGGAGTACAGAAGGTATCTCTACAGCGCACAAAGGAGTACAGAAGGTATCTCTACAGCGCACAAAGGAGTACAGAAGGTATCTCTACAGTGCACAAAGGAGTACAGAAGGTATCTCTACAGCGCACAAAGGAGTACAGGAAATATCTCTAGAACGTACAAAGGAGTACACGAGGTATCTCTACAGCGTACAAAGGAGTACAGAAGGTATCTCTACAGCGCACAAAGGAGTACAGAAGGTATCTCTACAGCGCACAAAGGAGTACAGAAGGTATCTCTACAGCGCAGAAAGGAGTACAGAAGGTATCTCTACAGCGCACAAAGGAGTACAGGAAATATCTCTAGAACGTACAAAGGAGTACACGAGGTATCTCTACAGCGTACAAAGGAGTACAGAAGGTATCTCTACAGCGCACAAAGGAGTACAGAAGGTATCTCTACAGCGCACAAAGGAGTACAGAAGGTATCTCTACAGCGCCCAAAGGAGTACAGAAGGTATCTCTACAGCGCACAAAAGAGTACAGGAAATATCTCTAGAACGTACAAAGGAGTACACGAGGTATCTCTACAGCGTACAAAGGAGTACAGAACGTATCTCTACAGCGCACAAAGGAGTACAGAAGGTATCTCTACAGCGCACAAAGGAGTACAGAAGGTATCTCTACAGCGCACAAAGGAGTACAGAAGGTATCTCTACAGCGCACAAAGGAGTACAGGAAATACCTCTAGAACGTACAAAGGAGTACACGAGGTATCTCTACAGCGTACAAAGGAGTACAGAAGTTATCTCTACAGCGCACAAAGGAGTACAGAAGGTATCTCTACAGCGCACAAAGGAGTACAGAAGGTATCTCTACAGCGCACAA
Organism: Morinoia aosen; assembly: GCA_030386875.1. Lineage (NCBI taxonomy): Eukaryota > Metazoa > Arthropoda > Malacostraca > Amphipoda > Talitridae > Morinoia > Morinoia aosen. The sequence goes on along the minus strand of JASJYW010000027.1, from coordinate 36,621,663 downwards.
AGGAGTACAGAAGGTATCTCTACAGCGCACAAAGGAGTACAGGAAATATCTCTAGAACGTACAAAGGAGTACACGAGGTATCTCTACAGCGTACAAAGAAGTACAGAAGGTATCTCTACAGCACACAAAGGAGTACAGGAAATATCTCTAGAACGTACAAAGGAGTACAGAAGGTATCTCTACAGCGCACAAAGGAGTACAGAAGGTATCTCTACAGCGCACAAAGGAGTACAGAAGATATCTCTACAGCGCACAAAGGAGTACAGAAAGTATCTCTACAGCGCACAAAGGAGTACAGGAAATATCTCTAGAACGTAAAAGGAGTACACGAGGTATCTCTACAGCGTACAAAGGAGTACAGAAGGTATCTCTACAGCGCACAAAGGAGTACAGAAGGTATCTCTACAGCGCACAAAGGAGTACAGAAGGTATCTCTACAGCGCACAAAGGAGTACAGAAGGTATCTCTACAGCGCACAGAGGAGTACAGAAGGTATCTCTACAGCGCACAAAGGAGTACAGGAAATATCTCTAGAACGTACAAAGGAGTACATGAGGTCTCTACAGCGTACAAAGGAGTACAGAAGGTATCTCTACAGCGCACAAAGGAGTACAGAAGGTATCTCTACAGCGCACAAAGGAGTACAGAAGGTATTTCTACAGCGCACAAAGGAGTACAGAAGGTATCTCTACAGCGCACAAAGGAGTACAGGGAATACCTCTAGAACGTACTAAGGAGTACACGAGGTATCTCTACAGCGTACAAAGGAGTACAGAAGGTATCTCTACAGCGCACAAAGGAGTACAGAAGGTATCTCTACAGCGCACAAATAAGTACAGAAGGTATCTCTACAGCGCACAAAGGAGTACAGAAGGTATCTCTACAGCGCACAAAGGAGTACAGGAAATATCTCTAGAACGTACAAAGGAGTACACGAGGTATCTCTACAGCGTACAAAGGAGTACAGAAGGTATCTCTACAGCGCACAAAGGAGTACAGAAGGTATCTCTACAGCGCACAAAGGAGTACAGAAGGTATCTCTACAGCGCACAAAGGAGTACAGAAGGTATCTCTACAGCGCACAAAGAAGTACAGGAAATTTCTCTAGAACGTACAAAGGAGTACACGAGGTATCTCTACAGCGTACAAAGGAGTACAGAAGGTATCTCTACAGCGCACAAAGGAGTACAGAAGGTATCTCTACAGCGCACAAAGGAGTACAGAAGGTATCTCTACAGCGCACAAAGGAGTACAGAAGGTATCTCTACAGCGCACAAAGGAGTACAGGAAATATCTCTAGAACGTACAAAGGAGTACACGAGGTATCTCTACAGCGTACAAAAGAGTACAGAAGGTATCTCTACAGCGCACAAAGGAGTACAGAAGGTATCTCTACAGCGCACAAAGGAGTACAGAAGGTATCTCTACAGCGCACAAAGGAGTACAGAAGGTATCTCTAAAGCGCACAAATGAGTACAGAAGGTATCTCTACAGCGCACAAAGGAGTCCAGAAGGTATCTCTACAGCGCACAAAGGAGTACAAGAAATATCTCTAGAACGTACAAAGGAGTACACGAGGTTTCTCTACAGCGTACAAAGGAGTACAGAAGGTATCTCTACAGCGCACAAAGGAGTACAGGAAATATCTCTAGAACGTACAAAGGAGTACACGAGGTATCTCTACAGCGTACAAAGGAGTACAGAAGGTATCTCTACAGCGCACAAAGGAGTACAGAAGGTATCTCTACAGCGCACAAAGGAGTACAGAAGGTATCTCTACAGCGCACAAAGGAGTACAGGAAATATCTCTAGAACGTACAAAGGAGTACACGAGGTATCTCTACAGCGTACAAAGGAGAACAGAAGGTATCTCTACAGCGCACAAAGGAGTACAGGAAATATCTCTAGAACGTACAAAGGAGTACAGAAGGTATCTCTACAGCGCACAAAGGAGAACAGAAGGTATCTCTACAGCGCACAAAGGAGTACAGAAGGTATCTCTACAGCGCACAAAGGAGTACAGAAGGTATCTCTACAGCGCACAAAGGAGTACAGAAGGTATCTCTACAGCGCACAAAGGAGTACAGAAGGTATCTCTACAGCGCACAAAGGAGTACAGGAAATATCTCTAAAACGTACAAAGGAGTACATGAGGTATCTCTACAGCGTACAAAGGAGTACAGAAGGTATCTCTACAGCGCACAAAGGAGTACAGAAGGTATCTCTACAGCGCACAAAGGAGTACAGAAGGTATCTCTACAGCGCACAAAGGAGTACAGAAGGTATCTCTACAGCGCACAAAGGAGTACAGGAAATATCTCTAGAACGTACAGAGGAGTACACGAGGTATCTCTACAGCGTACAAAGGAGTACAGAAGGTATCTCTACAGCGCACAAAGGAGTACAGAAGGTATCTCTACAGCGCACAAAGGAGTACAGAAGGTATCTCTACAGCGCAGAAAGGAGTACAGAAGGTATCTCTACAGCGCACAAAGGAGTACAGGAAATATCTCTAGAACGTACAAAGGAGTACACGAGGTATCTCTACAGCGTACAAAGGAGTACAGAAGGTATCTCTACAGCGCACAAAGGAGTACAGAAGGTATCTCTACAGCGCACAAAGGAGTACAGAAGGTATCTCTACAGCGCACAAAGGAGTACAGAAGGTATCTCTACAGCGCACAAAGGAGTACAGGAAATATCTCTAGAACGTACAAAGGAGTACACGAGGTATCTCTACAGCGTACAAAGGAGTACAGAAGGTATCTCTACAGCGCACAAAGGAGTACAGAAGGTATCTCTACAGCGCACAAAGGAGTACAGAAGGTATCTCTACAGCGCACAAAGGAGTACAGAAGGTATCTCTACAGCGCACAAAGGAGTACAGGAAATACCTCTAGAACGTACAAAGGAGTACACGAGGTATCTCTACAGCGTACAAAGGAGTACAGAAGGTATCTCTACAGCGCACAAAGGAGTACAGAAGGTATCTCTACAGCGCACAAAGGAGTACAGAAGGTATCTCTACAGCGCACAAAGGAGTACAGAAGGTATCTCTACAGCGCACAAAGTAGTACAGAAGGTATCTCTACAGCGCACAAAGGAGTACAGGAGGTATCTCTACAGCGCACAAAGGAGTACAGGAAATATCTCTAGAACGTACAAAGGAGTACACGAGGTATCTCTACAGCGTACAAAGGAGTACAGAAGGTATCTCTACAGCGTACAAAGGAGTAGAGAAGGTATCTCTACAGCGCACAAAAAAGTACAGAAGGTATCTCTACAGCGCACAAAGGAGTACAGGAAATATCTCTAGAACGTACAAAGGAGTACACGAGGTATCTCTACAGCGTACAAAGGAGTACAGAAGGTATCTCTACAGCGCACAAAGGAGTACAGGAAATATCTCTAGAACGTACAAAGAAGTACACGAGGTATCTCTACAGCGTACAAAGGAGTACAGAAGGTATCTCTACAGCGCACAAAGGAGTACAGAAGGTATCTCTACAGCGTACAGAGGAGTACAGAAGGTATCTCTACAGCGTACAAAGAAGTACAGAAGGTATCTCTACAGCGCACAAAGGAGTACAGGAAATATCTCTAGAACGTACAAAGGAGTACAGAAGGTATCTCTACAGCGCACAAAGGAGTACAGAAGGTATCTCTACAGCGCACAAAGGAGTACAGAAGATATCTCTACAGCGCACAAAAGAGTACAGAAGGTATCTCTACAGCGCACAAAGGAGTACAGGAAATATCTCTAGAACGTACAAAGGAGTACACGAGGTATCTCTACAGCGTACAAAGGAGTACAGAAGGTATCTCTACAGCGCACAAAGGAGTACAGAAGGTATCTCTACAGCGCACAAAGGAGTACAGAAGGTATCTCTACAGCGCACAAAGGAGTACAGAAGGTATCTCTACAGCGCACAGAGGAGTACAGAAGGTATCTCTACAGCGCACAAAGGAGTACAGGAAATATCTCTAGAACGTACAAAGGAGTACATGAGGTCTCTACAGCGTACAAAGGAGTACAGAAGGTATCTCTACAGCGCACAAAGGAGTACAGAAGGTATCTCTACAGCGCACAAAGGAGTACAGAAGGTATTTCTACAGCGCACAAAGGAGTACAGAAGGTATCTCTACAGCGCACAAAGGAGTACAGGAAATATCTCTAAAACGTACAAAGGAGTACACGAGGTATCTCTACAGCGTACAAAGGAGTACAGAAGGTATCTCTACAGCGCACAAAGGAGTACAGAAGGTATCTCTACAGCGCACAAAGAAGTACAGAAGGTATCTCTACAGCGCACAAAGGAGTACAGAAGGTATCTCTACAGCGCACAAAGGAGTACAGGAAATATCTCTAGAACGTACAAAGGAGTACACGAGGTATCTCTACAGCGTACAAAGGAGTACAGAAGGTATCTCTACAGCGCACAAAGGAGTACAGAAGGTATCTCTACAGCGCACAAAGGAGTACAGAAGGTATCTCTACAGCGCACAAAGGAGTACAGAAGGTGTCTCTACAGCGCACTAAGGAGTACAGGAAATATCTCTAGAACGTACAAAGGAGTACACGAGGTATCTCTACAGCGTACAAAGGAGTACAGAAGGTATCTCTTCAGCGCACAAAGGAGTACAGAAGGTATCTCTACAGCGCACAAAGGAGTACAGAAGGTATCTCTACAGCGCACAAAGGAGTACAGAAGGTATCTCTACAGCGCACAAAGGAGTACAGGAAATATCTCTAGAACGTACAAAGGAGTACACGAGGTATCTCTACAGCGTACAAAAGAGTACAGAAGGTATCTCTACAGCGCACAAAGGAGTACACAAGGTATCTCTACAGCGCACAAAGGAGTACAGAAGGTATCTCTACAGCGCACAAAGGAGTACAGAAGGTATCTCTAAAGCGCACAAAGGAGTACAGAAGGTATCTCTACAGCGCACAAAGGAGTACAGAAGGTATCTCTACAGCGCACAAAGGAGTACAAGAAATATCTCTAGAACGTACAAAAGAGTACACGAGGTATCTCTACAGCGTACAAAGGAGTCAAGAAGGTATCTCTACAGCGCACAAAGGAGTACAGGAAATATCTCTAGAACGTACAAAGGAGTACACGAGGTATCTCTACAGCGTACAAAGGAGTACAGAAGGTATCTCTACAGCGCACAAAGGAGTACAGAAGGTATCTCTACAGCGCACAAAGGAGTACTGAAGGTATCTCTACAGCGCACAAAGGAGTACAGGAAATATCTCTAGAACGTACAAAGGAGTACACGAGGTATCTCTACAGCGTACAAAGGAGAACAGAAGGTATCTCTACAGCGCACAAAGGAGTACAGGAAATATCTCTAGAACGTACAAAGGAGTACAGAAGGTATCTCTACAGCGCACAAAGGAGTACAGAAGGTATCTCTACAGCGCACAAAGGAGTACAGAAGGTATCTCTACAGCGCACAAAGGAGTACAGAAGGTATCTCTACAGCGCACAAAGGAGTACAGAAGGTATCTCTACAGCGCACAAAGGAGTACAGAAGGTATCTCTACAGCGCACAAAGGAGAACAGGAAATATCTCTAAAACGTACAAAGGAGTACACGAGGTATCTCTACAGCGTACAAAGGAGTACAGAAAGTATCTCTACAGCGCACAAAGGAGTACAGAAGGTATCTCTACAGCGCACAAAGGAGTACAGAAGGTATCTCTACAGCGCACAAAGGAGTACAGAAGGTATCTCTACAGCACACAAAGGAGTACAGGAAATATCTCTAGAACGTACAAAGGAGTACACGAGGTATCTCTACAGCGTACAAAGGAGTACAGAAGGTATCTCTACAGCGCACAAAGGAGTACAGAAGGTATCTCTACAGCGCACAAAGGAGTACAGAAGGTATCTCTACAGCGCAGAAAGGAGTACAGAAGGTATCTCTACAGCGCACAAAGGAGTACAGGAAATATCTCTAGAACGTACAAAGGAGTACACGAGGTATCTCTACAGCGTACAAAAGAGTACAGAAGGTATCTCTACAGCGCACAAAGGAGTACAGAAGGTATCTCTACAGCGCACAAAGGAGTACAGAAGGTATCTCTACAGCGCACAAAGGAGTACAGAAGGTATCTCTACAGCGCACAAAGGAGTACAGGAAATATCTCCAGAACGTACAAAGGAGTACACGAGGTATCTCTACAGCGTACAAAGGAGTACAGAAGGTATCTCTACAGCGCACAAAGGAGTACAGAAGGTATCTCTACAGCGCACAAAGGAGTACAGAAGGTATCTCTACAGCGCACAAAGGAGTACAGATGGTATCTCTACAGCGCACAAAGCAGTACAGGAAATACCTCTAGAACGTACAAAGGAGTACACGAGGTATCTCTACAGCGTACAAAGGAGTACAGAAGGTATCTCTACAGCGCACAAAGGAGTACAGAAGGTATCTCTACAGCGCACAAAGGAGTACAGAAGGTATCTCTACAGCGCACAAAGGAGTACAGAAGGAATCTCTACAGCGCACAAAGTAGTACAGAAGGTATCTTTACAGCGCACAAAGGAGTACAGGAGGTATCTCTACAGCGCACAAAGGAGTACAGGAAATATCTCTAGAACGTACAAAGGAGTACACGAGGTATCTCTACAGCGTACAAAGGAGTACAGAAGGTATCTCTAGAGCGCACAAAGGAGTACAGAAGGTATCTCTACAGCGTACAGAGGAGTACAGAAGGTATCTTTACAGCGCACAAAGGAGTACAGAAGGTATCTCTACAGCGCACAAAGGAGTACAGAAGGTATCTCTACAGCGCACAAAGGAGTACAGGAAATATCTCTAGAACGTACAAAGGAGTACACGAGGTATCTCTACAGCGTACAAAGGAGTACAGAAGGTATCTCTACAGCGTACAAAGGAGTACAGAAGGTATCTCTACAGCGCACAAAAAAGTACAGAAGGTATCTCTACAGCGCACAAAGGAGTACAGGAAATATCTCTAGAACGTACAAAGGAGTACACGAGGTATCTCTACAGCGTACAAAGGAGTACAGAAGGTATCTCTACAGCGCACAAAGGAGTACAGGAAATATCTCTAGAACGTACAAAGAAGTACACGAGGTATCTCTACAGCGTACAAAGGAGTACAGAAGGTATCTCTACAGCGCACAAAGGAGTACAGAAGGTATCTCTACAGCGTACAAAGGAGTACAGAAGGTATCTCTACAGCGCACAAAGGAGTACAGAAGGTATCTCTACAGCGCACAAAGGAGTACAGAAGGTATCTCTACAGCGCACAAAGGAGTACAGAAGGTATTTCTACAGCGCACAAAGGATTACAGGAAATATCTCTAGAACGTACTAAGGAGTACACAAGGTATCTCTACAGCGTACAAAGGAGTACAGAAGGTATCTCTACAGCGCACAAAGGAGTACAGAAGGTATCTCTACAGCGCACATAGGAGTACAGAAGGTATCTCTACAGCGCACAAAGGAGTACAGGAAATATCTCTAGAACGTACAAAGGAGTACACGAGGTATCTCTACAGCGTACAAAGGAGTACAGAAGGTATCTCTAGAGCGCACAAAGGAGTACAGAAGGTATCTCTACAGCGTACAGAGGAGTACAGAAGGTATCTTTACAGCGCACAAAGGAGTACAGAAGGTATCTCTACAGCGCACAAAGGAGTACAGAAGGTATCTCTACAGCGCACAAAGGAGTACAGGAAATATCTCTAGAACGTACAAAGGAGTACACGAGGTATCTCTACAGCGTACAAAGGAGTACAGAAGGTATCTCTACAGCGTACAAAGGAGTACAGAAGGTATCTCTACAGCGCACAAAAAAGTACAGAAGGTATCTCTACAGCGCACAAAGGAGTACAGGAAATATCTCTAGAACGTACAAAGGAGTACACGAGGTATCTCTACAGCGTACAAAGGAGTACAGAAGGTATCTCTACAGCGCACAAAGGAGTACAGGAAATATCTCTAGAACGTACAAAGAAGTACACGAGGTATCTCTACAGCGTACAAAGGAGTACAGAAGGTATCTCTACAGCGCACAAAGGAGTACAGAAGGTATCTCTACAGCGTACAAAGGAGTACAGAAGGTATCTCTACAGCGCACAAAGGAGTACAGAAGGTATCTCTACAGCGCACAAAGGAGTACAGAAGGTATCTCTACAGCGCACAAAGGAGTACAGAAGGTATCTCTACAGCGCACAAAGGAGTACAGAAGGTATTTCTACAGCGCACAAAGGATTACAGGAAATATCTCTAGAACGTACAAAGGAGTACACAAGGTATCTCTACAGCGTACAAAGGAGTACAGAAGGTATCTCTACAGCGCACAAAGGAGTACAGAAGGTATCTCTACAGCGCACGTAGGAGTACAGAAGGTATCTCTACAGCGCACAAAGGAGTACAGAAGGTATCTCTACAGCGCACAAAGGAGTACAGGAAATATCTCTAGAACGTACAAAGGAGTACACGAGGTATCTCTACAGCGTACAAAAGAGTACAGAAGGTATCTCTACAGCGCACAAAGGAGTACAGAAGGTATCTCTACAGCGCACAAAGGAGTACAGAAGGTATCTCTACAGCGCACAAAGGAGTACAGAAGGTATCTCTACAGCGCACAAAGGAGTACAGGAAATATCTCCAGAACGTACAAAGGAGTACACGAGGTATCTCTACAGCGTACAAAGGAGTACAGAAGGTATCTCTACAGCGCACAAAGGAGTACAGAAGGTATCTCTACAGCGCACAAAGGAGTACAGAAGGTATCTCTACAGCGCACAAAGGAGTACAGAAGGTATCTCTACAGCGCACAAAGGAGTACAGGAAATACCTCTAGAACGTACAAAGGAGTACACGAGGTATCTCTACAGCGTACAAAGGAGTACAGAAGGTATCTCTACAGCGCACAAAGGAGTACAGAAGGTATCTCTACAGCGCACAAAAGAGTACAGAAGGTATCTCTACAGCGCACAAAGGAGTACAGAAGGTATCTCTACAGCGCACAAAGTAGTACAGAAGGTATCTTTACAGCGCACAAAGGAGTACAGAAGGTATCTCTTCAGCGCACAAAGGAGTACAGGAAATATCTCTAAAACGTACAAAGGAGTACACGAGGTATCTCTACAGCGTACAAAGGAGTACAGAAGGTATCTCTAGAGCGCACAAAGGAGTACAGAAGGTATCTCTACAGCGTACAGAGGAGTACAGAAGGTATCTTTACAGCGCACAAAGGAGTACAGAAGGTATCTCTACAGCGCACAAAGGAGTACAGAAGGTATCTCTACAGCGCACAAAGGAGTACAGGAAATATCTCTAGAAAGTACAAAGGAGTACACGAGGTATCTCTACAGCGTACAAAGGAGTACAGAAGGTATCTCTACAGCGTACAAAGGAGTACAGATGGTATCTCTACAGCGCACAAAAAAGTACAGAAGGTATCTCTACAGCGCACAAAGGAGTACAGGAAATATCTCTAGAACGTACAAAGGAGTACACGAGGTATCTCTACAGCGTACAAAGGAGTACAGAAGGTATCTCTACAGCGCACAAAGGAGTACAGGAAATATCTCTAGAACGTACAAAGAAGTACACGAGGTATCTCTACAGCGTACAAAGGAGTACAGAAGGTATCTCTACAGCGCACAAAGGAGTACAGAAGGTATCTCTACAGCGTACAAAGGAGTACAGAAGGTATCTCTACAGCGCACAAAGGAGTACAGAAGGTATCTCTACAGCGCACAAAGGAGTACAGAAGGTATCTCTACAGCGCACAAAGGAGTACAGAAGGTATTTCTACAGCGCACAAAGGATTACAGGAAATATCTCTAGAACGTACAAAGGAGTACACAAGGTATCTCTACAGCGTACAAAGGAGTACAGAAGGTATCTCTACAGCGCACAAAGGAGTACAGAAGGTATCTCTACAGCGCACATAGGAGTACAGAAGGTATCTCTACAGCGCACAAAGGAGTACAGAAGGTATCTCTACAGCGCACAAAGGAGTACAGGAAATATCTCTAGAACGTACAAAGGAGTACACGAGGTATCTCTACAGCGTACAAAGGAGTACAGAAGGTATCTCTACAGCGTACAAAGGAGTACAGAAGGTATCTCTACAGCGCACAAAGGAGTACAGAAGGTATCTCTACAGCGCACAAAGGAGTACAGAAGGTATCTCAACAGCGCACAAAGGAGTACAGAAGGTATCTCCACAGCGCACAAATTAGTACAGGAAATATCTCTAGAACGTACAAAGGAGTACACGAGGTATCTCTACAGCGTACAAAGGAGTACAGAAGGTATCTCTACAGCGCACAAAGGAGTACAGAAGGTATCTCTACAGCGCACAAAGGAGTACAGAAGGTATCTCTACAGCGCACAAAGGAGTACAGAAGGTATCTCTACAGCGCACAAAGGAGTACAGGAAATATCTCTAGAACGTACAAAGGAGTACACGAGGTATCTCTACAGCGTACAAAGTAGTACAGAAGGTATCTCTACAGCGCACAAAGAAGTACAGAAGGTATCTCTACAGCGCACAAAGGAGTACAGGAAATATCTCTAGAACGTACAAAGGAGTACACGATGTATCTCTACAGCGTACAAAGGAGTACAGAAGGTATCTCTACAGCGCACAAAGGAGTACAGAAGGTATCTCTACAGCGCACAAAGGAGTACAGAAGGTATCTCTACAGCGCACAAAGGAGTACAGAAGGTATCTCTACAGCCCACAAAGGAGTACAGAAGGTATCTCTACAACGCACAAAGGAGTACAGAAGGTATCTCTACAGCGCACAAAGGAGTACAGAAGGTATCTCTACAGCGCACAAAGGAGTACAGAAGGTATCTCTACAGCGCACAAAGGAGTACAGAAGGTATCTCTACAGCGCACAAAGGAGTACAGGAAATATCTCTAGAACGTACAAAGGAGTACACGAGGTATCTCTACAGCGTACAAAGGAGTACAGAAGGTATCTCTACAGCGCACAAAGGAGTACAGAAGGTATCTCTACAGCGTACAAAGGAGTACAGAAGGTATCTCTACAGCGCACAAAGGAGTACAGAAGGTATCTCTACAGCGCCCAAAGGAGTACAGAAGGTATCTCTACAGCGCACAAAGGAGTACAGCAGGTATCCCTACAGCGCACAAAGGAGTACAGAAGGTATCTCTACAGCGCACAAAGGAGTACAGGAAATATATCTAGAACGTACAAAGGAGTACACGAGGTATCTCTACAGCGCACAAAGGAGTACAGAAGGTATCTCTACAGCGCATAAAGGAGTACAGAAGGTATCTCTACAGCGCACAAAGGAGTACAAAAGGTATCTCTACAGCGCACAAAATAGTACAAGAAATATCTCTAGAACGTACAAAGGAGTACACGAGGTATCTCTACAGCGTACAAAGGAGTACAGAAGGTATCTCTACAGCGCACAAAGGAGTACAGAAGGTATCTCTACAGCGCACAAAGGAGTACAGAAGGTATCTCTACAGCGCACAAAGGAGTACAGAAGGTATCTTTACAGCGCACAAAGGAGTACAGGAGGTATCTCTTCAGCGCACAAAGGAGTACAGGAAATATCTCTAAAACGTACAAAGGAGTACACGAGGTATCTCTACAGCGTACAAAGGAGTACAGAAGGTATCTCTAGAGCGCACAAAGGAGTACAGAAGGTATCTCTACAGCGTACAGAGGAGTACAGAAGGTATCTTTACAGCGCACAAAGGAGTACAGAAGGTATCTCTACAGCACACAAAGGAGTACAGAAGGTATCTCTACAGCGCACAAAGGAGTACAGGAAATATCTCTAGAAAGTACAAAGGAGTACACGAGGTATCTCTACAGCGTACAAAGGAGTACAGAAGGTATCTCTACAGCGTACAAAGGAGTACAGAAGGTATCTCTACAGCGCACAAAAAAGTACAGAAGGTATCTCTACAGCGCACAAAGGAGTACAGGAAATATCTCTAGAACGTACAAAGGAGTACACGAGGTATCTCTACAGCGTACAAAGGAGTACAGAAGGTATCTCTACAGCGCACAAAGGAGTACAGGAAATATCTCTAGAACGTACAAAGAAGTACACGAGGTATCTCTACAGCGTACAAAGGAGTACAGAAGGTATCTCTACAGCGCACAAAGGAGTACAGAAGGTATCTCTACAGCGTACAAAGGAGTACAGAAGGTATCTCTACAGCGCACAAAGGAGTACAGAAGGTATCTCTACAGCGCACAAAGGAGTACAGAAGGTATCTCTACAGCGCACAAAGGAGTACAGAAGGTATTTCTACAGCGCACAAAGGATTACAGGAAATATCTCTAGAACGTACAAAGGAGTACACAAGGTATCTCTACAGCGTACAAAGGAGTACAGAAGGTATCTCTACAGCGCACAAAGGAGTACAGAAGGTATCTCTACAGCGCACATAGGAGTACAGAAGGTATCTCTACAGCGCACAAAGGAGTACAGAAGGTATCTCTACAGCGCACAAAGGAGTACAGGAAATATCTCTAGAACGTACAAAGGAGTACACGAGGTATCTCTACAGCGTACAAAGGAGTACAGAAGGTATCTCTACAGCGTACAAAGGAGTACAGAAGGTATCTCTACAGCGCACAAAGGAGTACAGAAGGTATCTCTACAGCGCACAAAGGAGTACAGAAGGTATCTCAACAGCGCACAAAGGAGTACAGAAGGTATCTCCACAGCGCACAAAGGAGTACAGGAAATATCTCTAGAACGTACAAAGGAGTACACGAGGTATCTCTACAGCGTACAAAGGAGTACAGAAGGTATCTCTACAGCGCACAAAGGAGTACAGAAGGTATCTCTACAGCGCACAAAGGAGTACAGAAGGTATCTCTACAGCGCACAAAGGAGTACAGAAGGTATCTCTACAGCGCACAAAGGAGTACAGGAAATATCTCTAGAACGTACAAAGGAGTACACGAGGTATCTCTACAGCGTACAAAGGAGTACAGAAGGTATCTCTACAGCGTACAAAGGAGTACAGAAGGTATCTCTACAGCGCACAAAAAAGTACAGAAGGTATCTCTACAGCGCACAAAGGAGTACAGGAAATATCTCTAGAACGTACAAAGGAGTACACGAGGTATCTCTACAGCGTACAAAGGAGTACAGAAGGTATCTCTACAGCGCACAAAGGAGTACAGGAAATATCTCTAGAACGTACAAAGAAGTACACGAGGTATCTCTACAGCGTACAAAGGAGTACAGAAGGTATCTCTACAGCGCACAAAGGAGTACAGAAGGTATCTCTACAGCGTACAAAGGAGTACAGAAGGTATCTCTACAGCGCACAAAGGAGTACAGAAGGTATCTCTACAGCGCACAAAGGAGTACAGAAGGTATCTCTACAGCGCACAAAGGAGTACAGAAGGTATTTCTACAGCGCACAAAGGATTACAGGAAATATCTCTAGAACGTACAAAGGAGTACACAAGGTATCTCTACAGCGTACAAAGGAGTACAGAAGGTATCTCTACAGCGCACAAAGGAGTACAGAAGGTATCTCTACAGCGCACATAAGAGTACAGAAGGTATCTCTACAGCGCACAAAGGAGTACAGAAGGTATCTCTACAGCGCACAAAGGAGTACAGGAAATATCTCTAGAACGTACAAAGGAGTACACGAGGTATCTCTACAGCGTACAAAGGAGTACAGAAGGTATCTCTACAGCGTACAAAGGAGTACAGAAGGTATCTCTACAGCGCACAAAGGAGTACAGAAGGTATCTCTACAGCGCACAAAGGAGTACAGAAGGTATCTCAACAGCGCACAAAGGAGTACAGAAGGTATCTCCACAGCGCACAAAGGAGTACAGGAAATATCTCTAGAACGTACAAAGGAGTACACGAGGTATCTCTACAGCGTACAAAGGAGTACAGAAGGTATCTCTACAGCGCACAAAGGAGTACAGAAGGTATCTCTACAGCGCACAAAGGAGTACAGAAGGTATCTCTACAGCGCACAAAGGAGTACAGAAGGTATCTCTACAGCGCACAAAGGAGTACAGGAAATATCTCTAGAACGTACAAAGGAGTACACGAGGTATCTCTACAGCGTACAAAGGAGTACAGAAGGTATCTCTACAGCGCACAAAGAAGTACAGAAGGTATCTCTACAGCGCACAAAGGAGTACAGGAAATATCTCTAGAACGTACAAAGGAGTACACGATGTATCTCTACAGCGTACAAAGGAGTACAGAAGGTATCTCTACAGCGCACAAAGGAGTACAGAAGGTATCTCTACAGCGCACAAAGGAGTACAGAAGGTATCTCTACAGCGCACAAAGGAGTACAGAAGGTATCTCTACAGCGCACAAAGGAGTACAGAAGGTATCTCTACAGCGCACAAAGGAGTACAGAAGGTATCTCTACAGCGCACAAAGGAGTACAGAAGGTATCTCTACAGCGCACAAAGGAGTACAGAAGGTATCTCTACAGCGCACAAAGGAGTACAGAAGGTATCTCTACAGCGCACAAAGGAGTACAGGAAATATCTCTAGAACGTACAAAGGAGTACACGAGGTATCTCTACAGCGTACAAAGGAGTACAGAAGGTATCTCTACAGCGCACAAAGGAGTACAGAAGGTATCTCTACAGCGTACAAAGGAGTACAGAAGGTATCTCTACAGCGCACAAAGGAGTACAGAAGGTATCTCTACAGCGCCCAAAGGAGTACAGAAGGTATCTCTACAGCGCACAAAGGAGTACAGCAGGTATCCCTACAGCGCACAAAGGAGTACAGAAGGTATCTCTACAGCGCACAAAGGAGTACAGGAAATATATCTAGAACGTACAAAGGAGTACACGAGGTATCTCTACAGCGCACAAAGGAGTACAGAAGGTATCTCTACAGCGCATAAAGGAGTACAGAAGGTATCTCTACAGCGCACAAAGGAGTACAAAAGGTATCTCTACAGCGCACAAAATAGTACAAGAAATATCTCTAGAACGTACAAAGGAGTACACGAGGTATCTCTACAGCGTACAAAGGAGTACAGAAGGTATCTCTACAGCGCACAAAGGAGTACAGAAGGTATCTCTACAGCGCACAAAGGAGTACAGAAGGTATCTCTACAGCGCACAAAGGAGTACAGAAGGTATCTCTACAGCGCACAAAGGAGTACAGGAAATATCTCTAGAACGTACAAAGGAGTACACGAGGTATCTCTACAGCGTACAAAGGAGTACAGAAGGTATCTCTACAGCGCACAGAGGAGTACAGAAGGTTTCTCTACAGCGCACAAAGGAGTACAGAAGGTATCTACAGCGCACAAAGGATTACAGGAAATATCTCTAGAACGTACAAAGGAGTACACGAAGTATCTCTACAGCGTACAAAGGAGTACAGAAGGTATCTCTACAGCGCACAAAGGAATACAGAAGGTATCTCTACAGCGCACAAAGGAGTACAGAAGGTATCTCTACAGCGCACAAAGGAGTACAGAAGGTATCTCTACAGCACACAAAGGAGTACAGAAGGTATCTCTACAGCGCACAAAGGAGTACAGAAGGTATCTCTACAGCGCACAAAGGAGTACAGGAAATATCTCTAGAACGTACAAAGGAGTACACGAGGTATCTCTACAGCGCACAAAGGAGTACAGAAGGTATCTCTACAGCGCACAAAGGAGTACAGAAGGTATCTCTACAGCGTACAAAGGAGTACAGAAGGTATATCTACAGCGCAAAAAGGAGTACAGAAGGTATCTCTACAGCGCACAAAGGAGTACAGAAGGTATCTCTACAGCGCACAAAGGAGTACAGAAGGTATCTCTACAGCGCACAAAGGAGTACAGAAGGTATCTCTACAGCGCACAAAGGAGTACAGAAGGTATCTCTACAGCGCACAAAGGAGTACACGAGGTATCTCTACAGCGTACAAAGGAGTACAGAAGGTATCTCTACAGCGCACAAAGGAGTACAGAAGGTATCTTTACAGCGCACAAAGGAGTACAGAAGGTATCTCTACAGCGCACAAAGGAGTACAGAAGGTATCTCTACAGCGCACAAAGTAGTACAGAAGGTATATTTACAGCGCACAAAGGAGTACAGGAGGTATCTCTACAGCGCACAAAGGAGTACAGGAAATATCTCTAGAACGTACAAAGGAGTACACGAGGTATCTCTACAGCGTACAAAGGAGTACAGAAGGTATCTCTAGAGCGCACAAAGGAGTACAGAAGGTATCTCTACAGCGTACAAAGGAGTACAGAAGGTATCTTTACAGCGCACAAAAAAGTACAGAAGGTATCTCTACAGCGCACAAAGGAGTACAGAAGGTATCTCTACAGCGCACAAAGGAGTACAGGAAATATCTCTAGAACGTACAAAGGAGTACACGAGGTATCTCTACAGCGTACAAAGGAGTACAGAAGGTATCTCTACAGCGTACAAAGGAGTACAGAAGGTATCTCTACAGCGCACAAAAAAGTACAGAAGGTATCTCTACAGCGCACAAAGGAGTACAGGAAATATCTCTAGAACGTACATAGGAGTACACGAGGTATCTCTACAGCGTACAAAGGAGTACAGAAGGTATCTCTACAGCGCACAAAGGAGTACAGGAAATATCTCTAGAACGTACAAAGAAGTACACGAGGTATCTCTACAGCGTACAAAGGAGTACAGAAGGTATCTCTACAGCGCACAAAGGAGTACAGAAGGTATCTCTACAGCGTACAAAGGAGTACAGAAGGTATCTCTACAGCGCACAAAGGAGTACAGAAGGTATCTCTACAGCGCACAAAGGAGTACAGAAGGTATCTCTACAGCGCACAAAGGAGTACAGAAGGTATTTCTACAGCGCACAAAGGATTACAGGAAATATCTCTAGAACGTACAAAGGAGTACACGAGGTATCTCTACAGCGTACAAAGGAGTACAGAAGGTATCTCTACAGCGCACAAAGGAGTACAGAAGGTATCTCTACAGCGCACATAGGAGTACAGAAGGTATCTCTACAGCGCACAAAGGAGTACAGAAGGTATCTCTACAGCGCACAAAGGAGTACAGGAAATATCTCTAGAACGTACAAAGGAGAACACGAGGTATCTCTACAGCGTACAAAGGAGTACAGAAGGTATCTCTACAGCGTACAAAGGAGTACAGAAGGTATCTCTACAGCGCACAAAGGAGTACAGAAGGTATCTCTACAGCGCACAAAGGAGTACAGAAGGTATCTCAACAGCGCACAAAGGAGTACAGAAGGTATCTCCACAGCGCACAAAGGAGTACAGGAAATATCTCTAGAACGTACAAAGGAGTACACGAGGTATCTCTACAGCGTACAAAGGAGTACAGAAGGTATCTCTACAGCGCACAAAGGAGTACAGAAGGTATCTCTACAGCGCACAAAGGAGTACAGAAGGTATCTCTACAGCGCACAAAGGAGTACAGAAGGTATCTCTACAGCGCACAAAGGAGTACAGGAAATATCTCTAGAACGTACAAAGGAGTACACGAGGTATCTCTACAGCGTACAAAGGAGTACAGAAGGTATCTCTACAGCGCACAAAGAAGTACAGAAGGTATCTCTACAGCGCACAAAGGAGTACAGGAAATGTCTCTAGAACGTACAAAGGAGTACACGAGGTATCTCTACAGCGTACAAAGGAGTACAGAAGGTATCTCTACAGCGCACAAAGGAGTACAAAAGGTATCTCTACAGCGCACAAAGGAGTACAGAAGGTATCTCTACAGCGCACAAAGGAGTACAGAAGGTATCTCTACAGCGCACAAAGGAGTACAGAAGGTATCTCTACAGCGCACAAAGGAGTACAGAAGGTATCTCTACAGCGCACAAAGGAGTACAGAAGGTATCTCTACAGCGCACAAAGGAGTACAGAAGGTATCTCTACAGCGCACAAAGGAGTACAGAAGGTATCTCTACAGCGCACAAAGGAGTACAGGAAATATCTCTAGAACGTACAAAGGAGTACACGAGGTATCTCTACAGCGTACAAAGGAGTACAGAAGGTATCTCTACAGCGCACAAAGGAGTACAGAAGGTATCTCTACAGCGTACAAAGGAGTACAGAAGCTATCTCTACAGCGCACAAAGGAGTACAGAAGGTATCTCTACAGCGCACAAAGGAGTACAGAAGGAATCTCTACAGCGCACAAAGGAGTACAGCAGGTATCCCTACAGCGCACAAAGGAGTACAGAAGGTATCTCTACAGCGCACAAAGGAGTACAGGAAATATCTCTAGAACGTACAAAGGAGTACACGAGGTATCTCTACAGCGCACAAAGGAGTACAGAAGGTATCTCTACAGCGCATAAAGGAGTACAGAAGGTATCTCTACAGCGCACAAAGGAGTACAAAAGGTATCTCTACAGCGCACAAAATAGTACAGGAAATATCTCTAGAACGTACAAAGGAGTACACGAGGTATCTCTACAGCGTACAAAGGAGTACAGAAGGTATCTCTACAGCGCACAAAGGAGTACAGAAGGTATCTCTACAGCGCACAAAGGAGTACAGAAGGTATCTCTACAGCGCACAAAGAAGTACAGAAGGTATCTCTACAGCGCACAAAGGAGTACAGGAAATATCTCTAGAACGTACAAAGGAGTACACGAGGTATCTCTACAGCGTACAAAGGAGTACAGAAGGTATCTCTACAGCGCACAAAGGAGTACAGAAGGTTTCTCTACAGCGCACAAAGGAGTACAGAAGGTATCTACAGCGCACAAAGGATTACAGGAAATATCTCTAGAACGTACAAAGGAGTACACGAGGTATCTCTACAGCGTACAAAGGAGTACAGAAGGTATCTCTACAGCGCACAAAGGAGTACAGAAGGTATCTCTACAGCGCACAAAGGAGTACAGAAGGTATCTCTACAGCGCACAAAGGAGTACAGAAGGTATCTCTACAGCACACAAAGGAGTACAGAAGGTATCTCTACAGCGCACAAAGGAGTACAGAAGGTATCTCTACAGCGCACAAAGGAGTACAGGAAATATCTCTAGAACGTACAAAGGAGTACACGAGGTATCTCTACAGCGCACAAAGGAGTACAGAAGGTATCTCTACAGCGCACAAAGGAGTACAGAAGGTATCTCTACAGCGTACAAAGGAGTACAGAAGGTATATCTACAGCGCAAAAAGGAGTACAGAAGGTATCTCTACAGCGCACAAAGGAGTACAGAAGGTATCTCTACAGCGCACAAAGGAGTACAGAAGGTATCTCTACAGCGCACAAAGGAGTACAGAAGGTATCTCTACAGCGCACAAAGGAGTACAGAAGGTATCTCTACAGCGCACAAAGGAGTACAGAAGGTATCTCTACAGCGCACAAAGGAGTACAGAAGGTATCTTTAGAACGTACAAAGGAGTACACGAGGTATCTCTACAGCGTACAAAGAAGTACAGAATGTATCTCTACAGCGCACAAAGGAGTACAGAAGGTATCTCTACAGCGCACAAAGGAGTACAGAAGGTATCTCTACAGCGCACAAAGGAGTACAGAAGGTATCTCTACAGCGCACAAAGGAGTACAGGAAATATCTCTAGAACGTACAAACGAGTACACGAGGTATCTCTACAGCGTACAAAGGAGTACAGAAGGTATCTCTACAGCGCACAAAGGAGTACAGAAGGTATCTCTACAGCGTACAAAGGAGTACAGAAGGTATCTCTACAGCGTACAAAGGAGTACAGAAGGTATCTCTACAGCGCACAAAGGAGTACAGAAGGTATCTCTACAGCGCACAAAGGAGTACAGGAAATATCTCTAGAACGTACAAAGGAGTACACGAGGTATCTCTACAGCGTACATAGGAGTACAGAAGGTATCTCTACAGCGCACAAAGGAGTACAGGAAATATCTCTAGAACGTACAAAGGAGTACAGAAGGTATCTCTACAGCGCACAAAGGAGTACAGAAGGTATCTCTACAGCGCACAAAGGAGTACAGAAGGTATCTCTACAGCGCACAAAGGAGTACAGAAGGTATCTCTACAGCGCACAAAGGAGTACAGGAAAAATCTCTAGAACGTACAAAGGAGTACACGAGGTATCTCTACAGCGTACAAAGGAGTACAGAATGTATCTCTACAGCGCACAAAGGAGTACAGAAGGTATCTCTACAGCGCACAAAGGAGTACAGAAGGTATCTCTACAGCGCACAAAGGAGTACAGAAGGTATCTCTACAGCGCACAAAGGAGTACAGGAAATATCTCTAGAACGTACAAAGGAGTACACGAGGTTTCTCTACAGCGTACAAAAGAGTACAGAAGGTATCTCTACAGCGCACAAAGGAGTACAGAAGGTATCTCTACAGCGCACAAAGGAGTACAGCAGGTATCTCTACAGCGCACAAAGGAGTACAGAAGGTATCTCTACAGCGCACAAAGGAGTACAGGAAATATCTCTAGAACGTACAAAGGAGTACAAGAGGTATCTCTACAGCGTACAAAGGAGTACAGGAAATATCTCTAGAACGTACAAAGGAGTACACGAGGTATCTCTACAGCGTACAAAGGAGTACAGGAAATATCTCTAGAACGTACAAAGGAGTACACGAGGTATCTCTACAGCGTACAAAGGAGTACAGAAGGTATCCCTACAGCGCACAAAGGAGTACAGGAAATATCTCTAGAACGTACAAAGGAGTACACGAGGTATCTCTACAGCGTACAAAGGAGTACAGAAGGTATCTCTACAGCGCACAAAGGAGTACAGAAGGTATCTCTACAGCGTACAAAGGAGTACAGATGGTATCTCTACAGCGCACAAAGGAGTACAGAAGGTATCTCTACAGCGCACAAAGGAGTACAGAAGGTATCTCTACAGCGCACAAAGGAGTACAGGAAATATCTCTAGAACGTACAAAGGAGTACACGAGGTATCTCTACAGCGTACAAAGGAGTACAGAAGGTATCTCTACAGCGCACAAAGGAGTACAGAAGGTATCGCTACAGCGCACAAAGGAGTACAGAAGGTATCTCTACAGCGCACAAAGAAGTACAGGAAATATCTCTAGAACGTACAAAGGAGTACACGAGGTATCTCTACAGCGTACAAAGGAGTACAGAAGGTATCTCTACAGCGCACAAAGGAGTACAGAAGGTATCTCTACAGCGCACAAAGGAGTACAGAAGGTATCTCTACAGCGCACAAAGGAGTACAGAAGGTATCTCTACAGCGCTCAAAGGAGTACAGGAAATATCTCTAGAACGTACAAAGGAGTACACGAGGTATCTCTACAGCGTACAAAGGAGTACAGAAGGTATCTCTACAGCGCACAAAGGAGTACAGAAGGTATCTCTACAGCACACAAAGGAGTACAGAAGGTATCTCTACAGCGCACAAAGGAGTACAGAAGGTATCTCTACAGCGCACAGAGGAGTACAGGAAATAGCTCTAGAACGTACAAAGGAGTACACGAGGTATCTCTACAGCGTACAAAGGAGTACAGAAGGTATCTCTACAGCGCACAAAGGAGTACAGAAGGTATCTCTACAGCGCACAAAGGAGTACAGAAGGTATCTCTACAGCGCACAAAGGAGTACAGAAGGTATCTCTACAGCGCACAAAGGAGTACAGGAAATATCTCTAGAACGTACAAAGGAGTACACGAGGTATCTCTACAGCGTACAAAGGAGTACAGAAGGTATCTCTACAGCGCACAAAGGAGTACAGAAGGTATCTCTACAGCGCACAAAGGAGTACAGGAAATATCTCTAGAACGTACAAAGGAGTACACGAGGTATCTCTACAGCGTACAAAAGAGTACAGAAGGTATCTCTACAGCGCACAAAGGAGTACAGAAGGTATCTCTACAGCGCACAAAGGAGTACAGAAGGTATCTCTACAGCGCACAAAGGAGTACAGAAGGTAACTCTACAGCGCACAAAGGAGTAAATAAGGTATCTCTACAGCGCACAAAGAAGTACAGAAGGTATCTCTACAGCGCACAAAGGAGTACAAGAAATATCTCTAGAACGTACAAAGGAGTACACGAGGTATCTCTACAGCGTACAAAGGAGTACAGAAGGTATCTCTACAGCGCACAAAGGAGTACAGGAAATATCTCTAGAACGTACAAAGGAGTACACGAGGTATCTCTACAGCGTACAAAGGAGTACAGAAGGTATCTATACAGCGCACAAAGGAGTACAGAAGGTATCTCTACAGCGCACAAAGGAGTACAGAAGGTATCTCTACAGAGCACAAAGGAGTACAGGAAATATCTCTAGAACGTACGAAGGAGTACACGAATAATCTCTACAGCGTACAAAGGAGAACAGAAGGTATCTCTACAGCGCACAAAGGAGTACAGGAAATATCTCTAGAACGTACAAAGGAGTACAGAAAGTATCTCTACAGCGCACAAAGAAGTACAGAAGGTATCTCTACAGCGCACAAAGGAGTACAGAAGGTATCTCTACAGCGCACAAAGGAGTACAGAAGGTATCTCTACAGCGCACAAAGGAGTACAAAAGGTATCTCTACAGCGCACAAAGGAGTACAGAAGGTATCTCTACAGCGCACAAAGGAGTACAGGAAATATCTCTAGAACGTACAAAGGAGTACACGAGGTATCTCTACAGCGTACAAAGAAGTACAGAAGGTATCTCTACAGCGCACAAAGGAGTACAGAAGGTATCTCTACAGCGCACAAAGGAGTACAGAAGGTATCTCTACAGCGCACAAAGGAGTACAGAAGGTATCTCTACAGCGTACAAAGGAGTACAGGAAATATCTCTAGAACGTACAAAGGAGTACACGAGGTATCTCTACAGCGTACAAAGGAGTACAGAAGGTATCTCTACAGCGCACAAAGGAGTACAGAAGGTATCTCTACAGCGCACAAAGGAGTACAGAAGGTATCTCTACAGCGCACAAAGGAGTACAGAAGGTATCTCTACAGCGCACAAAGGAGTACAGGAAATATCTCTAGAACGTACAAAGGAGTACACGAGGTATCTCTACAGCGTACAAAGGAGTACAGAAGGTATCTCTACAGCGCACAAAGGAGTACAGAAGGTATCTCTACAGCGCACAAAGGAGTACAGAAGGTATCTCTACAGCTCACAAAGGAGTACAGAAGGTATCTCTACAGCGCACAAAGGAGTACAGGAAATATCTCTAGAACGTACAAAGGAGTACACGAGGTATCTCTACAGCGTACAAAGGAGTACAGAAGGTATCTCTACAGCGCACAAAGGAGTACAGAAGGTATCTCTACAGCGCACAAAGGAGTACAGAAGGTATCTCTACAGCGCACAAAGGAGTACAGAAGGTATCTCTACAGCGCACAAAGGAGTACAGAAGGTATCTCTACAGCGCACAAAGTAGTACAGAAGGTATCTCTACAGCGCACAAAGGAGTACAGAAGGTATCTCTACAGCGCACAAAGGAGTACAGGAAATATCTCTAGAACGTACAAAGGAGTACACGAGGTATCTCTACAGCGTACAAAGGAGTACAGAAGGTATCTCTACAGCGCACAAAGGAGTACAGAAGGTATCTCTACAGCGTACAAAGGAGAACAGAAGGTATCTCTACAGCGCAAAAAGGAGTACCGAAGGTATCTCTACAGCGCACAAAGGAGTACAGAAGGTATCTCTACAGCGCACAAAGGAGTACAGGAAATATCTCTAGAACGTGCAAAGGAGTACACGAGGTATCTCTACAGCGTACAAAGGAGTACAGAAGGTATATCTACAGCGTACAAAGGAGTACAGAAGGTATCTCTACAGCGCACAAAGGAGTACAGAAGGTATCTCTACAGCGCACAAAGGAGTACAGGAAATATCTCTAGAATGTACAAAGGAGTACACGAGGTATCTCTACAGCGTACAAAGGAGTACAGAAGGTATCTCTACAGCGCACAAAGGAGTACAGGAAATATCTCTAGAACGTACAAAGAAGTACACGAGGTATCTCTACAGCGTACAAAGGAGTACAGAAGGTATCTCTACAGCGCACAAAGGAGTACAGAAGGTATCTCTACAGCGTACAAAGGAGTACAGAAGGTATCTCTACAGCGCACAAAGGAGTACAGAAGGTATCTCTACAGCGGACAAAGGAGTACAGAAGGTATCTCTACAGCGCACAAAGGAGTACAGAAGGTATCTCTACAGCGCACAAAGGAGTACAGGAAATATCTCTAGAACGTACAAAGGAGTACACGAGGTATCTCTACAGCGTACAAAGGAGTACAGAAGGTATCTCTACAGCGCACAAAGGAGTACAGAAGGTATCTCTACAGCGCACAAAGGAGTACAGAAGGTATCTCTACAGCGCACAAAGGAGTACAGAAGGTATCTCTACAGCGCACAAAGGAGTACAGGAAATATCTCTAGAACGTAAAAAGGAGTACACGAGGTATCTCTACAGCGTACAAAGGAGTACAGAAGGTATCTCTACAGCGTACAAAGGAGTACAGAAGGTATCTCTACAGCGCACAAAGGAGTACAGAAGGTATCTCTACAGCGCACAAAGGAGTACAGAAGGTATCTCTACAGCGCACAAAGGAGTACAGAAGGTATCTCCACAGCGCACAAAGGAGTACAGGAAATATCTCTAGAACGTACAAAGGAGTACACGAGGTATCTCTACAGCGTACAAAGGAGTACAGAAGGTATCTCTACAGCGCACAAAGGAGTACAGAAGGTATCTCTACAGCGCACAAAGGAGTACAGAAGGTATCTCTACAGCGCACAAAGGAGTACAGAAGGTATCTCTACAGCGCACAAAGGAGTACAGGAAATATCTCTAGAACGTACAAAGGAGTACACGAGGTATCTCTACAGCGTACAAAGGAGTACAGAAGGTATCTCTACAGCGCACAAAGGAGTACAGAAGGTATCTCTACAGCGCACAAAGGAGTACAGGAAATATCTCTAGAACGTACAAAGGAGTACACGAGGTATCTCTACAGCGTACAAAGGAGTACAGAAGGTATCTCTACAGCGCACAAAGGAGTACAGAAGGTATCTCTACAGCGCACAAAGGAGTACAGAAGGTATCTCTACAGCGCACAAAGAAGTACAGAAGGTATCTCTACAGCGCACAAAGGAGTACAGAAGGTATCTCTACAGCGCACAAAGGAGTACAG
Organism: Morinoia aosen; assembly: GCA_030386875.1. Taxonomy (NCBI): domain Eukaryota; kingdom Metazoa; phylum Arthropoda; class Malacostraca; order Amphipoda; family Talitridae; genus Morinoia; species Morinoia aosen. The sequence goes on along the minus strand of JASJYW010000027.1, from coordinate 36,596,542 downwards.
AAGGTATCTCTACAGTGCACAAAGGAGTACAGAAGGTATCTCTACAGCGCACAAAGGAGTACAGAAGGTATCTCTACAGCGCACAAAGGAGTACAGAAGGTATCTCTACAGCGCACAAAGGAGTACAGGAAATATCTCTAGAACGTACAAAGGAGTACACGAGGTATCTCTACAGCGTACAAAGGAGTACAGAAGGTATCTCTACAGCGCACAAAGGAGTACAGAAGGTATCTCTACAGCGTACAAAGGAGTACAGAATGTATCTCTACAGCGCACAAAGGAGTACAGAAGGTATCTCTACAGCGCACAAAGGAGTACAGAAGGTATCTCTAAAGCGCACAAAGGAGTACAGCAGGTATCTCTACAGCGCACAAAGGAGTACAGAAGGTATCTCTACAGCGCACAAAGGAGTACAGGAAATATCTCTAGAACGTACAAAGGAGTACACGAGGTATCTCTACAGCGCACAAAGGAGTACAGAAGGTATCTCTACAGCGTACAAAGGAGTACAGAAGGTATCTCTACAGCGCACAAAGGAGTACAGAAGGTATCTCTACAGCGCACAAAGGAGTACAGAAGGTATCTCTACAGCGCACAAAGGAGTACAGGAAATATCTCTAGAACGTACAAAGGAGTACACGAGGTATCTCTACAGCGTACAAAGGAGTACAGAAGGTAACTCTACAGCGCACAAAGGAGTACAGAAGGTATCTCTACAGCGCACAAAGGAGTACAGGAAATATCTCTAGAACGTACAAAGGAGTACACGAGGTATCTCTACAGCGTACAAAGGAGTACAGAAGGTATCTCTACAGCGCACAAAGGAGTACAGAAGGTATCTCTACAGCGCACAAAGGAGTACAGAAGGTATCTCTACAGCGCACAAAGAAGTACAGAAGGTATCTCTACAGCGCACAAAGGAGTACAGAAGGTATCTCTACAGCGCACAAAGGAGTACAGAAGGTATCTCTACAGTGCACAAAGGAGTACAGAAGGTATCTCTACAGCGCACAAAGGAGTACAGAAGGTATCTCTACAGCGCACAAAGGAGTACAGAAGGTATCTCTACAGCGCACAAAGGAGTACAGGAAATATCTCTAGAACGTACAAAGGAGTACACGAGGTATCTCTACAGCGTACAAAGGAGTACAGAAGGTATCTCTACAGCGCACAAAGGAGTACAGAAGGTATCTCTACAGCGTACAAAGGAGTACAGAATGTATCTCTACAGCGCACAAAGGAGTACAGAAGGTATCTCTACAGCGCACAAAGAAGTACAGAAGGTATCTCTAAAGCGCACAAAGGAGTACAGCAGGTATCTCTACAGCGCACAAAGGAGTACAGAAGGTATCTCTACAGCGCACAAAGGAGTACAGGAAATATCTCTAGAACGTACAAAGGAGTACACGAGGTATCTCTACAGCGCACAAAGGAGTACAGAAGGTATCTCTACAGCGTACAAAGGAGTACAGAAGGTATATCTACAGCGCAAAAAGGAGTACAGAAGGTATCTCTACAGCGCACAAAGGAGTACAGAAGGTATCTCTACAGCGCACAAAGGAGTACAGAAGGTATCTCTACAGCGCACAAAGGAGTACAGAAGGTATCTCTACAGCGCACAAAGGAGTACAGAAGGTATCTCTACAGCGCACAAAGGAGTACAGAAGGTATCTCTAGAACGTACAAAGGAGTACACGAGGTATCTCTACAGCGTACAAAGGAGTACAGAAGGTATCTCTACAGCGCACAAAGGAGTACAGAAGGTATCTCTACAGCGCACAAAGGAGTACAGAAGGTATCTCTACAGCGCACAAAGGAGTACAGAAGGTATCTCTACAGCGCACAAAGGAGTACAGGAAATATCTCTAGAACGTACAAAGGAGTACGCGAGGTATCTCTACAGCGTACAAAGGAGTTCAGAAGGTATCTCTACAGCGCACAAAGGAGTACAGAAGGTATCTCGACAGCGTACAAAGGAGTACAGAAGGTATCTCTACAGCGCACAAAGGAGTACAGAAGGTATCTCTACAGCGCACAAAGGAGTACAGAAGGTATCTCTACAGCGCACAAAGGAGTACAGGAAATATCTCTAGAACGTACAAAGGAGTACACGAGGTATCTCTACAGCGTACAAAGGAGTACAGAAGGTATCTCTACAGCGCACAAAGGAGTACAGAAGGTATCTCTACAGCGCACAAAGGAGTACAGCAGGTATCTCTACAGCGCACAAAGGAGTACAGAAGGTATCTCTACAGCGCACAAAGGAGTACAGGAAATATCTCTAGAACGTACAAAGGAGTACAAGAGGTATCTCTACAGCGTACAAAGGAGTACAGGAAATATCTCTAGAACGTACAAAGAAGTACACGAGGTATCTCTACAGCGTACAAAGGAGTACAGGGAATATCTCTAGAACGTACAAAGGAGTACACGAGGTATCTCTACAGCGTACAAAGGAGTACAGAAGGTATCTCTACAGCGCACAAAGGAGTACAGGAAATATCTCTAGAACGTACAAAGGAGTACACGAGGTATCTCTACAGCGTACAAAAGAGTACAGAAGGTATCTCTACAGCGCACAAAGGAGTACAGAAGGTATCTCTACAGCGTACAAAGGAGTACAGAAGGTATCTCTACAGCGCACAAAGGAGTACAGAAGGTATCTCTACAGCGCACAAAGGAGTACAGAAGGTATCTCTACAGCGCACAAAGGAGTACAGGAAATATCTCTAGAACGTACAAAGGAGTACACGAGGTATCTCTACAGCGTACAAAGGAGTACAGAAGGTATCTCTACAGCGCACAAAGGAGTACAGAAGGTATCGCTACAGCGCACAAAGGAGTACAGAAGGTATCTCTACAGCGCACAAAGGAGTACAGGAAATATCTCTAGAACGTACAAAGGAGTACACGAGGTATCTCTACAGCGTACAAAGGAGTACAGAAGGTATCTCTACAGTGCACAAATGAGTACAGAAGGTATCTCTACAACGCACAAAGGAGTACAGAAGGTATCTCTACAGCGCACAAAGGAGTACAGAAGGTATCTCTACAGCGCACAAAGGAGTACAGGAAATATCCCTAGAACGTACAAAGGAGTACACGAGTTATCTCTACAGCGTACAAAGGAGTACACGAGGTATCTCTACAGCGTACAAAGGAGTACAGAAGGTATTTCTACAGCGCACAAAAGAGTACAGAAGGTATCTCTACAGCGCACAAAGGAGTACAGAAGGTATCTCTACAGCGCACAAAGGAGTACAGAAGGTATCTCTACAGCGCACAAAGGAGTACAGGAAATATCTCTAGAACGTACAAAGGAGTACACTAGGTATCTCTACAGCGTACAAAAGAGTACAGAAGGTATCTCTACAGCGCACAAAGGAGTACAGAAGGTATCTCTACAGCGCACAAAGGAGTACAGGAAATATCTCTAGAACGTACAAAGGAGTACACGAGGTATCTCTACAGCGTACAAAGGAGTACAGAAGGTATTTCTACAGCGCACAAAAGAGTACAGAAGGTATCTCTACAGCGCACAAAGGAGTACAGAAGGTATCTCTACAGCGCACAAAGGAGTACAGAAGGTATCTCTACAGCGCACAAAGGAGTACAGGAAATATCTCTAGAACGTACAAAGGAGTACACGAGGTATCTCTACAGCGTACAAAAGAGTACAGAAGGTATCTCTACAGCGCACAAAGGAGTACAGAAGGTATCTCTACAGCGCACAAAGGAGTACAGAAGGTATCTCTACAGCGCACAAAGGAGTACAGAAGGTAACTCTACAGCGCACAAAGGAGTACATAAGGTATCCCTACAGCGCACAAAGGAGTACAGAAGGTATCTCTACAGCGCACAAAGGAGTACAAGAAATATCTCTAGAACGTACAAAGGAGTACACGAGGTATCTCTACAGCGTACAAAGGAGTACAGAAGGTATCTCTACAGCGCACAAAGGAGTACAGGAAATATCTCTAGAACGTACAAAGGAGTACACGAGGTATCTCTACAGCGTACAAAGGAGTACAGAAGGTATCTCTACAGCGCACAAAGGAGTACAGAAGGTATCTCTACAGCGCACAAAGGAGTACAGAAGGTATCTCTACAGCGCAAAAAGGAGTACAGGAAATATCTCTAGAACGTACAAAGGAGTACACGAGGTATCTCTACAGCGTACAAAGGAGAACAGAAGGTATCTCTACAGCGCACAAAGGAGAACAGGAAATATCTCTAGAACGTACAAAGGAGTACAGAAGGTATCTCTACAGCGCACAAAGAAGTACAGAAGGTATCTCTACAGCGCACAAAGGAGTACAGAAGGTATCTCTACAGCGCACAAAGGAGTACAGAAGGTATCTCTACAGCGCACAAAGGAGTACAGAAGGTATCTCTACAGCGCACAAAGGAGTACAGAAGGTATCTCTACAGTGAACAAAGGAGTACAGGAAATATCTCTAGAACGTACAAAGGAGTACACGAGGTATCTCTACAGCGTACAAAGGAGTACAGAAGGTATGTCTACAGCGCACAAAGGAGTACAGAAGATATCTCTACAGCGCACAAAGGAGTACAGAAGGTATCTCTACAGCGCACAAAGGAGTACAGAAGGTATCTCTACAGCGCACAAAGGAGTCCAGGAAATATCTCTAGAACGTACAAAGGAGTACACGAGGTATCTCTACAGCATACAAAGGAGTACAGAAGGTATCTCTACAGCGCACAAAGGAGTACAGAAGGTATCTCTACAGCGCACAAAGGAGTACAGAAGGTATCTCTACAGCGCACAAAGGAGTACAGAAGGTATCTCTACAGCGCACAAAGGAGTACAGGAAATATCTCTAGAACGTACAAAGGAGTACACGAGGTATCTCTACAGCGTACAAAGGAGTACAGAAGGTATCTCCACAGCGCACAAAGGAGTACAGAAGGTATCTCTACAGCGCACAAAGGAGTACAGAAGGTATCTCTACAGCGCACAAAGGAGTACAGAAGGTATCTCTATAGCGCACAAAGGAGTACAGGAAATATCTCTAGAACGTACAAAGGAGTGCACGAGGTATCTCTACAGCGTACAAAGGAGTACAGAAGGTATCTCTACAGCGCACAAAGGAGTACAGAAGGTATCTCTACAGCGCACAAAGGAGTACAGAAGGTATCTCTACAGCGCACAAAGGAGTACAGAAGGTATCTCTACAGCGCACAAAGGAGTACAGGAAATATCTCTAGCACCTACAAAGGAGTACACGAGGGATCTCTACAGCGTACAAAGGAGTACAGAAGGTATCTCTACAGCGCACAAAGGAGTACAGAAGGTATCTCTACAGCGCACAAAGGAGTACAGAAGGTATCTCTACAGCGCACAAAGGAGTACAGAAGGTATCTCAACAGCGCACAAAGTAGTACAGAAGGTATCTCTACAGCGCACAAAGGAGTACAGAAGGTATCTCTACAGCGCACAAAGGAGTACAGGAAATATCTCTAGATCGTACAAAGGAGTACACGAGGTATCTCTACAGCGTACAAAGGAGTACAGAAGGTATCTCTACAGCGCACAAAGGAGTACAGAAGGTATCTCTACAGCGTACAAAGGAGAACAGAAGGTATCTCTACAGCGCACAAAGGAGTACAGAAGGTATCTCTACAGCGCACAAAGGAGTACAGGAAATATCTCTAGAACGTGCAAAGGAGTACACGAGGTATCTCTACAGCGTACAAAGGAGTACAGAAGGTATCTCTACAGCGTACAAAGGAGTGCAGAAGGTATCTCTACAGCGCACAAAGGAGTACAGAAGGTATCTCTACAGCGCACAAAGGAGTACAGGAAATATCTCTAGAATGTACAAAGGAGTACACGAGGTATCTCTACAGCGTACAAAGGAGTACAGAAGGTATCTCTACAGCGCACAAAGGAGTACAGGATATATCTCTAGAACGTACAAAGAAGTACACGAGGTATCTCTACAGCGTACAAAGGAGTACAGAAGGTATCTCTACAGCGCACAAAGGAGTACAGAAGGTATCTCTACAGCGTACAAAGGAGTACAGAAGGTATCTCTACAGCGCACAAAGGAGTACAGAAGGTATCTCTACAGCGCACAAAGGAGTACAGAAGGTATCTCTACAGCGCACAAAGGAGTACAGAAGGTATCTCTACAGCGCACAAAGGAGTACAGGAAATATCTCTAGAACGTACAAAGGAGTACACGAGGTATCTCTACAGCGTACAAAGGAGTACAGAAGGTATCTCTACAGCGTACAAAGGAGTACAGAAGGTATCTCTACAGCGCACAAAGGAGTACAGAAGGTATCTCTACAGCGCACAAAGGAGTACAGGAAATATCTCTAGAATGTACAAAGGAGTACACGAGGTATCTCTACAGCGTAAAAAGGAGTACAGAAGGTATCTCTACAGCGCACAAAGGAGTACAGAAGGTATCTCTACAGCGCACAAAGGAGTACAGAAGGTATCTCTACAGCGCACAAAGGAGTACAGAAGGTATCTCTACAGCGCACAAAGGAGTACAGGAAATATCTCTAGAACGTACAAAGTAGTACACGAGGTATCTCTACAGCGTACAAAGGAGTACAGAAGGTATCTCTACAGCGCACAAAGGAGTACAGAAGGTATCTCTACAGCGCACAAAGGAGTACAGAAGGTATCTCTACAGCGCACAAAGGAGTACAGGAAATATCTCTAGAACGTAAAAAGGAGTACACGAGGTATCTCTACAGCGTACAAAGGAGTACAGAAGGTATCTCTACAGCGTACAAAGGAGTACAGAAGGTATCTCTACAGCGCACAAAGGAGTACAGAAGGTATCTCTACAGCGCACAAAGGAGTACAGAAGGTATCTCTACAGCGCACAAAGGAGTACAGAAGGTATCTCCACAGCGCACAAAGGAGTACAGGAAATATCTCTAGAACGTACAAAGGAGTACACGAGGTATCTCTACAGCGTACAAAGGAGTACAGAAGGTATCTCTACAGCGCACAAAGGAGTACAGAAGGTATCTCTACAGCGCACAAAGGAGTACAGAAGGTATCTCTACAGCGCACAAAGGAGTACAGGAAATATCTCTAGAACGTACAAAGGAGTACACGAGGTATCTCTACAGCGTACAAAGGAGTACAGAAGGTATCTCTACAGCGCACAAAGGAGTACAGAAGGTATCTCTACAGCACACAAAGGAGTACAGGAAATATCTCTAGAACGTACAAAGGAGTACACGAGGTATCTCTACAGCGTACAAAGGAGTACAGAAGGTATCTCTACAGCGCACAAAGGAGTACAGAAGGTATCTCTACAGCGCACAAAGGAGTACAGAAGGTATCTCTACAGCGCACAAAGAAGTACAGAAGGTATCTCTACAGCGCACAAAGGAGTACAGAAGGTATCTCTACAGCGCACAAAGGAGTACAGAAGGTATCTCTACAGTGCACAAAGGAGTACAGAAAGTATCTCTACAGCGCACAAAGGAGTACAGAAGGTATCTCTACAGCGCACAAAGGAGTACAGGAAATATCTCTAGAACGTACAAAGGAGTACACGAGGTATCTCTACAGCGTACAAAGGAGTACAGAAGGTATCTCTACAGCGCACAAAGGAGTACAGAAGGTATCTCTACAGCGTACAAAGGAGTACAGAATGTATCTCTACAGCGCACAAAGGAGTACAGAAGGTATCTCTACAGCGCACAAAGGAGTACAGAAGGTATCTCTAGAACGTACAAAGGAGTACACGAGGTATCTCTACAGCGTACAAAGGAGTACAGAAGGTATCTCTACAGCGCACAAAGGAGTACAGGAAATATCTCTAGAACGTACAAAGGAGTACACGAGGTATCTCTACAGCGTACAAAGGAGTACAGAAGGTATCTCTACAGCGCACAAAGGAGTACAGAAGGTATCTCTACAGCGCACAAAGGAGTACAGAAGGTATCTCTACAGCGCAAAAAGGAGTACAGGAAATATCTCTAGAACGTACAAAGGAGTACACGAGGTATCTCTACAGCGTACAAAGGAGAACAGAAGGTATCTCTACAGCGCACAAAGGAGAACAGGAAATATCTCTAGAACGTACAAAGGAGTACAGAAGGTATCTCTACAGCGCACAAAGAAGTACAGAAGGTATCTCTACAGCGCACAAAGGAGTACAGAAGGTATCTCTACAGCGCACAAAGGAGTACAGAAGGTATCTCTACAGCGCACAAAGGAGTACAGAAGGTATCTCTACAGCGCACAAAGGAGTACAGAAGGTATCTCTACAGTGAACAAAGGAGTACAGGAAATATCTCTAGAACGTACAAAGGAGTACACGAGGTATCTCTACAGCGTACAAAGGAGTACAGAAGGTATGTCTACAGCGCACAAAGGAGTACAGAAGATATCTCTACAGCGCACAAAGGAGTACAGAAGGTATCTCTACAGCGCACAAAGGAGTACAGAAGGTATCTCTACAGCGCACAAAGGAGTCCAGGAAATATCTCTAGAACGTACAAAGGAGTACACGAGGTATCTCTACAGCGTACAAAGGAGTACAGAAGGTATCTCTACAGCGCACAAAGGAGTACAGAAGGTATCTCTACAGCGCACAAAGGAGTACAGAAGGTATCTCTACAGCGCACAAAGGAGTACAGAAGGTATCTCTACAGCGCACAAAGGAGTATCAGGAAATATCTCTAGAACGTACAAAGGAGTACACGAGGTATCTCTACAGCGTACAAAGGAGTACAGAAGGTATCTCTACAGCGCACAAAGGAGTACAGAAGGTATCTCTACAGCGCACAAAGGAGTACAGAAGGTATCTCTACAGCGCACAAAGGAGTACAGAAGGTATCTCTATAGCGCACAAAGGAGTACAGGAAATATCTCTAGAACGTACAAAGGAGTGCACGAGGTATCTCTACAGCGTACAAAGGAGTACAGAAGGTATCTCTACAGCGCACAAAGGAGTACAGAAGGTATCTCTACAGCGCACAAAGGAGTACAGAAGGTATCTCTACAGCGCACAAAGGAGTACAGAAGGTATCTCTACAGCGCACAAAGGAGTACAGGAAATATCTCTAGCACCTACAAAGGAGTACACGAGGGATCTCTACAGCGTACAAAGGAGTACAGAAGGTATCTCTACAGCGCACAAAGGAGTACAGAAGGTATCTCTACAGCGCACAAAGGAGTACAGAAGGTATCTCTACAGCGCACAAAGGAGTACAGAAGGTATCTCAACAGCGCACAAAGTAGTACAGAAGGTATCTCTACAGCGCACAAAGGAGTACAGAAGGTATCTCTACAGCGCACAAAGGAGTACAGGAAATATCTCTAGAACGTACAAAGGAGTACACGAGGTATCTCTACAGCGTACAAAGGAGTACAGAAGGTATCTCTACAGCGCACAAAGGAGTACAGAAGGTATCTCTACAGCGTACAAAGGAGAACAGAAGGTATCTCTACAGCGCACAAAGGAGTACCGAAGGTATCTCTACAGCGCACAAAGGAGTACAGAAGGTATCTCTACAGCGCACAAAGGAGTACAGGAAATATCTCTAGAACGTGCAAAGGAGTACACGAGGTATCTCTACAGCGTACAAAGGAGTACAGAAGGTATCTCTACAGCGCACAAAGGAGTGCAGAAGGTATCTCTACAGCGCACAAAGGAGTACAGAAGGTATCTCTACAGCGCACAAAGGAGTACAGGAAATATCTCTAGAATGTACAAAGGAGTACACGAGGTATCTCTACAGCGTACAAAGGAGTACAGAAGGTATCTCTACAGCGCACAAAGGAGTACAGGATATATCTCTAGAACGTACAAAGAAGTACACGAGGTATCTCTACAGCGTACAAAGGAGTACAGAAGGTATCTCTACAGCGCACAAAGGAGTACAGAAGGTATCTCTACAGCGTACAAAGGAGTACAGAAGGTATCTCTACAGCGCACAAAGGAGTACAGAAGGTATCTCTACAGCGCACAAAGGAGTACAGAAGGTATCTCTACAGCGCACAAAGGAGTACAGAAGGTATCTCTACAGCGCACAAAGGAGTACAGGAAATATCTCTAGAACGTACAAAGGAGTACACGAGGTATCTCTACAGCGTACAAAGGAGTACAGAAGGTATCTCTACAGCGTACAAAGGAGTACAGAAGGTATCTCTACAGCGCACAAAGGAGTACAGAAGGTATCTCTACAGCGCACAAAGGAGTACAGGAAATATCTCTAGAATGTACAAAGGAGTACACGAGGTATCTCTACAGCGTAAAAAGGAGTACAGAAGGTATCTCTACAGCGCACAAAGGAGTACAGAAGGTATCTCTACAGCGCACAAAGGAGTACAGAAGGTATCTCTACAGCGCACAAAGGAGTACAGAAGGTATCTCTACAGCGCACAAAGGAGTACAGGAAATATCTCTAGAACGTACAAAGTAGTACACGAGGTATCTCTACAGCGTACAAAGGAGTACAGAAGGTATCTCTACAGCGCACAAAGGAGTACAGAAGGTATCTCTACAGCGCACAAAGGAGTACAGAAGGTATCTCTACAGCGCACAAAGGAGTACAGGAAATATCTCTAGAACGTAAAAAGGAGTACACGAGGTATCTCTACAGCGTACAAAGGAGTACAGAAGGTATCTCTACAGCGTACAAAGGAGTACAGAAGGTATCTCTACAGCGCACAAAGGAGTACAGAAGGTATCTCTACAGCGCACAAAGGAGTACAGAAGGTATCTCTACAGCGCACAAAGGAGTACAGAAGGTATCTCCACAGCGCACAAAGGAGTACAGGAAATATCTCTAGAACGTACAAAGGAGTACACGAGGTATCTCTACAGCGTACAAAGGAGTACAGAAGGTATCTCTACAGCGCACAAAGGAGTACAGAAGGTATCTCTACAGCGCACAAAGGAGTACAGAAGGTATCTCTACAGCGCACAAAGGAGTACAGGAAATATCTCTAGAACGTACAAAGGAGTACACGAGGTATCTCTACAGCGTACAAAGGAGTACAGAAGGTATCTCTACAGCGCACAAAGGAGTACAGAAGGTATCTCTACAGCACACAAAGGAGTACAGGAAATATCTCTAGAACGTACAAAGGAGTACACGAGGTATCTCTACAGCGTACAAAGGAGTACAGAAGGTATCTCTACAGCGCACAAAGGAGTACAGAAGGTATCTCTACAGCGCACAAAGGAGTACAGAAGGTATCTCTACAGCGCACAAAGAAGTACAGAAGGTATCTCTACAGCGCACAAAGGAGTACAGAAGGTATCTCTACAGCGCACAAAGGAGTACAGAAGGTATCTCTACAGTGCACAAAGGAGTACAGAAAGTATCTCTACAGCGCACAAAGGAGTACAGAAGGTATCTCTACAGCGCACAAAGGAGTACAGGAAATATCTCTAGAACGTACAAAGGAGTACACGAGGTATCTCTACAGCGTACAAAGGAGTACAGAAGGTATCTCTACAGCGCACAAAGGAGTACAGAAGGTATCTCTACAGCGTACAAAGGAGTACAGAATGTATCTCTACAGCGCACAAAGGAGTACAGAAGGTATCTCTACAGCGCACAAAGGAGTACAGAAGGTATCTCTAGAACGTACAAAGGAGTACACGAGGTATCTCTACAGCGTACAAAGGAGTACAGAAGGTATCTCTACAGCGCACAAAGGAGTACAGGAAATATCTCTAGAACGTACAAAGGAGTACACGAGGTATCTCTACAGCGTACAAAGGAGTACAGAAGGTATCTCTACAGCGCACAAAGGAGTACAGAAGGTATCTCTACAGCGCACAAAGGAGTACAGAAGGTATCTCTACAGCGCAAAAAGGAGTACAGGAAATATCTCTAGAACGTACAAAGGAGTACACGAGGTATCTCTACAGCGTACAAAGGAGAACAGAAGGTATCTCTACAGCGCACAAAGGAGTACAGGAAATATCTCTAGAACGTACAAAGGAGTACAGAAGGTATCTCTACAGCGCACAAAGAAGTACAGAAGGTATCTCTACAGCGCACAAAGGAGTACAGAAGGTATCTCTACAGCGCACAAAGGAGTACAGAAGGTATCTCTACAGCGCACAAAGGAGTACAGAAGGTATCTCTACAGCGCACAAAGGAGTACAGAAGGTATCTCTACAGTGCACAAAGGAGTACAGGAAATATCTCTAGAACGTACAAAGGAGTACACGAGGTATCTTTACAGCGTACAAAGGAGTACAGAAGGTATCTCTACAGCGCACAAAGGAGTACAGAAGGTATCTCTACAGCGCACAAAGGAGTACAGAAGGTATCTCTACAGCGCACAAAGGAGTACAGAAGGTATCTCTACAGCGCACAAAGGAGTCCAGGAAATATCTCTAGAACGTACAAAGGAGTACACGAGGTATCTCTACAGCGTACAAAGGAGTACAGAAGGTATCTCTACAGCGCACAAAGGAGTACAGAAGGTATCTCTACAGCGCACAAAGGAGTACAGAAGGTATCTCTACAGCGCACAAAGGAGTACAGAAGGTATCTCTACAGCGCACAAAGGAGTGCAGGAAATATCTCTAGAACGTACAAAGGAGTACACGAGGTATCTCTACAGCGTACAAAGGAGTACAGAAGGTATCTCTACAGCGCACAAAGGAGTACAGAAGGTATCTCTACAGCGCACAAAGGAGTACAGAAGGTATCTCTACAGCGCACAAAGGAGTACAGAAGGTATCTCTACAGCGCACAAAGGAGTACAGGAAATATCTCTAGAACGTACAAAGGAGTGCACGAGGTATCTCTACAGCGTACAAAGGAGTACAGAAGGTATCTCTACAGCGCACAAAGAAGTACAGAAGGTATCTCTACAGCGCACAAAGGAGTACAGAAGGTATCTCTACAGCGCACAAAGGAGTACAGAAGGTATCTCTACAGCGCACAAAGGAGTACAGGAAATATCTCTAGCACCTACAAAGGAGTACACGAGGGATCTCTACAGCGTACAAAGGAGTACAGAAGGTATCTCTACAGCGCACAAAGGAGTACAGAAGGTATCTCTACAGCGCACAAAGGAGTACAGAAGGTATCTCTACAGCGCACAAAGGAGTACAGAAGGTATCTCTACAGCGCACAAAGTAGTACAGAAGGTATCTCTACAGCGCACAAAGGAGTACAGAAGGTATCTCTACAGCGTACAAAGGAGAACAGAAGGTATCTCTACAGCGCACAAAGGAGTACCGAAGGTATCTCTACAGCGCACAAAGGAGTACAGAAGGTATCTCTACAGCGCACAAAGGAGTACAGGAAATATCTCTAGAACGTGCAAAGGAGTACACGAGGTATCTCTACAGCGTACAAAGGAGTACAGAAGGTATCTCTACAGCGTACAAAGGAGTACAGAAGGTATCTCTACAGCGCACAAAGGAGTACAGAAGGTATCTCTACAGCGCACAAAGGAGTACAGGAAATATCTCTAGAATGTACAAAGGAGTACACGAGGTATCTCTACAGCGTACAAAGGAGTACAGAAGGTTTCTCTACAGCGCACAAAGGAGTACAGGAAATATCTCTAGAACGTACAAAGAAGTACACGAGGTATCTCTACAGCGTACAAAGGAGTACAGAAGGTATCTCTACAGCGCACAAAGGAGTACAGAAGGTATCTCTACAGCGTACAAAGGAGTACAGAAGGTATCTCTACAGCGCACAAAGGAGTACAGAAGGTATCTCTACAGCGCACAAAGGAGTACAGAAGGTATCTCTACAGCGCACAAAGGAGTACAGAAGGTATCTCTACAGCGCACAAAGGAGTACAGGAAATATCTCTAGAACGTACAAAGGAGTACACGAGGTATCTCTACAGCGTACAAAGGAGTACAGAAGGTATCTCTACAGCGTACAAAGGAGTACAAAAGGTATCTCTACAGCGCACAAAGGAGTACAGAAGGTATCTCTACAGCGCACAAAGGAGTACAGGAAATATCTCTAGAATGTACAAAGGAGTACACGAGGTATCTCTACAGCGTACAAAGGAGTACAGAAGGTATCTCTACAGCGCACAAAGGAGTACAGAAGGTATCTCTACAGCGCACAAAGGAGTACAGAAGGTATCTCTACAGCGCACAAAGGAGTACAGAAGGTATCTCTACAGCGCACAAAGGAGTACAGGAAATATCTCTAGAACGTACAAAGTAGTACACGAGGTATCTCTACAGCGTACAATAGAGTACAGAAGGTATCTCTACAGCGCACAAAGGAGTACAGAAGGTATCTCTACAGCGCACAAAGGAGTACAGAAGGTAACTCTACAGCGCACAAAGGAGTACAGAAGGTATCTCTACAGCGCACAAAGGAGTACAGGAAATATCTCTAGAACGTAAAAAGGAGTACACGAGGTATCTCTACAGCGTACAAAGGAGTACAGAAGGTATCTCTACAGCGCACAAAGGAGTACAGAAGGTATCTCTACAGCGCACAAAGGAGTACAGAAGGTATCTCTACAGCGCACAAAGGAGTACAGAAGGTATCTCTACAGCGCACAAAGGAGTACAGGAAATATCTCTAGAACGTACAAAGGAGTGCACGAGGTATCTCTACAGCGTACAAAGGAGTACAGAAGGTATCTCTACAGCGCACAAAGAAGTACAGAAGGTATCTCTACAGCGCACAAAGGAGTACAGAAGGTATCTCTACAGCGCACAAAGGAGTACAGAAGGTATCTCTACAGCGCACAAAGGAGTACAGGAAATATCTCTAGCACCTACAAAGGAGTACACGAGGGATCTCTACAGCGTACAAAGGAGTACAGAAGGTATCTCTACAGCGCACAAAGGAGTACAGAAGGTATCTCTACAGCGTACAAAGGAGTACAGAAGGTATCTCTACAACGCACAAAGGAGTACAGAAGGTATCTCTACAGCGCACAAAGGAGTACAGAAGGTATCTCTACAGCGCACAAAGGAGTACAGAAGGTATCTCTACAGCGCACAAAGGAGTACAGGAAATATCTCTAGAACGTACAAAGGAGTACACGAGGTATCTCTACAGCGTACAAAGGAGTACAGAAGGTATCTCTACAGCGTACAAAGGAGTACAGAAGGTATATCTACAGCGCACAAAGGAGTACAGAAGGTATCTCTACAGCGCACAAAGGAGTACAAAAGGTATCTCTACAGCGCACAAAGGAGTACAGAAGGTATCTCCACAGCGCACAAAGGAGTACAGGAAATATCTCTAGAACGTACAAAAGAGTACACGAGGTATCTCTACAGCGTACAAAGGAGTACAGAAGGTATCTCTACAGCGCACAAAGGAGTACAGAAGGTATCTCTACAGCGCACAAAGGAGTACAGAAGGTATCTCTACAGCGCACAAAGGAGTACAGGAAATATCTCTAGAACGTACAAAGGAGTACACGAGGTATCTCTACAGCGTACAAAGGAGTACAGAAGGTATCTCTACAGCGCACAAAGGAGTACAGAAGGTATCTCTACAGCACACAAAGGAGTACAGGAAATATCTCTAGAACGTACAAAGGAGTACACGAGGTATCTCTACAGCGTACAAAGGAGTACAGAAGGTATCTCTACAGCGCACAAAGGAGTACAGAAGGTATCTCTACAGCGCACAAAGGAGTACAGAAGGTATCTCTACAGCGCACAAAGAAGTACAGAAGGTATCTCTACAGCGCACAAAGGAGTACAGAAGGTATCTCTACAGCGCACAAAGGAGTACAGAAGGTATCTCTACAGTGCACAAAGGAGTACAGAAAGTATCTCTACAGCGCACAAAGGAGTACAGAAGGTATCTCTACAGCGCACAAAGGAGTACAGGAAATATCTCTAGAACGTACAAAGGAGTACACGAGGTATCTCTACAGCGTACAAAGGAGTACAGAAGGTATCTCTACAGCACACAAAGGAGTACAGAAGGTATCTCTACAGCGTACAAAGGAGTACAGAATGTATCTCTACAGCGCACAAAGGAGTACAGAAGGTATCTCTACAGCGCACAAAGGAGTACAGAAGGTATCTCTAGAACGTACAAAGGAGTACACGAGGTATCTCTACAGCGTACAGAGGAGTACAGAAGGTATCTCTACAGCGCACAAAGGAGTACAGGAAATATCTCTAGAACGTACAAAGGAGTACACGAGGTATCTCTACAGCGTACAAAGGAGTACAGAAGGTATCTCTACAGCGCACAAAGGAGTACAGAAGGTATCTCTACAGCGCACAAAGGAGTACAGAAGGTATCTCTACAGCGCAAAAAGGAGTACAGGAAATATCTCTAGAACGTACAAAGGAGTACACGAGGTATCTCTACAGCGTACAAAGGAGAACAGAAGGTATCTCTACAGCGCACAAAGGAGTACAGGAAATATCTCTAGAACGTACAAAGGAGTACAGAAGGTATCTCTACAGCGCACAAAGAAGTACAGAAGGTATCTCTACAGCGCACAAAGGAGTACAGAAGGTATCTCTACAGCGCACAAAGGAGTACAGAAGGTATCTCTACAGCGCACAAAGGAGTACAGAAGGTATCTCTACAGCGCACAAAGGAGTACAGAAGGTATCTCTACAGTGCACAAAGGAGTACAGGAAATATCTCTAGAACGTACAAAGGAGTACACGAGGTATCTCTACAGCGTACAAAGGAGTACAGAAGGTATCTCTACAGCGCACAAAGGAGTACAGAAGGTATCTCTACAGCGCACAAAGGAGTACAGAAGGTATCTCTACAGCGCACAAAGGAGTACAGAAGGTATCTCTACAGCGCACAAAGGAGTCCAGGAAATATCTCTAGAACGTACAAAGGAGTACACGAGGTATCTCTACAGCGTACAAAGGAGTACAGAAGGTATCTCTACAGCGCACAAAGGAGTACAGAAGGTATCTCTACAGCGCACAAAGGAGTACAGAAGGTATCTCTACAGCGCACAAAGGAGTACAGAAGGTATCTCCACAGCGCACAAAGGAGTGCAGGAAATATCTCTAGAACGTACAAAGGAGTACACGAGGTATCTCTACAGCGTACAAAGGAGTACAGAAGGTATCTCTACAGCGCACAAAGGAGTACAGAAGGTATCTCTACAGCGCACAAAGGAGTACAGAAGGTATCTCTACAGCGCACAAAGGAGTACAGAAGGTATCTCTACAGCGCACAAAGGAGTACAGGAAATATCTCTAGAACGTACAAAGGAGTGCACGAGGTATCTCTACAGCGTACAAAGGAGTACAGAAGGTATCTCTACAGCGCACAAAGAAGTACAGAAGGTATCTCTACAGCGCACAAAGGAGTACAGATGGTATCTCTACAGCGCACAAAGGAGTACAGAAGGTATCTCTACAGCGCACAAAGGAGTACAGAAGGTATCTCTACAGCGCACAAAGGAGTACAGAAGGTATCTCTACAGCGCACAAAGGAGTACAGGAAATATCTCTAGAACGTACAAAGGAGTACACGAGGTATCTCTACAGCGTACAAAGGAGTACAGAAGGTATCTCTACAGCGTACAAAGGAGTACAAAAGGTATCTCTACAGCGCACAAAGGAGTACAGAAGGTATCTCTACAGCGCACAAAGGAGTACAGGAAATATCTCTAGAATGTACAAAGGAGTACACGAGGTATCTCTACAGCGTACAAAGGAGTACAGAAGGTATCTCTACAGCGCACAAAGGAGTACAGAAGGTATCTCTACAGCGCACAAAGGAGTACAGAAGGTATCTCTACAGCGCACAAAGGAGTACAGAAGGTATCTCTACAGCGCACAAAGGAGTACAGGAAATATCTCTAGAACGTACAAAGTAGTACACGAGGTATCTCTACAGCGTACAATAGAGTACAGAAGGTATCTCTACAGCGCACAAAGGAGTACAGAAGGTATCTCTACAGCGCACAAAGGAGTACAGAAGGTAACTCTACAGCGCACAAAGGAGTACAGAAGGTATCTCTACAGCGCACAAAGGAGTACAGGAAATATCTCTAGAACGTAAAAAGGAGTACACGAGGTATCTCTACAGCGTACAAAGGAGTACAGAAGGTATCTCTACAGCGTACAAAGGAGTACAGAAGGTATCTCTACAGCGCACAAAGGAGTACAGAAGGTATCTCTACAGCGCACAAAGGAGTACAAAAGGTATCTCTACAGCGCACAAAGGAGTACAGAAGGTATCTCCACAGCGCACAAAGGAGTACAGGAAATATCTCTAGAACGTACAAAGGAGTACACGAGGTATCTCTACAGCGTACAAAGGAGTACAGAAGGTATCTCTACAGCGCACAAAGGAGTACAGAAGGTATCTCTACAGCGCACAAAGGAGTACAGAAGGTATCTCTACAGCGCACAAAGGAGTACAGAAGGTATCTCTACAGCGCACAAAGGAGTACAGAAGGTATCTCTACAGCGTACAAAGGAGTACAGAAGGTATCTCTACAGCGCACAAAGGAGTACAGAAGGTATCTCTACAGCGCACAAAGGAGTACAGAAGGTATCTCTACAGCGCACAAAGGAGAACAGAAGGTATCTCTACAGCGCACAAAGGAGTACAGGAAATATCTCTAGAACGTACAAAGGAGTACACGAGGTATCTCTACAGCGTACAAAGGAGTACAGAAGGTATCTCTACAGCGTACAAAGGAGTACAGAAGGTATCTCTACAGCGCACAAACGAGTACAGAAGGTATCTTTACAGCGCACAAAGGAGTACAGGAAATATCTCTGGAATGTACAAAGGAGTACACGAGGTATCTCTACAGCGTAAAAAGGAGTACAGAAGGTATCTCTACAGCGCACAAAGGAGTACAGAAGGTATCTCTACAGCGCACAAAGGAGTACAGAAGGTATCTCTACAGCGCACAAAGGAGTACAGAAGGTATCTCTACAGCGCACAAAGGAGTACAGGAAATATCTCTAGAACGTAAAAAGGAGTACACGAGGTATCTCTACAGCGTACAAAGGAGTACAGAAGGTATCTCTACAGCGTACAAAGGAGTACAGAAGGTATCTCTACAGCGCACAAAGGAGTACAGAAGATATCTCTACAGCGCACAAAGGAGTACAGAAGGTATCTCTACAGCGCACAAAGGAGTACAGAAGGTATCTCCACAGCGCACAAAGGAGTACAGGAAATATCTCTAGAACGTACAAAGGAGTACACGAGGTATCTCTACAGCGTACAAAGGAGTACAGAAGGTATCTCTACAGCGCACAAAGGAGTACAGAAGGTATCTCTACAGCGCACAAAGGAGTACAGAAGGTATCTCTACAGCGCACAAAGGAGTACAGAAGGTATCTCTACAGCGCACAAAGGAGTACAGGAAATATCTCTAGAACGTACAAAGGAGTACACGAGGTATCTCTACAGCGTACAAAGGAGTACAGAAGGTATCTCTACAGCGCACAAAGGAGTACAGAAGGTATCTCTACAGCACACAAAGGAGTACAGGAAATATCTCTAGAACGTACAAAGGAGTACACGAGGTATCTCTACAGCGTACAAAGGAGTACAGAAGGTATCTCTACAGCGCACAAAGGAGTACAGAAGGTATCTCTACAGCGCACAAAGGAGTACAGAAGGTATCTCTACAGCGCACAAAGAAGTACAGAAGGTATCTCTACAGCGCACAAAGGAGTACAGAAGGTATCTCTACAGCGCACAAAGGAGTACAGAAGGTATCTCTACAGTGCACAAAGGAGTACAGAAAGTATCTCTACAGCGCACAAAGTAGTACAGAAGGTATCTCTACAGCGCACAAAGGAGTACAGGAAATATCTCTAGAACGTACAAAGGAGTACACGAGGTATCTCTACAGCGTACAAAGGAGTACAGAAGGTATCTCTACAGCACACAAAGGAGTACAGAAGGTATCTCTACAGCGTACAAAGGAGTACAGAATGTATCTCTACAGCGCACAAAGGAGTACAGAAGGTATCTCTACAGCGCACAAAGGAGTACAGAAGGTATCTCTAGAACGTACAAAGGAGTACACGAGGTATCTCTACAGCGTACAAAGGAGTACAGAAGGTATCTCTACAGCGCACAAAGGAGTACAGGAAATATCTCTAGAACGTACAAAGGAGTACACGAGGTATCTCTACAGCGTACAAAGGAGTACAGAAGGTATCTCTACAGCGCACAAAGGAGTACAGAAGGTATCTCTACAGCGCACAAAGGAGTACAGAAGGTATCTCTACAGCGCAAAAAGGAGTACAGGAAATATCTCTAGAACGTACAAAGGAGTACACGAGGTATCTCTACAGCGTACAAAGGAGAACAGAAGGTATCTCTACAGCGCACAAAGGAGTACAGGAAATATCTCTAGAACGTACAAAGGAGTACAGAAGGTATCTCTACAGCGCACAAAGAAGTACAGAAGGTATCTCTACAGCGCACAAAGGAGTACAGAAGGTATCTCTACAGCGCACAAAGGAGTACAGAAGGTATCTCTACAGCGCACAAAGGAGTACAGAAGGTATCTCTACAGCGCACAAAGGAGTACAGAAGGTATCTCTA
Organism: Morinoia aosen; assembly: GCA_030386875.1. Taxonomy (NCBI): domain Eukaryota; kingdom Metazoa; phylum Arthropoda; class Malacostraca; order Amphipoda; family Talitridae; genus Morinoia; species Morinoia aosen. The sequence continues at coordinate 36,576,049 of JASJYW010000027.1, read as the reverse complement.
CAGTGCACAAAGGAGTACAGGAAATATCTCTAGAACGTACAAAGGAGTACACGAGGTATCTCTACAGCGTACAAAGGAGTACAGAAGGTATCTCTACAGCGCACAAAGGAGTACAGAAGGTATCTCTACAGCGCACAAAGGAGTACAGAAGGTATCTCTACAGCGCACAAAGGAGTACAGAAGGTATCTCTACAGCGCACAAAGGAGTCCAGGAAATATCTCTAGAACGTACAAAGGAGTACACGAGGTATCTCTACAGCGTACAAAGGAGTACAGAAGGTATCTCTACAGCGCACAAAGAAGTACAGAAGGTATCTCTACAGCGCACAAAGGAGTACAGAAGGTATCTCTACAGCGCACAAAGGAGTACAGAAGGTATCTCTACAGCGCACAAAGGAGTGCAGGAAATATCTCTAGAACGTACAAAGGAGTACACGAGGTATCTCTACAGCGTACAAAGGAGTACAGAAGAAGTGATACAAGATTAGATGGGAGTCCTAATTTAAAATATACAGAGGTGCAGACGAATCTGCTTCATTTAACGTAGGCCTAGTGTGGTGAATAAGTATACTTTCTAACAAACGAATATCTAGTTTATTGCTATGGCTTATAATTTCGAAACAATTTTCAGTGATTGGGTGGTCAGCTGCATGCGAGTGATCTCTTATACTGCTGTGCAAAGCGTTGGCGGTAGCTCTCCCAGTACGTACTGACACCCCCCTATGCTCTGCTATGCGCGTCACTAAGTGGCGAGTTGTCTCCCCACAATATGTAGCATTACACTGGCCACACTTGTATTTATAGACGACGCAGCTTTGCAGGAACTCAGGCATCTTATCAGTAAACCGGAAAAAACTGCCAACACTGAACATATTGCGAAAAATTATTCTAGGATTTATTTGTGGGTAGTATTTAGTGATAAGCGTTTTTATTTCGTTTTCTACATAGCGATTAGTAAAAACAGACATATATGGTAATGACACGTACAAAATTTTTTTCGGCACATCAAAATTAGCCATCTTTCGCACGCGGTGAGAGTCAATAGTCCTACGAAAACATTTTTCAATTAAAAAAAGGGGAAATGAATTTTTGCAAAAATATGAACGTAAAAATTCTAGCTGTGTTAAAAAAGAGTCATACGTCGAACAAATTTTAAAAGCTCTATCTACTAGGCAAGAAATAAGATTGCACTTGAAGTTGAAATTGATTGCACTATAATATTTCATTCCTAAGCCAGTGTTCGTTAATTTGTGAAACACGGTAGTTTTGAACGAGTTAGCGGTTTTTTCTATGCAGACGTCTAAGAAATTGAGTTTATTACGGTTTTCGTTCTCATGCGTGAATTTTATTGAGGGATGTTTACTATTCAAGTAGTCTAAGAATAAGGCAATGTGACTAGCATCCTCAAATAAAACAAAAGTATCGTCAACATATCTCCGATATGTTGACGATTTGTTTTATTTGAGGATTTATTTTTATTTTTTTGTTTTATTTGAGGATGCTAGTCACATTGCCTTATTCTTAGACTACTTGAATAGTAAACATCCCTCAATAAAATTCACGCATGAGAACGAAAACCGTAATAAACTCAATTTCTTAGACGTCTGCATAGAAAAAACCGCTAACTCGTTCAAAACTACCGTGTTTCACAAATTAACGAACACTGGCTTAGGAATGAAATATTATAGTGCAATCAATTTCAACTTCAAGTGCAATCTTATTTCTTGCCTAGTAGATAGAGCTTTTAAAATTTGTTCGACGTATGACTCTTTTTTAACACAGCTAGAATTTTTACGTTCATATTTTTGCAAAAATTCATTTCCCCTTTTTTTAATTGAAAAATGTTTTCGTAGGACTATTGACTCTCACCGCGTGCGAAAGATGGCTAATTTTTATGTGCCGAAAAAAATTTTGTACGTGTCATTACCATATATGTCTGTTTTTACTAATCGCTATGTAGAAAACGAAATAAAAACGCTTATCACTAAATACTACCCACAAATAAATCCTAGAATAATTTTTCGCAATATGTTCAGTGTTGGCAGTTTTTTCTGGTTTACTGATAAGATGCCTGAGTTCCTGCAAAGCTGCGTCGTCGATAAATACAAGTGTGGCCAGTGTAATGCTACATATTGTGGGGAGACAACTCGCCACTTAGTGACGCGCATAGCAGAGCATAGGGGGGTGTCAGTACGTACTGGGAGAGCTACCGCCAACGCTTTGCACAGCAGTATAAGAGATCACTCGCATGCAGCTGACCACCCAATCACTGAAAATTGTTTCGAAATTATAAGCCATAGCAATAAACTAGATATTCGTTTGTTAGAAAGTAAACTTATTCACCACACTAGGCCTACGTTAAATGAAGCAGATTCGTCTGCACCTCTGTATATTTTAAATTAGGACTCCCATCTAATCTTGTATCACTTTTTCTATGTTTACTCTGCTGCTATAATTTGGAGTACAGAAGGTATCTCTACAGCGCACAAAGGAGTACAGAAGGTATCTCTACAGCGCACAAAGGAGTACAGAAGGTATCTCTACAGCGCACAAAGGAGTACAGAAGGTATCTCTACAGCGCACAAAGGAGTACAGGAAATATCTCTAGAACGTACAAAGGAGTGCACGAGGTATCTCTACAGCGTACAAAGGAGTACAGAAGGTATCTCTACAGCGCACAAAGAAGTACAGAAGGTATCTCTACAGCGCACAAAGGAGTACAGAAGGTATCTCTACAGCGCACAAAGGAGTACAGAAGGTATCTCTACAGCGCACAAAGGAGTACAGGAAATATCTCTAGCACCTACAAAGGAGTACACGAGGGATCTCTACAGCGTACAAAGGAGTACAGAAGGTATCTCTACAGCGCACAAAGGAGTACAGAAGGTATCTCTACAGCGCACAAAGGAGTACAGAAGCTATCTCTACAGCGCACAAAGGAGTACAGAAGGTATCTCTACAGCGCACAAAGTAGTACAGAAGGTATCTCTACAGCGCACAAAGGAGTACAGAAGGTATCTCTACAGCGCACAAAGGAGTACAGGAAATATCTCTAGAACGTACAAAGGAGTACACGAGGTATCTCTACAGCGTACAAAGGAGTACAGAAGGTATCTCTACAGCGCACAAAGGAGTACAGAAGGTATCTCTACAGCGTACAAAGGAGAACAGAAGGTATCTCTACAGCGCACAAAGGAGTACCGAAGGTATCTCTACAGCGCACAAAGGAGTACAGAAGGTATCTCTACAGCGCACATAGGAGTACAGGAAATATCTCTAGAACGTGCAAAGGAGTACACGAGGTATCTCTACAGCGTACAAAGGAGTACAGAAGGTATCTCTACAGCGTACAAAGGAGTACAGAAGGTATCTCTACAGCGCACAAAGGAGTACAGAAGGTATCTCTACAGCGCACAAAGGAGTACAGGAAATATCTCTAGAATGTACAAAGGAGTACACGAGGTATCTCTACAGCGTACAAAGGAGTACAGAAGGTATCTCTACAGCGCACAAAGGAGTACAGGAAATATCTCTAGAACGTACAAAGAAGTACACGAGGTATCTCTACAGCGTACAAAGGAGTACAGAAGGTATCTCTACAGCGCACAAAGGAGTACAGAAGGTATCTCTACAGCGTACAAAGGAGTACAGAAGGTATCTCTACAGCGCACAAAGGAGTACAGAAGGTATCTCTACAGCGCACAAAGGAGTACAGAAGGTATCTCTACAGCGCACAAAGGAGTACAGAAGGTATCTCTACAGCGCACAAAGGAGTACAGGAAATATCTCTAGAACGTACAAAGGAGTACAAGAGGTATCTCTACAGCGTACAAAGGAGTACAGAAGGTATCTCTACAGCGTACAAAGGAGTACAAAAGGTATCTCTACAGCGCACAAAGGAGTACAGAAGGTATCTCTACAGCGCACAAAGGAGTACAGGAAATATCTCTAGAATGTACAAAGGAGTACACGAGGTATCTCTACAGCGTACAAAGGAGTACAGAAGGTATCTCTACAGCGCACAAAGGAGTACAGAAGGTATCTCTACAGCGCACAAAGGAGTACAGAAGGTATCTCTACAGCGCACAAAGGAGTACAGAAGGTATCTCTACAGCGCACAAAGGAGTACAGGAAATATCTCTAGAACGTACAAAGTAGTACACGAGGTATCTCTACAGCGTACAATAGAGTACAGAAGGTATCTCTACAGCGCACAAAGGAGTACAGAAGGTATCTCTACAGCGCACAAAGGAGTACAGAAGGTAACTCTACAGCGCACAAAGGAGTACAGAAGGTATCTCTACAGCGCACAAAGGAGTACAGGAAATATCTCTAGAACGTAAAAAGGAGTACACGAGGTATCTCTACAGCGTACAAAGGAGTACAGAAGGTATCTCTACAGCGCACAAAGGAGTACAGAAGGTATCTCTACAGCGCACAATGGAGTACAGAAGGTATCTCTACAGCGCACAAAGGAGTACAGAAGGTATCTCTACAGCGCACAAAGGAGTACAGGAAATATCTCTAGAACGTACAAAGGAGTGCACGAGGTATCTCTACAGCGTACAAAGGAGTACAGAAGGTATCTCTACAGCGCACAAAGAAGTACAGAAGGTATCTCTACAGCGCACAAAGGAGTACAGAAGGTATCTCTACAGCGCACAAAGGAGTACAGAAGGTATCTCTACAGCGCACAAAGGAGTACAGGAAATATCTCTAGCACCTACAAAGGAGTACACGAGGGATCTCTACAGCGTACAAAGGAGTACAGAAGGTATCTCTACAGCGCACAAAGGAGTACAGAAGGTATCTCTACAGCGCACAAAGGAGTACAGAAGGTATCTCTACAGCGCACAAAGGAGTACAGAAGGTATCTCTACAGCGCACAAAGTAGTACAGAAGGTATCTCTACAGCGCACAAAGGAGTACAGAAGGTATCTCTTCAGCGCACAAAGGAGTACAGGAAATATCTCTAGAACGTACAAAGGAGTACACGAGGTATCTCTACAGCGTACAAAGGAGTACAGAAGGTATCTCTACAGCGCACAAAGGAGTACAGAAGGTATCTCTACAGCGTACAAAGGAGAACAGAAGGTATCTCTACAGCGCACAAAGGAGTACCGAAGGTATCTCTACAGCGCACAAAGGAGTACAGAAGGTATCTCTACAGCGCACAAAGGAGTACAGGAAATATCTCTAGAACGTGCAAAGGAGTACACGAGGTATCTCTACAGCGTACAAAGAAGTACAGAAGGTATCTCTACAGCGTACAAAGGAGTACAGAAGGTATCTCTACAGCGCACAAAGGAGTACAGAAGGTATCTCTACAGCGCACAAAGGAGTACAGGAAATATCTCTAGAATGTACAAAGGAGTACACGAGGTATCTCTACAGCGTACAAAGGAGTACAGAAGGTATCTCTACAGCGCACAAAGGAGTACAGGAAATATCTCTAGAACGTACAAAGAAGTACACGAGGTATCTCTACAGCGTACAAAGGAGTACAGAAGGTATCTCTACAGCGCACAAAGGAGTACAGAAGGTATCTCTACAGCGTACAAAGGAGTACAGAAGGTATCTCTACAGTGCACAAAGGAGTACAGAAGGTATCTCTACAGCGCACAAAGGAGTACAGAAGGTATCTCTACAGCGCACAAAGGAGTACAGAAGGTATCTCTACAGCGCACAAAGGAGTACAGGAAATATCTCTAGAACGTACAAAGGAGTACACGAGGTATCTCTACAGCGTACAAAGGAGTACAGAAGGTATCTCTACAGCGTACAAAGGAGTACAAAAGGTATCTCTACAGCGCACAAAGGAGTACAGAAGGTATCTCTACAGCGCACAAAGGAGTACAGGAAATATCTCTAGAATGTACAAAGGAGTACACGAGGTATCTCTACAGCGTACAAAGGAGTACAGAAGGTATCTCTACAGCGCACAAAGGAGTACAGAAGGTATCTCTACAGCGCACAAAGGAGTACAGAAGGTATCTCTACAGCGCACAAAGGAGTACAGAAGGTATCTCTACAGCGCACAAAGGAGTACAGGAAATATCTCTAGAACGTACAAAGTAGTACACGAGGTATCTCTACAGCGTACAATAGAGTACAGAAGGTATCTCTACAGCGCACAAAGGAGTACAGAAGGTATCTCTACAACGCACAAAGGAGTACAGAAGGTAACTCTACAGCGCACAAAGGAGTACAGAAGGTATCTCTACAGCGCACAAAGGAGTACAGGAAATATCTCTAGAACGTAAAAAGGAGTACACGAGGTATCTCTACAGCGTACAAAGGAGTACCGAAGGTATCTCTACAGCGTACAAAGGAGTACAGAAGGTATCTCTACAGCGCACAAAGGAGTACAGAAGGTATCTCTACAGCGCACAAAGGAGTACAAAAGGTATCTCTACAGCGCACAAAGGAGTACAGAAGGTATCTCCACAGCGCACAAAGGAGTACAGGAAATATCTCTAGAACGTACAAAGGAGTACACGAGGTATCTCTACAGCGTACAAAGGAGTACAGAAGGTATCTCTACAGCGCACAAAGGAGTACAGAAGGTATCTCTACAGCGCACAAAGGAGTACAGAAGGTATCTCTACAGCGCACAAAGGAGTACAGAAGGTATCTCTTCAGCGCACAAAGGAGTACAGGAAATATCTCTAGAACGTACAAAGGAGTACACGAGGTATCTCTACAGCGTACAAAGGAGTACAGAAGGTATCTCTACAGCGCACAAAGGAGTACAGAAGGTATCTCTACAGCACACAAAGGAGTACAGGAAATATCTCTAGAACGTACAAAGGAGTACACGAGGTATCTCTACAGCGTACAAAGGAGTACAGAAGGTATCTCTACAGCGCACAAAGGAGTACAGAAGGTATCTCTACAGCGCACAAAGGAGTACAGAAGTTTTCTCTACAGCGCACAAAGAAGTACAGAAGGTATCTCTACAGCGCACAAAGGAGTACAGAAGGTATCTCTACAGCGCACAAAGGAGTACAGAAGGTATCTCTACAGTGCACAAAGGAGTACAGAAGGTATCTCTACAGCGCACAAAGGAGTACAGAAGGTATCTCTACAGCGCACAAAGGAGTACAGGAAATATCTCTAGAACGTACAAAGGAGTACACGAGGTATCTCTACAGCGTACAAAGGAGTACAGAAGGTATCTCTACAGCGCACAAAGGAGTACAGAAGGTATCTCTACAGCGTACAAAGGAGTACAGAATGTATCTCTACAGCGCACAAAGGAGTACAGAAGGTATCTCTACAGCGCACAAAGGAGTACAGAAGGTATCTCTACAGCGCACAAAGGAGTACAGCAGGTATCTCTACAGCGCACAAAGGAGTACAGAAGGTATCTCTACAGCGCACAAAGGAGTACAGGAAATATCTCTAGAACGTAAAAAGGAGTACACGAGGTATCTCTACAGCGCACAAAGGAGTACAGAAGGTATCTCTACAGCGCACAAAGGAGTACAGAAGGTATCTCTACAGCGCACAAAGGAGTACAGAAGGTATCTCTACAGCGCACAAAGGAGTACAGGAAATATCTCTAGAACGTACAAAGGAGTACACGAGGTATCTCTACAGCGTACAAAGGAGTACAGAAGGTATCTCTACAGCGCACAAAGGAGTACAGAAGGTATCTCTACAGCGCACAAAGGAGTACAGAAGGTATCTCTACAGCGCACAAAGGAGTACAGAAAGTATCTCTACAGCGCACAAAGGAGTACAGGAAATATCTCTAGAACGTACAAAGGAGTACACGAGGTATCTCTACAGCGTACAAAGGAGTACAGAAGGTATATCTACAGCGCACAAAGGAGTACAGAAGGTTTCTCTACAGCGCACAAAGGAGTACAGAAGGTATCTCTACAGCGCACAAAGGATTACAGGAAATATCTCTAGAACGTACAAAGGAGTACACGAGGTATCTCTACAGCGTACAAAGGAGTACAGAAGGTATCTCTACAGCGCACAAAGGAGTACAGAAGGTATCTCTACAGCGCACAAAGGAGTACAGAAGGTATCTCTACAGCGCACAAAGGAGTACAAAAGGTATCTCTACAGCACACAAAGGAGTACAGAAGGTATCTCTACAGCGCACAAAGGAGTACAGAAGGTATCTCTACAGCGCACAAAGGAGTACAGGAAATATCTCTAGAACGTACAAAGGAGTACACTAGGTATCTCTACAGCGTACAAAGGAGTACAGAAGGTATCTCTACAGCGTACAAAGGAGTACAGAAGGTATCTCTACAGCGTACAAAGGAGTACAGAAGGTATCTCTACAGCGCACAAAGGAGTACAGAAGGTATCTCTACAGCGCACAAAGGAGTACAGAAGGTATCTCTACAGCGCACAAAGGAGTACAGAAGGTATCTCCACAGCGCACAAAGGAGTACAGGAAATATCTCTAGAACGTACAAAGGAATACACGAGGTATCTCTACAGCGTACAAAGGAGTACAGAAGGTATCTCTACAGCGCACAAAGGAGTACAGAAGGTATCTCTACAGCGCAAAAAGGAGTACAGAAGGTATCTCTACAGCGCACAAAGGAGTACAGAAGGTATCTCTACAGCGCACAAAGGAGTACAGGAAATATCTCTAGAACGTACAAAGGAGTACACGAGGTATCTCTACAGCGTACAAAGGAGTACAGAAGGTATCTCTACAGCGCACAAAGGAGTACAGAAGGTATCTCTACAGCACACAAAGGAGTACAGGAAATATCTCTAGAACGTACAAAAGAGTACACGAGGTATCTCTACAGCGTACAAAGGAGTACAGAAGGTATCTCTACAGCGCACAAAGGAGTACAGAAGGTATCTCTACAGCGCACAAAGGAGTACAGAAGGTATCTCTACAGCGCACAAAGAAGTACAGAAGGTATCTCTACAGCGCACAAAGGAGTACAGAAGGTATCTCTACAGCGCACAAAAGAGTACAGAAGGTATCTCTACAGTGCACAAAGGAGTACAGAAGGTATCTTTACAGCGCACGAAGGAGTACAGAAGGTATCTCTACAGCGCACAAAGGAGTACAGGAAATATCTCTAGAACGTACAAAGGAGTACACGAGGTATCTCTACAGCGTACAAAGGAGTACAGAAGGTATCTCTACAGCGCACAAAGGAGTACAGAAGGTATCTCTACAGCGTACAAAGGAGTACAGAATGTATCTCTACAGCGCCCAAAGGAGTACAGAAGGTATCTCTACAGCGCACAAAGGAGTACAGAAGGTATCTCTACAGCGCACAAAGGAGTACAGCAGGTATCTCTACAGCGCACAAAGGAGTACAGAAGGTATCTCTACAGCGCACAAAGGAGTACAGGAAATATCTCTAGAACGTACAAAGGAGTACACGAGGTATCTCTACAGCGCACAAAGGAGTACAGAAGGTATCTCTACAGCGCACAAAGGAGTACAGAAGGTATCTCTACAGCGCACAAAGGAGTACAGAAGGTATCTCTACAGCGCACAAAGGAGTACAGGAAATATCTCTAGAACGTACAAAGGAGTACACGAGGTATCTCTACAGCGTACAAAGGAGTACAGAAGGTATCTCTACAGCGCACAAAGGAGTACAGAAGGTATCTCTACAGCGCACAAAGGAGTACAGAAGGTATCTCTACAGCGCACAAAGGAGTACAGAAGGTATCTCAACAGCGCACAAAGGAGTACAGGAAATATCTCTAGAACGTACAAAGGAGTACACGAGGTATCTCTACAGCGTACAAAGAAGTACAGAAGGTATCTCTACAGCGCACAAAGGAGTACAGAAGGTTTCTCTACAGCGCACAAAGGAGTACAGAAGGTATCTCTACAGCGCACAAAGGATTACAGGAAATATCTCTAGAACGTACAAAGGAGTACACGAGGTATCTCTACAGCGTACAAAGGAGTACAGAAGGTATCTCTACAGCGCACAAAGGAGTACAGAAGGTATCTCTACAGCGCACAAAGGAGTACAGAAGGTATCTCTACAGCGCACAAAGGAGTACAAAAGGTATCTCTACAGCACACAAAGGAGTACAGAAGGTATCTCTACAGCGCACAAAGGAGTACAGAAGGTATCTCTACAGCGCACAAAGGAGTACAGGAAATATCTCTAGAACGTACAAAGGAGTACACGAGGTATCTCTACAGCGTACAAAGGAGTACAGAAGGTATCTCTACAGCGCACAAAGGAGTACAGAAGGTATCTCTACAGCGTACAAAGGAGTACAGAAGGTATCTCTACAGCGCACAAAGAAGTACAGAAGGTATCTCTACAGCGCACAAAGGAGTACAGAAGGTATCTCTACAGCGCACAAAGAAGTACAGAAGGTATCTCTACAGCGCACAAAGGAGTACAGAAGGTATCTCTACAGCGCACAAAGGAGTACAGAAGGTATCTCTACAGCGCACAAAGGAGTACAGAAGGTATCTCTACAGCGCACAAAGGAGTACAGAAGGTATCTCTTCAGCGCACAAAGGAATACAGGAAATATCTCTAGAACGTTCAAAGGAGTAAACGAGGTATCTCTATAGCGTACAAAGGAGTACAGAAGGTATCTCTACAGCGCACAAAGGAGTACAGAAGGTATCTCTACAGCGCACAAAGGAGTACAGAAGGTATCTCTACAGCGCACAAAGGAGTACAGAAGGTATCTCTACAGCGCACAAAGGAGTACAGGAAATATATCTAGAACGTACAAAGGAGTACACGAGGTATCTCTACAGCGTAGAAAGGAGTACAGAAGGTATCTCTACAGCGCACAAAGGAGTACAGAAGGTATCTCTATAGCGTACAAAGGAGTACAGAAGGTATCTCTACAGCGCACAAAGGAGTACAGAAGGTATCTCTACAGCGCACAAAGGAGTACAGAAGGTATCTCTACAGCGCACAAAGGAGTACAGGAAATATCTCTAGAACGTAAAAGGAGTACACGAGGTATCTCTACAGCGTACAAAGGAGTACAGAAGGTATCTCTACAGCGCACAAAGGAGTACAGAAGGTATCTCTACAGCGCACAAAGGAGTACAGAAGGTATCTCTACAGCGCACAAAGGAGTACAGGGAATATCTCTAGAACGTACAAAGGAGTACACGAGGTATCTCTACAGCGTACAAAGGAGTACAGAAGGTATCTCTACAGCGCACAAAGGAGTACAGGAAATATCTCTAGAACGTACAAAGGAGTACAGAAGGTATCTCTACAGCGCACAAAGGAGTACAGAAGGTATCTCTACAGCGCACAAAGGAGTACAGAAGGTATCTCTACAGCGCACAAAGGAGTACATCAGGTATCTCTACAGCGCACAAAGGAGTACAGGAAATATCTCTAGAACGTACATAGGAGTACACGAGGTATCTCTACAGCGTACAAAGGAGTACAGAATGTATCTCTACAGCGCACAAAGGAGTACAGAAGGTATCTCTACAGCGCACAAAGGAGTACAGAAGGTATCTCTACAGCGCACAAAGGAGTACAGAAGGTATCTCTACAGCGCACAAAGGAGTAAAGGAAATATCTCTAGAACGTACAAAGGAGTACACGAGGTATCTCTACAGCGTACAAAGGAGTACAGAAGGTATCTCTACAGCGCACAAAGGAGTACAGAAGGTATCTCTACAGCGCAAAAAGGAGTACAGAAGGTATCTCTACAGCGCACAAAGGAGTACAGAAGGTATCTCTACAGCGCACAAAGGAGTACAGGAAATATCTCTAGAACGTACAAAGGAGTACAAGAGGTATCTCTACAGCGTACAAAGTAGTACAGGAAATATCTCTAGAACGTACAAAGGAGTACACGAGGTATCTCTACAGCGTACAAAGGAGTACAGGAAATATCTCTAGAACGTACAAAGGAGTACACGAGGTATCTCTACAGCGTACAAAGGAGTACGGAAGGTATCTCTACAGCGCACAAAGGAGTACAGGAAATATCTCTAGAACGAACAAAGGAGTACACGAGGTATCTCTACAGCGTACAAAGGAGTACAGAAGGTATCTCTACAGCGCACAAAGGAGTTCAGAAGGTATCTCTACAGCGTACAAAGGAGTACAGAAGGTATCTCTACAGCGCACAAAGGAGTACAGAAGGTATCTCTAAAGCGCACAAAGGAGTACAGAAGGTATCTCTACAGCGCACAAAGGAGTACAGGAAATATCTCTAGAACGTACAAAGGAGTACACGAGGTATCTCTACAGCGTACAAAGGAGTACAGAAGGTATCTCTACAGCGCACAAAGGAGTACAGAAGGTATCTCTACAGCGCACAAAGGAGTACAGAAGGTATCTCTACAGCGCACAAAGGAGTACAGGAAATATCTCTAGAACGTACAAGGGAGTACACGAGGTATCTCTACAGCGTACAAAGGAGTACAGAAGGTATCTCTACAGCGCACAAAGGAGTACAGAAGGTATCTCTACAGCGCACAAAGGAGTACAGAAGGTATCTCTACAGCGCACAAAGGAGTACAGAAGGTATCTCTACAGCGCACAAAGGAGTACAGAAGGTATCTCTACAGCGCACAAAGGAGTACAGGAGGTATCTCTACAGCGCACAAAGGAGTACAGGAAATATCTCTAGAACGTACAAAGGAGTACACGAGGTATCTCTACAGCGTACAAAGGAGTACAGAAGGTATCTCTACAGCGCACAAAGGAGTACAGAAGGTATCTCTACAGCGTAAAAAGGAGTACAGAAGGTATCTCTACAGCGCACAAAGGAGTACAGAAGGTATCTCTACAGCGCACAAAGGAGTACAGAAGGTATCTCTACAGCGCACAAAGAAGTACAGAAGGTATCTCTACAGCGCACAAAGAAGTACATAAGGAATCTCTACAGCGCACAAAGGAGTACAGGAAATATCTCAAGAACGTACAAAGGAGTACACGAGGTATCTCTACAGCGCACAAAGGAGTACAGAAGGTATCTCTACAGCGCACAAAGGAGTACAGAAGGTATCTCTACAGCGCACAAAGGAGTACAGAAGGTATCTCTACAGCGCACAAAGGAGTACAGGAAATATCTCTATAACGTACAAAGGAGTACACGAGGTATCTCTACAGCGTACAAAGGAGTACAGAAGGTATCTCTACAGCGCACAAACGAGTACAGAAGGTATCTCGACAGCGCACAAAGGAGTACAGAAGGTATCTCTACAGCGAACAAAGGAGTACAGAAGGTATCTCTACAGCGCACAAAGGAGTACAGGAAATATCTCTAGAACGTACAAAGGAGTGCACGAGGTATCTCTACAGCGTACAAAGGAGTACAGAAGGTATCTCTACAGCGCACAAACGAGTACAGAAGGTATCTCTACAGCGCACAAAGGAGTACAGAAGGTATCTCTACAGCGCACAAGGAGTACAGGAAATATCTCTAGAACGTACAAAGGAGTACACGAGGTATCTCTACAGCGTACAAAGGAGTACAGAAGGTATCTCTACAGCGCACAAAGGAGTACAGAAGGTATCTCTACAGCGCACAAAGGAGTACAGAAGGTATCTCTACAGCGCACAAAGGAGTACAGAAGGTATCTCTACAGCGCACAAAGGAGTACAGAAGGTATCTCTACAGCGCACAAAGGAGTACAGAAGGTATCTCTACAGCGCACAAAGGAGTACAGGAAATATCTCTAGAACGTACAAAAGAGTACACGAGGTATCTCTACAGCGTACAAAGGAGTACAGAAGGTATCTCTACAGCGCACAAAGGAGTACAGAAGGTATCTCTACAGCGCACAAAGGAGTACAGAAGGTATCTCTACAGCGCACAAAGGAGTACAGGAAAAATCTCTAGAACGTACAAAGGAGTACACGAGGTATCTCTACAGCGCACAAAGGAGTACAGAAGGTATCTCTACAGCGCACAAAGGAGTACAGAAGGTATCTCTACAGCGCACAAAGGAGTACAGAAGGTATCTCTACAGCGCACAAAGGAGTAAAGGAAATATCTCTAGAACGTACAAAGGAGTACACGAGGTATCTCTACAGCGTACAAAGGAGTACAGAAGGTCTCTCTACAGCGCACAAAGGAGTACAGAAGGTATCTCTACAGCGCACAAAGGAGTACAGAAGGTATCTCTACAGCGTACAAAGGAGTACAGAAGGTATCTCTACAGCGCACAAAGGAGTACAAAAGGTATCTCTACAGCGCACAAAGGAGTACAGAAGGTATCTCTACAGCGCACAAAGGAGTACAGGAAAAATCTCTAGAACGTACAAAGGAGTACACGAGGTATCTCTACAGCGCACAAAGGAGTACAGAAGGTATCTCTACAGCGCACAAAGGAGTACAGAAGGTATCTCTACAGCGCACAAAGGAGTACAGAAGGTATCTCTACAGCGCACAAAGGAGTACAGGAAATATCTCAAGAACGTACAAAGGAGTACACGAGGTATCTCTACAGCGCACAAAGGAGTACAGAAGGTATCTCTACAGCGCACAAAGGAGTACAGAAGGTATCTCTACAGCGCACAAAGGAGTACAGAAGGTATCTCTACAGCGCACAAAGGAGTACAGGAAATATCTCTATAACGTACAAAGGAGTACACGAGGTATCTCTACAGCGTACAAAGGAGTACAGAAGGTATCTCTACAGCGCACAAAGAAGTACATAAGGAATCTCTACAGCGCACAAAGGAGTACAGGAAATATCTCAAGAACGTACAAAGGAGTACACGAGGTATCTCTACAGCGCACAAAGGAGTACAGAAGGTATCTCTACAGCGCACAAAGGAGTACAGAAGGTATCTCTACAGCGCACAAAGGAGTACAGAAGGTATCTCTACAGCGCACAAAGGAGTACAGGAAATATCTCAAGAACGTACAAAGGAGTACACGAGGTATCTCTACAGCGCACAAAGGAGTACAGAAGGTATCTCTACAGCGCACAAAGGAGTACAGAAGGTATCTCTACAGCGCACAAAGGAGTACAGAAGGTATCTCTACAGCGCACAAAGGAGTACAGGAAATATCTCTATAACGTACAAAGGAGTACACGAGGTATCTCTACAGCGCACAAAGGAGTACAGAAGGTATCTCTACAGCGCACAAAGAAGTACATAAGGAATCTCTACAGCGCACAAAGGAGTACAGGAAATATCTCAAGAACGTACAAAGGAGTACACGAGGTATCTCTACAGCGCACAAAGGAGTACAGAAGGTATCTCTACAGCGCACAAAGGAGTACAGAAGGTATCTCTACAGCGCACAAAGGAGTACAGAAGGTATCTCTACAGCGCACAAAGGAGTACAGGAAATATCTCTATAACGTACAAAGGAGTACACGAGGTATCTCTACAGCGTACAAAGGAGTACAGAAGGTATCTCTACAGCGCACAAACGAGTACAGAAGGTATCTCTACAGCGCACAAAGGAGTACAGAAGGTATCTCTACAGCGAACAAAGGAGTACAGAAGGTATCTCTACAGCGCACAAAGGAGTACAGGAAATATCTCTAGAACGTACAAAGGAGTGCACGAGGTATCTCTACAGCGTACAAAGGAGTACAGAAGGTATCTCTACAGCGCACAAACGAGTACAGAAGGTATCTCTACAGCGCACAAAGGAGTACAGAAGGTATCTCTACAGCGCACAAGGAGTACAGGAAATATCTCTAGAACGTACAAAGGAGTACACGAGGTATCTCTACAGCGTACAAAGGAGTACAGAAGGTATCTCTACAGCGCACAAAGGAGTACAGAAGGTATCTCTACAGCGCACAAAGGAGTACAGAAGGTATCTCTACAGCGCACAAAGGAGTACAGAAGGTATCTCTACAGCGCACAAAGGAGTACAGAAGGTATCTCTACAGCGCACAAAGGAGTACAGAAGGTATCTCTACAGCGCACAAAGGAGTACAGGAAATATCTCTAGAACGTACAAAAGAGTACACGAGGTATCTCTACAGCGTACAAAGGAGTACAGAAGGTATCTCTACAGCGCACAAAGGAGTACAGAAGGTATCTCTACAGCGCACAAAGGAGTACAGAAGGTATCTCTACAGCGCACAAAGGAGTACAGGAAAAATCTCTAGAACGTACAAAGGAGTACACGAGGTATCTCTACAGCGCACAAAGGAGTACAGAAGGTATCTCTACAGCGCACAAAGGAGTACAGAAGGTATCTCTACAGCGCACAAAGGAGTACAGAAGGTATCTCTACAGCGCACAAAGGAGTAAAGGAAATATCTCTAGAACGTACAAAGGAGTACACGAGGTATCTCTACAGCGTACAAAGGAGTACAGAAGGTCTCTCTACAGCGCACAAAGGAGTACAGAAGGTATCTCTACAGCGCACAAAGGAGTACAGAAGGTATCTCTACAGCGTACAAAGGAGTACAGAAGGTATCTCTACAGCGCACAAAGGAGTACAAAAGGTATCTCTACAGCGCACAAAGGAGTACAGAAGGTATCTCTACAGCGCACAAAGGAGTACAGAAGGTATCTCTACAGCGCGCAAAGGAGTACAGAAGGTATCTCTACAGCGCACAAAGGAGTACAGGAAATATCTCTAGAACGTACAAAGGAGTACACGAGGTATCTCTACAGCGCACAAAGGAGTACAGAAGGTATCTCTACAGCGCACAAAGGAGTACAGAAGGTATCTCTACAGCGCACAAAGGAGTACAGAAGGTATCTCTACAGCGCACAAAGGAGTACAGAAAATATCTCTAGAACGTACATAGGAGTACACGAGGTATCTCTACAGCGTACAAAGGAGTACAGAAGGTATCTCTACAGCGCACAAAGGAGTACAGAAGGTATCTCTACAGCGCACAAAGGAGTACAGAAGGTATCTCTACAGCGCACAAAGGAGTACAGGAAATATCTCTAAAACGTACAAAGGAGTACACGAGGTCTCTACAGCGTACAAAGGAGTACAGAAGGTATCTCTACAGCCCACAAAGGAGTACAGAAGGTATCTCTACAGCGCACAAAGGAGTACAGAAGGTATCTCTACAGCGCACACAGGAGTACAGAAGGTATCTCTACAGCGCACAAGGGGTTACAGAAGGTATCTCTACAGCGCACAAAGGAGTACAGAAGGTATCTCTACAGCGCACAAAGGAGTACAGGAAATATCTCTAGAACGTACAAAGGAGTACACGAGGTATCTCTACAGCGTACAAAGGAGTACAGAAGGTATCTCTACAGCGCACAAAGGAGTACAGAAGGTATCTCTACAGCGTACAAAGGAGTACAGAAGGTATCTCTACAGCGCACAAAGGAGTACAGAAGGTATCTCTACAGCGCACAAAGGAGTACAGAAGGTATCTCTACAGCGCACAAAGGAGTACAGGAAATATCTCTAGAACGTACAAAGGAGTACACGAGGTATCTCTACAGCGTACAAAGGAGTACAGAATGTATCTCTACAGCGCACAAAGGAGTACAGGAAATATCTCTAGAACGTACAAAGGAGTACACGAGGTATCTCTACATCGTACAAAGGAGTACAGAAGGTATCTCTACAGCGCACAAAGGAGTACAGGAAATATCTCTAGAACGTACAAAGGAGTACAGAAGGTATCTCTACAGCGCACAAAGGAGCACAGAAGGTATCTCTACAGCGCACAAAGGAGTACAGAAGGTATCTCTACAGCGCACAAAGGAGTACAGAAGGTATCTCTTCAGCGCACAAAGGAATACAGGAAATATCTCTAGAACGTTCAAAGGAGTAAACGAGGTATCTCTATAGCGTACAAAGGAGTACAGAAGGTATCTCTACAGCGCACAAAGGAGTACAGAAGGTATCTCTACAGCGCACAAAGGAGTACAGAAGGTATCTCTACAGCGCACAAAGGAGTACAGAAGGTATCTCTACAGCGCACAAAGGAGTACAGGAAATATCTCTAGAACGTACAAAGGAGTACACGAGGTATCTCTACAGCGTAGAAAGGAGTACAGAAGGTATCTCTACAGCGCACAAAGGAGTACAGAAGGTATCTCTATAGCGTACAAAGGAGTACAGAAGGTATCTCTACAGCGCACAGAGGAGTACAGAAGGTATCTCTACAGCGCACAAAGGAGTACAGAAGGTATCTCTACAGCGCACAAAGGAGTACAGGAAATATCTCTAGAACGTAAAAGGAGTACACGAGGTATCTCTACAGCGTACAAAGGAGTACAGAAGGTATCTCTACAGCGCACAAAGGAGTACAGAAGGTATCTCTACAGCGCACAAAGGAGTACAGAAGGTATCTCTACAGCGCACAAAGGAGTACAGGGAATATCTCTAGAACGTACAAAGGAGTACACGAGGTATCTCTACAGCGTACAAAGGAGTACAGAAGGTATCTCTACAGCGCACAAAGGAGTACAGGAAATATCTCTAGAACGTACAAAGGAGTACAGAAGGTATCTCTACAGCGCACAAAGGAGTACAGAAGGTATCTCTACAGCGCACGAAGGAGTACAGAAGGTATCTCTACAGCGCACAAAGGAGTACATCAGGTATCTCTACAGCGCACAAAGGAGTACAGGAAATATCTCTAGAACGTACATAGGAGTACACGAGGTATCTCTACAGCGTACAAAGGAGTACAGAATGTATCTCTACAGCGCACAAAGGAGTACAGAAGGTATCTCTACAGCGCACAAAGGAGTACAGAAGGTATCTCTACAGCGCACAAAGGAGTACAGAAGGTATCTCTACAGCGCACAAAGGAGTAAAGAAAATATCTCTAGAACGTACAAAGGAGTACACGAGGTATCTCTACAGCGTACAAAGGAGTACAGAAGGTATCTCTAAAGCGCACAAAGGAGTACAGAAGGTATCTCTACAGCGCAAAAAGGAGTACAGAAGGTATCTCTACAGCGCACAAAGGAGTACAGAAGGTATCTCTACAGCGCACAAAGGAGTACAGGAAATATCTCTAGAACGTACAAAGGAGTACAAGAGGTATCTCTACAGCGTACAAAGTAGTACAGGAAATATCTCTAGAACGTACAAAGGAGTACACGAGGTATCTCTACAGCGTACAAAGGAGTACAGGAAATATCTCTAGAACGTACAAAGGAGTACACGAGGTATCTCTACAGCGTACAAAGGAGTACGGAAGGTATCTCTACAGCGCACAAAGGAGTACAGGAAATATCTCTAGAACGAACAAAGGAGTACACGAGGTATCTCTACAGCGTACAAAGGAGTACAGAAGGTATCTCTACAGCGCACAAAGGAGTTCAGAAGGTATCTCTACAGCGTACAAAGGAGTACAGAAGGTATCTCTACAGCGCACAAAGGAGTACAGAAGGTATCTCTACAGCGCACAAAGGAGTACAGAAGGTATCTCTACAGCGCACAAAGGAGTACAGGAAATATCTCTAGAACGTACAAAGGAGTACACGAGGTATCTCTACAGCGTACAAAGGAGTACAGAAGGTATCTCTACAGCGCACAAAGGAGTACAGAAGGTATCTCTACAGCGCACAAAGGAGTACAGAAGGTATCTCTACAGCGCACAAAGGAGTACAGAAGGTATCTCTACAGCGCACAAAGGAGTACAGAAGGTATCTCTACAGCGCACAAAGGAGTACAGAAGGTATCTCTACAGCGCACAAAGGAGTACAGGAAATATCTCTAGAACGTACAAAGGAGTACACGAGGTATCTCTACAGCGTACAAAGGAGTACAGAAGGTATCTCTACAGCGCACAAAGGAGTACAGAAGGTATCTCTACAGCGTAAAAAGGAGTACAGAAGGTATCTCTACAGCGCACAAAGGAGTACAGAAGGTATCTCTACAGCGCACAAAGGAGTACAGAAGGTATCTCTACAGCGCACAAAGAAGTACAGAAGGTATCTCTACAGCGCACAAAGGAGTACATAAGGAATCTCTACAGCGCACAAAGGAGTACAGGAAATATCTCTAGAACGTACAAAGGAGTACACGAGGTATCTCTACAGCGCACAAAGGAGTACAGAAGGTATCTCTACAGCGCACAAAGGAGTACAGAAGGTATCTCTACAGCGCACAAAGGAGTACAGAAGGTATCTCTACAGCGCACAAAGGAGTACAGGAAATATCTCTATAACGTACAAAGGAGTACACGAGGTATCTCTACAGCGTACAAAGGAGTACAGAAGGTATCTCTACAGCGCACAAACGAGTACAGAAGGTATCTCTACAGCGCACAAAGGAGTACAGAAGGTATCTCTACAGCGAACAAAGGAGTACAGAAGGTATCTCTACAGCGCACAAAGGAGTACAGGAAATATCTCTAGAACGTACAAAGGAGTGCACGAGGTATCTCTACAGCGTACAAAGGAGTACAGAAGGTATCTCTACAGCGCACAAAGGAGTAAAGAAGGTATCTCTACAGCGCACAAAGGAGTACAGAAGGTATCTCTACAGCGCACAAAGGAGTACAGGAAATATCTCTAGAACGTACAAAGGAGTACACGAGGTATCTCTACAGCGTACAAAGGAGTACAGAAGGTATCTCTACAGCGCACAAAGGAGTACAGAAGGTATCTCTACAGCGCACAAAGGAGTACAGAAGGTATCTCTACAGCGCACAAAGGAGTACAGAAGGTATCTCTACAGCGCACAAAGGAGTACAGAAGGTATCTCTACAGCGCACAAAGGAGTACAGAAGGTATCTCTACAGCGCACAAAGGAGTACAGGAAATATCTCTAGAACGTACAAAGGAGTACACGAGGTATCTCTACAGCGTACAAAGGAGTACAGAAGGTATCTCTACAGCGCACAAAGGAGTACAGAAGGTATCTCTACAGCGTACAAAGGAGTACAGAAGGTATCTCTACAGCGCACAAAGGAGTACAGAAGGTATCTCTACAGCGCACAAAGGAGTACAGAAGGTATCTCTACAGCGCACAAAGGAGTACAGGAAAAATCTCTAGAACGTACAAAGGAGTACACGAGGTATCTCTACAGCGCACAAAGGAGTACAGAAGGTATCTCTACAGCGCACAAAGGAGTACAGAAGGTATCTCTACAGCGCACAAAGGAGTACAGAAGGTATCTCTACAGCGCACGAAGGAGTAAAGGAAATATCTCTAGAACGTACAAAGGAGTACACGAGGTATCTCTACAGCGTACAAAGGAGTACAGAAGGTCTCTCTACAGCGCACAAAGGAGTACAGAAGGTATCTCTACAGCGCACAAAGGAGTACAGAAGGTATCTCTACAGCGTACAAAGGAGTACAGAAGGTATCTCTACAGCGCACAAAGGAGTACAAAAGGTATCTCTACAGCGCACAAAGGAGTACAGAAGGTATCTCTACAGCGCACAAAGGAGTACAGAAGGTATCTCTACAGCGCGCAAAGGAGTACAGAAGGTATCTCTACAGCGCACAAAGGAGTACAGGAAATATCTCTAGAACGTACAAAGGAGTACACGAGGTATCTCTACAGCGCACAAAGGAGTACAGAAGGTATCTCTACAGCGCACAAAGGAGTACAGAAGGTATCTCTACAGCGCACAAAGGAGTACAGAAGGTATCTCTACAGCGCAAAAAGGAGTACAGAAAATATCTCTAGAACGTACATAGGAGTACACGAGGTATCTCTACAGCGTACAAAGGAGTACAGAAGGTATCTCTACAGCGCACAAAGGAGTACAGAAGGTATCTCTACAGCGCACAAAGGAGTACAGAAGATATCTCTACAGTGCACAAAGGAGTACAGAAGGTATCTCTACAGCGCACAAAGGAGTACAGGAAATATCTCTAGAACGTACAAAGGAGTACACGAGGTATCTCTACAGCGTACGAAGGAGTACAGAAGGTATCTCTACAGCGCACAAAGGAGTACAGAAGGTATCTCTACAGCGCACAAAGGAGTACAGAAGGTATCTCTACAGCGCACAAAGGAGTACAGGAAATATCTCTAAAACGTACAAAGGAGTACACGAGGTCTCTACAGCGTACAAAGGAGTACAGAAGGTATCTCTACAGCCCACAAAGGAGTACAGAAGGTATCTCTACAGCGCACAAAGGAGTACAGAAGGTATCTCTACAGCGCACACAGGAGTACAGAAGGTATCTCTACAGCGCACAAGGGGTTACAGAAGGTATCTCTACAGCGCACAAAGGAGTACAGAAGGTATCTCTACAGCGCACAAAGGAGTACAGGAAATATCTCTAGAACGTACAAAGGAGTACACGAGGTATCTCTACAGCGTACAAAGGAGTACAGAAGGTATCTCTACAGCGCACAAAGGAGTACAGAAGGTATCTCTACAGCGTACAAAGGAGTACAGAAGGTATCTCTACAGCGCACAAAGGAGTACAGAAGGTATCTCTACAGCGCACAAAGGAGTACAGAAGGTATCTCTACAGCGCACAAAGGAGTACAGGAAATATCTCTAGAACGTACAAAGGAGTACACGATGTATCTCTACAGCGTACAAAGGAGTACAGAATGTATCTCTACAGCGCACAAAGGAGTACAGGAAATATCTCTAGAACGTACAAAGGAGTACACGAGGTATCTCTACATCGTACAAAGGAGTACAGAAGGTATCTCTACAGCGCACAAAGGAGTACAGGAAATATCTCTAGAACGTACAAAGGAGTACAGAAGGTATCTCTACAGCGCACAAAGGAGTACAGAAGGTATCTCTACAGCGCACAAAGGAGTACAGAAGGTATCTCTACAGCGCACAAAGGAGTACAGAAGGTATCTCTACAGCGCACAAAGGAGTACAGGAAATATCTCTAGAACGTACAAAGGAGTACACGAGGTATCTCTACAGCGTACAAAGGAGTACAGAAGGTATCTCTACAGCGCACAAAGGAGTACAGAAGGTATCTCTACAGCGCACAAAGGAGTACAGAAGGTATCTCTACAGCGCACAAAGGAGTACAGAAGGTATCTCTACAGCGCACAAAGGAGTACAGGAAATATCTCTAGAACGTACAAAGGAGTACACGAGGTATCTCTACAGCGTACAAAGGAGTACAGAAGGTATCTCTACAGCGCACAAAGGAGTACAGAAGGTATCTCTACAGCGCACAAAGGAGTACAGAAGGTATCTCTACAGCGCACAAAGGAGTACAGAATGTATCTCTACAGCGCACAAAGGAGTACAGGAAATATCTCTAGAACGTACAAAGGAGTACACGAGGTATCTCTACAGCGTACAAAGGAGTACATAAGGTATCTCTACAGCGCACAAAGGAGTACAGGAAATATCTCTAGAACGTACAAAGGAGTACACGAGGTATCTCTACAGCGTACAAAGGAGTACAGAAGGTATCTCTACAGCGCACAAAGGAGTACAGAAGGTATCTCTATAGCGCACAAGGGAGTACAGAAGGTATCTCTACAGCGCACGAAGGAGTACAGGAAATATCTCTAGCACGTACAAAGGAGTACACGAGGTATTTCTACAGCGTACAAAGGAGTACAGAAGGTATCTCTACAGCGCACAAAGGAGTACAGAAGGTATCTCTACAGCGTACAAAGGAGTACAGAAGGTATCTCTACAGCGCACAAAGGATTACAGAAGGTATTTCTACAGCGCACAAAGGAGTACAGAAGATATCTCTACAGCGCACAATGAAGTACAGGAAATATCTCTAGAACGTACAAAGGAATACACGAGGTATCTCTACAGCGTACAGAGGAGAACAGAAGGTATCTCTACAGCGCACAAACGAGTACAGAAGATATCTCTACAGCGCACAAAGGAGTACAGAAGGTATCTCTACAGCGCACAAAGGAGTACAGGAAATATCTCTAGAACGTACGAAGGAGTACACGAGGTATCTCTACAGCGTACAAAGGAGTACAGAAGGTATCTCTACAGCGCACAAAGGAGTACAGGAAATATCTCTAGAACGTACAAAGGAGTACAGAAGGTATCTCTACAGCGCACAAAGGAGTCCAGAAGGTATCTCTACAGCGCACAAAGGAGTACAGAAGGTATCTCTACAGCGCACAAAGGAGTACAGGAAATATCTCTAGAACATACAAAGGAGTACACGAGGTATCTCTACAGCGTACAAAGGAGTACAGAAGGTATCTCTACAGCGCACAAAGGAGTACAGAAGATATCTCTACAGCGCACAAAGGAGTACAGAAGGTATCTCTACAGCGCACAAAGGAGTACAGAAGGTATCTCTACAGCGCACAAAGGAGTACAGGAAATATCTCTAGAACGTACAAAGGAGTACACGAGGTATCTCTAAAGCGTAAAAAGGAGTACAGAAGGTATCTCTACAGCGCACAAAGGAGTACAGAAGGTATCTCTACAGCGCACAAAGGAGAACAGAAGGTATCTCTACAGCGCACAAAGGAGTACAGAAGGTATCTCTACAGCGCACAAAAGAGTACAGGAAATATCTCTAGAACGTACAAAGGAGTACACGAGGTATCTCTACAGCGCACAAAGGAGTACAGAAGGTATCTCTACAGCGCACAAAGGAGTACAGAAGGTATCTCTACAGCGCACAAAGGAGTACAGAATGTATCTCTACAGCGCACAAAGGAGTACAGAAGGTATCTCAACAGCGCACAAAGGAGTACAGAAGGTATCTCTACAGCGCACAAAGGAGTACAGAAGGTATCTCTACAGCGCACAAAGGATAACAGGAAATATCTCTAGAACGTACAAAGGAGTACACGAGGTATCTCTACTGCATACAAAAGAGTACAGAAGGTATCTCTACAGCGCACAAAGGAGTACAGAAGGTATCTCTACAGCGCACAAAGGAGTACAGAAGGTATCTCTACAGCGCACAAAGGAGTACAGAAGGTATCTCTACAGCGCACAAAGGAGTACAGGAAATATCTCTATAACGTACAAAGGAGTACACGAGGTATCTCTACAGCGTACAAAGGAGTACAGAAGGTATCTCTACAGCGCACAAAGGAGTACAGAAGGTATCTCTACAGCGCACAAAGGAGTACAGAAGGTATCTCTACAGCGCACAAAGGAGTACAGAAGGTATCTCTACAGCGCACAAAGGAGTACAGGAAATATCTCTAGAACGTACAAAGGAGTACACGAGGTATCTATACAGCGTACAAAGGAGTACAGAAGGTATCTCTACAGCGCACAAAGGAGTACAGAAGGTATCTCTACAGCGCACAAAGGAGTACAGAAGGTATCTCTACAGCGCACAAAGGAGTACAGAAGGTATCTCTACAGCGCACAAAGGAGTACAGAAAATATCTCTAGAACGTACAAAGGAGTACAGAAGGTATCTCAACAGCGCACAAAGGAGTACAGAAGGTATCTCTACAGCGCACAAAGGAGTACAGAAGGTATCTCTACAGCGCACAAAGGAGTACACGAGGTATCTCTACAGCGTACAAAGGACTACAGAAGGTATCTCTACAGCGCACAAAGGAGTACAGAAGGTATCTCTACAGCGCACAAAGGAGTACAGGAAATATCTCTAGAACGTACAAAGGAGTACACGAGGTATCTCTACAGCGTACAAAGGAGTACAGAAGGTATCTCTACAGCGCACAAAGAAGTACAGAAGGTATCTCTACAGCGCACAAAGGAGTACAGAAGGTATCTCTACAGCGCACAAAGGAGTACAGAAGGTATCTCTACAGCGCACAAAGGAGTACAGGAAATATCTCTAGAACGTACAAAGGAGTACACGAGGTATCTCTACAGCGTACAAAGGAGTACAGAAGGTATCTCTACAGCGCACAAAGGAGTACAGAAGGTATCTCAACAGCGCACAAAGGAGTACAGAAGGTATCTCTACAGCGCACAAAGGAGTACAGAAGGTATCTCTACAGCGCACAAAGGAGTACAGGAAATATCTCTAGAACGTACAAAGGAGTACACGAGGTATCTCTACAGCGTACAAAGGAGTACAGAAGGTATCTCTACAGCGCACAAAGGAGTACAGAAGGTATCTCTACAGCGCACAAAGGAGTACAGAAGGTATCTCTACAGCGCACAAAGGAGTACAGAAGGTATCTCTACAGCGCACAAAGGAGTACAGAAGGTATCTCTATAGCGCACAAAGGAGTACAGAAGGTATCTCTACAGCGCACAAAGGAGTACAGGAAATATCTCTAGAACGTACAAAGGAGTACACGAGGTATTTCTACAGCGTACAAAGGAGTACAGAAGGTATCTCTACAGCGCACAAAGGAGTACAGAAGGTATCTCTACAGCGTACAAAGGAGTACAGAAGGTATCTCTACAGCGCACAAAGGAGTACAGAAGGTATCTCTACAGCGCACAAAGGAGTACAGAAGATATCTCTACAGCGCACAATGAAGTACAGGAAATATCTCTAGAACGTACAAAGGAGTACACGAGGTATCTCTACAGCGTACAGAGGAGTACAGAAGGTATCTCTACAGCGCACAAACGAGTACAGAAGATATCTCTACAGCGCACAAAGGAGTACAGAAGGTATCTCTACAGCGCACAAAGGAGTACAGGAAATATCTCTAGAACGTACAAAGGAGTACACGAGGTATCTCCACAGCGTACAAAGGAGTACAGAAGGTATCTCTACAGCGCACAAAGGAGTACAGGAAATATCTCTAGAACGTACAAAGGAGTACAGAAGGTATCTCTACAGCGCACAAAGGAGTACAGAAGGTATCTCTACAGCGCACAAAGGAGTACAGAAGGTATCTCTACAGCGCACAAAGGAGTACAGGAAATATCTCTAGAACATACAAAGGAGTACACGAGGTATCTCTACAGCGTACAAAGGAGTACAGAAGCTATCTCTACAGCGCACAAAGGAGTACAGAAGATATCTCTACAGCGCACAAAGGAGTACAGAAGGTATCTCTAGAACGTACAAAGGAGTACAGAAGGTATCTCTACAGCGCACAAAGGAGTACAGAAGGTATCTCTACAGCGCACAAAGGAGTACAGAAAATATCTCTAGAACGTACAAAGGAGTACAGAAGGTATCTCTACAGCGCACAAAGGAGTACAGAAGGTATCTCTACAGCGCACAGAGGAGAACAGAAGGTATCTCTACAGCGCACAAAGGAGTACAGAAGGTATCTCTACAGCGCACAAAGGAGTACAGGAAATATCTCTAGAACGTACAAAGGAGTACACGAGGTATCTCTACAGCGCACAAAGGAGTACAGAAGGTATCTCTACAGCGCACAAAGGAGTACAGAAGGTATCTCTACAGCGCACAAAGGAGTACAGAAGGTATCTCTACAGCGCACAAAGGAGTACAGAAGGTATCTCTACAGCGCACAAAGGAGTACAGAAGGTATCTCTACAGCGCACAAAGGAGTACAGAAGGTATCTCTACAGCGCACAAAGGAGTACAGGAAATATCTCTAGAACGTACAAAGGAGTACACGAGGTATCTCTACTGCGTACAAAGGAGTACAGAAGGTATCTCTACAGCGCACAAAGGAGTACAGAAGGTATCTCTACAGCGCACAAAGGAGTACAGAAGGTATCTCTACAGCGCACAAAGGAGTACAGAAGGTATCTCTACAGCGCACAAAGGAGTACAGAAGGTATCTCTACAGCGCACAAAGGAGTACAGAAGGTATCTCTACAGCGCACAAAGGAGTACAGGAAATATCTCTAGAACGTACAAAGGAGTACACGAGGTATCTCTACAGCGTACAAAGGAGTACAGAAGGTATCTCTACAGCGCACAAAGAAGTACAGAAGGTATCTCTACAGCGCACAAAGGAGTACAGAAGGTATCTCTACAGCGCACAAAGGAGTACAGAAGGTATCTCTACAGCGCACAAAGGAGTACAGGAAATATTTCTAGAACGTACAAAGGAGTACACGAGGTATCTCTACAGCGTACAAGGGAGTACAGAAGGTATCTCTACAGCGCACAAAGGAGTACAGAAGGTATCTCTACAGCGCACAAAGGAGTACAGAAGGTATCTCTACAGCGCACAAAGGAGCACAGAAGGTATCTCAACAGCGCACAAAGGAGTACAGAAGGTATCTCTAAAGCGTACAAAGGAGTACAGACGCTATCTCTACAGAGCACAAAGGAGTACAGAAGGTATCTCTACAGCGTACAAAGGAGTACAGAAGGTATCTCTACAGCGCACAAAGGAGTACAGGAATTATCTCTAGAACGTACAAAGGAGTACAGAAGGTATCTCTACAGCGCACAAAGGAGTACAGAAGGTATCTCTACAGCGCACAAAGGAGTACAGGAAATATCTCTAGAACGTACAAAGGAGTACACGAGGTATCTCTACAGCGCACAAAGGAGTACACGAGGTATCTCTACAGCGTACAAAGGAGTACAGAAGGTATCTCTACAGCGCACATAGGAGTACAGAAGGTATCTCTACAGCGCACAAAGGAGTACAGAAGGTATCTCTACAGCGCACAAAGGAGTACAGAAGGTACCTCTACAGCGCACAAAGGAGTACAGGAAATATCTCTAGAACGTACAAAGGAGTACACGAGGTATCTCTACAGCGTACAAAGGAGTACAGAAGGTATCTCTACAGCGCACAAAGGAGTACAGAAGGTATCTCTACAGCGCACAAAGGAGCACAGAAGGTATCTCTACAGCGCACAAAGGAGTACAGAAGGTATCTCTACAGCGCACAAAGGAGTACAGGAAATATTTCTAGAACGTACAAAGGAGTACACGAGGTATCTCTACAGCGTACAAGGGAGTACAGAAGGTATCTCTACAGCGCACAAAGGAGTACAGAAGGTATCTCTACAGCGCACAAAGGCGTACAGGAAAAATCTCTAGAACGTTCAAAGGAGTACACGAGGTATCTCTACAGCGTACAAAGGAGTACAGAAGGTATCTCTACAGCGCACAAAGGAGTACAGAAGGTATCTCTACAGCGCACAAAGGAGCACAGAAGGTATCTCTACAGCGCACAAAGGAGTACAGAAGGTATCTCTACAGCGCACAAAGGAGTACAGGAAATATCTCTAGAACGTACAAAGGAGTACAGAAGGTATCTCTACAGCGCACAAAGGAGTACAGAAGGTATCTCTACAGCGCACAAAGGAGTACAGGAAATATCTCTAGAACGTACAAAGGAGTACACGAGGTATCTCTACAGCGCACAAAGGAGTACACGAGGTATCTCTACAGCGTACAAAGGAGTACAGATGATATCTCTACAGCGCACAAAGGAGTACAGAAGGTATCTCTACAGCGCACAAAGGAGTACAGAAGGTATCTCTACAGCGCACAAAGGAGTACAGAAGGTACCTCTACAGCGCACAAAGGAGTACAGGAAATATCTCTAGAACGTACAAAGGAGTACACGAGGTATCTCTACAGCGTACAAAGGAGTACAGAAGGTATCTCTACAGCGCACAAAGGAGTACAGAAGGTATCTCTACAGCGCACAAAGGAGCACAGAAGGTATCTCTACAGCGCACAAAGGAGTACAGAAGGTATCTCTACAGCGCACAAAGGAGTACAGGAAATATCTCTTGAGCGTACAAAGGAGTACACGAGGTATCTCTACAGCGCACAAAGGAGTACAGAAGGTATCTCTACAGCGCACAAAGGAGTACAGAAGGTATCTCTACAGCGCACAAAGGAGTACAGGAAATATCTCTAGAACGTACAAAGGAGTACACGAGGTATCTCTACAGCGCACAAAGGAGTACAGAAGGTATCTCTACAGCGCACAAAGGAGTACAGAAGGTATCTCTACAGCGCACAAAGGAGTACAGGAAATATCTCTAGAACGTACAAAGGAGTACACGAGGTATCTCTACAGCGTACAAAGGAGTACAGAAGGTATCTCTACAGCGCACAAAGGAGTACAGAAGGTATCTCTACAGCGCACAAAGGAGTACAGAAGGTATCTCTACAGCGCACAAAGGAGTACAGAAGGTATCTCTACAGCGCACAAAGGAGTACAGGAAATATCTCTAGAACGTACAAAGGAGTACACGAGGTATCTCTACAGCGTACAAAGGAGTAAAGAAGGTATCTCTACAGCGCATAAAGGAGTACAGAAGGTATCTCTACAGCGCACGAAGGAGTACAGAAGGTATCTCTACAGCGTACAAAAGTGTACATAAGGTATCTCTACAGCGCACAAAGGAGTACAGAAGGTATCTCTACAGCGCACAAAGGAGTACAGAAGGTATCTCTACAGCGCACAAAGGAGTACAGAAGGTATCTCTACAGCGCACAAAGGAGTACAGAAGGTATCTCTACAGCGCACAAAGGAGTACAGAAGGTATCTCTACAGCGCACAAAGGAGTACAGAAGGTATCTCTACAGCGCACAAAGGAGTACAGGAAATATCTCTAGAACGTACAAAGGAGTACACGAGGTATCTCTACAGCGTACAAAGGAGTACAGAAGGTATCTCTACAGCGCACAAAGAAGTACAGAAGGTATCTCTACAGCGCACAAAGGAGTACAGAAGGTATCTCTACAGCGCACAAAGGAGTACAGAAGGTATCTCTACAGCGCACAAAGGAGTACAGGAAATATCTCTAGAACGTACAAAGGAGTACACGAGGTATCTCTACAGCGTACAAAGGAGTACAGAAGGTATCTCTACAGCGCACAAAGGAGTACAGAAGGTATCTCAACAGCGCACAAAGGAGTACAGAAGGTATCTCTACAGCGCACAAAGGAGTACAGAAGGTATCTCTACAGCGCACAAAGGAGTACAGGAAATATCTCTAGAACGTACAAAGGAGTACACGAGGTATCTCTACAGCGTACAAAGGAGTACAGAAGGTATCTCTACAGCGCACAAAGGAGTACAGAAGGTATCTCTACAGCGCACAAAGGAGTACAGAAGGTATCTCTACAGCGCACAAAGGAGTACAGAAGGTATCTCTACAGCGCACAAAGGAGTACAGAAGGTATCTCTATAGCGCACAAAGGAGTACAGAAGGTATCTCTACAGCGCACAAAGGAGTACAGGAAATATCTCTAGAACGTACAAAGGAGTACACGAGGTATTTCTACAGCGTACAAAGGAGTACAGAAGGTATCTCTACAGCGCACAAAGGAGTACAGAAGGTATCTCTACAGCGTACAAAGGAGTACAGAAGGTATCTCTACAGCGCACAAAGGAGTACAGAAGGTATCTCTACAGCGCACAAAGGAGTACAGAAGATATCTCTACAGCGCACAATGAAGTACAGGAAATATCTCTAGAACGTACAAAGGAGTACACGAGGTATCTCTACAGCGTACAGAGGAGTACAGAAGGTATCTCTACAGCGCACAAACGAGTACAGAAGATATCTCTACAGCGCACAAAGGAGTACAGAAGGTATCTCTACAGCGCACAAAGGAGTACAGGAAATATCTCTAGAACGTACAAAGGAGTACACGAGGTATCTCCACAGCGTACAAAGGAGTACAGAAGGTATCTCTACAGCGCACAAAGGAGTACAGGAAATATCTCTAGAACGTACAAAGGAGTACAGAAGGTATCTCTACAGCGCACAAAGGAGTACAGAAGGTATCTCTACAGCGCACAAAGGAGTACAGAAGGTATCTCTACAGCGCACAAAGGAGTACAGGAAATATCTCTAGAACATACAAAGGAGTACACGAGGTATCTCTACAGCGTACAAAGGAGTACAGAAGCTATCTCTACAGCGCACAAAGGAGTACAGAAGATATCTCTACAGCGCACAAAGGAGTACAGAAGGTATCTCTAGAACGTACAAAGGAGTACAGAAGGTATCTCTACAGCGCACAAAGGAGTACAGAAGGTATCTCTACAGCGCACAAAGGAGTACAGAAAATATCTCTAGAACGTACAAAGGAGTACAGAAGGTATCTCTACAGCGCACAAAGGAGTACAGAAGGTATCTCTACAGCGCACAGAGGAGAACAGAAGGTATCTCTACAGCGCACAAAGGAGTACAGAAGGTATCTCTACAGCGCACAAAGGAGTACAGGAAATATCTCTAGAACGTACAAAGGAGTACACGAGGTATCTCTACAGCGCACAAAGGAGTACAGAAGGTATCTCTACAGCGCACAAAGGAGTACAGAAGGTATCTCTACAGCGCACAAAGGAGTACAGAAGGTATCTCTACAGCGCACAAAGGAGTACAGAAGGTATCTCTACAGCGCACAAAGGAGTACAGAAGGTATCTCTACAGCGCACAAAGGAGTACAGAAGGTATCTCTACAGCGCACAAAGGAGTACAGGAAATATCTCTAGAACGTACAAAGGAGTACACGAGGTATCTCTACTGCGTACAAAGGAGTACAGAAGGTATCTCTACAGCGCACAAAGGAGTACAGAAGGTATCTCTACAGCGCACAAAGGAGTACAGAAGGTATCTCTACAGCGCACAAAGGAGTACAGAAGGTATCTCTACAGCGCACAAAGGAGTACAGAAGGTATCTCTACAGCGCACAAAGGAGTACAGAAGGTATCTCTACAGCGCACAAAGGAGTACAGGAAATATCTCTAGAACGTACAAAGGAGTACACGAGGTATCTCTACAGCGTACAAAGGAGTACAGAAGGTATCTCTACAGCGCACAAAGAAGTACAGAAGGTATCTCTACAGCGCACAAAGGAGTACAGAAGGTATCTCTACAGCGCACAAAGGAGTACAGAAGGTATCTCTACAGCGCACAAAGGAGTACAGGAAATATTTCTAGAACGTACAAAGGAGTACACGAGGTATCTCTACAGCGTACAAGGGAGTACAGAAGGTATCTCTACAGCGCACAAAGGAGTACAGAAGGTATCTCTACAGCGCACAAAGGAGTACAGAAGGTATCTCTACAGCGCACAAAGGAGCACAGAAGGTATCTCAACAGCGCACAAAGGAGTACAGAAGGTATCTCTAAAGCGTACAAAGGAGTACAGACGCTATCTCTACAGAGCACAAAGGAGTACAGAAGGTATCTCTACAGCGTACAAAGGAGTACAGAAGGTATCTCTACAGCGCACAAAGGAGTACAGGAATTATCTCTAGAACGTACAAAGGAGTACAGAAGGTATCTCTACAGCGCACAAAGGAGTACAGAAGGTATCTCTACAGCGCACAAAGGAGTACAGGAAATATCTCTAGAACGTACAAAGGAGTACACGAGGTATCTCTACAGCGCACAAAGGAGTACACGAGGTATCTCTACAGCGTACAAAGGAGTACAGAAGGTATCTCTACAGCGCACATAGGAGTACAGAAGGTATCTCTACAGCGCACAAAGGAGTACAGAAGGTATCTCTACAGCGCACAAAGGAGTACAGAAGGTACCTCTACAGCGCACAAAGGAGTACAGGAAATATCTCTAGAACGTACAAAGGAGTACACGAGGTATCTCTACAGCGTACAAAGGAGTACAGAAGGTATCTCTACAGCGCACAAAGGAGTACAGAAGGTATCTCTACAGCGCACAAAGGAGCACAGAAGGTATCTCTACAGCGCACAAAGGAGTACAGAAGGTATCTCTACAGCGCACAAAGGAGTACAGGAAATATCTCTTGAGCGTACAAAGGAGTACACGAGGTATCTCTACAGCGCACAAAGGAGTACAGAAGGTATCTCTACAGCGCACAAAGGAGTACAGAAGGTATCTCTACAGCGCACAAAGGAGTACAGGAAATATCTCTAGAACGTACAAAGGAGTACACGAGGTATCTCTACAGCGCACAAAGGAGTACAGAAGGTATCTCTACAGCGCACAAAGGAGTACAGAAGGTATCTCTACAGCGCACAAAGGAGTACAGGAAATATCTCTAGAACGTACAAAGGAGTACACGAGGTATCTCTACAGCGTACAAAGGAGTACAGAAGGTATCTCTACAGCGCACAAAGGAGTACAGAAGGTATCTCTACAGCGCACAAAGGAGTACAGAAGGTATCTCTACAGCGCACAAAGGAGTACAGAAGGTATCTCTACAGCGCACAAAGGAGTACAGGAAATATCTCTAGAACGTACAAAGGAGTACACGAGGTATCTCTACAGCGTACAAAGGAGTAAAGAAGGTATCTCTACAGCGCATAAAGGAGTACAGAAGGTATCTCTACAGCGCACGAAGGAGTACAGAAGGTATCTCTACAGCGTACAAAAGTGTACATAAGGTATCTCTACAGCGCACAAAGGAGTACAGAAGGTATCTCTACAGCGCACAAAGGAGTACAGAAGGTATCTCTACAGCGCACAAAGGAGTACAGAAGGTATCTCTACAGCGCACAAAGGAGTACAGAAGGTATCTCTACAGCGCACAAAGGAGTACAGGAAATATCTCTTGAACGTACAAAGGAGTACACGAGGTATCTCTACTGCGTACAAAGGAGTACAGAAGGTATCTCTACAGCGCACAAAGGAGTACAGGAAATATCTCTAGAACGTACAAAGGAGTACACGAGGTATCTCTACAGCGTACAAAGGAGTACAGAAGGTATTTCTACAGCGCACAAAGGAGTACAGAAGGTATCTCTACAGCGCACAAAGGAGTACAGAAGGTATCTCTACAGCGCACAAAGGAGTACAGAAGGTATCTCTACAGCGCACAAAGGAGTACAGGAAATATCTCTAGAACGTACAAAGGAGTACACGAGGTATCTATACAGCGTACAAAGGAGTACAGAAGGTATCTCTACAGCGCACAAAGGAGTACAGAAGGTATCTCTACAGCGCAAAAAGGAGTACAGAAGGTATCTCTACAGCGCACAAAGGAGTACAGAAGGTATCTCTACAGCGCACAAAGGAGTACAGAAAATATCTCAAGAACGTACAAAGAAGTACAGAAGGTATCTCTACAGCGCACAAAGGAGTACAGAAGGTATCTCTACAGCGCACAAAGGAGTACAGAAGGTATCTCTACAGCGCACAAAGGAGTACACGAGGTATCTCTACAGCGTACAAAGGAGTACAGAAGGTATCTCTACAGCGCACAAAGGAGTACAGAAGGTATCTCTACAGCGCACAAAGGAGTACAGAAGGTATCTCTACAGCGCACAAAGGAGTACAGGAAATATCTCTAGAACGTACGAAGGAGTACAGAAGGTATCTCTACAGCGCACAAAGGAGTACAGAAGGTATCTCTACAGCGCACAAAGGAGTACAGAAGGTATCTCTACAGCGCACAAAGGAGTACAGAAGGTATCTCTACAGCGCACAAACGAGTACAGGAAATATCTCTACAGCGTACAAAGGAGTACAGATGGTATCTCTACAGCGCACAAAAGAGTACAGAAAGTATCTCTACAGCGCACAAAGGAGTACAGAAGGTATCTCTACAGCGCACGAAGGAGTACAGGAAATATCTCTAGAACGTACAAAGGAGTACACGAGGTATCTCTACAGCGTACAAAGGAGTACAGAAGGTATCTCTACAGCGCACAAAGGAGTACAGAAGGTATCCCTTCAGCGTACAAAGGAGTACAGAAGGTATCTCTACAGCGCACAAAGGAGTACAGAAGGTATCTCTACAGCGCACAAAGAAGTACAGAAGGTGACTCTACAGCGCACAAAGGAGTACAGGAAATATCTCTAGAACGTACAAAGGAGTACACGAGGTATCTCTACAGCGTACAAAGGAGTACAGAAGGTATCTCTACAGCGCACAAAGGAGTACAGAAGGTATCTCTACAGCGTTCAAAGGAGTACAGAAGGTATCTCTACAGCGCACAAAGGAGTTCAGAAGGTATCTCTACAACGCACAAAGGAGTACAGAATGTATCTCTACAGCGCACAAAGGAGTACAGGAAATATCTCTAGAACGTACAAAGGAGTACAGAAGGTATCTCTACAGCGCACAGAGGAGTACAGAAGGTATCTCTACAGCGCACAAAGGAGTAAAGGAAATATCTCTAGAACGTACAAAGGAGTACACGAGGTATCTCTACAGCGCACAAAGGAGTGCAGAAGGTATCTCTACAGCGCACAAAGGAGTACAGAAGATATCTCTACAGCGCACAAAGGAGTACAGAAGGTATCTCTACAGCGCACAAAGGAGTACAGAAGGTATCTCTACAGCGCACAAAGGAGTACAGAAGGTATCTCTACAGCGCACAAAGGAGTACAGATGGTATCTCTACAGCGCACAAAGGAGTACATAAGGTATCTCTACAGCGCACAAAGGAGTACAGGAAATATCTCTAGAACGTACAAAGGAGTACACGAGGTATCTCTACAGCGTACAAAGGAGTACAGAAGGTATCTCTACAGCGCACAATGGAGTACAGAAGGTATCTCTACAGCGCACAAAGGAGTACAGAAGGTATCTCTACAGCGCACAAAGGAGTACAGAAGGTATCTCTACAGCGCACAAAGAAGTACAGGAAATATCTCTAGAACGTACAAAGGAGTACACGAGGTATCTCTACAGCGTACAAAGGAGTACAGAAGGTATCTCTACAGCGCACAAAGGAGTACAGAAGGTATCTCTACAGCGCACAAAGGAGTACAGAAGGTATCTCTACAGCGCACAAAGGAGTACAGAAGGTATCTCTACAGCGCACAAAGGAGTACAGGAAATATTTCTAGAACGTACAAAGGAGTACACGAGGTATCTCTACAGCGTACAAAGGAGTACAGAAGGTATCTCTACAGCGCACAAAGGAGTACAGAAGGTATCTCTACAGCGCACAAAGGAGTACAGAAGGTATCTCCACAGCGCACAAAGGAGTACAGAAGGTATCTCTACAGCGCACAAAGGAGTACAGAAGGTATCTCTAAAGCGTACAAAGGAGTACAGAAGCTATCGCTACAGCGCACAAAGGAGTACAGAAGGTATCTCTACAGCGTACAAAGGAGTACAGAAGGTATCTCTACAGCGCACAAAGGAGTACAGAAGGTATCTCTACAGCGCACAAAGGAGTACAGGAAATATTTCTAGAACGTACAAAGGAGTAAACGAGGTATCTCTACAGCGCACAAAGGAGTACACGAGGTATCTCTACAGCGTACAAAGGAGTACAGAAGGTATCTCTACAGCGCACAAAGGAGTACAGAAGGTATCTCTACAGCACACAAAGGAGTACAGAAGGTATCTCTACAGCGCACAAAGGAGTAAAGAAGGTACCTCTACAGCGCACAAAGGAGTACAGGAAATATCTCTAGAACGTACAAAGGAGTACACGAGGTATCTCTACAGCGTACAAAGGAGTACAGAAGGTATCTCTACAGCGCACAAAGGAGTACAGAAGGTATCTCTACAGCGCACAAAGGAGTACAGGAAATATCTCTTGAACGTACAAAGGAGTACACGAGGTATCTCTACAGCGCACAAAGGAGTACAGAAGGTATCTCTACAGCGCACAAAGGAGTACAGAAGGTATCTCTACAGCCAACAAAGGAGTACAGGAAATATCTCTAGAACGTACAAAGGAGTACACGAGGTATCTCTACAGCGCACAAAGGAGTACAGAAGGTATCTCTACAGCGCACAAAGGAGTACAGAAGGTATCTCTACAGCGCACAAAGGAGTACAGGAAATATCTCTTGAACGTACAAAGGAGTACACGAGGTATCTCTACAGCGTACAAAGGAGTACAGAAGGTATCTCTACAGCGCACAAAGGAGTACAGAAGGTATCTCTACAGCGCACAAAGGAGTACAGAAGGTATCTCTACAGCGCACACAGGAGTACAGAAGGTATCTCTAGAGCGCACAAAGGAGTACAGGAAATATCTCTAGAACGTACAAAGGAGTACACGAGGTATCTCTACAGCGTACAAAGAAGTACAGAAGGTATCTCTACAGCGCACAAAGGAGTACAGAAGGTATCTCTACAGCGCACAAAGGAGTACAGAAGGTATCTCTACAGCGTACAAAGGAGTACAGAAGGTATCTCTACAGCGCACAAAGGAGTACAGGAAATATCTCTAGAACGTACAAAGGAGTACACGAGGTATCTCTACAGCGCACAAAGGAGTACAGAAGATATCTCTACAGCGCACAAAGGAGTACAGAAGGTATCTCTACAGCGCACAAAGGAGTACAGGAAATATCTCTAGAACGTACAAAGGAGTACACGAGGTATCTCTACAGCGTACAAAGGAGTACAGAAGGTATCTCTACAGCGCACAAAGGAGTACAGAAGGTATCTCTACAGCGCACAAAGGAGTACAGAAGGTATCTCTACAGCGCACAAAGGAGTACAGAAGGTATCTCTACAGCGCACAAAGGAGTACAGGAAATATCTCTAGAACGTACAAAGGAGTACACGAGGTATCTCTACAGCGTACAAAGGAGTACAGAAGGTATCTCTACAGCGAACAAAGGAGTACAGAAGGTATCTCTACAGCGCACAAAAGAGTACAGAAGGTATCTCTACAGCGTACAAAGGAGTACAGAAGGTATCTCTACAGCGCACAAAGGAGTACAGAAGGTATCTCTACAGCGCACAAAGGAGTACAGAAGGTATCTCTACAGCGCACAAAGGAGTACAGAAGGTATCTCTACAGCGCACAAAGGAGTACAGAAGGTATCTCTACAGCGCACAAAGGAGTACAGGAAATATCTCTAGAACGTACAAAGGAGTACACGAGGTATCTCTACAGCGTACAAAGGAGTACAGAAGGTATCTCTACAGCGCACAAAGGAGTACAGAAGGTATCTCTACAGCGCACAAAAGAGTACAGAAGGTATCTCTACAGCGCACAAAGGAGTACAGAAGGTATCTCTACAGCGCACAAAGGAGTACAGGAAATATCTCCAGAACGTACAAAGGAGTACACGAGGTATCTCTACAGCGTACAAAGGAGTACAGAAGGTATCTCTACAGCGCACAAAGGAGTACAGAAGGTATCTCTACAGCGCACAAAGGAGTACAGAAGGTATCTCTACAGCGCACAAAGGAGTACAGAAGGTATCTCTACAGCGCACAAAGGAGTACAGGAAATATCTCTAGAACGTACAAAGGAGTACAGAAGGTATCTCTACAGCGCACAAAGGAGTACAGAAGGTATCTCTACAGCGCACAAAGGAGTACAGAAGGTATCTCTACAGCGCACAAAGGAGTACACGAGGTTCTCTACAGCGTACAAAGGAGTACAGAAGGTATCTCTACAGCGCACATAGGAGTACAGGAAATATCTCTAGAACGTACAAAGGAGTACAGAAGGTATCTCTACAGCGCACAAAGGAGTACAGAAGGTATCTCTACAGCGCACAAAGGAGTACAGAAGGTATCTCTACAGCGCACAAAGGAGTACAGAAGGTATCTCTACAGCGCACAAAGGAGTACAGAAGGTATCTCTACAGCGTACAAAGGAGTACAGAAGGTATCTCTACAGCGCACAAAGGAGTACAGAAGGTATCTCTACAGCGCACAAAGGAGTACAGAAGGTATCTCTACAGCGCACAAAGGAGTACAGAAGGTATCTCTACAGCGCACAAAGGAGTACAGGAAATATCTCTAGAACGTACAAAGGAGTACACGAGGTATCTCTACAGCGTACAAAGGAGTACAGAAGGTATCTCTACAGCGCACAAAGGAGTACAGAAGGTATCTCTACAGCGCACAAAAGAGTACAGAAGGTATCTCTACAGCGCACAAAGGAGTACAGAAGGTATCTCTACAGCGCACAAAGGAGTACAGGAAATATCTCCAGAACGTACAAAGGAGTACACGAGGTATCTGTACAGCGTACAAAGTAGTACAGAAGGTATCTCTACAGCGCACAAAGGAGTACAGAAGGTATCTCTACAGCGCACAAAGGAGTACAGAAGGTATCTCTACAGCGCACAAAGGAGTACAGAAGGTATCTCTACAGCGCACAAAGGAGTACAGGAAATATCTCTAGAACGTACAAAGGAGTACAGAAGGTAT
Organism: Morinoia aosen; assembly: GCA_030386875.1. NCBI lineage: Eukaryota > Metazoa > Arthropoda > Malacostraca > Amphipoda > Talitridae > Morinoia > Morinoia aosen. Next base: position 36,536,368 of record JASJYW010000027.1, on the reverse strand, counting down.
CTCTACAGCGCACAAAGGAGTACAGAAGGTATCTCTACAGCGCACAAAGGAGTACAGAAGGTATCTCTACAGCGCACAAAGGAGTACACGAGGTTCTCTACAGCGTACAAAGGAGTACAGAAGGTATCTCTACAGCGCACATAGGAGTACAGGAAATATCTCTAGAACGTACAAAGGAGTACAGAAGGTATCTCTACAGCGCACAAAGGAGTACAGAAGGTATCTCTACAGCGCACAAAGGAGTACAGAAGGTATCTCTACAGCGCACAAAGGAGTACAGAAGGTATCTCTACAGCGCACAAAGGAGTACAGAAGGTATCTCTACAGCGTACAAAGGAGTACAGAAGGTATCTCTACAGCGCACAAAGGAGTACAGAAGGTATCTCTACAGCGCACAAAAGAGTACAGAAGGTATCTCTACAGCGCACAAAGGAGTACAGGAAATATCTCTAGAACGTACAAAGGAGTACACGAGGTATCTCTACAGCGTACAAAGGAGTACAGAAGGTATCTCTACAGCGCACAAAGGAGTACAGAAGGTATCTCTACAGCGCACAAAGGAGTACAGAAGGTATCCCTACAGCGCACAAAGGAGTACAGAAGATATCTCTACAGCGCACAAAGGAGTACAGGAAATATCTCTAGAACGTACAAAGGAGTACACGAGGTATCTCTACAGCGTACAAAAGAGTACAGAAGGTATCTCTACAGCGCACAAAGGAGTACAGAAGGTATCTCTACAGCGCACAAAGGAGTACAGAAGGTATCTCTACAGCGCACAAAGGAGTACAGAAGGTATCTCTACAGCGCACAAAGGAGTACAGGAAATATCTCTAGAACGTACAAAGGAGTACACGAGGTATCTCTACAGCGTACAAAAGAGTACAGAAGGTATCTCTACAGCGCACAAAGGAGTACAGAAGGTATCTCTACAGCGTACAAAGGAGTACAGGAAATATCTCTAGAACGTACAAAGGAGTACAGAAGGTATCTCTACAGCGCACAAAGGAGTACAGAAGGTATCTCTACAGCGCACAAAGGAGTACAGGAAATATCTCTAGAACGTACAAAGGAGTACACGAGGTATCTCTACAGCGTACAAAGGAGTACAGAAGGTATCTCCACAGCGCACAAAGGAGTACAGAAGGTATCTCTACAGCGTACAAAGGAGTACAGAAGGTATCTCTACAGCGCACAAAGGAGTACAGAAGGTATCTCTACAGCGCACAAAGGAGTACAGAACGTATCTCTACAGCGCACAAAGGAGTACAGGAAATATCTCCAGAACGTACAAAGGAGTACACGAGGTATCTCTACAGCGTACAAAGGAGTACAGAAGGTATCTCTACAGCGCACAAAGGAGTACAGAAGGTATCTCTACAGCGTACAAAGGAGTACAGAAGGTATCTCTACAGCGCACAAAGGAGTACAGAAGGTATCTCTACAGCGCACAAAGGAGTACCGAAGGTATCTCTACAGCGCACAAAGGAGTACAGGAAATATCTCTAGAACGTACAAAGAAGTACACGAGGTATCTCTACAGCGTACAAAGGAGTACAGAAGGAATCTCTACAGCGCACAAAGAAGTACAGAAGGTATCTCTACAGCGCACAAAGGAGTACAGGAAATATCTCTAGAACGTACAAAGGAGTACACGAGGTATCTCTACAGCGTACAAAGGAGTACAGAAGGTATCTCTACAGCGCACAAAGGAGTACAGAAGGTATCTCTACAGCGCACAAAGGAGTACAGAAGGTATCTCTACAGCGCACAAAGGAGTACAGAAGGTGTTCTCTACAGCGCACAAAGTGTACAGGAAATATATCTAGAACGTACAAAGGAGTACACGAGGTGTCTCTACAGCGTACAAAGGAGTACAGAAGGTATCTCTACAGCGCACAAAGGAGTACAGAAGGTATCTCTACAGCGCACAAAGGAGTACAGGAAATATCTCTAGAACGTACAAAGGAGTACACGAGGTATCTCTACAGCGTACAAAGGAGTACAGAAGGTATCTCTACAGCGCGCAAAGGAGTACAGAAGGTATCTCTACAGCGCAGAAAGGAGTACAGAAGGTATCTCTACAGCGTACAAAGGAGTACAGAAGGTATCTCTACAGCGCACAAAGGAGTACAGAAGGTATCTCTACAGCGTACAAAGGAGTACAGAAGGTATCTCTAGAGCGCACAAAGGAGTACAGAAGGTATCTCTACAGCGCACAAAGGAGTACAGAAGGTATCTCTACAGCGCACAAAGGAGTACAGAAGGTATCTCTACAGCGCACAAAGGAGTACAGGAGGTATCTCTACAGCGCACAAAGGAGTACAGGAAATATCTCTAGAACGTACAAAGGAGTACACGAGGTATCTCTACAGCGTACAAAGGAGTACAGAAGGTATCTCTACAGCGCACAAAGGAGTACATAAGGTATCTCTACAGCGCACAAAGGAGTACAGAAGGTATCTCTACAGCGCACAAAGGAGTACAGAAGGTATCTCTACAGCGCACAAAGGAGTACAGGAAATATCTCCAGAACGTACAAAGGAGTACACGAGGTATCTCTACAGCATACAAAGGAGTACAGAAGGTATCTCTACAGCACACAAAGGAGTACAGAAGGTATCTCTACAGCGCACAAAGGAGTACAGAAGGTATCTCTACAGCGCACAAAGGAGTACAGAAGGTATCTCTACAGCGCACAAAGGAGTACAGGAAATATCTCTAGAACGTACAAAGAAGTACAGAAGGTATCTCTACAGCGCACAAAGGAGTACAGAAGGTATCTCTACAGCGCACAAAGGAGTACAGAAGGTATCTCTACAGCGCACAAAGGAGTACAGAAGGTATCTCTACAGCGCACAAAGGAGTACAGAAGGTATCTCTACAGCGCACAAAGGAGTACAGGAAATATCTCTAGAACGTACAAAGGAGTACACGAGGTATCTCTACTGCGTACAAAGGAGTACAGAAGGTATCTCTACAGCGCACAAAGGAGTACAGAAAATATCTCTAGAACGTACAAAGGAGTACACGAGGTATCTCTACAGCGTACACAGGAGTACAGAAGGTATCTCTACAGCGCACAAAGGAGTACAGAAGGTATCTCTACAGCGCACAAAGGAGTACAGAAGGTATCTCTACAGCGCACAAAGGAGTACAGAAGGTATCTCTACAGCGCACAAAGGAGTACAGGAAATATCTCTAGAACGTACAAAGGAGTACACGAGGTATCTATACAGCGTACAAAGGAGTACAGAAGGTATCTCTACAGCGCACAAAGGAGTACAGAAGGTATCTCTACAGCGCACAAAGGAGTACAGAAGGTATCTCTACAGCGCACAAAGGAGTACAGAAGGTATCTCTACAGCGCACAAAGGAGTACAGAAAATATCTCTAGAACGTACAAAGGAGTACAGAAGGTATCTCTACAGCGCACAAAGGAGTACAGAAGGTATCTCTACAGCGCACAAAGGAGTACAGAAGGTATCTCTACAGCGCACAAAGGAGTACACGAGGTATCTCTACAGCGTACAAAGGAGTACAGAAGGTATCTCTACAGCGCACAAAGGAGTACAGAAGGTATCTCTACAGCGCACAAAGGAGTACAGAAGGTATCTCTACAGCGCACAAAGGAGTACAGGAAATATCTCTAGAACGTACAAAGAAGTACAGAAGGTATCTCTACAGCGCACAAAGGAGTATAGAAGGTATCTCTACAGCGCACAAAGGAGTACAGAAGGTATCTCAACAGCGCACAAAGGAGTACAGAAGGTATCTCTACAGCGCACAAAGGAGTACAGGAAATATCTCTACAGCGTACAAAGGAGTACAGATGGTATCTCTACAGCGCACAAAAGAGTACAGAAAGTATCTCTACAGCGCACAAAGGAGTACAGAAGGTATCTCTACAGCGCACGAAGGAGTACAGGAAATAACTCTAGAACGTACTAAGGAGTACACGAGGTACCTCTACAGCGTACAAAGGAGTACAGAAGGTATCTCTACAGCGCACAAAGGAGTACAGAAGGTATCTTTTCAGCGTACAAAGGAGTACAGAAGGTATCTCTACAGCGCACAAAGGAGTACAGAAGGTATCTCTACAGCGCACAAAGAAGTACAGAAGGTATCTCTACAGCGCACAAAGGAGTACAGGAAATATCTCTATAACGTACAAAGGAGTACACGAGGTATCTCTACAGCGTACAAAGGAGTTCAGAAGGTATCTCTACAGCGCACAAAGGAGTACAGAAGGTATCTCTACAGCGTACAAAGGAGTACAGAAGGTATCTCTACAGCGCACAAAGGAGTTCAGAAGGTATCTCTACAACGCACAAAGGAGTACAGAATGTATCTCTACAGCACACAAAGGAGTACAGGAAATATCTCTAGAACGTACAAAGGAGTACAGAAGGTATCGCTACAGCGCACAGAGGAGTACAGAAGGTATCTCTACAGCGCACAAAGGAGTACAGGAAATATCTCTAGAACGTACAAAGGAGTACACGAGGTATCTCTACAGCGCACAAAGGAGTACAGAACGTACCTCTACAGCGCACAAAGGAGTACAGAAGGTATCTCTACAGCGCACAAAGGAGTACAGAAGGTATCTCTACAGCGCACAAAGGAGTACAGAAGGTATCTCTACAGCGCAAAAAGGAGTACAGAAGGTATCTCTACAGCGCACAAAGTAGTACAGAAGGTATCTCTACAGCGCACAAAGGAGTACATAAGGTATCTCTACAGCGCACAAAGGAGTACAGGAAATATCTCTAGAACGTACGAAGGGGTACACGAGGTATCTCTACAGCGTACAAAGGAGTACAGAAGGTATCTCTACAGCGCGCAAAGGAGTACAGAAGGTATCTCTACAGCGCACAAAGGAGTACAGAAGGTATCTCTACAGCGCACAAAGGAGTACAGAAGGTATCTCTACAGCGCATAAAGAAGTACAGGAAATATCTCTAGAACGTAAAAAGGAGTACACGAGGTATCTCTACAGCGTACAAAGGAGTACAGAAGGTATCTCTACAGCGCACAAAGGAGTACAGAAGGTATCTCTACAGCGCACAAAGGAGTACAGAAGGTATCTCTACAGCGCACAAAGGAGTACAGAAGGTATCTCTACAGCGCACAAAGGAGTACAGGAAATATTTCTAGAACGTACAAAGGAGTACACGAGGTATCTCTACAGCGTACAAAGGAGTACAGAAGGTATCTCTACAGCGCACAAAGGAGTACAGAAGGTATCTCTACAGCGCACAAAGGAGTACAGAAGGTATCTCTACAGCGCACAAAGGAGTACAGAAGGTATCTCTACAGCGCACAAAGGAGTACAGAAGGTATCTCTAAAGCGTACAAAGGAGTACAGAAGCTATCGCTACAGCGCACAAAGGAGTACAGAAGGTATCTCTACAGCGTACAAAGGATTACAGAAGGTATCTCTACAGCGCACAAAGGAGTACAGGAAATATCTCTAGAACGTACAAAGGAGTACAGAAGGTATCTATACAGCGCACAAAGGAGTACAGAAGGTATCTCTACAGCGCACAAAGGAGTACAGGAAATATCTCTAGAACGTACAAAGGAGTAAACGAGGTATCTCTACACTGCACAAAGGAGTACACGAGGTATCTCTACAGCGTACAAAGGAGTACAGAAGGTATCTCTACAGCGCACAAAGGAGTACAGAAGGTATCTCTACAGCGCACAAAGGAGCACAGAAGGTATCTCTACAGCGCACAAAGGAGTACAGAAGGTATCTCTACAGCGCACAAAGGAGTACAGAAGGTATCTCTACAGCGTACAAAGGAGTACAGAAGGTATCTCTACAGCGCACAAAGGAGTACAGAAGGTATCTCTACAGCGCACAAAGGAGTACAGGAAATATCTCTAGAACGTACAAAGGAGTACACGAGGTATCTCTACAGCGTACAAAGGAGTACAGAAGGTATATCTACAGCGCACAAAGGAGTACAGAAGGTATCTCTACAGCGCACAAAGGAGTACAGAAGGTATCTCTACAGCGTACAAAGGAGTACAGAAGGTATCTCTACAGCGCACAAAGGAGTACAGAAGGTATCTCTACAGCGCACAAAAGAGTACAGGAAATTTCTCTAGAACGTACAAAGGAGTACACGAGGTATCTCTACAGCGTACAAAGGAGTACAGAAGGTATCTCTACAGCGCACAAAGGAGTACAGAAGGTATCTCTACAGCGCACAAAGGAGTACAGAAGGTATCTCTACAGCGCACAAAAGAGTACAGAAGGTATCTCTACTGCGCACAAAGGAGTACAGAAGGTATCTCTACAGCGCACAAAGGAGTACAGGAAATATCTCTAGAACGTACAAAGGAGTACACGAGGTATCTCTACAGCGTACAAAGGAGTTCAGAAGGTATCTCTACAGCGCACAAAGGAGTACAGAAGGTATCTCTACAGCCCACAAAGGAGTACAGAAGGTATCTCTACAGCGCACAAAGGAGTACAGAAGGTATCTCTACAGCGCACAAAGGAGTACAGAAGGTATCTCTACAGCGCACAAAGGAGTACACGAGGTATCTCTACAGCGTACAAAGGAGTACAGAAGGTATCTCTACAGCGCACAAAGGAGTACAGAAGGTATCTCTACAGCGCACAAAGGAGTACAGAAGGTATCTCTACAGCGCACAAAGGAGTACAGGAAATATCTCTAGAACGTACGAAGGAGTACAGAAGGTATCTCTACAGCGCACAAAGGAGTACAGAAGGTATCTCTACAGCGCACAAAGGAGTACAGAAGGTATCTCTACAGCGCACAAAGGAGTACAGAAGGTATCTCTACAGCGCACAAACGAGTACAGGAAATATCTCTACAGCGTACAAAGGAGTACAGATGGTATCTCTACAGCGCACAAAAGAGTACAGAAAGTATCTCTACAGCGCACAAAGGAGTACAGAAGGTATCTCTACAGCGCACGAAGGAGTACAGGAAATATCTCTAGAACGTACAAAGGAGTACACGAGGTATCTCTACAGCGTACAAAGGAGTACAGAAGGTATCTCTACAGCGCACAAAGGAGTACAGAAGGTATCCCTTCAGCGTACAAAGGAGTACAGAAGGTATCTCTACAGCGCACAAAGGAGTACAGAAGGTATCTCTACAGCGCACAAAGAAGTACAGAAGGTGACTCTACAGCGCACAAAGGAGTACAGGAAATATCTCTAGAACGTACAAAGGAGTACACGAGGTATCTCTACAGCGTACAAAGGAGTACAGAAGGTATCTCTACAGCGCACAAAGGAGTACAGAAGGTATCTCTACAGCGTTCAAAGGAGTACAGAAGGTATCTCTACAGCGCACAAAGGAGTTCAGAAGGTATCTCTACAACGCACAAAGGAGTACAGAATGTATCTCTACAGCGCACAGAGGAGTACAGGAAATATCTCTAGAACGTACAAAGGAGTACAGAAGGTATCTCTACAGCGCACAGAGGAGTACAGAAGGTATCTCTACAGCGCACAAAGGAGTAAAGGAAATATCTCTAGAACGTACAAAGGAGTACACGAGGTATCTCTACAGCGCACAAAGGAGTACAGAAGGTATCTCTACAGCGCACAAAGGAGTACAGAAGATATCTCTACAGCGCACAAAGGAGTACAGAAGGTATCTCTACAGCGCACAAAGGAGTACAGAAGGTATCTCTACAGCGCACAAAGGAGTACAGAAGGTATCTCTACAGCCAACAAAGGAGTACAGGAAATATCTCTAGAACGTACAAAGGAGTACACGAGGTATCTCTACAGCGCACAAAGGAGTACAGAAGGTATCTCTACAGCGCACAAAGGAGTACAGAAGGTATCTCTACAGCGCACAAAGGAGTACAGGAAATATCTCTCGAACGTACAAAGCAGTACACGAGGTATCTCTACAGCGTACAAAGGAGTACAGAAGGTATCTCTACAGCGCACAAAGGAGTACAGAAGGTATCTCTACAGCGCACAAAGGAGTACAGAAGGTATCTCTACAGCGCACACAGGAGTACAGAAGGTATCTCTAGAGCGCACAAAGGAGTACAGGAAATATCTCTAGAACGTACAAAGGAGTACACGAGGTATCTCTACAGCGTACAAAGAAGTACAGAAGGTATCTCTACAGCGCACAAAGGAGTACAGAAGGTATCTCTACAGCGCACAAAGGAGTACGAAGGTATCTCTACAGCGTACAAAGGAGTACAGAAGGTATCTCTACAGCGCACAAAGGAGTACAGGAAATATCTCTAGAACGTACAAAGGAGTACACGAGGTATCTCTACAGCGCACAAAGGAGTACAGAAGATATCTCTACAGCGCACAAAGGAGTACAGAAGGTATCTCTACAGCGCACAAAGGAGTACAGGAAATATCTCTAGAACGTACAAAGGAGTACACGAGGTATCTCTACAGCGTACAAAGGAGTACAGAAGGTATCTCTACAGCGCACAAAGGAGTACAGAAGGTATCTCTACAGCGCACAAAGGAGTACAGAAGGTATCTCTACAGCCCACAAAGGAGTACAGAAGGTATCTCTACAGCGCACAAAGGAGTACAGGAAATATCTCTAGAACGTACAAAGGAGTACACGAGGTATCTCTACAGCGTACAAAGGAGTACAGAAGGTATCTCTACAGCGAACAAAGGAGTACAGAAGGTATCTCTACAGCGCACAAAAGAGTACAGAAGGTATCTCTACAGCGTACAAAGGAGTACAGAAGGTATCTCTACAGCGCACAAAGGAGTACAGAAGGTATCTCTACAGCGCACAAAGGAGTACAGAAGGTATCTCTACAGCGCACAAAGGAGTACAGAAGGTATCTCTACAGCGCACAAAGGAGTACAGGAAATATCTCTAGAACGTACAAAGGAGTACACGAGGTATCTCTACAGCGTACAAAGGAGTACAGAAGGTATCTCTACAGCGCACAAAGGAGTACAGAAGGTATCTCTACAGCGCACAAAAGAGTACAGAAGGTATCTCTACAGCGCACAAAGGAGTACAGAAGGTATCTCTACAGCGCACAAAGGAGTACAGGAAATATCTCCAGAACGTACAAAGGAGTACACGAGGTATCTCTACAGCGTACAAAGGAGTACAGAAGGTATCTCTACAGCGCACAAAGGAGTACAGAAGGTATCTCTACAGCGCACAAAGGAGTACAGAAGGTATCTCTACAGCGCACAAAGGAGTACAGAAGGTATCTCTACAGCGCACAAAGGAGTACAGGAAATATCTCTAGAACGTACAAAGGAGTACAGAAGGTATCTCTACAGCGCACAAAGGAGTACAGAAGGTATCTCTACAGCGCACAAAGGAGTACAGAAGGTATCTCTACAGCGCACAAAGGAGTACACGAGGTTCTCTACAGCGTACAAAGGAGTACAGAAGGTATCTCTACAGCGCACATAGGAGTACAGGAAATATCTCTAGAACGTACAAAGGAGTACAGAAGGTATCTCTACAGCGCACAAAGGAGTACAGAAGGTATCTCTACAGCGCACAAAGGAGTACAGAAGGTATCTCTACAGCGCACAAAGGAGTACAGAAGGTATCTCTACAGCGCACAAAGGAGTACAGAAGGTATCTCTACAGCGTACAAAGGAGTACAGAAGGTATCTCTACAGCGCACAAAGGAGTACAGAAGGTATCTCTACAGCGCACAAAGGAGTACAGAAGGTATCTCTACAGCGCACAAAGGAGTACAGAAGGTATCTCTACAGCGCACAAAGGAGTACAGGAAATATCTCTAGAACGTACAAAGGAGTACACGAGGTATCTCTACAGCGTACAAAGGAGTACAGAAGGTATCTCTACAGCGCACAAAGGAGTACAGAAGGTATCTCTACAGCGCACAAAAGAGTACAGAAGGTATCTCTACAGCGCACAAAGGAGTACAGAAGGTATCTCTACAGCGCACAAAGGAGTACAGGAAATATCTCCAGAACGTACAAAGGAGTACACGAGGTATCTCTACAGCGTACAAAGGAGTACAGAAGGTATCTCTACAGCGCACAAAGGAGTACAGAAGGTATCTCTACAGCGCACAAAGGAGTACAGAAGGTATCTCTACAGCGCACAAAGGAGTACAGAAGGTATCTCTACAGCGCACAAAGGAGTACAGGAAATATCTCTAGAACGTACAAAGGAGTACAGAAGGTATCTCTACAGCGCACAAAGGAGTACAGAAGGTATCTCTACAGCGCACAAAGGAGTACAGAAGGTATCTCTACAGCGCACAAAGGAGTACACGAGGTTCTCTACAGCGTACAAAGGAGTACAGAAGGTATCTCTACAGCGCACATAGGAGTACAGGAAATATCTCTAGAACGTACAAAGGAGTACAGAAGGTATCTCTACAGCGCACAAAGGAGTACAGAAGGTATCTCTACAGCGCACAAAGGAGTACAGAAGGTATCTCTACAGCGCACAAAGGAGTACAGAAGGTATCTCTACAGCGCACAAAGGAGTACAGAAGGTATCTCTACAGCGTACAAAGGAGTACAGAAGGTATCTCTACAGCGCACAAAGGAGTACAGAAGGTATCTCTACAGCGCACAAAGGAGTACAGAAGGTATCTCTACAGCGCACAAAGGAGTACAGGAAATATCTCTAGAACGTACAAAGGAGTACACGAGGTATCTCTACAGCGTACAAAGGAGTACAGAAGGTATCTCTACAGCGCACAAAGGAGTACAGAAGGTATCTCTACAGCGCACAAAGGAGTACAGAAGGTATCCCTACAGCGCACAAAGGAGTACAGAAGATATCTCTACAGCGCACAAAGGAGTACAGGAAATATCTCTAGAACGTACAAAGGAGTACACGAGGTATCTCTACAGCGTACAAAAGAGTACAGAAGGTATCTCTACAGCGCACAAAGGAGTACAGAAGGTATCTCTACAGCGCACAAAGGAGTACAGAAGGTATCTCTACAGCGCACAAAGGAGTACAGAAGGTATCTCTACAGCGCACAAAGGAGTACAGGAAATATCTCTAGAACGTACAAAGGAGTACACGAGGTATCTCTACAGCGTACAAAAGAGTACAGAAGGTATCTCTACAGCGCACAAAGGAGTACAGAAGGTATCTCTACAGCGTACAAAGGAGTACAGGAAATATCTCTAGAACGTACAAAGGAGTACAGAAGGTATCTCTACAGCGCACAAAGGAGTACAGAAGGTATCTCTACAGCGCACAAAGGAGTACAGGAAATATCTCTAGAACGTACAAAGGAGTACACGAGGTATCTCTACAGCGTACAAAGGAGTACAGAAGGTATCTCCACAGCGCACAAAGGAGTACAGAAGGTATCTCTACAGCGTACAAAGGAGTACAGAAGGTATCTCTACAGCGCACAAAGGAGTACAGAAGGTATCTCTACAGCGCACAAAGGAGTACAGAACGTATCTCTACAGCGCACAAAGGAGTACAGGAAATATCTCCAGAACGTACAAAGGAGTACACGAGGTATCTCTACAGCGTACAAAGGAGTACAGAAGGTATCTCTACAGCGCACAAAGGAGTACAGAAGGTATCTCTACAGCGTACAAAGGAGTACAGAAGGTATCTCTACAGCGCACAAAGGAGTACAGAAGGTATCTCTACAGCGCACAAAGGAGTACCGAAGGTATCTCTACAGCGCACAAAGGAGTACAGGAAATATCTCTAGAACGTACAAAGAAGTACACGAGGTATCTCTACAGCGTACAAAGGAGTACAGAAGGTATCTCTACAGCGCACAAAGAAGTACAGAAGGTATCTCTACAGCGCACAAAGGAGTACAGGAAATATCTCTAGAACGTACAAAGGAGTACACGAGGTATCTCTACAGCGTACAAAGGAGTACAGAAGGTATCTCTACAGCGCACAAAGGAGTACAGAAGGTATCTCTACAGCGCACAAAGGAGTACAGAAGGTATCTCTACAGCGCACAAAGGAGTACAGAAGGTGTTCTCTACAGCGCACAAAGTGTACAGGAAATATATCTAGAACGTACAAAGGAGTACACGAGGTATCTCTACAGCGTACAAAGGAGTACAGAAGGTATCTCTACAGCGCACAAAGGAGTACAGAAGGTATCTCTACAGCGCACAAAGGAGTACAGGAAATATCTCTAGAACGTACAAAGGAGTACACGAGGTATCTCTACAGCGTACAAAGGAGTACAGAAGGTATCTCTACAGCGCGCAAAGGAGTACAGAAGGTATCTCTACAGCGCACAAAGGAGTACAGAAGGTATCTCTACAGCGTACAAAGGAGTACAGAAGGTATCTCTACAGCGCACAAAGGAGTACAGAAGGTATCTCTACAGCGTACAAAGGAGTACAGAAGGTATCTCTAGAGCGCACAAAGGAGTACAGAAGGTATCTCTACAGCGCACAAAGGAGTACAGAAGGTATCTCTACAGCGCACAAAGGAGTACAGAAGGTATCTCTACAGCGCACAAAGGAGTACAGGAGGTATCTCTACAGCGCACAAAGGAGTACAGGAAATATCTCTAGAACGTACAAAGGAGTACACGAGGTATCTCTACAGCGTACAAAGGATTACAGAAGGTATCTCTACAGCGCACAAAGGAGTACATAAGGTATCTCTACAGCGCACAAAGGAGTACAGAAGGTATCTCTACAGCGCACAAAGGAGTACAGAAGGTATCTCTACAGCGCACAAAGGAGTACAGGAAATATCTCCAGAACGTACAAAGGAGTACACGAGGTATCTCTACAGCATACAAAGGAGTACAGAAGGTATCTCTACAGCGCACAAAGGAGTACAGAAGGTATCTCTACAGCGCACAAAGGAGTACAGAAGGTATCTCTACAGCGCACAAAGGAGTACAGAAGGTATCTCTACAGCGCACAAAGGAGTACAGGAAATATCTCTAGAACGTACAAAGAAGTACAGAAGGTATCTCTACAGCGCACAAAGGAGTACAGAAGGTATCTCTACAGCGCACAAAGGAGTACAGAAGGTATCTCTACAGCGCACAAAGGAGTACAGAAGGTATCTCTACAGCGCACAAAGGAGTACAGAAGGTATCTCTACAGCGCACAAAGGAGTACAGGAAATATCTCTAGAACGTACAAAGGAGTACACGAGGTATCTCTACTGCGTACAAAGGAGTACAGAAGGTATCTCTACAGCGCACAAAGGAGTACAGGAAATATCTCTAGAACGTACAAAGGAGTACACGAGGTATCTCTACAGCGTACACAGGAGTACAGAAGGTATCTCTACAGCGCACAAAGGAGTACAGAAGGTATCTCTACAGCGCACAAAGGAGTACAGAAGGTATCTCTACAGCGCACAAAGGAGTACAGAAGGTATCTCTACAGCGCACAAAGGAGTACAGGAAATATCTCTAGAACGTACAAAGGAGTACACGAGGTATCTATACAGCGTACAAAGGAGTACAGAAGGTATCTCTACAGCGCACAAAGGAGTACAGAAGGTATCTCTACAGCGCACAAAGGAGTACAGAAGGTATCTCTACAGCGCACAAAGGAGTACAGAAGGTATCTCTACAGCGCACAAAGGAGTACAGAAAATATCTCTAGAACGTACAAAGGAGTACAGAAGGTATCTCTACAGCGCACAAAGGAGTACAGAAGGTATCTCTACAGCGCACAAAGGAGTACAGAAGGTATCTCTACAGCGCACAAAGGAGTACACGAGGTATCTCTACAGCGTACAAAGGAGTACAGAAGGTATCTCTACAGCGCACAAAGGAGTACAGAAGGTATCTCTACAGCGCACAAAGGAGTACAGAAGGTATCTCTACAGCGCACAAAGGAGTACAGGAAATATCTCTAGAACGTACAAAGAAGTACAGAAGGTATCTCTACAGCGCACAAAGGAGTATAGAAGGTATCTCTACAGCGCACAAAGGAGTACAGAAGGTATCTCTACAGCGCACAAAGGAGTACAGAAGGTATCTCTACAGCGCACAAAGGAGTACAGGAAATATCTCTACAGCGTACAAAGGAGTACAGATGGTATCTCTACAGCGCACAAAAGAGTACAGAAAGTATCTCTACAGCGCACAAAGGAGTACAGAAGGTATCTCTACAGCGCACGAAGGAGTACAGGAAATATCTCTAGAACGTACTAAGGAGTACACGAGGTACCTCTACAGCGTACAAAGGAGTACAGAAGGTATCTCTACAGCGCACAAAGGAGTACAGAAGGTATCTTTTCAGCGTACAAAGGAGTACAGAAGGTATCTCTACAGCGCACAAAGGAGTACAGAAGGTATCTCTACAGCGCACAAAGAAGTACAGAAGGTATCTCTACAGCGCACAAAGGAGTACAGGAAATATCTCTATAACGTACAAAGGAGTACACGAGGTATCTCTACAGCGTACAAAGGAGTACAGAAGGTATCTCTACAGCGCACAAAGGAGTACAGAAGGTATCTCTACAGCGTACAAAGGAGTACAGAAGGTATCTCTACAGCGCACAAAGGAGTTCAGAAGGTATCTCTACAACGCACAAAGGAGTACAGAATGTATCTCTACAGCACACAAAGGAGTACAGGAAATATCTCTAGAACGTACAAAGGAGTACAGAAGGTATCGCTACAGCGCACAGAGGAGTACAGAAGGTATCTCTACAGCGCACAAAGGAGTACAGGAAATATCTCTAGAACGTACAAAGGAGTACACGAGGTATCTCTACAGCGCACAAAGGAGTACAGAAGGTACCTCTACAGCGCACAAAGGAGTACAGAAGGTATCTCTACAGCGCACAAAGGAGTACAGAAGGTATCTCTACAGCGCACAAAGGAGTACAGAAGGTATCTCTACAGCGCAAAAAGGAGTACAGAAGGTATCTCTACAGCGCACAAAGTAGTACAGAAGGTATCTCTACAGCGCACAAAGGAGTACATAAGGTATCTCTACAGCGCACAAAGGAGTACAGGAAATATCTCTAGAACGTACGAAGGAGTACACGAGGTATCTCTACAGCGTACAAAGGAGTACAGAAGGTATCTCTACAGCGCACAAAGGAGTACAGAAGGTATCTCTACAGCGCACAAAGGAGTACAGAAGGTATCTCTACAGCGCACAAAGGAGTACAGAAGGTATCTCTACAGCGCATAAAGAAGTACAGGAAATATCTCTAGAACGTAAAAAGGAGTACACGAGGTATCTCTACAGCGTACAAAGGAGTACAGAAGGTATCTCTACAGCGCACAAAGGAGTACAGAAGGTATCTCTACAGCGCACAAAGGAGTACAGAAGGTATCTCTACAGCGCACAAAGGAGTACAGAAGGTATCTCTACAGCGCACAAAGGAGTACAGGAAATATTTCTAGAACGTACAAAGGAGTACACGAGGTATCTCTACAGCGTACAAAGGAGTACAGAAGGTATCTCTACAGCGCACAAAGGAGTACAGAAGGTATCTCTACAGCGCACAAAGGAGTACAGAAGGTATCTCTACAGCGCACAAAGGAGTACAGAAGGTATCTCTACAGCGCACAAAGGAGTACAGAAGGTATCTCTAAAGCGTACAAAGGAGTACAGAAGCTATCGCTACAGCGCACAAAGGAGTACAGAAGGTATCTCTACAGCGTACAAAGGATTACAGAAGGTATCTCTACAGCGCACAAAGGAGTACAGGAAATATCTCTAGAACGTACAAAGGAGTACAGAAGGTATCTATACAGCGCACAAAGGAGTACAGAAGGTATCTCTACAGCGCACATAGGAGTACAGGAAATATCTCTAGAACGTACAAAGGAGTAAACGAGGTATCTCTACACTGCACGAAGGAGTACACGAGGTATCTCTACAGCGTACAAAGGAGTACAGAAGGTATCTCTACAGCGCACAAAGGAGTACAGAAGGTATCTCTACAGCGCACAAAGGAGCACAGAAGGTATCTCTACAGCGCACAAAGGAGTACAGAAGGTATCTCTACAGCGCACAAAGGAGTACAGAAGGTATCTCTACAGCGTACAAAGGAGTACAGAAGGTATCTCTACAGCGCACAAAGGAGTACAGAAGGTATCTCTACAGCGCACAAAGGAGTACAGGAAATATCTCTAGAACGTACAAAGGAGTACACGAGGTATCTCTACAGCGTACAAAGGAGTACAGAAGGTATATCTACAGCGCACAAAGGAGTACAGAAGGTATCTCTACAGCGCACAAAGGAGTACAGAAGGTATCTCTACAGCGTACAAAGGAGTACAGAAGGTATCTCTACAGCGCACAAAGGAGTACAGAAGGTATCTCTACAGCGCACAAAAGAGTACAGGAAATTTCTCTAGAACGTACAAAGGAGTACACGAGGTATCTCTACAGCGTACAAAGGAGTACAGAAGGTATCTCTACAGCGCACAAAGGAGTACAGAAGGTATCTCTACAGCGCACAAAGGAGTACAGAAGGTATCTCTACAGCGCACAAAAGAGTACAGAAGGTATCTCTACTGCGCACAAAGGAGTACAGAAGGTATCTCTACAGCGCACAAAGGAGTACAGGAAATATCTCTAGAACGTACAAAGGAGTACACGAGGTATCTCTACAGCGTACAAAGGAGTTCAGAAGGTATCTCTACAGCGCACAAAGGAGTACAGAAGGTATCTCTACAGCGCACAAAGGAGTACAGAAGGTATCTCTACAGCGCACAAAGGAGTACAGAAGGTATCTCTACAGCGCACAAAGAAGTACAGAAGGTATCTCTACAGCGCACAAAGGAGTACAGAAGGTATCTCTACAGCGCACAAAGGAGTACAGAAGGTATCTCTACAGCGCACAAAGGAGAACAGGAAATATCTCTAGAACGTACAAAGGAGTACTCGAGGTATCTCTACAGCGCACAAAGGAGTACAGAAGGTATCTCTACAGCGCACAAAGGAGTACAGAAGGTATCTCTACAGCGCAAGAAGGAGTACACGAGGTATCTCTACAGCGCACAAAGGAGTACAGAAGGTATCTCTACATTGCACAAAGGAGTACAGGAAATATCTCTAGAACGTACAAAGGAGTACACGAGGTATCTCTACAGCGTACAAAGGAGTACAGAAGGTATCTCTACAGCGCACAAAGGAGTACAGAAGGTATCTCTACAGCGCACAAAGGAGTACAGAAGGTATCTCTACAGCGCACAAAGGAGCACAGAAGGTATCTCTACAGCGCACAAAGGAGTACAGGAAATATCTCTAGAACGTACAAAGGAGTACACGAGGTATCTCTACAGCGTACAAAGGAGTACAGAAGGTATCTCTACAGCGCACAAAGGAGTACAGAAGGTATCTCTACAGCGCACAAAGGAGTACACGAGGTATCTCTACAGCGCACAAAGGAGTACAGAAGGTATCTCTACAGCGCACAAAGGAGTACAGAAGGTATCTCTACAGCGCACAAAGGAGTACAGGCAATATCTCTAGAACGTACAAAGGAGTACACGAGGTATCTCTACAGCGTACAAAGGAGTACAGAAGGTATCTCTACAGCGCACAAAGGAGTACAGAAGGTATCTCTACAGCGCACAAAGGAGTACAGAAGGTATCTCTACATCGCACAACGGAGTACAGAAGGTATCTCTACAGCGCACAAAGGAGTACAGAAGGTATCTCTACAGCGCACAAAGGAGTACAGGAAATATCTCTAGAACGTACAAAGGAGTACACGAGGTATCTCTACAGCGTACAAAGGAGAACAGAAGGTATCCCTACAGCGCACAAAGGAGTACAGAAGGTATCTCTACAGCGCACAAAGGAGTACAGGAAATATCTCTAGAACGTACAAAGGAGTACACGAGGTATCTCTACAGCGTACAAAGGAGTACAGAAGGTATCTCTACAGCGCACAAAGGAGTACAGAAGGTATCTCTACAGCGCACAAAGGAGTACAGAAGTTATCTCTACAGCGCACAAAGGAGTACAGAAGGTATCTCTACAGCGCACAAAGGAGTACAGAAGGTTTCTCTACAGCGCACAAAGGAGTACAGGAAATATCTCTAGAACGTACAAAGGAGTACACGAGGTATCTCTACAGCGTACAAAGGAGTACAGAAGGTATCTCTACAGCGCACAAAGGAGTACAGAAGGTATCTCTACATCGCACAAAGAAGTACAGAAGGTATCTCTACAGCGCACAAAGGAGTACAGAAGGTATCTCTACAGCGCACAAAGGAGTACAGGAAATATCTCTAGAACGTACAAAGGAGTACACGAGGTATCTCTACAGCGCACAAAGGAGTACAGAAGGTATCTCTACAGCGCACAAAGGAGTACAGGAAATATCTCTAGAACGTACAAAGAAGTACACGAGGTATCTCTACAGCGTACAAAGGAGTACAGAAGGTATCTCTACAGCGCACAAAGGAGTACAGAAGGTATCTCTACAGCGCACAAAGGAGTACACGAGGTATCTCTACAGCGCACAAAGGAGTACAGAAGGTATCTCTACAGCGCACAAAGGAGTACAGAAGGTATCTCTACAGCGCACAAAGGAGTACAGGAAATATCTCTAGAACGTACAAAGGAGTACACGAGGTATCTCTACAGTGTACAAAGGAGTACAGAAGGTATCTCTACAGCGCACAAAGGAGTACAGGAAATATCTCTAGAACGTACAAAGGAGTACACGAGGTATCTCTACAGCGTACAAAGGAGTACAGAAGGTATCTCTACAGCGCACAAAGGAGTACAGAAGGTATCTCTACAGCGCACAAAGGAGTACAGAAGGTATCTCTACAGCGCACAAAGGAGTACAGAAGGTATCTCTACAGCGCACAAAGGAGTACAGAAGGTATCTCTACAGCGCACAAAGGAGTACAGAAGGTATCTCTACAGCGCACAAAGGAGTACAGAAGGTATCTCTACAGCGCACAAAGAAGTACATGAAATATCTCTAGAACGTACAAAGGAGTACACGAGGTATCTCTAAAGCGTACAAAGGAGTACAGAAGGTATCTCTACAGCGCACAAAGGAGTACAGAAGGTATCTCTACAGCGCACAAAGGAGTACAGAAGGTATCTCTACAGCGCACAAAGGAGTACAGAAGGTATCTCTACAGCGCACAAAGGAGTACAGGAAATATCTCTAGAACGTACAAAGGAGTACACGAGGTATCTCTACAGCGTACAAAGGAGTACAGAAGGTATCTCTACAGCGCACAAAGGAGTACAGAAGGTATCTCTACAGCGCACAAAGGAGTACAGAAGGTATCTGTACAGCGCACAAAGGAGTACAGAAGGTATCTCTACAGCGCACAAAGAAGTACAGAAGGTATCTCTACAGCGCACAAAGGAGTACAGAAGGTATCTCTACAGCGCACAAAGGAGTACAGAAGGTATCTCTACAGCGCACAATGGAGTACAGAAGGTATCTCTACAGCGCACAAAGGAGTACAGAACGTATCTCTATAGCGCACAAAGGAGTACAGAAGGTATCTCTACAGCGCACAAAGGAGTACAGAAGGTATCTCTACAGCGCACAAAGGAGTACAGAAGGTATCTCTACAGCGCACAAAGGAGTACAGAAGGTATCTCTACAGCGCACAAAGGAGTACAGAAGGTATCTCTACAGCGCACAAAGGAGTACAGGAAATATCTCTAGAACGTACAAAGGAGTACACGAGGTATCTCTACAGCGTACAAAGGAGAACAGAAGGTATCCCCACAGCGCACAAAGGAGTACAGAAGGTATCTCTACAGCGCACAAAGGAGTACAGGAAATATCTCTAGAACGTACAAAGGAGTACACGAGGTATCTCTACAGCGTACAAAGGAGTACAGAAGGTATCTCTACAGCGCACAAAGGAGTACAGAAGGTATCTCTACAGCGCACAAAGGAGTACAGAAGTTATCTCTACAGCGCACAAAGGAGTACAGAAGGTATCTCTACAGCGCACAAAGGAGTACAGAAGGTTTCTCTACAGCGCACAAAGGAGTACAGGAAATATCTCTAGAACGTACAAAGGAGTACACGAGGTATCTCTACAGCGTACAAAGGAGTACAGAAGGTATCTCTACAGCGCACAAAGGAGTACAGAAGGTATCTCTACAGCGCACAAAGAAGTACAGAAGGTATCTCTACAGCGCACAAAGGAGTACAGAAGGTATCTCTACAGCGCACAAAGGAGTACAGGAAATATCTCTAGAACGTACAAAGGAGTACACGAGGTATCTCTACAGCGTACAAAGGAGTACAGAAGGTATCTCTACAGCGCACAAAGGAGTACAGGAAATATCTCTAGAACGTACAAAGGAGTACACGAGGTATCTCTACAGCGTACAAAGGAGTACAGAAGGTATCTCTACAGCGCACAAAGGAGTACAGAAGGTATCTCTACAGCGCACAAAGGAGTACACGAGGTATCTCTACAGCGCACAAAGGAGTACAGAAGGTATCTCTACAGCGCACAAAGGAGTACAGAAGGTATCTCTACAGCGCACAAAGGAGTACAGGAAATATCTCTAGAACGTACAAAGGAGTACACGAGGTATCTCTACAGCGTACAAAGGAGTACAGAAGGTATCTCTACAGCGCACAAAGGAGTACAGGAAATATCTCTAGAACGTACAAAGGAGTACACGAGGTATCTCTACAGCGTACAAAGGAGTACAGAAGGTATCTCTACAGCGCACAAAGGAGTACAGAAGGTATCTCTACAGCGCACAAAGGAGTACAGAAGGTATCTCTACAGCGCACAAAGGAGTACAGAAGGTATCTCTACAGCGCACAAAGGAGTACAGAAGGTATCTCTACAGCGCACAAAGGAGTACAGAAGGTATCTCTACAGCGCACAAAGGAGTACAGAAGGTATCTCTACAGCGCACAAAGAAGTACATGAAATATCTCTAGAACGTACAAAGGAGTACACGAGGTATCTCTACAGCGTACAAAGGAGTACAGAAGGTATCTCTACAGCGCACAAAGGAGTACAGAAGGTATCTCTACAGCGCACAAAGGAGTACAGAAGGTATCTCTACAGCGCACAAAGGAGTACAGAAGGTATCTCTACAGCGCACAAAGGAGTACAGGAAATATCTCTAGAACGTACAAAGGAGTACACGAGGTATCTCTACAGCGTACAAAGGAGTACAGAAGGTATCTCTACAGCGCACAAAGGAGTACAGAAGGTATCTCTACAGCGCACAAAGGAGTACAGAAGGTATCTGTACAGCGCACAAAGGAGTACAGAAGGTATCTCTACAGCGCACAAAGGAGTACAGAAGGTATCTCTACAGCGCACAAAGGAGTACAGAAGGTATCTCTACAGCGCACAAAGGAGTACAGAAGGTATCTCTACAGCGCACAAAGGAGTACAGAAGGTATCTCTACAGCGCACAAAGGAGTACAGAAGGTATCTCTATAGCGCACAAAGGAGTACAGAAGGTATCTCTACAGCGCACAAAGGAGTACAGAAGGTATCTCTACAGCGCACAAAGGAGTACAGAAGGTATCTCTACAGCGCACAAAGGATTACAGAAGGTATCTCTACAGCGCACAAAGGAGTACAGAAGGTATCTCTACAGCGCACAAAGGAGTACAAGAAATATCTCTAGAACGTACAAAGGAGTACACGAGGTATCTCTACAGCGTACAAAGGAGTACAGAAGGTATCTCTACAGCGCACAAAGGAGTACAGAAGGTATCTCTACAGCGCACAAAGGAGTACAGGAAATATCTCTAGAACGTACGAAGGAGTACACGAGGTATCTCTACAGCGTACAAAGGAGTACAGAAGGTATCTCTACAGCGCACAAAGGAGTACAGAAGGTATCTCTACAGCGCACAAAGGAGTACAGAAGGTATCTCTACAGCGCACAAAGGGGTACACGAGGTATCTCTACAGCGCACAAAGGAGTACAGAAGGTATCTCTACAGCGCACAAAGGAGTACAGGAAATATCTCTAAAACGTACAAAGGAGTACACGAGGTATCTCTACAGCGTACAAAGGAGTACAGAAGGTATCTCTACAGCGCACAAAGGAGTACAGAAGGTATCTCTACAGCGCACAAAGGAGTACAGAAGGTATTTCTACAGCGCACAAAGGAGTACAGAAGGTATCTCTACAGCGCACAAAGGAGTACAGGAAATATCTCTAGAACGTACAAAGGAGTACACGAGGTATCTCTACAGCGTACAAAGGAGTACAGAAGGTATCTCTAAAGCGCACAAAGGAGTACAGAAGGTATCTCTACAGCGCACAAAGGAGTACAGAAGGTATCTCTACAGCGCACAAAGGAGTACAGGAAATATCTCTGGAACGTACAAAGGAGTACACGAGGTATCTCTACAGCGTACAAAGGAGTACAGAAGGTATCTCTACAGCGCAAAAAGGAGTACAGAAGGTATCTCTACAGCGCACAAAGGAGTACACGAGGTATCTCTACAGCGCACAAAGGAGTACAGAAGGTATCTCTACAGCGCACAAAGGAGTACAGAAGGTATCTCTACAGCGCACAAAGGAGTACAGGAAATATCTCTAGAACGTACAAAGGAGTACAGAAGGTATCTCTACAGCGCACAAAGGAGTACAGAAGGTATCTCTACAGCGCACAAAGGAGTACAGAAGGTATCTCTACAGCGCACAAAGGAGTACAGAAGGTATCTCTACAGCGCACAAAGGAGTACAGGAAATATCTCTAGAACGCACAAAGGAGTACACGAGGTATCTCTACAGCGTACAAAGGAGTACAGAAGGTATCTCTACAGCGCACAAAGGAGTACAGGAAATATCTCTAGAACGTACAGAGGAGTACACGAGGTATCTCTACAGCGTACAAAGGAGTACAGAAGGTATCTCTACAGCGCACAAAGGAGTACAGAAGGTATCTCTACAGCGCATAAAAAAGTACAGAAGGTATCTCTACAGCGCACAAAGGAGTACAGAAGGTATCTCTACAGCGCACAAAGGAGTACAGAAGGTATCTCTACAGCGCACAAAGGAGTACAGGAAATATCTCTAGAACGTACAGAGGAGTACACGAGGTATCTCTACAGCGTACAAAGGAGTACAGAAGGTATCTCTACCGCGCACAAAGGTGTACAGAAGGTATCTCTACAGCGCACAAAAGAGTACAGGAAATTTCTCTAGAACGTACAAAGGAGTACACGAGGTATCTCTACAGCGTACAAAGGAGTACAGAAGGTATCTCTACAGCGCACAAAGGAGTACAGAAGGTATCTCTACAGCGCACAAAGGAGTACAGAAGGTATCTCTACAGCGCACAAAAGAGTACAGAAGGTATCTCTACTGCGCACAAAGGAGTACAGAAGGTATCTCTACAGCGCACAAAGGAGTACAGGAAATATCTCAAGAACGTACAAAGGAGTACACGAGGTATCTCTACAGCGTACAAAGGAGTTCAGAAGGTATCTCTACCGCGCACAAAGGAGTACAGAAGGTATCTCTACAGCGCACAAAGGAGTACAGAAGGTATCTCTACAGCGCACAAAGGAGTACAGAAGGTATCTCTACAGCGCACAAAGAAGTACAGAAGGTATCTCTACAGCGCACAAAGGAGTACAGAAGGTATCTCTACAGCGCACAAAGGAGTACAGAAGGTATCTCTACAGCGCACAAAGGAGAACAGGAAATATCTCTAGAACGTACAAAGGAGTACTCGAGGTATCTCTACAGCGTACAAAGGAGTACAGAAGGTATCTCTACAGCGCACAAAGGAGTACAGAAGGTATCTCTACAGCGCATAAAGGAGTACAGAAGGTATCTCTACAGCGCACAAAGGAGTACAGAAGGTATCTCTACAGCGCACAAAGGAGTACAGGAAATATCTCTAGAACGTACAAAGGAGTACACGAGGTATCTCTTCAGCGTACAAAGGAGTACAGAAGGTATCTCTACAGCGCACAAAGGAGTACAGAAGGTATTTTTACAGCGCACAAAGGAGTACAGAAGGTATCTCTACAGCGCACAAAGGAGTACAGAAGGTATCTCTATAGCGCACAAAGGAGTACACGAGGTATCTCTACAGCGCACAAAGGAGTACAGAAGGTATCTCTACAGCGCACAAAGGAGTACAGAAGGTATCTCTACAGCGCACAAAGGAGTACAGAAGGTATCTCTACAGCGCAAGAAGGAGTACACGAGGTATCTCTACAGCGCACAAAGGAGTACAGAAGGTATCTCTACATTGCACAAAGGAGTACAGGAAATATCTCTAGAACGTACAAAGGAGTACACGAGGTATCTCTACAGCGTACAAAGGAGTACAGAAGGTATCTCTACAGCGCACAAAGGAGTACAGAAGGTATCTCTACAGCGCACAAAGGAGTACAGAAGGTATCTCTACAGCGCACAAAGGAGTACAGAAGGTATCTCTACAGCGCACAAAGGAGTACAGGAAATATCTCTAGAACGTACAAAGGAGTACACGAGGTATCTCTACAGCGTACAAAGGAGTACAGAAGGTATCTCTACAGCGCACAAAGGAGTACAGAAGGTATCTCTACAGCGCACAAAGGAGTACACGAGGTATCTCTACAGCGCACAAAGGAGTACAGAAGGTATCTCTACAGCGCACAAAGGAGTACAGAAGGTATCTCTACAGCGCACAAAGGAGTACAGGCAATATCTCTAGAACGTACAAAGGAGTACACGAGGTATCTCTACAGCGTACAAAGGAGTACAGAAGGTATCTCTACAGCGCACAAAGGAGTACAGAAGGTATCTCTACAGCGCACAAAGGAGTACAGAAGGTATCTCTACAGCGCACAAAGGAGTACAGAAGGTATCTCTACAGCGCACAAAGGAGTACAGAAGGTATCTCTACAGCGCACAAAGGAGTACAGGAAATATCTCTAGAACGTACAAAGGAGTACACGAGGTATCTCTACAGCGTACAAAGGAGAACAGAAGGTATCCCTACAGCGCACAAAGGAGTACAGAAGGTATCTCTACAGCGCACAAAGGAGTACAGGAAATATCTCTAGAACGTACAAAGGAGTACACGAGGTATCTCTACAGCGTACAAAGGAGTACAGAAGGTATCTCTACAGCGCACAAAGGAGTACAGAAGGTATCTCTACAGCGCACAAAGGAGTACAGAAGTTATCTCTACAGCGCACAAAGGAGTACAGAAGGTATCTCTACAGCGCACAAAGGAGTACAGAAGGTTTCTCTACAGCGCACAAAGGAGTACAGGAAATATCTCTAGAAGGTACAAAGGAGTACACGAGGTATCTCTACAGCGTACAAAGGAGTACAGAAGGTATCTCTACAGCGCACAAAGGAGTACAGAAGGTATCTCTACATCGCACAAAGAAGTACAGAAGGTATCTCTACAGCGCACAAAGGAGTACAGAAGGTATCTCTACAGCGCACAAAGGAGTACAGGAAATATCTCTAGAACGTACAAAGGAGTACACGAGGTATCTCTACAGCGTACAAAGGAGTACAGAAGGTATCTCTACAGCGCACAAAGGAGTACAGGAAATATCTCTAGAACGTACAAAGAAGTACACGAGGTATCTCTACAGCGTACAAAGGAGTACAGAAGGTATCTCTACAGCGCACAAAGGAGTACAGAAGGTATCTCTACAGCGCACAAAGGAGTACACGAGGTATCTCTACAGCGCACAAAGGAGTACAGAAGGTATCTCTACAGCGCACAAAGGAGTACAGAAGGTATCTCTACAGCGCACAAAGGAGTACAGGAAATATCTCTAGAACGTACAAAGGAGTACACGAGGTATCTCTACAGCGTACAAAGGAGTACAGAAGGTATCTCTACAGCGCACAAAGGAGTACAGGAAATATCTCTAGAACGTACAAAGGAGTACACGAGGTATCTCTACAGCGTACAAAGGAGTACAGAAGGTATCTCTACAGCGCACAAAGGAGTACAGAAGGTATCTCTACAGCGCACAAAGGAGTACAGAAGGTATCTCTACAGCGCACAAAGGAGTACAGAAGGTATCTCTACAGCGCACAAAGGAGTACAGAAGGTATCTCTACAGCGCACAAAGGAGTACAGAAGGTATCTCTACAGCGCACAAAGGAGTACAGAAGGTATCTCTACAGCGCACAAAGAAGTACATGAAATATCTCTAGAACGTACAAAGGAGTACACGAGGTATCTCTAAAGCGTACAAAGGAGTACAGAAGGTATCTCTACAGCGCACAAAGGAGTACAGAAGGTATCTCTACAGCGCACAAAGGAGTACAGAAGGTATCTCTACAGCGCACAAAGGAGTACAGAAGGTATCTCTACAGCGCACAAAGGAGTACAGGAAATATCTCTAGAACGTACAAAGGAGTACACGAGGTATCTCTACAGCGTACAAAGGAGTACAGAAGGTATCTCTACAGCGCACAAAGGAGTACAGAAGGTATCTCTACAGCGCACAAAGGAGTACAGAAGGTATCTGTACAGCGCACAAAGGAGTACAGAAGGTATCTCTACAGCGCACAAAGGAGTACAGAAGGTATCTCTACAGCGCACAAAGGAGTACAGAAGGTATCTCTACAGCGCACAAAGGAGTACAGAAGGTATCTCTACAGCGCACAATGGAGTACAGAAGGTATCTCTACAGCGCACAAAGGAGTACAGAAGGTATCTCTATAGCGCACAAAGGAGTACAGAAGGTATCTCTACAGCGCACAAAGGAGTACAGAAGGTATCTCTACAGCGCACAAAGGAGTACAGAAGGTATCTCTACAGCGCACATAGGAGTACAGAAGGTATCTCTACAGCGCACAAAGGAGTACAGAAGGTATCTCTACAGCGCACAAAGGAGTACAGGAAATATCTCTAGAACGTACAAAGGAGTACACGAGGTATCTCTACAGCGTACAAAGGAGAACAGAAGGTATCCCTACAGCGCACAAAGGAGTACAGAAGGTATCTCTACAGCGCACAAAGGAGTACAGGAAATATCTCTAGAACGTACAAAGGAGTACACGAGGTATCTCTACAGCGTACAAAGGAGTACAGAAGGTATCTCTACAGCGCACAAAGGAGTACAGAAGGTATCTCTACAGCGCACAAAGGAGTACAGAAGTTATCTCTACAGCGCACAAAGGAGTACAGAAGGTATCTCTACAGCGCACAAAGGAGTACAGAAGGTTTCTCTACAGCGCACAAAGGAGTACAGGAAATATCTCTAGAACGTACAAAGGAGTACACGAGGTATCTCTACAGCGTACAAAGGAGTACAGAAGGTATCTCTACAGCGCACAAAGGAGTACAGAAGGTATCTCTACAGCGCACAAAGAAGTACAGAAGGTATCTCTACAGCGCACAAAGGAGTACAGAAGGTATCTCTACAGCGCACAAAGGAGTACAGGAAATATCTCTAGAACGTACAAAGGAGTACACGAGGTATCTCTACAGCGTACAAAGGAGTACAGAAGGTATCTCTACAGCGCACAAAGGAGAACAGGAAATTTCTCTAGAACGTACAAAGGAGTACACGAGGTATCTCTACAGCGTACAAAGGAGTACAGAAGGTATCTCTACAGCGCACAAAGGAGTACAGAAGGTATCTCTACAGCGCACAAAGGAGTACACGAGGTATCTCTACAGCGCACAAAGGAGTACAGAAGGTATCTCTACAGCGCACAAAGGAGTACAGAAGGTATCTCTACAGCGCACAAAGGAGTACAGGAAATATCTCTAGAACGTACAAAGGAGTACACGAGGTATCTCTACAGCGTACAAAGGAGTACAGAAGGTATCTCTACAGCGCACAAAGGAGTACAGGAAATATCTCTAGAACGTACAAAGGAGTACACGAGGTATCTCTACAGCGTACAAAGGAGTACAGAAGGTATCTCTACAGCGAACAAAGGAGTACAGAAGGTATCTCTACAGCGCACAAAGGAGTACAGAAGGTATCTCTACAGCGCACAAAGGAGTACAGAAGGTATCTCTACAGCGCACAAAGGAGTACAGAAGGTATCTCTACAGCGCACAAAGGAGTAAAGAAGGTATCTCTACAGCGCACAAAGGAGTACAGAAGGTATCTCTACAGCGCACAAAGAAGTACATGAAATATCTCTAGAACGTACAAAGGAGTACACGAGGTATCTCTACAGCGTACAAAGGAGTACAGAAGGTATCTCTACAGCGCACAAAGGAGTACAGAAGGTATCTCTACAGCGCACAAAGGAGTACAGAAGGTATCTCTACAGCGCACAAAGGAGTACAGAAGGTATCTCTACAGCGCACAAAGGAGTACAGGAAATATCTCTAGAACGTACAAAGGAGTACACGAGGTATCTCTACAGCGTACAAAGGAGTACAGAAGGTATCTCTACAGCGCACAAAGGAGTACAGAAGGTATCTCTACAGCGCACAAAGGAGTACAGAAGGTATCTGTACAGCGCACAAAGGAGTACAGAAGGTATCTCTACAGCGCACAAAGGAGTACAGAAGGTATCTCTACAGCGCACAAAGGAGTACAGAAGGTATCTCTACAGCGCACAAAGGAGTACAGAAGGTATCTCTACAGCGCACAAAGGAGTACAGAAGGTATCTCTACAGCGCACAAAGGAGTACAGAAGGTATCTCTATAGCGCACAAAGGAGTACAGAAGGTATCTCTACAGCGCACAAAGGAGTACAGAAGTTATCTCTACAGCGCACAAAGGAGTACAGAAGGTATCTCTACAGCGCACAAAGGAGTACAGAAGGTATCTCTACAGCGCACAAAGGAGTACAGAAGGTATCTCTACAGCGCACAAAGGAGTACAAGAAATATCTCTAGAACGTACAAAGGAGTACACGAGGTATCTCTACAGCGTACAAAGGAGTACAGAAGGTATCTCTACAGCGCACAAAGGAGTACAGAAGGTATCTCTACAGCGCACAAAGGAGTACAGGAAATATCTCTAGAACGTACGAAGGAGTACACGAGGTATCTCTACAGCGTACAAAGGAGTACAGAAGGTATCTCTACAGCGCACAAAGGAGTACAGAAGGTATCTCTACAGCGCACAAAGGAGTACAGAAGGTATCTCTACAGCGCACAAAGGAGTACACGAGGTATCTCTACAGCGCACAAAGGAGTACAGAAGGTATCTCTACAGCGCACAAAGGAGTACAGGAAATATCTCTAAAACGTACAAAGGAGTACACGAGGTATCTCTACAGCGTACAAAGGAGTACAGAAGGTATCTCTACAGCGCACAAAGGAGTACAGAAGGTATCTCTACAGCGCACAAAGGAGTACAGAAGGTATTTCTACAGCGCACAAAGGAGTACAGAAGGTATCTCTACAGCGCACAAAGGAGTACAGGAAATATCTCTAGAACGTACAAAGGAGTACACGAGGTATCTCTACAGCGTACAAAGGAGTACAGAAGGTATCTCTAAAGCGCACAAAGGAGTACAGAAGGTATCTCTACAGCGCACAAAGGAGTACACGAGGTATCTCTACAGCGCTCAAAGGAGTACAGAAGGTATCTCTACAGCGCACAAAGGAGTACAGAAGGTATCTCTACAGCGCACAAAGGAGTACAGGAAATATCTCTAGAACGTACAAAGGAGTACACGAGGTATCTCTACAGCGTACAAAGGAGTACAGAAGGTATCTCTACAGCGCACAAAGGAGTACAGAAGGTATCTCTACAGCGCACAAAGGAGTACAGAAGGTATCTCTACAGCGCACAAAGGAGTACAGAAGGTATCTCAACAGCGCCTAAAGGAGTACAGAAGGTATCTCTACAGCGCACAAAGGAGTACAGGAAATATCTCTAGAACGTACAAAGGAGTACAAAAGGTATCTCTACAGCGCACAAAGGAGTACAGAAGGTATCTCTACAGCGCACAAAGGAGTACACGAGGTATCTCTACAGCGTACGAAGGAGTACAGAAGGTATCTCTACAGCGCACAAAGGAGTACAGAAGGTATCTCTACAGCGCACAAAGGAGTACACGAGGTATCTCTACAGCGCACAAAGGAGTACAGAAGGTATCTCTACAGCGCACAAAGGAGTACAGAAGGTATCTCTACAGCGCACAAAGGAGTACAGGAAATATCTCTAGAACGTACACAGGAGTACACGAGGTATCTCTACAGCGTACAAAGGAGTACAGAAGGTATCTCTACAGCGCACAAAGGAGTACAGAAGGTATCTCTACAGCGCACAAAGGAGTACAGAAGGTATCTCTACAGCGCACAAAGGAGTAAAGGAAATATCTCTAGAACGTACAAAGGAGTACACGAGGTATCTCTACAGCGCACAAAGGAGTACAGAAGGTATCTCTACAGCATACAAAGGAGTACAGAAGGTATCTCTACAGCGCACAAAGGAGTACAGGCAATATCTCTAGAACGTACAAAGGAGTACATGATGTATCTCTACAGCGTACAAAGGAGTACAGAAGGTATCTCTACAGCGCACAAAGGAGTACAGAAGGTATCTCTACAGCGCACAAAGGAGAACAGAAGGTATCTCTACAGCGCACAAAGGAGTACAGAAGGTATCTCTACAGCGCACAAAGGAGTACAGGAAATATCTCTAGAACGTACAAAGGAGTACACGAGGTATCTCTACAGCGTACAAAGGAGTACAGAAGGTATCTCTACAGCGCACAAAGGAGTACAGAAGGTATCTCTACAGCGCACAAAGGAGTACAGAAGGTATCTCTACAGCGCACAAAGGAGTACAGAAGGTATCTCTACAGCGCACAAAGGAGTACAGAAGGTATCTCTACAGCGCACAAAGGAGTACAGGAAATATCTCTAGAACGTACAAAGGAGTACACGAGGTATCTCTACAGCGTACAAAGGAGAACAGAAGGTATCCCTACAGCGCACAAAGGAGTACAGAAGGTATCTCTACTGCGCACAAAGGAGTACAGGAAATATCTCTAGAACGTACAAAGGAGTACACGAGGTATCTCTACAGCGTACAAAGGAGTACAGAAGGTATCTCTACAGCGCACAAAGGAGTACAGAAGGTATCTCTACAGCGCACAAAGGAGTACAGAAGGTATCTCTACAGCGCACAAAGAAGTACAGAAGGTATCTCTACAGCGCACAAAGGAGTACAGAAGGTATCTCTACAGCGCACAAAGGAGTACAGGAAATATCTCTAGAACGTACAAAGGAGTACACGAGGTATCTCTACAGCGTACAAAGGAGTACAGAAGGTATCTCTACAGCGCACAAAGGAGTACAGGAAATATCTCTAGAACGTACAAAGGAGTACACGAGGTATCTCTACAGCGTACAAAGGAGTACAGAAGGTATCTCTACAGCGCACAAAGGAGTACACAAGGTATCTCTACAGCGCACCAAGGAGTACACGAGGTATCTCTACAGCGCACAAAGGAGTACAGAAGGTATCTCTACAGCGCACAAAGGAGTACAGAAGGTATCTCTAGAGCGCACAAAGGAGTACAGGAAATATCTCTAGAACGTACAAAGGAGTACACGAGGTATCTCTACAGCGTACAAAGGAGTACAGAAGGTATCTCTACAGCGCACAAAGGAGTACAGGAAATATCTCTAGAACGTACAAAGGAGTACACGAGGTATCTCTACAGCGTACAAAGGAGTACAGAAGGTATCTCTACAGCGCACAAAGGAGTACAGAAGGTATCTCTACAGCGCACAAAGGAGAACAGAAGGTATCTCTACAGCGCACAAAGGAGTACAGAAGGTATCTCTACAGCGCACAAAGGAGTACAGAAGGTATCTCTACAGCGCACAAAGGAGTACAGAAGGTATCTCTACAGCGCACAAAGGAGTACAGAAGGTATCTTTACAGCGCACAAAGGAGTACAGGAAATATCTCTAGAACGTACAAAGGAGTACACGAGGTATCTCTACAGCGTACAAAGGAGTACAGAAGGTATCTCTACAGCGCACAAAGGAGTACAGAAGGTATCTCTACAGCGCACAAAGGAGTACAGAAGGTATCTCTACAGCGCACAAAGGAGTACAGAAGGTATCTCTACAGCGCACAAAGGAGTACAGGAAATATCTCTAGAACGTACAAAGGAGTACACGAGGTATCTCTACAGCGTACAAAGGAGTACAGAAGGTATCTCTACAGCGCACAAAGGAGTACAGAAGGTATCTCTACAGCGCACAAAGGAGTACAGAAGGTATCTCTACAGCGCACAAAGGAGTACAGAAGGTATCTCTACAGCGCACAAAGGAGTACAGAAGGTATCTCTACAGCGCACAAAGGAGTACAGAAGGTATCTCTACAGCGCACAAAGGAGTACAGGAAATATCTCTAGATCGTACAAAGGAGTACACGAGGTATCTCTACAGCGTACAAAGGAGTACAGAAGGTATCTCTACAGTGCACAAAAGAGTACAGAAGGTATCTCTACAGCGCACAAAGGAGTACAGAAGGTATCTCTACAGCGCACAAAGGAGTACAGATGGTATCTCTACAGCGCACAAAGGAGTACAGGAAATATCTCTAGAACGTACAAAGGAGTACACGAGGTATCTCTACAGCGTACAAAGGAGTACAGAAGGTATCTCTACAGCGCACAAAGGAGTACAGAAGGTATCTGTACAGCACACAAAGGAGTACAGAAGGTATCTCTACAGCGCACAAAGGAGTACAGAAGGTATCTCTACAGCGCACAAAGGAGTACAGATGGTATCTCTACAGCGCACAAAGGAGTACAGAAGGTATCTCTACAGCGCACAAAGGAGTACAGAAGGTATCTCTACAGCGCACAAAGGAGTACAGAAGGTATCTCTATAGCGCACAAAGGAGTACAGAAGGTATCTCTACAGCGCACAAAGGAGTACAGAAGGTATCTCTACAGCGCACAAAGGAGTACAGAAGGTATCTCTACAGCGCACAAAGGAGTACAGAAGGTATCTCTACAGCGCACAAAGGAGTACAGAAGGTATCTCTACAGCGCACAAAGGAGTACAAGAAATATCTCTAGAACGTACAAAGGAGTACACGAGGTATCTCTACAGCGTACAAAGGAGTACAGAAGGTATCTCTACACCGCACAAAGGAGTACAGAAGGTATCTCTACAGCGCACAAAGGAGTACAGGAAATATCTCTAGAACGTACAAAGGAGTACACGAGGTATCTCTACAGCGTACAAAGGAGTACAGAAGGTATCTCTACAGCGCACAAAGGAGTACAGAAGGTATCTCTACAGCGCACAAAGGAGTACAGAAGGTATCTCTACAGCGCACAAAGGAGTACACGAGGTATCTCTACAGCGCACAAAGGAGTACAGAAGGTATCTCTACAGCGCACAAAGGAGTACAGGAAATATCTCTAGAACGAACAAAGGAGTACACGAGGTATCTCTACAGCGTACAAAGGAGTACAGAAGGTATCTCTACAGCGCACAAAGGAGTACAGAAGGTATCTCTACAGCGCACAAAGGAGTACAGAAGGTATTTCTACAGCGCACAAAGGAGTACAGAAGGTATCTCTACAGCGCACAAAGGAGTACAGGAAATATCTCTAGAACGTACAAAGGAGTACACGAGGTATCTCTACAGCGTACAAAGGAGTACAGAAGGTATCTCTAAAGCGCACGAAGGAGTACAGAAGGTGTCTCTAGAGCGCACAAAGGAGTACACGAGGTATCTCTACAGCACACAAAGGAGTACAGAAGGTATCTCTACAGCTCACAAAGGAGTACAGAAGGTATCTCTACAGCGCACAAAGGAGTACAGGAAATATCTCTAGAACGTAGAAAGGAGTACACGAGGTATCTCTACAGCGTACAAAGGAGTACAGAAGGTATCTCTACAGCGCACAAAGGAGTACAGAAGGTATCTCTACAGCGCACAAAGGAGTACAGAAGGTATCTCTACAGCGCACAAAGGAGTACAGAAGGTATCTCTACAGCGCCTAAAGGAGTACAGAGGGTATCTCTACAGCGCACAAAGGAGTACAGGAAATATCTCCAGAACGTACAAAGGAGTACAGAAGGTATCTCTACAGCGCACAAAGAAGTACAGAAGGTATCTCTACAGCGCACAAAGGAGTACACGAGGTATCTCTACAGCGTACAAAGGAGTACAGAAGGTATCTCTACAGCGCACAAAGGAGTACAGAAGGTATCTCTACAGCGCACAAAGGAGTACACGAGGTATCTCTACAGCGCACAAAGGAGTACAGAAGGTATCTCTACAGCGCACAAAGGAGTACAGAAGGTATCTCTACAGCGCACAAAGGAGTACAGGAAATATCTCTAGAACGTACACAGGAGTACACGAGGTATCTCTACAGCGTACAAAGGAGTACAGAAGGTATCTCTACAGCGCACAAAGGAGTCCAGAAGGTATCTCTACAGCGCTCAAAGGAGTACAGAAGGTATCTCTACAGCGCACAAAGGAGTACAGGAAATATCTCTAGAACGGACAAAGGAGTACACGAGGTATCTCTACAGCGTACAAAGGAGTACAGAAGGTATCTCTACAGCGCACAAAGGAGTACAGAAGGTATCTCTACAGCGCACAAAGGAATACAGAAGGTATCTCTACAGCGCACAAAGGAGTACAGAAGGTATCTCTACAGCGCACAAAGGAGTACAGAAGGTATCTCTACAGCGCACAAAGGAGTACAGGAAATATCTCTAGAACGTACAAAGAAGTACAGAAGGTATCTCTACAGCGCACAAAGGAGTACAGAAGGTATCTCTACAGCGCACAAAGGAGTACAGAAGGTATCTCTACAGCGCACAAAGGAGTACAGAAGGTATCTCTACAGCGCACAAAGGAGTACAGGAAATATCTCTAGAACGTACAAAGGAGTACACGAGGTATCTCTACAGCGTACAAAGGAGTACAGAAGGTATCTCTACAGCGCACAAAGGAGTACAGGAAATATCTCTAGAACGTACAAAGGAGTACACGAGGTATCTCTACAGCGTACAAAGGAGTACAGAAGGTATCTCTAATGCGCACAAAGGAGTACAGAAGGTATCTCTACAGCGCACAAAGGAGTACAGAAGGTATCTCTACAGCACACACAGGAGTACAGAAGGTATCTCTAAAGCGCACAAAGGAGTACAGAAGGTATCTCTACAGCGCACAAAGGAGTACAGGAAATATCTCTAGAACGTACAAAGGAGTACACGAGGTATCTCTACAGCGTACAAAGGAGTACAGAAGGTATCTCTACAGCGCACAAAGGAGTACAGAAGGTATCTCTACAGCGCACAAAGGAGTACAGAAGGTATCTCTACGGCGCACAAAGGAGTACAGAAGGTATCTCTACAGCGCACAAAGGAGTACAGGAAATATCTCTAGAACGTACAAAGGAGTACACGAGGTATCTCTACAGCGTACAAAGGAGTACAGAAGGTATCTCTACAGCACACAAAGGAGTACAGGAAATATCTCTAGAACGTACAAAGGAGTACAAGAGGTATCTCTACAGCGTACAAAGGAGTACAGAAGGTATCTCTACAGCGCACAAAGGACTACAGAAGGTATCTCTACAGCGCACAAAGGAGTACACAAGGTATCTCTACAGCGCACACAGGAGTACAGAAGGTATCTCTACAGCGCACAAAGGAGTACAGAAGGTATCTCTACAGCGCACAAAGGAGTACAGGAAATATCTCTAGAACGTACAAAGGAGTACACGAGGTATCTCTACAGCGTACAAAGGAGTACAGAAGGTATCTCTACAGCGCACAAAGGAGTACAGGAAATATCTCTAGAACGTACAAAGGGGTACACGAGGTATCTCTACAGCGTACAAAGGAGTACAGAAGGTATCTCTACAGCGCACAAAGGAGTACAGAAGGTGTCTCTACAGCGCACAAAGGAGTACAGAAGTTATCTCTACAGCGCACAAAGGAGTACAGAAGGTATCTCTACAGCGCACAAAGGAGTACAGAAGGTATCTCTACAGCGCACAAAGGAGTACAGAAGGTATCTCTACAGCGCACAAAGGAGTACAGAAGGTATCTCTACAGCGCACAAAGGAGTACAGGAAATATCTCTAGAACGTACAAAGGAGTACACGAGGTTTCTCTACAGCGTACAAAGGAGTACAGAAGGTATCTCTACAGCGCACAAATGAGTACAGAAGGTATCTCTACAGCGCACAAAGGAGTACAGAAGGTATCTCTACAGCGCACAAAGGAGTACAAAAGGTATCTCTACAGCGCACAAAGGAGTACAGGAAATATCTCTAGAACGTACAAAGGAGTACACGAGGTATCTCTACAGCGTACAAAGAAGTACAGAATGTATCTCTACAGCGCACAAAGGAGTACAGAAGGTATCTCTACAGCGCACAAAGGAGTACAGAAGGTATCTCTACAGCGCACAAAGGAGTACAGAAGGAATCTCTACAGCGCACAAAGGAGTACAGAAGGTATCTCTACAGCGCACAAAGGAGTACAGAAGGTATCTCTACAGCGCACAAAGGAGTACAGGAAATATCTCTAGAACGTACAAAGGAGTACACGAGGTATCTCTACAGCGTACAAAGGAGAACAGAAGGTATCTCTAGAGCGCACAAAGGAGTACAGAAGGTATCTCTACAGCGCACAAAGGAGTACAGAAGGTATCTCTACAGCGCACAAAGGAGTACAGAAGGTATCTCTACAGCGCACAAAGGAGTACAGGAAATATCTCTAGAACGTACAAAGGAGTACACGAGGTATCTCTACAGCGTACAAAGGAGTACAGAAGGTATCTTTACAGCGCACAAAGGAGTACAGAAGGTATCTCTACAGCGCACAAAGGAGTACAGAAGGTATCTCTACAGCGCACAAAGGAGTACAGAAGGTATCTCTACAGCGCAAAAAGGAGTACAGAAGGTATCCCTACAGCGCACAAAGGAGTACAGAAGGTATCTCTACAGCGCACAAAGGAGTACAGAAGGTATCTCTACGGCGCACAAAGGAGTACAGAAGGTATCTCTACAGCGCACAAACGAGTACAGGAAATATCTCTAGAACGTACAAAGGAGTACACGAGGTATCTCTACAGCGTACAAAGGAGTACAGAAGGTATCTCTACAGCACACAAAGGAGTACAGGAAATATCTCTAGAACGCACAAAGGAGTACACGAGGTATCTCTACAGCGTACAAAGGAGTACAGAAGGTATCTCTACAGCGCACAAAGGACTACAGAAGGTATCTCTACAGCGCACAAAGGAGTACACGAGGTATCTCTACAGCGCACAAAGGAGTACAGAAGGTATCTCTACAGCGCACAAAGGAGTACAGAAGGTATCTCTACAGCGCACAAAGGAGTACAGGCAATATCTCTAGAACGTACAAAGGAGTACACGAGGTATCTCTACAGCGTACAAAGGAGTACAGAAGGTATCTCTACAGCGCACAAAGGAGTACAGAAGGTATCTCTACAGCGCACAAAGGAGTACAGAAGGTATCTCTACAGCGCACAAAGGAGTACAGAAGGTATCTCTACAGCGCACAAAGGAGTACAGAAGGTATCTCTACAGCGCACAAAGGAGTACAGGAAATATCTCTAGAACGTACAAAGGAGTACACGAGGTATCTCTACAGCGTACAAAGGAGAACAGAAGGTATCCCTACAGCGCACAAAGGAGTACAGAAGGTATCTCTACAGCGCACAAAGGAGTACAGGAAATATCTCTAGAACGTACAAAGGAGTACACGAGGTATCTCTACAGCGTACAAAGGAGTACAGAAGGTATCTCTACAGCGCACAAAGGAGTACAGAAGGTATCTCTACAGCGCACAAAGGAGTACAGAAGTTATCTCTACAGCGCACAAAGGAGTACAGAAGGTATCTCTACAGCGCACAAAGGAGTACAGAAGGTTTCTCTACAGCGCACAAAGGAGTACAGGAAATATCTCTAGAAGGTACAAAGGAGTACACGAGGTATCTCTACAGCGTACAAAGGAGTACAGAAGGTATCTCTACAGCGCACAAAGGAGTACAGAAGGTATCTCTACATCGCACAAAGAAGTACAGAAGGTATCTCTACAGCGCACAAAGGAGTACAGAAGGTATCTCTACAGCGCACAAAGGAGTACAGGAAATATCTCTAGAACGTACAAAGGAGTACACGAGGTATCTCTACAGCGTACAAAGGAGTACAGAAGGTATCTCTACAGCGCACAAAGGAGTACAGGAAATATCTCTAGAACGTACAAAGAAGTACACGAGGTATCTCTACAGCGTACAAAGGAGTACAGAAGGTATCTCTACAGCGCACAAAGGAGTACAGAAGGTATCTCTACAGCGCACAAAGGAGTACACGAGGTATCTCTACAGCGCACAAAGGAGTACAGAAGGTATCTCTACAGCGCACAAAGGAGTACAGAAGGTATCTCTACAGCGCACAAAGGAGTACAGGAAATATCTCTAGAACGTACAAAGGAGTACACGAGGTATCTCTACAGCGTACAAAGGAGTACAGAAGGTATCTCTACAGCGCACAAAGGAGTACAGGAAATATCTCTAGAACGTACAAAGGAGTACACGAGGTATCTCTACAGCGTACAAAGGAGTACAGAAGGTATCTCTACAGCGCACAAAGGAGTACAGAAGGTATCTCTACAGCGCACAAAGGAGTACAGAAGGTATCTCTACAGCGCACAAAGGAGTACAGAAGGTATCTCTACAGCGCACAAAGGAGTACAGAAGGTATCTCTACAGCGCACAAAGGAGTACAGAAGGTATCTCTACAGCGCACAAAGGAGTACAGAAGGTATCTCTACAGCGCACAAAGAAGTACATGAAATATCTCTAGAACGTACAAAGGAGTACACGAGGTATCTCTAAAGCGTACAAAGGAGTACAGAAGGTATCTCTACAGCGCACAAAGGAGTACAGAAGGTATCTCTACAGCGCACAAAGGAGTACAGAAGGTATCTCTACAGCGCACAAAGGAGTACAGAAGGTATCTCTACAGCGCACAAAGGAGTACAGGAAATATCTCTAGAACGTACAAAGGAGTACACGAGGTATCTCTACAGCGTACAAAGGAGTACAGAAGGTATCTCTACAGCGCACAAAGGAGTACAGAAGGTATCTCTACAGCGCACAAAGGAGTACAGAAGGTATCTGTACAGCGCACAAAGGAGTACAGAAGGTATCTCTACAGCGCACAAAGGAGTACAGAAGGTATCTCTACAGCGCACAAAGGAGTACAGAAGGTATCTCTACAGCGCACAAAGGAGTACAGAAGGTATCTCTACAGCGCACAATGGAGTACAGAAGGTATCTCTACAGCGCACAAAGGAGTACAGAAGGTATCTCTACAGCGCACAAAGGAGTACAGAAGGTATCTCTACAGCGCACAAAGGAGTACAGAAGGTATCTCTATAGCGCACAAAGGAGTACAGAAGGTATCTCTACAGCGCACATAGGAGTACAGAAGGTATCTCTACAGCGCACAAAGGAGTACAGAAGGTATCTCTACAGCGCACAAAGGAGTACAGGAAATATCTCTAGAACGTACAAAGGAGTACACGAGGTATCTCTACAGCGTACAAAGGAGAACAGAAGGTATCCCTACAGCGCACAAAGGAGTACAGAAGGTATCTCTACAGCGCACAAAGGAGT
Organism: Morinoia aosen; assembly: GCA_030386875.1. Classification (NCBI taxonomy): domain Eukaryota; kingdom Metazoa; phylum Arthropoda; class Malacostraca; order Amphipoda; family Talitridae; genus Morinoia; species Morinoia aosen. Next base: position 36,496,895 of record JASJYW010000027.1, on the reverse strand, counting down.
ACAGGAAATATCTCTAGAACGTACAAAGGAGTACACGAGGTATCTCTACAGCGTACAAAGGAGTACAGAAGGTATCTCTACAGCGCACAAAGGAGTACAGAAGGTATCTCTACAGCGCACAAAGGAGTACAGAAGTTATCTCTACAGCGCACAAAGGAGTACAGAAGGTATCTCTACAGCGCACAAAGGAGTACAGAAGGTTTCTCTACAGCGCACAAAGGAGTACAGGAAATATCTCTAGAACGTACAAAGGAGTACACGAGGTATCTCTACAGCGTACAAAGGAGTACAGAAGGTATCTCTACAGCGCACAAAGGAGTACAGAAGGTATCTCTACAGCGCACAAAGAAGTACAGAAGGTATCTCTACAGCGCACAAAGGAGTACAGAAGGTATCTCTACAGCGCACAAAGGAGTACAGGAAATATCTCTAGAACGTACAAAGGAGTACACGAGGTATCTCTACAGCGTACAAAGGAGTACAGAAGGTATCTCTACAGCGCACAAAGGAGTACAGGAAATATCTCTAGAACGTACAAAGGAGTACACGAGGTATCTCTACAGCGTACAAAGGAGTACAGAAGGTATCTCTACAGCGCACAAAGGAGTACAGAAGGTATCTCTACAGCGCACAAAGGAGTACACGAGGTATCTCTACAGCGCACAAAGGAGTACAGAAGGTATCTCTACAGCGCACAAAGGAGTACAGAAGGTATCTCTACAGCGCACAAAGGAGTACAGGAAATATCTCTAGAACGTACAAAGGAGTACACGAGGTATCTCTACAGCGTACAAAGGAGTACAGAAGGTATCTCTACAGCGCACAAAGGAGTACAGGAAATATCTCTAGAACGTACAAAGGAGTACACGAGGTATCTCTACAGCGTACAAAGGAGTACAGAAGGTATCTCTACAGCGAACAAAGGAGTACAGAAGGTATCTCTACAGCGCACAAAGGAGTACAGAAGGTATCTCTACAGCGCACAAAGGAGTACAGAAGGTATCTCTACAGCGCACAAAGGAGTACAGAAGGTATCTCTACAGCGCACAAAGGAGTACAGAAGGTATCTCTACAGCGCACAAAGGAGTACAGAAGGTATCTCTACAGCGCACAAAGAAGTACATGAAATATCTCTAGAACGTACAAAGGAGTACACGAGGTATCTCTACAGCGTACAAAGGAGTACAGAAGGTATCTCTACAGCGCACAAAGGAGTACAGAAGGTATCTCTACAGCGCACAAAGGAGTACAGAAGGTATCTCTACAGCGCACAAAGGAGTACAGAAGGTATCTCTACAGCGCACAAAGGAGTACAGGAAATATCTCTAGAACGTACAAAGGAGTACACGAGGTATCTCTACAGCGTACAAAGGAGTACAGAAGGTATCTCTACAGCGCACAAAGGAGTACAGAAGGTATCTCTACAGCGCACAAAGGAGTACAGAAGGTATCTGTACAGCGCACAAAGGAGTACAGAAGGTATCTCTACAGCGCACAAAGGAGTACAGAAGGTATCTCTACAGCGCACAAAGGAGTACAGAAGGTATCTCTACAGCGCACAAAGGAGTACAGAAGGTATCTCTACAGCGCACAAAGGAGTACAGAAGGTATCTCTACAGCGCACAAAGGAGTACAGAAGGTATCTCTATAGCGCACAAAGGAGTACAGAAGGTATCTCTACAGCGCACAAAGGAGTACAGAAGGTATCTCTACAGCGCACAAAGGAGTACAGAAGGTATCTCTACAGCGCACAAAGGAGTACAGAAGGTATCTCTACAGCGCACAAAGGAGTACAGAAGGTATCTCTACAGCGCACAAAGGAGTACAAGAAATATCTCTAGAACGTACAAAGGAGTACACGAGGTATCTCTACAGCGTACAAAGGAGTACAGAAGGTATCTCTACAGCGCACAAAGGAGTACAGAAGGTATCTCTACAGCGCACAAAGGAGTACAGGAAATATCTCTAGAACGTACGAAGGAGTACACGAGGTATCTCTACAGCGTACAAAGGAGTACAGAAGGTATCTCTACAGCGCACAAAGGAGTACAGAAGGTATCTCTACAGCGCACAAAGGAGTACAGAAGGTATCTCTACAGCGCACAAAGGAGTACACGAGGTATCTCTACAGCGCACAAAGGAGTACAGAAGGTATCTCTACAGCGCACAAAGGAGTACAGGAAATATCTCTAAAACGTACAAAGGAGTACACGAGGTATCTCTACAGCGTACAAAGGAGTACAGAAGGTATCTCTACAGCGCACAAAGGAGTACAGAAGGTATCTCTACAGCGCACAAAGGAGTACAGAAGGTATTTCTACAGCGCACAAAGGAGTACAGAAGGTATCTCTACAGCGCACAAAGGAGTACAGGAAATATCTCTAGAACGTACAAAGGAGTACACGAGGTATCTCTACAGCGTACAAAGGAGTACAGAAGGTATCTCTAAAGCGCACAAAGGAGTACAGAAGGTATCTCTACAGCGCACAAAGGAGTACACGAGGTATCTCTACAGCGCTCAAAGGAGTACAGAAGGTATCTCTACAGCGCACAAAGGAGTACAGAAGGTATCTCTACAGCGCACAAAGGAGTACAGGAAATATCTCTAGAACGTACAAAGGAGTACACGAGGTATCTCTACAGCGTACAAAGGAGTACAGAAGGTATCTCTACAGCGCACAAAGGAGTACAGAAGGTATCTCTACAGCGCACAAAGGAGTACAGAAGGTATCTCTACAGCGCACAAAGGAGTACAGAATGTATCTCAACAGCGCCTAAAGGAGTACAGAAGGTATCTCTACAGCGCACAAAGGAGTACAGGAAATATCTCTAGAACGTACAAAGGAGTACAAAAGGTATCTCTACAGCGCACAAAGGAGTACAGAAGGTATCTCTACAGCGCACAAAGGAGTACACGAGGTATCTCTACAGCGTACGAAGGAGTACAGAAGGTATCTCTACAGCGCACAAAGGAGTACAGAAGGTATCTCTACAGCGCACAAAGGAGTACACGAGGTATCTCTACAGCGCACAAAGGAGTACAGAAGGTATCTCTACAGCGCACAAAGGAGTACAGAAGGTATCTCTACAGCGCACAAAGGAGTACAGGAAATATCTCTAGAACGTACACAGGAGTACACGAGGTATCTCTACAGCGTACAAAGGAGTACAGAAGGTATCTCTACAGCGCACAAAGGAGTACAGAAGGTATCTCTACAGCGCACAAAGGAGTACAGAAGGTATCTCTACAGCGCACAAAGGAGTAAAGGAAATATCTCTAGAACGTACAAAGGAGTACACGAGGTATCTCTACAGCGCACAAAGGAGTACAGAAGGTATCTCTACAGCATACAAAGGAGTACAGAAGGTATCTCTACAGCGCACAAAGGAGTACAGGCAATATCTCTAGAACGTACAAAGGAGTACATGATGTATCTCTACAGCGTACAAAGGAGTACAGAAGGTATCTCTACAGCGCACAAAGGAGTACAGAAGGTATCTCTACAGCGCACAAAGGAGTACAGAAGGTATCTCTACAGCGCACAAAGGAGTACAGAAGGTATCTCTACAGCGCACAAAGGAGTACAGGAAATATCTCTAGAACGTACAAAGGAGTACACGAGGTATCTCTACAGCGTACAAAGGAGTACAGAAGGTATCTCTACAGCGCACAAAGGAGTACAGAAGGTATCTCTACAGCGCACAAAGGAGTACAGAAGGTATCTCTACAGCGCACAAAGGAGTACAGAAGGTATCTCTACAGCGCACAAAGGAGTACAGAAGGTATCTCTACAGCGCACAAAGGAGTACAGGAAATATCTCTAGAACGTACAAAGGAGTACACGAGGTATCTCTACAGCGTACAAAGGAGAACAGAAGGTATCCCTACAGCGCACAAAGGAGTACAGAAGGTATCTCTACTGCGCACAAAGGAGTACAGGAAATATCTCTAGAACGTACAAAGGAGTACACGAGGTATCTCTACAGCGTACAAAGGAGTACAGAAGGTATCTCTACAGCGCACAAAGGAGTACAGAAGGTATCTCTACAGCGCACAAAGGAGTACAGAAGGTATCTCTACAGCGCACAAAGAAGTACAGAAGGTATCTCTACAGCGCACAAAGGAGTACAGAAGGTATCTCTACAGCGCACAAAGGAGTACAGGAAATATCTCTAGAACGTACAAAGGAGTACACGAGGTATCTCTACAGCGTACAAAGGAGTACAGAAGGTATCTCTACAGCGCACAAAGGAGTACAGGAAATATCTCTAGAACGTACAAAGGAGTACACGAGGTATCTCTACAGCGTACAAAGGAGTACAGAAGGTATCTCTACAGCGCACAAAGGAGTACACAAGGTATCTCTACAGCGCACCAAGGAGTACACGAGGTATCTCTACAGCGCACAAAGGAGTACAGAAGGTATCTCTACAGCGCACAAAGGAGTACAGAAGGTATCTCTAGAGCGCACAAAGGAGTACAGGAAATATCTCTAGAACGTACAAAGGAGTACACGAGGTATCTCTACAGCGTACAAAGGAGTACAGAAGGTATCTCTACAGCGCACAAAGGAGTACAGGAAATATCTCTAGAACGTACAAAGGAGTACACGAGGTATCTCTACAGCGTACAAAGGAGTACAGAAGGTATCTCTACAGCGCACAAAGGAGTACAGAAGGTATCTCTACAGCGCACAAAGGAGAACAGAAGGTATCTCTACAGCGCACAAAGGAGTACAGAAGGTATCTCTACAGCGCACAAAGGAGTACAGAAGGTATCTCTACAGCGCACAAAGGAGTACAGAAGGTATCTCTACAGCGCACAAAGGAGTACAGAAGGTATCTTTACAGCGCACAAAGGAGTACAGGAAATATCTCTAGAACGTACAAAGGAGTACACGAGGTATCTCTACAGCGTACAAAGGAGTACAGAAGGTATCTCTACAGCGCACAAAGGAGTACAGAAGGTATCTCTACAGCGCACAAAGGAGTACAGAAGGTATCTCTACAGCGCACAAAGGAGTACAGAAGGTATCTCTACAGCGCACAAAGGAGTACAGGAAATATCTCTAGAACGTACAAAGGAGTACACGAGGTATCTCTACAGCGTACAAAGGAGTACAGAAGGTATCTCTACAGCGCACAAAGGAGTACAGAAGGTATCTCTACAGCGCACAAAGGAGTACAGAAGGTATCTCTACAGCGCACAAAGGAGTACAGAAGGTATCTCTACAGCGCACAAAGGAGTACAGAAGGTATCTCTACAGCGCACAAAGGAGTACAGAAGGTATCTCTACAGCGCACAAAGGAGTACAGGAAATATCTCTAGATCGTACAAAGGAGTACACGAGGTATCTCTACAGCGTACAAAGGAGTACAGAAGGTATCTCTACAGTGCACAAAAGAGTACAGAAGGTATCTCTACAGCGCACAAAGGAGTACAGAAGGTATCTCTACAGCGCACAAAGGAGTACAGATGGTATCTCTACAGCGCACAAAGGAGTACAGGAAATATCTCTAGAACGTACAAAGGAGTACACGAGGTATCTCTACAGCGTACAAAGGAGTACAGAAGGTATCTCTACAGCGCACAAAGGAGTACAGAAGGTATCTGTACAGCACACAAAGGAGTACAGAAGGTATCTCTACAGCGCACAAAGGAGTACAGAAGGTATCTCTACAGCGCACAAAGGAGTACAGATGGTATCTCTACAGCGCACAAAGGAGTACAGAAGGTATCTCTACAGCGCACAAAGGAGTACAGAAGGTATCTCTACAGCGCACAAAGGAGTACAGAAGGTATCTCTATAGCGCACAAAGGAGTACAGAAGGTATCTCTACAGCGCACAAAGGAGTACAGAAGGTATCTCTACAGCGCACAAAGGAGTACAGAAGGTATCTCTACAGCGCACAAAGGAGTACAGAAGGTATCTCTACAGCGCACAAAGGAGTACAGAAGGTATCTCTACAGCGCACAAAGGAGTACAAGAAATATCTCTAGAACGTACAAAGGAGTACACGAGGTATCTCTACAGCGTACAAAGGAGTACAGAAGGTATCTCTACACCGCACAAAGGAGTACAGAAGGTATCTCTACAGCGCACAAAGGAGTACAGGAAATATCTCTAGAACGTACAAAGGAGTACACGAGGTATCTCTACAGCGTACAAAGGAGTACAGAAGGTATCTCTACAGCGCACAAAGGAGTACAGAAGGTATCTCTACAGCGCACAAAGGAGTACAGAAGGTATCTCTACAGCGCACAAAGGAGTACACGAGGTATCTCTACAGCGCACAAAGGAGTACAGAAGGTATCTCTACAGCGCACAAAGGAGTACAGGAAATATCTCTAGAACGTACAAAGGAGTACACGAGGTATCTCTACAGCGTACAAAGGAGTACAGAAGGTATCTCTACAGCGCACAAAGGAGTACAGAAGGTATCTCTACAGCGCACAAAGGAGTACAGAAGGTATTTCTACAGCGCACAAAGGAGTACAGAAGGTATCTCTACAGCGCACAAAGGAGTACAGGAAATATCTCTAGAACGTACAAAGGAGTACACGAGGTATCTCTACAGCGTACAAAGGAGTACAGAAGGTATCTCTAAAGCGCACGAAGGAGTACAGAAGGTATCTCTAGAGCGCACAAAGGAGTACACGAGGTATCTCTACAGCACACAAAGGAGTACAGAAGGTATCTCTCACAAAGGAGTACAGAAGGTATCTCTACAGCGCACAAAGGAGTACAGGAAATATCTCTAGAACGTAGAAAGGAGTACACGAGGTATCTCTACAGCGTACAAAGGAGTACAGAAGGTATCTCTACAGCGCACAAAGGAGTACAGAAGGTATCTCTACAGCGCACAAAGGAGTACAGAAGGTATCTCTACAGCGCACAAAGGAGTACAGAAGGTATCTCTACAGCGCCTAAAGGAGTACAGAGGGTATCTCTACAGCGCACAAAGGAGTACAGGAAATATCTCCAGAACGTACAAAGGAGTACAGAAGGTATCTCTACAGCGCACAAAGAAGTACAGAAGGTATCTCTACAGCGCACAAAGGAGTACACGAGGTATCTCTACAGCGTACAAAGGAGTACAGAAGGTATCTCTACAGCGCACAAAGGAGTACAGAAGGTATCTCTACAGCGCACAAAGGAGTACACGAGGTATCTCTACAGCGCACAAAGGAGTACAGAAGGTATCTCTACAGCGCACAAAGGAGTACAGAAGGTATCTCTACAGCGCACAAAGGAGTACAGGAAATATCTCTAGAACGTACACAGGAGTACACGAGGTATCTCTACAGCGTACAAAGGAGTACAGAAGGTATCTCTACAGCGCACAAAGGAGTCCAGAAGGTATCTCTACAGCGCTCAAAGGAGTACAGAAGGTATCTCTACAGCGCACAAAGGAGTACAGGAAATATCTCTAGAACGGACAAAGGAGTACACGAGGTATCTCTACAGCGTACAAAGGAGTACAGAAGGTATCTCTACAGCGCACAAAGGAGTACAGAAGGTATCTCTACAGCGCACAAAGGAATACAGAAGGTATCTCTACAGCGCACAAAGGAGTACAGAAGGTATCTCTACAGCGCACAAAGGAGTACAGAAGGTATCTCTACAGCGCACAAAGGAGTACAGGAAATATCTCTAGAACGTACAAAGAAGTACAGAAGGTATCTCTACAGCGCACAAAGGAGTACAGAAGGTATCTCTACAGCGCACAAAGGAGTACAGAAGGTATCTCTACAGCGCACAAAGGAGTACAGAAGGTATCTCTACAGCGCACAAAGGAGTACAGGAAATATCTCTAGAACGTACAAAGGAGTACACGAGGTATCTCTACAGCGTACAAAGGAGTACAGAAGGTATCTCTACAGCGCACAAAGGAGTACAGGAAATATCTCTAGAACGTACAAAGGAGTACACGAGGTATCTCTACAGCGTACAAAGGAGTACAGAAGGTATCTCTAATGCGCACAAAGGAGTACAGAAGGTATCTCTACAGCGCACAAAGGAGTACAGAAGGTATCTCTACAGCACACAAAGGAGTACAGAAGGTATCTCTAAAGCGCACAAAGGAGTACAGAAGGTATCTCTACAGCGCACAAAGGAGTACAGGAAATATCTCTAGAACGTACAAAGGAGTACACGAGGTATCTCTACAGCGTACAAAGGAGTACAGAAGGTATCTCTACAGCGCACAAAGGAGTACAGAAGGTATCTCTACAGCGCACAAAGGAGTACAGAAGGTATCTCTACGGCGCACAAAGGAGTACAGAAGGTATCTCTACAGCGCACAAAGGAGTACAGGAAATATCTCTAGAACGTACAAAGGAGTACACGAGGTATCTCTACAGCGTACAAAGGAGTACAGAAGGTATCTCTACAGCGCACAAAGGAGTACAGGAAATATCTCTAGAACGTACAAAGGAGTACACGAGGTATCTCTACAGCGTACAAAGGAGTACAGAAGGTATCTCTACAGCGCACAAAGGACTACAGAAGGTATCTCTACAGCGCACAAAGGAGTACACAAGGTATCTCTACAGCGCACACAGGAGTACAGAAGGTATCTCTACAGCGCACAAAGGAGTACAGAAGGTATCTCTACAGCGCACAAAGGAGTACAGGAAATATCTCTAGAACGTACAAAGGAGTACACGAGGTATCTCTACAGCGTACAAAGGAGTACAGAAGGTATCTCTACAGCGCACAAAGGAGTACAGGAAATATCTCTAGAACGTACAAAGGGGTACACGAGGTATCTCTACAGCGTACAAAGGAGTACAGAAGGTATCTCTACAGCGCACAAAGGAGTACAGAAGGTGTCTCTACAGCGCACAAAGGAGTACAGAAGTTATCTCTACAGCGCACAAAGGAGTACAGAAGGTATCTCTACAGCGCACAAAGGAGTACAGAAGGTATCTCTACAGCGCACAAAGGAGTACAGAAGGTATCTCTACAGCGCACAAAGGAGTACAGAAGGTATCTCTACAGCGCACAAAGGAGTACAGGAAATATCTCTAGAACGTACAAAGGAGTACACGAGGTTTCTCTACAGCGTACAAAGGAGTACAGAAGGTATCTCTACAGCGCACAAATGAGTACAGAAGGTATCTCTACAGCGCACAAAGGAGTACAGAAGGTATCTCTACAGCGCACAAAGGAGTACAAAAGGTATCTCTACAGCGCACAAAGGAGTACAGGAAATATCTCTAGAACGTACAAAGGAGTACACGAGGTATCTCTACAGCGTACAAAGAAGTACAGAATGTATCTCTACAGCGCACAAAGGAGTACAGAAGGTATCTCTACAGCGCACAAAGGAGTACAGAAGGTATCTCTACAGCGCACAAAGGAGTACAGAAGGAATCTCTACAGCGCACAAAGGAGTAGAGAAGGTATCTCTACAGCGCACAAAGGAGTACAGAAGGTATCTCTACAGCGCACAAAGGAGTACAGGAAATATCTCTAGAACGTACAAAGGAGTACACGAGGTATCTCTACAGCGTACAAAGGAGAACAGAAGGTATCTCTAGAGCGCACAAAGGAGTACAGAAGGTATCTCTACAGCGCACAAAGGAGTACAGAAGGTATCTCTACAGCGCACAAAGGAGTACAGAAGGTATCTCTACAGCGCACAAAGGAGTACAGGAAATATCTCTAGAACGTACAAAGGAGTACACGAGGTATCTCTACAGCGTACAAAGGAGTACAGAAGGTATCTTTACAGCGCACAAAGGAGTACAGAAGGTATCTCTACAGCGCACAAAGGAGTACAGAAGGTATCTCTACAGCGCACAAAGGAGTACAGAAGGTATCTCTACAGCGCAAAAAGGAGTACAGAAGGTATCTCTACAGTGCACAAATGAGTACAGAAGGTATCTCTACAGCGCACAAAGGAGTACAGAAGGTATCTCTACAGCGCACAAAGGAGTACAGAAGGTATCTCTACAGCGCACAAAGGAGTACAGAAGGTATCTCTACAGCGCACAAAGGAGTACAGGAAATATCTCTAGAACGTACAAAGGAGTACACGAGGTATCTCTACAGCGTACAAAGGAGTACAGAAGGTATCTCTACAGCGCACAAAGGAGTACAGAAGGTATCACTACAGCGCAAAAAGGAGTACAGAAGGTATCTCTACAGCGCACAAAGGAGTACAGAAGGTATCTCTTCAGCGCACAAAGGAGTACAGGAAATATCTCTAGAACGTACAAAGGAGTACACGAGGTATCTCTACAGCGTACAAAGGAGTACAGAAGGTATCTTTACAGCGCACAAAGGAGTACAGAAGGTATCTCTACAGCGCACAAAGGAGTACAGAAGGTATCTCTACAGCGCACAAAGGAGTACAGAAGGTATCTCTAAAGCGCACAAAGGAGTACAGAAGGTATCTCTACAGCGCACAAAGGAGTACAGGAAATATCTCTAGAACGTACAAAGGAGTACACGAGGTATCTCTACAGCGTACAAAGGAGTACAGAAGGTATCTCTACAGCGCACAAAGGAGTACAGAAGGTATCTCTACAGCGCACAAAGGAGTACAGAAGGTATCTCTACGGCGCACAAAGGAGTACAGAAGGTATCTCTACAGCGCACAAACGAGTACAGGAAATATCTCTAGAACGTACAAAGGAGTACACGAGGTATCTCAACAGCGTACAAAGGAGTACAGAAGGTATCTCTACAGCACACAAAGGAGTACAGGAAATATCTCTAGAACGCACAAAGGAGTACACGAGGTATCTCTACAGCGTACAAAGGAGTACAGAAGGTATCTCTACAGCGCACAAAGGACTACAGAAGGTATCTCTACAGCGCACAAAGGAGTACACGAGGTATCTCTACAGCGCACAAAGGAGTACAGAAGGTATCTCTACAGCGCACAAAGGAGTACAGAAGGTATCTCTACAGCGCACAAAGGAGTACAGGAAATATCTCTAGAACGTACAAAGGAGTACACGAGGTATCTCTACAGCGTACAAAGGAGTACAGAAGGTATCTCTACAGCGCACAAAGGAGTACAGGAAATATCTCTAGAACGTACAAAGGAGTACACGAGGTATCTCTACAGCGTACAAAGGAGTACAGAAGGTATCTCTACAGCGCACAAAGGAGTACAGAAACTATCTCTACAGCGCACAAAGGAGTACAGAAGGTATCTCTACAGCGGACAAAGGAGTACAGAAGGCATCTCTACAGCGCACAAAGGAGTACAGAAGGTATCTCTACAGCGCACAAAGGAGTACAAAAGGTATCTCTACAGCGCACAAAGGAGTACAGGAAATATCTCTAAAACGTACAAAGGAGTACACGAGGTATCTCTACAGCGAACAAAGGAGTACAGAATGTATCTCTACAGCGCACAAAGGAGTACAGAAGGTATCTCTACAGCGCACAAAGGAGTACAGAAGGTATCTCTACAGCGCACAAAGGAGTACAGAAGGAATCTCTACAGCGCACAAAGGAGTACAGAAGGTATCTCTACAGCGCAAAAAGGAGTACAGAAGGTATCTCTACAGCGCACAAAGGAGTACAGGAAATATCTCTAGAACGTACAAAGGAGTACACGAGGTATCTCTACAGCGTACAAAGGAGAACAGAAGGTATCTCTAGAGCGCACAAAGGAGTACAGAAGGTATCTCTACAGCGCACGAAGGAGTACAGAAGGTATCTCTACAGCGCACAAAGGAGTACTGAAGGTATCTCTACAGCGCACAAAGGAGTACAGGAAATATCTCTAGAACGTACAAAGGAGTACACGAGGTATCTCTACAGCGTACAAAGGAGTACAGAAGGTATCTTTACAGCGCACAAAGGAGTACAGAAGGTATCTCTACAGCGCAAAAAGGAGTACAGAAGGTATCTCTACAGCGCACAAAGGAGTACAGAAGGTATCTCTACAGCGCACAAAGGAGTACAGAATAATCTCTACAGCGCACAAAGGAGTACAGAAGGTATCTCTACAGCGCAAAAAGGAGTACAGAAGGTATCTCTACAGCGCACAAAGGAGTACAGGAACTATCTCTAGAACGTACAAAGGAGTACACGAGGTATCTCTACAGCGTACAAAGGAGTACAGAAGGTATCTCTACAGCGCACAAAGGAGTACAGGAAATATCTCTAGAACGTACAAAGGAGTACACGAGGTATCTCTACAGCGTACAAAGGAGTACAGAAGGTATCTCTACAGCGCACAAAGGAGTACAGAAGGTATCTCTACAGCGCACAAAGGAGTACACGAGGTATCTCTACAGCACACAAAGGAGTACAGAAGGTATCTCTACAGCGCACAAAGGAGTACAGAAGGTATCTCTACAGCGCACAAAGGAGTACAGGAAATATCTCTAGAACGTACAAAGGAGTACACGAGGTATCTCTACAGCGTACAAAGGAGTACAGAAGGTATCTCTACAGCGCACAAAGGAGTACAGAAGGTATCTCTACAGCGCACAAAGGAGTACAGAAGGTATCTCTACAGCGCACAAAGGAGTACAGAAGGTATCTCTACAGCGCACAAAGGAGTACAGGAAATATCTCTAGCACGTACAATGGAGTACACGAGGTATCTCTACAGCGTACGAAGGAGTACAGAAGGTATCTCTACAGCGCACATAGGAGTACAGAAGGTATCTCTACAGCGCACAAAGGAGTACAGAAGGTATCTCTTCAGCGCACAAAGGAGTACAGGAAATATCTCTAGAACGTACAAAGGAGTACACGAGGTATCTCTACAGCGTACAAAGGAGTACAGAAGGTATCTTTACAGCGCACAAAGGAGTACAGGAGGTATCTCTACAGCGCACAAAGGAGTACAGAAGGTATCTCTACAGCGCACAAAGGAGTACAGAAGGTATCTCTAAAGCGCACAAAGGAGTACAGAAGGTATCTCTACAGCGCACAAAGGAGTACAGGAAATATCTCTAGAACGTACAAAGGAGTACACGAGGTATCTCTACAGCGTACAAAGGAGTACAGAAGGTATCTCTACAGCGCACAAAGGAGTACAGAAGGTATCTCTACAGCGCACAAAGGAGTACAGAAGGTATCTCTACGGCGCACAAAGGAGTACAGAAGGTATCTCTACAACGCACAAACGAGTACAGGAAATATCTCTAGAACGTACAAAGGAGTACACGAGGTATCTCTACAGCGTACAAAGGAGTACAGAAGGTATCTCTACAGCACACAAAGGAGTACAGGAAATATCTCTAGAACGCACAAAGGAGTACACGAGGTATCTCTACAGCGTACAAAGGAGTACAGAAGGTATCTCTACAGCGCACAAAGGACTACAGAAGGTATCTCTACAGCGCACAAAGGAGTACACGAGGTATCTCTACAGCGCACAAAGGAGTACAGAAGGTATCTCTACAGCGCACAAAGGAGTACAGAAGGTATCTCTACAGCGCACAAAGGAGTACAGGAAATATCTCTAGAACGTACAAAGGAGTACACGAGGTATCTCTACAGCGTACAAAGGAGTACAGAAGGTATCTCTACAGCGCACAAAGGAGTACAGGAAATATCTCTAGAACGTACAAAGGAGTACACGAGGTATCTCTACAGCGTACAAAGGAGTACAGAAGGTATCTCTACAGCGCACAAAGGAGTACAGAAACTATCTCTACAGCGCACAAAGGAGTACAGAAGGTATCTCTACAGCGCACAAAGGAGTACAGAAGGCATCTCTACAGCGCACAAAGGAGTACAGAAGGTATCTCTACAGCGCACAAAGGAGTACAAAAGGTATCTCTACAGCGCACAAAGGAGTACAGGAAATATCTCTAGAACGTACAAAGGAGTACACGAGGTATCTCTACAGCGAACAAAGGAGTACAGAATGTATCTCTACAGCGCACAAAGGAGTACAGAAGGTATCTCTACAGCGCACAAAGGAGTACAGAAGGTATCTCTACAGCGCACAAAGGAGTACAGAAGGAATCTCTACAGCGCACAAAGGAGTACAGAAGGTATCTCTACAGCGCAAAAAGGAGTACAGAAGGTATCTCTACAGCGCACAAAGGAGTACAGGAAATATCTCTAGAACGTACAAAGGAGTACACGAGGTATCTCTACAGCGTACAAAGGAGAACAGAAGGTATCTCTAGAGCGCACAAAGGAGTACAGAAGGTATCTCTACAGCGCACGAAGGAGTACAGAAGGTATCTCTACAGCGCACAAAGGAGTACTGAAGGTATCTCTACAGCGCACAAAGGAGTACAGGAAATATCTCTAGAACGTACAAAGGAGTACACGAGGTATCTCTACAGCGTACAAAGGAGTACAGAAGGTATCTTTACAGCGCACAAAGGAGTACAGAAGGTATCTCTACAGCGCAAAAAGGAGTACAGAAGGTATCTCTACAGCGCACAAAGGAGTACAGAAGGTATCTCTACAGCGCACAAAGGAGTACAGAATAATCTCTACAGCGCACAAAGGAGTACAGAAGGTATCTCTACAGCGCAAAAAGGAGTACAGAAGGTATCTCTACAGCGCACAAAGGAGTACAGGAAATATCTCTAGAACGTACAAAGGAGTACACGAGGTATCTCTACAGCGTACAAAGGAGTACAGAAGGTATCTCTACAGCGCACAAAGGAGTACAGGAAATATCTCTAGAACGTACAAAGGAGTACACGAGGTATCTCTACAGCGTACAAAGGAGTACAGAAGGTATCTCTACAGCGCACAAAGGAGTACAGAAGGTATCTCTACAGCGCACAAAGGAGTACACGAGGTATCTCTACAGCGCACAAAGGAGTACAGAAGGTATCTCTACAGCGCACAAAGGAGTACAGAAGGTATCTCTACAGCGCACAAAGGAGTACAGGAAATATCTCTAGAACGTACAAAGGAGTACACGAGGTATCTCTACAGCGTACAAAGGAGTACAGAAGGTATCTCTACAGCGCACAAAGGAGTACAGAAGGTATCTCTACAGCGCACAAAGGAGTACAGAAGGTATCTCTACAGCGCACAAAGGAGTACAGAAGGTATCTCTACAGCGCACAAAGGAGTACAGGAAATATCTCTAGCACGTACAATGGAGTACACGAGGTATCTCTACAGCGTACGAAGGAGTACAGAAGGTATCTCTACAGCGCACATAGGAGTACAGAAGGTATCTCTACAGCGCACAAGGGAGTACAGAAGGTATCTCTACAGCGCACAAAGGAGTACAGAAGGAATCTTTACAGCGCACAAAGGAGTACACGAGGTATCTCTACAGCGCACAAAGGAGTACAGAAGGTATCTCTACAGCGCACAAAGGAGTACAGAAGGTATCTCTACAGCGCACAAAGGAGTACAGAAGGTATCTCTACAGCGCACAAAGGAGTACAGAAGGTATCTCTACAGCGCACAAAGGAGTACAGAAGGTATCTCTACAGCGCACAAAGGAGTACAGAAGGTATCTCTACAGCGCACAAAGGAGTACAGAAGGTATCTCTACAGCGCACAAAGGAGTACAGAAGGTATCTCTACAGCGCACAAAGGAGTACAGGAAATATCTCTAGAACGTACAAAGGAGTACACGAGGTATCTCTACAGCGTAGAAAGGAGTACAGAAGGTATCTCTACAGCGCACAAAGAAGTACAGAAGGTATCTCTACAGCGCACAAAGGAGTACAGAAGGTATCTCTACAGCGCACAAAGGAGTACACGAGGTATCTCTACAGCGCACAAAGGAGTACAGAAGGTATCTCTACAGCGCACAAAGGAGTACAGGAAATATCTCTAGAACGTACAAAGGAGTACACGAGGTATCTCTACAGCGTACAAAGGAGTACAGAAGGTATCTCTACAGCGCACAAAGGAGTACAGAAGGTATCTCTACAGCGCACAAAGGAGTACAGAAGGTATCTCTACAGCGCACAGAGGAGTACAGAAGGTATCTCTACAGCGCACAAAGGAGTACAGGAAATATCTCTAGAACGTACAAAGGAGTACACGAGGTATCTCTACAGCGTACAAAGGAGTATAGAAGGTATCTCTACAGCGCACAAAGGAGTACAGAAGGTATCTCTACAGCGCACAAAGGAGTACAGAAGGTATCTCTACAGCGCACAAAGGAGTACAGGAAATATCTCTAGAACGTACAAAGGAGTGTACGAGGTATCTCTACAGCGTACAAAGGAGTACAGAAGGTATCTTTACAGCGCACAAAGGAGTACAGAAGGTATCTCTACAGCGCACAAAGGAGTACAGAAGGTATCTCTACAGCGCACAAAGGAGTACAGAAGGTATCTCTACAGCGCACAAAGGAGTACAGGAAATATCTCTAGAACGTACAAAGGAGTACACGAGGTATCTCTACAGCGTACAAAGGAGTACAGAAGGTATCTTTACAGCGCACAAAGGAGTACAGAAGGTATCTCTACAGCGCACAAAGGAGTACAGAAGGTATCTCTACAGCGCACAAAGGAGTACAGAAGGTATCTCTACAGCGCACAAAGGAGTACAGAATAATCTCTACAGCGCACAAAGGAGTACAGAAGGTATCTCTACAGCGCACAAAGGAGTACAGAAGGTATCTCTACAGCGCACAAAGGAGTACAGAAGGTATCTCTACAGCGCACAAAGGAGTACAGGAAATATCTCTAGAACGTACAAAGGAGTACACGAGGTATCTCTACAGCGTACAAAGGAGTACAGAAGGTATCTCTACAGCGCACAAAGGAGTACAGAAGGTATCACTACAGCGCAAAAAGGAGTACAGAAGGTATCTCTACAGCGCACAAAGGAGTACAGAAGGTATCTCTTCAGCGCACAAAGGAGTACAGGAAATATCTCTAGAACGTACAAAGGAGTACACGAGGTATCTCTACAGCGTACAAAGGAGTACAGAAGGTATCTCTACAGCGCACAAAGGAGTACAGAAGGTATCTCTACAGCGCACAAAGGAGTACAGAAGGTATCTCTACAGCGCACAATGGAGTACAGAAGGTATCTCTACAGCGCACAAAGGAGTACAGAAGGTATCTCTACAGCGCACAAAGGAGTACAAAAGGTATCTCTACAGCGCACAAAGGAGTACAGAAGGTATCTCTACAGTGCACAAAGGAGTACAGAAGGTATCTCTGCAGCGCACAAAGGAGTACAGAAGGTATCTCTACAGCGCACAAAGGAGTACAGGAAATATCTCTAGAACGTACAAAGGAGTACACGAGGTATCTCTACAGCGTACAAAGGAGTACGGAAGGTATCTCTACAGCGCACAAAGGAGTACAGAAGGTATCTCTACAGCGCACAAAGGAGTACAGGAGGTATCTCTACAGCGCACAAAGGAGTACAGAAGGTATCTCAACAGCGCACAAAGGAGTACAGGAAATATCTCTAGAACGTACAAAGGAGTACACGAGGTAACACTACAGCGTACAAAGGAGTACAGAAGGTATCTCTACAGCGCACAAAGGAGTGCAGGAAATATCTCTAGAACGTACAAAGGAGTACACGAGGTATCTCTACAGCGTACAAAGGAGTACAGAAGGTATCTCTACAGCGCACAAAGGAGTACAGAAGGTATCTCTACAGCGCACAAAGGAGTACACGAGGTATCTCTACAGCGCACAAAGGAGTACAGAAGGTATCTCTACAGCGCACAAAGGAGTACAGAAGGTATCTCTACACCGCACAAAGGAGTACAGGAAATATCTCTAGAACGTACAATGGAGTACACGAGGTATCTCTACAGCGTACAAAGGAGTACAGAAGGTATCTCTACAGCGCACAAAGGAGTACAGAAGGTATCTCTACAGCGCACAAAAGAGTACAGAAGGTATCTCTACAGCGCACAAAGGAGTACAGAAGGTATCTCTACAGCGCACAAAGGAGTACAGGAAATATCTCTAGCACGTACAAAGGAGTACACGAGGTATCTCTACAGCGTACGAAGGAGTACAGAAGGTATCTCTACAGCGCACATAGGAGTACAGAAGGTATCTCTACAGCGCACAAGGGAGTACAGAAGGTATCTCTACAGCGCACAAAGGAGTACAGAAGGTATCTTTACAGCGCACAAAGGAGTACACGAGGTATCTCTACAGCGCACAAAGGAGTACAGAAGGTATCTCTACAGCGCACAAAGGAGTACAGAAGGTATCTCTACAGCGCACAAAGGAGTACAGAAGGTATCTCTACAGCGCACAAAGGAGAACAGGAAATATCTCTAGAACGTACAAAGGAGTACACGAGGTATCTCTACAGCGTACAAAGGAGTACAGAAGGTATCTCTACAGCGCACAAAGGAGTACAGAAGGTATCTCTACAGCGCACAAAGGAGTACAGAAGGTATCTCTTCAGCGCACAAAGGAGTACAGGAAATATCTCTAGAACGTACAAAGGAGTACACGAGGTATCTCTACAGCGTACAAAGGAGTACAGAAGGTATCTTTACAGCGCACAAAGGAGTACAGAAGGTATCTCTACAGCGCACAAAGGAGTACAGAAGGTATCTCTACAGCGCACAAAGGAGTACAGAAGGTATCTCTAAAGCGCACAAAGGAGTACAGAAGGTATCTCTACAGCGCACAAAGGAGTACAGGAAATATCTCTAGAACGTACAAAGGAGTACACGAGGTATCTCTACAGCGTACAAAGGAGTACAGAAGGTATCTCTACAGCGCACAAAGGAGTACAGAAGGTATCTCTACAGCGCACATAGGAGTACAGAAGGTATCTCTACGGCGCACAAAGGAGTACAGAAGGTATCTCTACAGCGCACAAAGGAGTACAGGAAATATCTCTAGAACGTACAAAGGAGTACACGAGGTATCTCTACAGCGTACAAAGGAGTACAGAAGGTATCTCTACAGCACACAAAGGAGTACAGGAAATATCTCTAGAACGCACAAAGGAGTACACGAGGTATCTCTACAGCGTACAAAGGAGTACAGAAGGTATCTCTACAGCGCACAAAGGACTACAGAAGGTATCTCTACAGCGCACAAAGGAGTACACGAGGTATCTCTACAGCGCACAAAGGAGTACAGAAGGTATCTCTACAGCGCACAAAGGAGTACAGAAGGTATCTCTACAGCGCACAAAGGAGTACAGGAAATATCTCTAGAACGTACAAAGGAGTACACGAGGTATCTCTACAGCGTACAAAGGAGTACAGAAGGTATCTCTACAGCGCACAAAGGAGTACAGGAAATATCTCTAGAACGTACAAAGGAGTACACGAGGTATCTCTACAGCGTACAAAGGAGTACAGAAGGTATCTCTACAGCGCACAAAGGAGTACAGAAACTATCTCTACAGCGCACAAAGGAGTACAGAAGGTATCTCTACAGCGCACAAAGGAGTACAGAAGGCATCTCTACAGCGCACAAAGGAGTACAGAAGGTATCTCTACAGCGCACAAAGGAGTACAAAAGGTATCTCTACAGCGCACAAAGGAGTACAGGAAATATCTCTAGAACGTACAAAGGAGTACACGAGGTATCTCTACAGCGAACAAAGGAGTACAGAATGTATCTCTACAGCGCACAAAGGAGTACAGAAGGTATCTCTACAGCGCACAAAGGAGTACAGAAGGTATCTCTACAGCGCACAAAGGAGTACAGAAGGAATCTCTACAGCGCACAAAGGAGTACAGAAGGTATCTCTACAGCGCAAAAAGGAGTACAGAAGGTATCTCTACAGCGCACAAAGGAGTACAGGAAATATCTCTAGAACGTACAAAGGAGTACACGAGGTATCTCTACAGCGTACAAAGGAGAACAGAAGGTATCTCTAGAGCGCACAAAGGAGTACAGAAGGTATCTCTACAGCGCACGAAGGAGTACAGAAGGTATCTCTACAGCGCACAAAGGAGTACTGAAGGTATCTCTACAGCGCACAAAGGAGTACAGGAAATATCTCTAGAACGTACAAAGGAGTACACGAGGTATCTCTACAGCGTACAAAGGAGTACAGAAGGTATCTTTACAGCGCACAAAGGAGTACAGAAGGTATCTCTACAGCGCAAAAAGGAGTACAGAAGGTATCTCTACAGCGCACAAAGGAGTACAGAAGGTATCTCTACAGCGCACAAAGGAGTACAGAATAATCTCTACAGCGCACAAAGGAGTACAGAAGGTATCTCTACAGCGCAAAAAGGAGTACAGAAGGTATCTCTACAGCGCACAAAGGAGTACAGGAAATATCTCTAGAACGTACAAAGGAGTACACGAGGTATCTCTACAGCGTACAAAGGAGTACAGAAGGTATCTCTACAGCGCACAAAGGAGTACAGGAAATATCTCTAGAACGTACAAAGGAGTACACGAGGTATCTCTACAGCGTACAAAGGAGTACAGAAGGTATCTCTACAGCGCACAAAGGAGTACAGAAGGTATCTCTACAGCGCACAAAGGAGTACACGAGGTATCTCTACAGCGCACAAAGGAGTACAGAAGGTATCTCTACAGCGCACAAAGGAGTACAGAAGGTATCTCTACAGCGCACAAAGGAGTACAGGAAATATCTCTAGAACGTACAAAGGAGTACACAAGGTATCTCTACAGCGTACAAAGGAGTACAGAAGGTATCTCTACAGCGCACAAAGGAGTACAGAAGGTATCTCTACAGCGCACAAAGGAGTACAAAAGGTATCTCTACAGCGCACAAAGGAGTACAGAAGGTATCTCTACAGCGCACAAAGGAGTACAGGAAATATCTCTAGCACGTACAATGGAGTACACGAGGTATCTCTACAGCGTACGAAGGAGTACAGAAGGTATCTCTACAGCGCACATAGGAGTACAGAAGGTATCTCTACAGCGCACAAGGGAGTACAGAAGGTATCTCTACAGCGCACAAAGGAGTACAGAAGGTATCTTTACAGCGCACAAAGGAGTACACGAGGTATCTCTACAGCGCACATAGGAGTACAGAAGGTATCTCTACAGCGCACAAAGGAGTACAGAAGGTATCTCTACAGCGCACAAAGGAGTACAGAAGGTATCTCTACAGCGCACAAAGGAGTACAGGAAATATCTCTAGAACGTACAAAGGGGTACACGAGGTATCTCTACAGCGTACAAAGGAGTACAGAAGGTATCTCTACAGCGCACAAAGGAGTACAAAAGGTATCTCTACAGCGCACAAAGGAGTACAGAAAGTATCTCTACAACGCACAAAGGAGTACAGAAGGTATCTCTACAGCGCACAAAGGAGTACAGGAAATATCTCTAGAACGTACAAAGGAGTACAGAAGGTATCTCTACAGCGCACAAAGGAGTACAGAAGGTATCTCTACAGCGCACAAAGGTGTACAGAAGGTATCTCTACAGCGCACAAAGGAGTACACGAGGTATCTCTACAGCGTACAAAGGAGTACAGAAGGTATCTCTACAGCGCACAAAGGAGTACAGAAGGTATCTCTACAGCGCACAAAGGAGTACAGAAGGTATCTCTACAGCGCACAAAGGTGTACAGAAGGTATCTCTACAGCGCACAAAGGAGTACACGAGGTATCTCTACAGCGTACAAAGGAGTACAGAAGGTATCTCTACAGCGCACAAAGGAGTACAGAAGGTATCTCTACAGCGCACAAAGGAGTACAGAAGGTACCTCTACAGCGCACAAAGGAGTACAGGAAATATCTCTAGAACGTACAAAGGAGTACAGAAGGTATCTCTACAGCGCACAAAGGAGTACAGAAGGTATCTCTACAGCGCACAAAGGAGTACAGAAGGTATCTCTACAGCGCACAAAGGAGTACAGAAGGTATATCTACAGCGCACAAAGGAGTACAGGAAATATCTCTAGAAAGTACAAAGGAGTACACGAGGTATCTCTACAGCGTACAAAGGAGTACAGAAGGTATCTCTACAGCGCACAAAGGAGTACAGAAGGTATCTCTACAGCGCACAAAGGAGTACAGAAGGTATCTCTACAGCGCACAAAGAAGTACAGAAGGTATCTCTACAGCGCACAAAGGAGTACAGAAGGTATCTCTACAGCGCACAAAGGAGTACAGAAGGTATCTCTACAGCGCACAAAGGAGTACAGAAGGTATCTCTACAGCGCACAAAGGAGTACAGAAGGTATCTCTACAGCGCACAAAGGAGTACAGAAGGTATCTCTACAGCGCACAAAGGAGTACAGAAGGTATCTCTACAGCGCACAAAGGAGTACAGAAGGTATCTCTACAGCGCACAAAGGAGTACAGAAGGTATCTCTACAGCGCACAAAGGAGTACAGAAGGTATCTCTACAGCGCACAAAGGAGTACAGAAGGTATCTCTACAGCGCACAAAGGAGTACAGGAAATATCTCTAGAACGTACAAAGGAGTACACGAGGTATCTCTACAGCGTAGAAAGGAGTACAGAAGGTATCTCTACAGCGCACAAAGAAGTACAGAAGGTATCTCTACAGCGCACAAAGGAGTACAGGAAATATCTCTAGAACGTACAAAGGAGTACACGAGGTATCTCTACAGCGTACAAAGGAGTACAGAAGGTATCTCTACAGCGCACAAAGGAGTACAGAAGGTATCTCTACAGCGCACAAAGGAGTACAGAAGGTATCTCTACAGCGCACAAAGGAGTACACGAGGTATCTCTACAGCGCACAAAGGAGTACAGAAGGTATCTCTACAGCGCACAAAGGAGTACAGGAAATATCTCTAGAACGTACAAAGGAGTACACGAGGTATCTCTACAGCGTACAAAGGAGTACAGAAGGTATCTCTACAGCGCACAAAGGAGTACAGAAGGTATCTCTACAGCGCACAAAGGAGTACAGAAGGTATCTCTACAGCGCACAGAGGAGTACAGAAGGTATCTCTACAGCGCACAAAGGAGTACAGGAAATATCTCTAGAACGTACAAAGGAGTACACGAGGTATCTCTACAGCGTACAAAGGAGTATAGAAGGTATCTCTACAGCGCACAAAGGAGTACAGAAGGTATCTCTACAGCGCACAAAGGAGTACAGAAGGTATCTCTACAGCGCACAAAGGAGTACAGGAAATATCTCTAGAACGTACAAAGGAGTACACGAGGTATCTCTACAGCGTACAAAGGAGTACAGAAGGTATCTTTACAGCGCACAAAGGAGTACAGAAGGTATCTCTACAGCGCACAAAGGAGTACAGAAGGTATCTCTACAGCGCACAAAGGAGTACAGAAGGTATCTCTACAGCGCACAAAGGAGTACAGGAAATATCTCTAGAACGTACAAAGGAGTACACGAGGTATCTCTACAGCGTACAAAGGAGTACAGAAGGTATCTTTACAGCGCACAAAGGAGTACAGAAGGTATCTCTACAGCGCACAAAGGAGTACAGAAGGTATCTCTACAGCGCACAAAGGAGTACAGAAGGTATCTCTACAGCGCACAAAGGAGTACAGAATAATCTCTACAGCGCACAAAGGAGTACAGAAGGTATCTCTACAGCGCACAAAGGAGTACAGAAGGTATCTCTACAGCGCACAAAGGAGTACAGAAGGTATCTCTACAGCGCACAAAGGAGTACAGGAAATATCTCTAGAACGTACAAAGGAGTACACGAGGTATCTCTACAGCGTACAAAGGAGTACAGAAGGTATCTCTACAGCGCACAAAGGAGTACAGAAGGTATCACTACAGCGCAAAAAGGAGTACAGAAGGTATCTCTACAGCACACAAAGGAGTACAGAAGGTATCTCTTCAGCGCACAAAGGAGTACAGGAAATATCTCTAGAACGTACAAAGGAGTACACGAGGTATCTCTACCGCGTACAAAGGAGTACAGAAGGTATCTCTACAGCGCACAAAGGAGTACAGAAGGTATCTCTACAGCGCACAAAGGAGTACAGAAGGTATCTCTACAGCGCACAATGGAGTACAGAAGGTATCTCTACAGCGCACAAAGGAGTACAGAAGGTATCTCTACAGCGCACAAAGGAGTACAAAAGGTATCTCTACAGCGCACAAAGGAGTACAGAAGGTATCTCTACAGTGCACAAAGGAGTACAGAAGGTATCTCTGCAGCGCACAAAGGAGTACAGAAGGTATCTCTACAGCGCACAAAGGAGTACAGGAAATATCTCTAGAACGTACAAAGGAGTACACGAGGTATCTCTACAGCGTACAAAGGAGTACGGAAGGTATCTCTACAGCGCACAAAGGAGTACAGAAGGTATCTCTACAGCGCACAAAGGAGTACAGGAGGTATCTCTACAGCGCACAAAGGAGTACAGAAGGTATCTCAACAGCGCACAAAGGAGTACAGGAAATATCTCTAGAACGTACAAAGGAGTACACGAGGTATCTCTACAGCGTACAAAGGAGTACAGAAGGTATCTCTACAGCGCACAAAGGAGTACAGGAAATATCTCTAGAACGTACAAAGGAGTACACGAGGTATCTCTACAGCGTACAAAGGAGTACAGAAGGTATCTCTACAGCGCACAAAGGAGTACAGAAGGTATCTCTACAGCGCACAAAGGAGTACACGAGGTATCTCTACAGCGCACAAAGGAGTACAGAAGGTATCTCTACAGCGCACAAAGGAGTACAGAAGGTATCTCTACACCGCACAAAGGAGTACAGGAAATATCTCTAGAACGTACAATGGAGTACACGAGGTATCTCTACAGCGTACAAAGGAGTACAGAAGGTATCTCTACAGCGCACAAAGGAGTACAGAAGGTATCTCTACAGCGCACAAAAGAGTACAGAAGGTATCTCTACAGCGCACAAAGGAGTACAGAAGGTATCTCTACAGCGCACAAAGGAGTACAGGAAATATCTCTAGCACGTACAAAGGAGTACACGAGGTATCTCTACAGCGTACGAAGGAGTACAGAAGGTATCTCTACAGCGCACATAGGAGTACAGAAGGTATCTCTACAGCGCACAAGGGAGTACAGAAGGTATCTCTACAGCGCACAAAGGAGTACAGAAGGTATCTTTACAGCGCACAAAGGAGTACACGAGGTATCTCTACAGCGCACAAAGGAGTACAGAAGGTATCTCTACAGCGCACAAAGGAGTACAGAAGGTATCTCTACAGCGCACAAAGGAGTACAGAAGGTATCTCTACAGCGCACAAAGGAGTACAGGAAATATCTCTAGAACGTACAAAGGAGTACACGAGGTATCTCTACAGCGTACAAAGGAGTACAGAAGGTATCTCTACAGCGCACAAAGGAGTACAGAAGGTATCTCTACAGCGCACAAAGGAGTACAGAAGGTATCTCTACAGCGCACAGAGGAGTACAGAAGGTATCTCTACAGCGCACAAAGGAGTACAGGAAATATCTCTAGAACGTACAAAGGAGTACACGAGGTATCTCTACAGCGTACAAAGGAGTATAGAAGGTATCTCTACAGCGCACAAAGGAGTACAGAAGGTATCTCTACAGCGCACAAAGGAGTACAGAAGGTATCTCTACAGCGCACAAAGGAGTACAGGAAATATCTCTAGAACGTACAAAGGAGTACACGAGGTATCTCTACAGCGTACAAAGGAGTACAGAAGGTATCTTTACAGCGCACAAAGGAGTACAGAAGGTATCTCTACAGCGCACAAAGGAGTACAGAAGGTATCTCTACAGCGCACAAAGGAGTACAGAAGGTATCTCTACAGCGCACAAAGGAGTACAGGAAATATCTCTAGAACGTACAAAGGAGTACACGAGGTATCTCTACAGCGTACAAAGGAGTACAGAAGGTATCTTTACAGCGCACAAAGGAGTACAGAAGGTATCTCTACAGCGCACAAAGGAGTACAGAAGGTATCTCTACAGCGCACAAAGGAGTACAGAAGGTATCTCTACAGCGCACAAAGGAGTACAGAATAATCTCTACAGCGCACAAAGGAGTACAGAAGGTATCTCTACAGCGCACAAAGGAGTACAGAAGGTATCTCTACAGCGCACAAAGGAGTACAGAAGGTATCTCTACAGCGCACAAAGGAGTACAGGAAATATCTCTAGAACGTACAAAGGAGTACACGAGGTATCTCTACAGCGTACAAAGGAGTACAGAAGGTATCTCTACAGCGCACAAAGGAGTACAGAAGGTATCACTACAGCGCAAAAAGGAGTACAGAAGGTATCTCTACAGCGCACAAAGGAGTACAGAAGGTATCTCTTCAGCGCACAAAGGAGTACAGGAAATATCTCTAGAACGTACAAAGGAGTACACGAGGTATCTCTACAGCGTACAAAGGAGTACAGAAGGTATCTCTACAGCGCACAAAGGAGTACAGAAGGTATCTCTACAGCGCACAAAGGAGTACAGAAGGTATCTCTACAGCGCACAATGGAGTACAGAAGGTATCTCTACAGCGCACAAAGGAGTACAGAAGGTATCTCTACAGCGCACAAAGGAGTACAAAAGGTATCTCTACAGCGCACAAAGGAGTACAGAAGGTATCTCTACAGTGCACAAAGGAGTACAGAAGGTATCTCTGCAGCGCACAAAGGAGTACAGAAGGTATCTCTACAGCGCACAAAGGAGTACAGGAAATATCTCTAGAACGTACAAAGGAGTACACGAGGTATCTCTACAGCGTACAAAGGAGTACGGAAGGTATCTCTACAGCGCACAAAGGAGTACAGAAGGTATCTCTACAGTGCACAAAGGAGTACAGGAGGTATCTCTACAGCGCACAAAGGAGTACAGAAGGTATCTCAACAGCGCACAAAGGAGTACAGGAAATATCTCTAGAACGTACAAAGGAGTACACGAGGTATCTCTACAGCGTACAAAGGAGTACAGAAGGTATCTCTACAGCGCACAAAGGAGTACAGGAAATATCTCTAGAACGTACAAAGGAGTACACGAGGTATCTCTACAGCGTACAAAGGAGTACAGAAGGTATCTCTACAGC
Source organism: Morinoia aosen (assembly GCA_030386875.1). Classification (NCBI taxonomy): domain Eukaryota; kingdom Metazoa; phylum Arthropoda; class Malacostraca; order Amphipoda; family Talitridae; genus Morinoia; species Morinoia aosen. Next base: position 36,470,071 of record JASJYW010000027.1, on the reverse strand, counting down.
GCACAAAGGAGTACAGAAGGTATCTCTACAGCGCACAAAGGAGTACACGAGGTATCTCTACAGCGCACAAAGGAGTACAGAAGGTATCTCTACAGCGCACAAAGGAGTACAGAAGGTATCTCTACACCGCACAAAGGAGTACAGGAAATATCTCTAGAACGTACAATGGAGTACACGAGGTATCTCTACAGCGTACAAAGGAGTACAGAAGGTATCTCTACAGCGCACAAAGGAGTACAGAAGGTATCTCTACAGCGCACAAAAGAGTACAGAAGGTATCTCTACAGCGCACAAAGGAGTACAGAAGGTATCTCTACAGCGCACAAAGGAGTACAGGAAATATCTCTAGCACGTACAAAGGAGTACACGAGGTATCTCTACAGCGTACGAAGGAGTACAGAAGGTATCTCTACAGCGCACATAGGAGTACAGAAGGTATCTCTACAGCGCACAAGGGAGTACAGAAGGTATCTCTACAGCGCACAAAGGAGTACAGAAGGTATCTTTACAGCGCACAAAGGAGTACACGAGGTATCTCTACAGCGCACAAAGGAGTACAGAAGGTATCTCTACAGCGCACAAAGGAGTACAGAAGGTATCTCTACAGCGCACAAAGGAGTACAGAAGGTATCTCTACAGCGCACAAAGGAGAACAGGAAATATCTCTAGAACGTACAAAGGAGTACACGAGGTATCTCTACAGCGTACAAAGGAGTACAGAAGGTATCTCTACAGCGCACAAAGGAGTACAGAAGGTATCTCTACAGCGCACAAAGGAGTACAGAAGGTATCTCTTCAGCGCACAAAGGAGTACAGGAAATATCTCTAGAACGTACAAAGGAGTACACGAGGTATCTCTACAGCGTACAAAGGAGTACAGAAGGTATCTTTACAGCGCACAAAGGAGTACAGAAGGTATCTCTACAGCGCACAAAGGAGTACAGAAGGTATCTCTACAGCGCACAAAGGAGTACAGAAGGTATCTCTAAAGCGCACAAAGGAGTACAGAAGGTATCTCTACAGCGCACAAAGGAGTACAGGAAATATCTCTAGAACGTACAAAGGAGTACACGAGGTATCTCTACAGCGTACAAAGGAGTACAGAAGGTATCTCTACAGCGCACAAAGGAGTACAGAAGGTATCTCTACAGCGCACATAGGAGTACAGAAGGTATCTCTACGGCGCACAAAGGAGTACAGAAGGTATCTCTACAGCGCACAAAGGAGTACAGGAAATATCTCTAGAACGTACAAAGGAGTACACGAGGTATCTCTACAGCGTACAAAGGAGTACAGAAGGTATCTCTACAGCACACAAAGGAGTACAGGAAATATCTCTAGAACGCACAAAGGAGTACACGAGGTATCTCTACAGCGTACAAAGGAGTACAGAAGGTATCTCTACAGCGCACAAAGGACTACAGAAGGTATCTCTACAGCGCACAAAGGAGTACACGAGGTATCTCTACAGCGCACAAAGGAGTACAGAAGGTATCTCTACAGCGCACAAAGGAGTACAGAAGGTATCTCTACAGCGCACAAAGGAGTACAGGAAATATCTCTAGAACGTACAAAGGAGTACACGAGGTATCTCTACAGCGTACAAAGGAGTACAGAAGGTATCTCTACAGCGCACAAAGGAGTACAGGAAATATCTCTAGAACGTACAAAGGAGTACACGAGGTATCTCTACAGCGTACAAAGGAGTACAGAAGGTATCTCTACAGCGCACAAAGGAGTACAGAAACTATCTCTACAGCGCACAAAGGAGTACAGAAGGTATCTCTACAGCGCACAAAGGAGTACAGAAGGCATCTCTACAGCGCACAAAGGAGTACAGAAGGTATCTCTACAGCGCACAAAGGAGTACAAAAGGTATCTCTACAGCGCACAAAGGAGTACAGGAAATATCTCTAGAACGTACAAAGGAGTACACGAGGTATCTCTACAGCGAACAAAGGAGTACAGAATGTATCTCTACAGCGCACAAAGGAGTACAGAAGGTATCTCTACAGCGCACAAAGGAGTACAGAAGGTATCTCTACAGCGCACAAAGGAGTACAGAAGGAATCTCTACAGCGCACAAAGGAGTACAGAAGGTATCTCTACAGCGCAAAAAGGAGTACAGAAGGTATCTCTACAGCGCACAAAGGAGTACAGGAAATATCTCTAGAACGTACAAAGGAGTACACGAGGTATCTCTACAGCGTACAAAGGAGAACAGAAGGTATCTCTAGAGCGCACAAAGGAGTACAGAAGGTATCTCTACAGCGCACGAAGGAGTACAGAAGGTATCTCTACAGCGCACAAAGGAGTACTGAAGGTATCTCTACAGCGCACAAAGGAGTACAGGAAATATCTCTAGAACGTACAAAGGAGTACACGAGGTATCTCTACAGCGTACAAAGGAGTACAGAAGGTATCTTTACAGCGCACAAAGGAGTACAGAAGGTATCTCTACAGCGCAAAAAGGAGTACAGAAGGTATCTCTACAGCGCACAAAGGAGTACAGAAGGTATCTCTACAGCGCACAAAGGAGTACAGAATAATCTCTACAGCGCACAAAGGAGTACAGAAGGTATCTCTACAGCGCAAAAAGGAGTACAGAAGGTATCTCTACAGCGCACAAAGGAGTACAGGAAATATCTCTAGAACGTACAAAGGAGTACACGAGGTATCTCTACAGCGTACAAAGGAGTACAGAAGGTATCTCTACAGCGCACAAAGGAGTACAGGAAATATCTCTCGAACGTACAAAGGAGTACACGAGGTATCTCTACAGCGTACAAAGGAGTACAGAAGGTATCTCTACAGCGCACAAAGGAGTACAGAAGGTATCTCTACAGCGCACAAAGGAGTACACGAGGTATCTCTACAGCGCACAAAGGAGTACAGAAGGTATCTCTACAGCGCACAAAGGAGTACAGAAGGTATCTCTACAGCGCACAAAGGAGTACAGGAAATATCTCTAGAACGTACAAAGGAGTACACGAGGTATCTCTACAGCGTACAAAGGAGTACAGAAGGTATCTCTACAGCGCACAAAGGAGTACAGAAGGTATCTCTACAGCGCACAAAGGAGTACAAAAGGTATCTCTACAGCGCACAAAGGAGTACAGAAGGTATCTCTACAGCGCACAAAGGAGTACAGGAAATATCTCTAGCACGTACAATGGAGTACACGAGGTATCTCTACAGCGTACGAAGGAGTACAGAAGGTATCTCTACAGCGCACATAGGAGTACAGAAGGTATCTCTACAGCGCACAAGGGAGTACAGAAGGTATCTCTACAGCGCACAAAGGAGTACAGAAGGTATCTTTACAGCGCACAAAGGAGTACACGAGGTATCTCTACAGCGCACATAGGAGTACAGAAGGTATCTCTACAGCGCACAAAGGAGTACAGAAGGTATCTCTACAGCGCACAAAGGAGTACAGAAGGTATCTCTACAGCGCACAAAGGAGTACAGGAAATATCTCTAGAACGTACAAAGGGGTACACGAGGTATCTCTACAGCGTACAAAGGAGTACAGAAGGTATCTCTACAGCGCACAAAGGAGTACAAAAGGTATCTCTACAGCGCACAAAGGAGTACAGAAAGTATCTCTACAGCGCACAAAGGAGTACAGAAGGTATCTCTACAGCGCACAAAGGAGTACAGGAAATATCTCTAGAACGTACAAAGGAGTACAGAAGGTATCTCTACAGCGCACAAAGGAGTACAGAAGGTATCTCTACAGCGCACAAAGGTGTACAGAAGGTATCTCTACAGCGCACAAAGGAGTACACGAGGTATCTCTACAGCGTACAAAGGAGTACAGAAGGTATCTCTACAGCGCACAAAGGAGTACAGAAGGTATCTCTACAGCGCACAAAGGAGTACAGAAGGTATCTCTACAGCGCACAAAGGTGTACAGAAGGTATCTCTACAGCGCACAAAGGAGTACACGAGGTATCTCTACAGCGTACAAAGGAGTACAGAAGGTATCTCTACAGCGCACAAAGGAGTACAGAAGGTATCTCTACAGCGCACAAAGGAGTACAGAAGGTACCTCTACAGCGCACAAAGGAGTACAGGAAATATCTCTAGAACGTACAAAGGAGTACAGAAGGTATCTCTACAGCGCACAAAGGAGTACAGAAGGTATCTCTACAGCGCACAAAGGAGTACAGAAGGTATCTCTACAGCGCACAAAGGAGTACAGAAGGTATCTCTACAGCGCACAAAGGAGTACAGAAGGTATCTCTACAGCGCACAAAGGAGTACAGAAGGTATCTCTACAGCGCACAAAGGAGTACAGGAAATATCTCTAGAACGTACAAAGGGGTACACGAGGTATCTCTACAGCGTACAAAGGAGTACAGAAGGTATCTCTACAGCGCACAAAGGAGTACAGAAGGTATCTCTACAGCGCACAAAGGAGTACAGAAGGTATCTCTACAGCGCACAAAGGAGTACAGAAGGTATATCTACAGCGCACAAAGGAGTACAGGAAATATCTCTAGAAAGTACAAAGGAGTACACGAGGTATCTCTACAGCGTACAAAGGAGTACAGAAGGTATCTCTACAGCGCACAAAGGAGTACAGAAGGTATCTCTACAGCGCACAAAGGAGTACAGAAGGTATCTCTACAGCGCACAAAGAAGTACAGAAGGTATCTCTACAGCGCACAAAGGAGTACAGAAGGTATCTCTACAGCGCACAAAGGAGTACAGAAGGTATCTCTACAGCGCACAAAGGAGTACAGAAGGTATCTCTACAGCGCACAAAGGAGTACAGAAGGTATCTCTACAGCGCACAAAGGAGTACAGAAGGTATCTCTACAGCGCACAAAGGAGTACAGAAGGTATCTCTACAGCGCACAAAGGAGTACAGAAGGTATCTCTACAGCGCACAAAGGAGTACAGAAGGTATCTCTACAGCGCACAAAGGAGTACAGAAGGTATCTCTACAGCGCACAAAGGAGTACAGAAGGTATCTCTACAGCGCACAAAGGAGTACAGGAAATATCTCTAGAACGTACAAAGGAGTACACGAGGTATCTCTACAGCGTAGAAAGGAGTACAGAAGGTATCTCTACAGCGCACAAAGAAGTACAGAAGGTATCTCTACAGCGCACAAAGGAGTACAGGAAATATCTCTAGAACGTACAAAGGAGTACACGAGGTATCTCTACAGCGTACAAAGGAGTACAGAAGGTATCTCTACAGCGCACAAAGGAGTACAGAAGGTATCTCTACAGCGCACAAAGGAGTACAGAAGGTATCTCTACAGCGCACAAAGGAGTACACGAGGTATCTCTACAGCGCACAAAGGAGTACAGAAGGTATCTCTACAGCGCACAAAGGAGTACAGGAAATATCTCTAGAACGTACAAAGGAGTACACGAGGTATCTCTACAGCGTACAAAGGAGTACAGAAGGTATCTCTACAGCGCACAAAGGAGTACAGAAGGTATCTCTACAGCGCACAAAGGAGTACAGAAGGTATCTCTACAGCGCACAGAGGAGTACAGAAGGTATCTCTACAGCGCACAAAGGAGTACAGGAAATATCTCTAGAACGTACAAAGGAGTACACGAGGTATCTCTACAGCGTACAAAGGAGTATAGAAGGTATCTCTACAGCGCACAAAGGAGTACAGAAGGTATCTCTACAGCGCACAAAGGAGTACAGAAGGTATCTCTACAGCGCACAAAGGAGTACAGGAAATATCTCTAGAACGTACAAAGGAGTACACGAGGTATCTCTACAGCGTACAAAGGAGTACAGAAGGTATCTTTACAGCGCACAAAGGAGTACAGAAGGTATCTCTACAGCGCACAAAGGAGTACAGAAGGTATCTCTACAGCGCACAAAGGAGTACAGAAGGTATCTCTACAGCGCACAAAGGAGTACAGGAAATATCTCTAGAACGTACAAAGGAGTACACGAGGTATCTCTACAGCGTACAAAGGAGTACAGAAGGTATCTTTACAGCGCACAAAGGAGTACAGAAGGTATCTCTACAGCGCACAAAGGAGTACAGAAGGTATCTCTACAGCGCACAAAGGAGTACAGAAGGTATCTCTACAGCGCACAAAGGAGTACAGAATAATCTCTACAGCGCACAAAGGAGTACAGAAGGTATCTCTACAGCGCACAAAGGAGTACAGAAGGTATCTCTACAGCGCACAAAGGAGTACAGAAGGTATCTCTACAGCGCACAAAGGAGTACAGGAAATATCTCTAGAACGTACAAAGGAGTACACGAGGTATCTCTACAGCGTACAAAGGAGTACAGAAGGTATCTCTACAGCGCACAAAGGAGTACAGAAGGTATCACTACAGCGCAAAAAGGAGTACAGAAGGTATCTCTACAGCGCACAAAGGAGTACAGAAGGTATCTCTTCAGCGCACAAAGGAGTACAGGAAATATCTCTAGAACGTACAAAGGAGTACACGAGGTATCTCTACAGCGTACAAAGGAGTACAGAAGGTATCTCTACAGCGCACAAAGGAGTACAGAAGGTATCTCTACAGCGCACAAAGGAGTACAGAAGGTATCTCTACAGCGCACAATGGAGTACAGAAGGTATCTCTACAGCGCACAAAGGAGTACAGAAGGTATCTCTACAGCGCACAAAGGAGTACAAAAGGTATCTCTACAGCGCACAAAGGAGTACAGAAGGTATCTCTACAGTGCACAAAGGAGTACAGAAGGTATCTCTGCAGCGCACAAAGGAGTACAGAAGGTATCTCTACAGCGCACAAAGGAGTACAGGAAATATCTCTAGAACGTACAAAGGAGTACACGAGGTATCTCTACAGCGTACAAAGGAGTACGGAAGGTATCTCTACAGCGCACAAAGGAGTACAGAAGGTATCTCTACAGCGCACAAAGTAGTACAGGAGGTATCTCTACAGCGCACAAAGGAGTACAGAAGGTATCTCAACAGCGCACAAAGGAGTACAGGAAATATCTCTAGAACGTACAAAGGAGTACACGAGGTATCTCTACAGCGTACAAAGGAGTACAGAAGGTATCTCTACAGCGCACAAAGGAGTACAGGAAATATCTAAAGAACGTACAAAGGAGTACACGAGGTATCTCTACAGCGTACAAAGGAGTACAGAAGGTATCTCTACAGCGCACAAAGGAGTACAGAAGGTATCTCTACAGCGCACAAAGGAGTACACGAGGTATCTCTACAGCGCACAAAGGAGTACAGAAGGTATCTCTACAGCGCACAAAGGAGTACAGAAGGTATCTCTACACCGCACAAAGGAGTACAGGAAATATCTCTAGAACGTACAATGGAGTACACGAGGTATCTCTACAGCGTACAAAGGAGTACAGAAGGTATCTCTACAGCGCACAAAGGAGTACAGAAGGTATCTCTACAGCGCACAAAAGAGTACAGAAGGTATCTCTACAGCGCACAAAGGAGTACAGAAGGTATCTCTACAGCGCACAAAGGAGTACAGGAAATATCTCTAGCACGTACAAAGGAGTACACGAGGTATCTCTACAGCGTACGAAGGAGTACAGAAGGTATCTCTACAGCGCACATAGGAGTACAGAAGGTATCTCTACAGCGCACAAGGGAGTACAGAAGGTATCTCTACAGCGCACAAAGGAGTACAGAAGGTATCTTTACAGCGCACAAAGGAGTACACGAGGTATCTCTACAGCGCACAAAGGAGTACAGAAGGTATCTCTACAGCGCACAAAGGAGTACAGAAGGTATCTCTACAGCGCACAAAGGAGTACAGAAGGTATCTCTACAGCGCACAAAGGAGAACAGGAAATATCTCTAGAACGTACAAAGGAGTACACGAGGTATCTCTACAGCGTACAAAGGAGTACAGAAGGTATCTCTACAGCGCACAAAGGAGTACAGAAGGTATCTCTACAGCGCACAAAGGAGTACAGAAGGTATCTCTACAGCGCACAAAGGAGTACAGAAGGTATCTCTACAGCGCACAAAGGAGTACAGGAAATATCTCTAGAACGTACAAAGGAGTACAGAAGGTATATCTACAGCGCACAAAGGAGTACAGAAGGTATCTCTAAAGCGCACAAAGGTGTACAGAAGGTATCTCTACAGCGCACAAAGGAGTACACGAGGTATCTCTACAGCGTACAAAGGAGTACAGAAGGTATCTCTACAGCGCACAAAGGAGTACAGAAGGTATCTCTACAGCGCACAAAGGAGTACAGAAGGTACCTCTACAGCGCACAAAGGGGTACAGGAAATATCTCTAGAACGTACAAAGGAGTACAGAAGGTATCTCTACAGCGCACAAAGGAGTACAGAAGGTATCTCTACAGCGCACAAAGGAGTACAGAAGGTATCTCTACAGCGCACAAAGGAGTACAGAAGGTATATCTACAGCGCACAAAGGAGTACAGGAAATATCTCTAGAACGTACAAAGGAGTACACGAGGTATCTCTACAGCGTACAAAGGAGTACAGAAGGTATCTCTACAGCGCACAAAGGAGTACAGAAGGTATCTCTACAGCGCACAAAGGAGTACAGAAGGTATCTCTACAGCGCACAAAGAAGTACAGAAGGTATCTCTACAGCGCACAAAGGAGTACAGAAGGTATCTCTACAGCGCACAAAGGAGTACAGAAGGTATCTCTACAGCGCACAAAGGAGTACAGAAGGTATCTCTACAGCGCACAAAGGAGTACAGAAGGTATCTCTACAGCGCACAAAGGAGTACAGAAGGTATCTCTACAGCGCACAAAGGAGTACAGAAGGTATCTCTACAGCGCACAAAGGAGTACAGAAGGTATCTCTACAGCGCACAAAGGAGAACAGAAGGTATCTCTACAGCGCACAAAGGAGTACAGAAGGTATCTCTACAGCGCACAAAGGAGTACAGAAGGTATCTCTACAGCGCACAAAGGAGTACAGGAAATATCTCTAGAACGTACAAAGGAGTACACGAGGTATCTCTACAGCGTACAAAGGAGTACAGAAGGTATCTCTACAGCGCACAAAGAAGTACAGAAGGTATCTCTACAGCGCACAAAGGAGTACAGGAAATATCTCTAGAACGTACAAAGGAGTACACGAGGTATCTCTACAGCGTACAAAGGAGTACAGAAGGTATCTCTACAGCGCACAAAGGAGTACAGAAGGTATCTCTACAGCGCACAAAGGAGTACAGAAGGTATCTCTACAGCGCACAAAGGAGTACACGAGGTATCTCTACAGCGCACAAAGGAGTACAGAAGGTATCTCTACAGCGCACAAAGGAGTACAGGAAATATCTCTAGAACGTACAAAGGAGTACACGAGGTATCTCTACAGCGTACAAAGGAGTACAGAAGGTATCTCTACAGCGCACAAAGGAGTACAGAAGGTATCTCTACAGCGCACAAAGGAGTACAGAAGGTATCTCTACAGCGCACAGAGGAGTACAGAAGGTATCTCTACAGCGCACAAAGGAGTAAAGGAAATATCTCTAGAACGTACAAAGGAGTACACGAGGTATCTCGACAGCGCACAAAGGAGTACAGAAGGTATCTCTACAGCGCACAAAGGAGTACAGAAGGTATCTCTACATCGCACAAAAAAGTACAGGAAATATCTCTAGAACGTACAAAGGAGTACACGAGGTATCTCTACAGCGTACAAAGGAGTACAGAAGGTATCTCTACAGCGCACAAAGGAGTACAGAAGGTATCTCTACAGCGCACAAAGGAGTACAGAAGGTATCTCTACAGCGCACAATGGAGTACAGAAGGTATCTCTACAGCGCACAAAGGAGTACAGAAGGTATCTCTACAGCGCACAAAGGAGTACAAAAGGTATCTCTACAGCGCACAAAGGAGTACAGAAGGTATCTCTACAGTGCACAAAGGAGTACAGAAGGTATCTCTGCAGCGCACAAAGGAGTACAGAAGGTATCTCTACAGCGCACAAAGGAGTACAGGAAATATCTCTAGAACGTACAAAGGAGTGCACGAGGTATCTCTACAGCGTACAAAGGAGTACGGAAGGTATCTCTACAGCGCACAAAGGAGTACAGAAGGTATCTCTACAGCGCACAAAGGAGTACAGGAGGTATCTCTACAGCGCACAAAGGAGTACAGAAGGTATCTCAACAGCGCACGAAGGAGTACAGGAAATATCTCTAGAACGTACAAAGGAGAACACGAGGTATCTCTACAGCGTACAAAGGAGTACAGAAGGTATCTCTACAGCGCACAAAGGAGTACAGGAAATATCTCTAGAACGTACAAAGGAGTGCACGAGGTATCTCTACAGCGTACAAAGGAGTACAGAAGGTATCTCTACAGCGCACAAAGGAGTACAGAAGGTATCTCTACAGCGCACAAAGGAGTACACGAGGTATCTCTACAGCGCACAAAGGAGTACAGAAGGTATCTCTACAGCGCACAAAGGAGTACAGAAGGTATCTCTACAGCGCACAAAGGAGTACAGGAAATATCTCTAGAACGTACAAAGGAGTACACGAGGTATCTCTACAGCGCACAAAGGAGTACAGAAGGTATCTCTACAGCGCACAAAGGAGTACAGAAGGTATCTCTACAGCGCACAGAGGAGTACAGAAGGTATCTCTACAGCGCACAAAGGAGTACAGGAAATATCTCTAGAACGTACGAAGGAGTACACGAGGTATCTCTACAGCGTACAAAGGAGTATAGAAGGTATCTCTACAGCGCACAAAGGAGTACAGAAGGTATCTCTACAGCGCACAAAGGAGTACACGAGGTATCTCGACAGCGCACAAAGGAGTACAGAAGGTATCTCTACAGCGCACAAAGGAGTACAGAAGGTATCTCTACAGCGCACAAAGGAGTACAGAAGGTATCTCTACAGCGCACAAAGGAGTACAGGAAATATCTCTAGAACGTACAAAGGAGTACACGAGTTATCTCTACAGCGTACAAAGGAGTACAGAAGGTATCTCTACAGCGCACACAGGAGTACAGAAGGTATCTCTACAGCGCACAAAGGAGTACAGAAGTTATCTCTACAGCGCACAAAGGAGTACAGAAGGTATCTCTACAGCGCACAAAGGAGTACAGAAGGTATCTCTACAGCGCACAAAGGAGTACAGGAAATATCTCTAGAACGTACAAAGGAGTACACGAGGTATCTCTACAGCGTACAAAGGAGTACAGAAGGTATCTCTACAGCGCACAAAGGAGTACAGAAGGTATCTCTACAGCGCACAAAGGAGTACAGAAGGTATCTCTACAGCGCACAAAGGAGTACAGAAGGTATCTCTACAGCGCACAAAGGAGTACAGGAAATATCTCTAGAACGTACAAAGGAGTACACGAGGTATCTCTACAGCGTACAAAGAAGTACAGAAGGTATCTCTACAGCGCACAAAGGAGTACAGGAAATATCTCTAGAACGTACAAAGGAGTACACGAGGTATCTCTACAGCGTACAAAGGAGTACAGAAGGTATCTCTACAGCGCACAAAGGACTACAGAAGGTATCTCTACAGCGCACAAAGGAGTACACGAGGTATCTCTACAGCGCACAAAGGAGTACAGAAGGTATCTCTACAGCGCACAAAATAGTACAAAAGGTATCTCTACAGCGCACAAAGGAGTACAGGAAATATCTCTAGAACGTACAAAGGAGTACACGAGGTATCTCTACAGCGTACAAAGGAGTACAGAAGGTATCTCTACAGCGCACAAAGGAGTACAGGAAATATCTCTAGAACGTACAAAGGAGTACACGAGGTATCTCTACAGCGTACAAAGGAGTACAGAAGGTATCTCTACAGCGCACAAAGGAGTACAGAAGGTATCTCTACAGCGCACAAAGGAGTACAGAAGGTATCTCTACAGCGCACAAAGGAGTACAGAAGGTATCTCTACAGCGCACAAAGGAGTACAGAAGGTATCTCTACAGCGCACAAAGGAGTACAGAAGGTATCTCTACAGCGCACAAAGGAGTACAGAAGGTATCTCTACAGCGCACAAAGGAGTACAGGAAATATCTCTAGAACGTACAAAGGAGTACACGAGGTTTCTCTACAGCGTACAAAGGAGTACAGAAGGTATCTCTACAGCGCACAAAGGAGTACAGAAGGTATCTCTACAGCGCACAAAGGAGTACAGAAGGTATCTCTACAGCGCACAAAGGAGTACAAAAGGTATCTCTACAGCGCACAAAGGAGTACAGGAAATATCTCTAGAACGTACAAAGGAGTACACGAGGTATCTCTACAGCGTACAAAGGAGTACAGAAGGTATCTCTACAGCGCACAAAGGAGTACAGAAGGTATCTCTACAGCGCACAAAGGAGTACAGAAGGTATCTCTACAGCGCAAAAAGGAGTACAGAAGGTATCTCTACAGCGCACAAAGGAGTACAGAAGGTATCTCTACACCGCACAAAGGAGTACAGAAGGTATCTCTACAGCGCACAAAGGAGTACAGGAAATATCTCTAGAACGTACAAAGGAGTACACGAGGTATCTCTACAGCGTACAAAGGAGAACAGAAGGTATCCCTACAGCGCACAAAAAAGTAAAGAAGGTATCTCTACAGCGCACAAAGGAGTACAGAAGGTATCTCTACAGCGCACAAAGGAGTACAGGAAATATCTCTAGATCGTACAAAGGAGTACACGAGGTATCTCTACAGCGTACAAAGGAGTACAGAAGGTATCTCTACAGCGCACAAAGGAGTACAGAAAGTATCTCTACAGCGCACAAAGGAGTACAGAAGGTATCTCTACAGCGCACAAAGGAGTACAGAAGGTATCTCTACAGCGCACAAAGGAGTACAGAAGGTATCTCTACAGCGCACAAAGGAGTACAGAAGGTATCTCTACAGCGCACAAAGGAGTACAGAAGGTATCGCTACAGCGCACAAAGGAGTACAGAAGGTATCTCTACAGCGCACAGAGGAGTACAGAAGGTATCTCTACAGCGCACAAAGGAGTACAGGAAATATCTCTAGAACGTACAAAGGAGTACACGAGGTATCTCTACAGCTTACAAAGGAGTACAGAAGGTATCTCTACAGCGCACAAAGGAGTACAGAAGGTATCTCTACAGCACACAAAGGAGTACAGAAGGTATCTCTACAGCGCACAAAGGAGTACAGAAGGTATCTCTTCAGCGCACAAAGGAGTACAGGAAATATCTCTAGAACGTACAAAGGAGTACACGAGGTATCTCTTCAGCGTACAAAGGAGTACAGAATGTATCTCTACAGCGCACAAAGGAGTACAGAAGGTATCTCTACAGCGCACAAAGGAGTACAGAAGGTATCTCTACAGCGCACAAAGGAGTACAGAAGGTATCTCTACAGCGCACAAAGGAGTACAGAAGGTATCTCTACAGCGCACAAAGGAGTACAGGAAATATCTCTAGCACGTACAAAGGAGTACACGAGGTATCTCTACAGCGTACAAAGGAGTACAGAAGGTATCTCTACAGCGCACAAAGGAGTACAGAAGGTATCTCTACAGCGCACAAAGGAGTACAGAAGGTATCTCTACAGCGCACAAAGGAGTACAGGAAATATCTCTAGAACGTACAAAGGAGTACAGAAGGTATCTCTACAGCACACAAAGGAGTACAGAAGGTATCTCTACAGCGCATTAAGGAGTACACGAGGTATCTCTACAGCGTACAAAGGAGTACAGAAGGTATCTCTACAATGCACAAATGAGTACAGAAGGTATCTCTAGAGCGCACAAAGGAGTACAGAAGGTATCACTACAGCGCACAAAGGAGTACAGGAAATATCTCTAGAACGTACAAAGGAGTACAGAAGGTATCTCTACAGCGCACGAAGGAGTACAAAAGGTATCTCTACAGCGCACAAAGGAGTACAGAAGGTATCTCTACAGCGCACAAAGGAGTACAGAAGGTATCTCTACAGCGCACAAAGGAGTACAGGAAATATCTCTAGAACGTACAAAGGAGTACACGAGGTATCTCTACAGCGTACAAAGGAGTACAGAAGGTATCTCTACAGCGCACAAAGGAGTACAGAAGGTATCTCTTCAGCGCACAAAGGAGTACAGAAGGTATCTCTACAGCGCACAAAGGAGTACAGAAGGTATCTCTACAGCGCACAAAGGAGTACAGGAAATATCTCTAGAACGTACAAAGGAGTACACAAGGTATCTCTACAGCGTACAAAGGAGTACAGAAGGTATCTCTACAGCGCACAAAGGAGTACAGAAGGTATCTCTACAGCGCACAAAGGAGTACAGAAGGTATCTCTACAGCGCACAAAGGAGTACAGAAGGTATCTCTACAGCGCACAAAGGAGTACAGGAAATATCTCTAGAACGTACAAAGGAGTACACGAGGTATCTCTACAGCGTACAAAGGAATACAGAAGGTATCTCTACAGCGCACAAAGGAGTACAGAAGGTATCTCTACAGCGCACAAAGGAGTACAGAAGGTATCTCTACAGCGCACAAAGGAGTACAGAAGGTATCTCTACAGCGCACAAAGGAGTACAGAAGGTATCTCTACAGCGCACAAAGGAGTACAGAAAGTATCTCTACAGCGCACAAAGGAGTACAGAAGGTATCTCTGCAGCGCACAAAGGAGTACAGAAGGTATCTCTACAGCGCACAAAGGAGTACAGAAGGTATCTCTACAGCGCACAAAGGAGTACAGAAGGTATCTCTACAGCGCACAAAGGAGTACAGAAGGTATCTCTACAGCGCACAAAGGAGTACAGGAAATATCTCTAGAACGTACAAAGGAGTACACGAGGTATCTCTACAGCGTACAAAGGAGTACAGAAGGTATCTCTACAGCGCACAAAGAAGTACAGAAGGTATCTCTACAGCGCACAAAGGAGTACAGGAAATATCTCTAGAACGTACAAAGGAGTACACGAGGTATCTCTACAGCGTACAAAGGAATACAGAAGGTATCTCTACAGCGCACAAAGGAGTACAGAAGGTATCTCTACAGCGCACAAAGGAGTACAGAAGGTATCTCTACAGCGCACAAAGGAGTACACGAGGTATCTCTACAGCGCACAAAGGAGTACAGAAGGTATCTCTACAGCGCACAAAGGAGTACAGGAAATATCTCTAGAACGTACAAAGGAGTACACGAGGTATCTCTACAGCGTACAAAGGAGTACAGAAGGTATCTCTACAGCGCACAAAGGAGTACAGAAGGTATCTCTACAGCGCACAAAGGAGTACAGAAGGTATCTCTACAGCGCACAGAGGAGTACAGAAGGTATCTCTACAGCGCACAAAGGAGTACAGGAAATATCTCTAGAACGTACAAAGGAGTACACGAGGTATCTCTACAGCGTACAAAGGAGTATAGAAGGTATCTCTACAGCGCACAAAGGAGTACAGAAGGTATCTCTACAGCGCACAAAGGAGTACACGAGGTATCTCGACAGCGCACAAAGGAGTACAGAAGGTATCTCTACAGCGCACAAAGGAGTACAGAAGGTATCTCTACCGCGCACAAAGGAGTACAGAAGGTATCTCTACAGCGCACAAAGGAGTACAGAAGGTATCTCTACAGCGCACAAAGGAGTTCAGAAGGTATCTCTACAGCGCACAAAGGAGTACAGGAAATATCTCTAGAACGTACAAAGGAGTACACGAGGTATCTCTACAGCGTACAAAGGAGTATAGAAGGTATCTCTACAGCGCACAAAGGAGTACAGAAGGTATCTCTACAGCGCACAAAGGAGTACACGAGGTATCTCTACAGCGCACGAAGGAGTACAGAAGGTATCTCTACAGCGCACAAAGGAGTACAGAAGGTATCTCTACAGCGCACAAAGGAGTACAGAAGGTATCTCTACAGCGCACAAAGGAGTACAGGAAATATCTCTAGAACGTAAGGAGTACACGAGGTATCTCTACAGCGTACAAAGGAGTACAGAAGGTATCTCTACAGCGCACAAAGGAGTACAGAAGGTATCTCTACAGCGCACAAAGGAGTACAGAAGGTATCTCTACAGCGCACAAAGGAGTACAGAAGGTATCTCTACAGCGCACAAAGGAGTACAGGAAATATCTCTAGAACGTACAAAGGAGTACACGAGGTATCTCTACAGCGTACAAAGGAGTACAGAAGGTATCTCTACAGCGCACAAAGGAGTACAGAAGGTATCTCTACAGCGCACAAAGGAGTACAGAAGGTATCTCTACAGCGCACAAAGGAGTACAGAAGGTATCTCTACAGCGCACAAAGGAGTACAGGAAATATCTCTAGAACGTACAAAGAAGTACACGAGGTATCTCTACAGCGTACAAAGGAGTACAGAAGGTATCTCTACAGCGCACAAAGGAGTACAGAAGGTATCTCTACAGCGCACAAAGGAGTACAGAAGGTATCTCTACAGCGCACAAAGGAGTACAGGAAATATCTCTAGAACGTACAAAGGAGTACACGAGGTATCTCTACAGCGTACAGAGGAGTACAGAAGGTATCTCTACAGCGCACAAAGGAGTACAGAAGGTATCTCTACAGCGCACAAAGGAGTACAGAAGGTATCTCTACAGCGCACAAAGGAGTACAGAAGGTATCTCTACAGCGCACAAAGGAGTACAGGAAATATCTCTAGAACGTACAAAGGAGTACAGAAGGTATCTCTACAGCGCACAAAGGAGTACAGAAGGTATCTCTACAGCGCACAAAGGAGTACAGAAGGTATCTCTACAGCGCACAAAGGAGTACAGGAAATATCTCTAGAACGTACAAAGGAGTACACGAGGTATCTCTACAGCGTACAAAGGAGTACAGAAGGTATCTCTACAGCGCACAAAGGAGTACAGAAGGTATCTCTACAGCGCACAAAGGAGTACAGAAGGTATCTCTACAGCGCATAAAGGAGTACAGAAGGTATCTCTACAGCGCACAAAGGAGTACAGAAGGTATCTCTACAGCGCACAAAGGAGTACAGAAGGTATCTCTACAGCGCACAAAGGAGTACAGAAGGTATCTCTACAGCGCACAAAGTTGTACAGAAGGTATCTCTACAGCGCACAAAGGAGTACAGAAAGTATCTCTACAGCGCACAAAGGAGTACAGAAGGTATCTCTACAGCGCACAAAGGAGTACAGAAGGCATCTCTACAGCGCACAAAGGAGTACAGAAGGTATCTCTACAGCGCACAAAGGAGTACAGAAGTACAGAAGGTATCTCTACAGCGCACAAAGGAGTACAAAAGGTATCTCTACAGCGCACAAAGGAGTACAGAAGGTATCTCTACAGCGCACAAAGGAGTACAGGAAATATCTCTAGAACGTACAAAGGAGTACACGAGGTATCTCTACAGCGTACAAAGGAGTACAGAAGGTATCTCTACAGCGCACAAAGGAGTACAGAAGGTATCTCTACAGCGCACAAAGGAGTACAGAAGGTATCTCTACAGCGCACAAAGGAGTACAGAAGGTATCTCTACAGCGCACAGAGGAGTACAGAAGGTATCTCTACAGCGCACAAAGGAGTACAGGAAATATCTCTAGAACGTACAAAGGAGTACACGAGGTATCTCTACAGCTTACAAAGGAGTACAGAAGGTATCTCTACAGCGCACAAAGGAGTACAGAAGGTATCTCTACAGCACACAAAGGAGTACAGAAGGTATCTCTACAGCGCACAAAGGAGTACAGAAGGTATCTCTTCAGCGCACAAAGGAGTACAGGAAATATCTCTAGAACGTACAAAGGAGTACACGAGGTATCTCTTCAGCGTACAAAGGAGTACAGAATGTATCTCTACAGCGCACAATGGAGTACAGAAGGTATCTCTACAGCGCACAAAGGAGTACAGAAGGTATCTCTACAGCGCACAAAGGAGTACAGAAGGTATCTCTACAGCGCACAAAGGAGTACAGAAGGTATCTCTACAGCGCACAAAGGAGTACAGGAAATATCTCTAGCACGTACAAAGGAGTACACGAGGTATCTCTACAGCGTACAAAGGAGTACAGAAGGTATCTCTACAGCGCACAAAGGAGTACAGAAGGTATCTCTACAGCGCACAAAGGAGTACAGAAGGTATCTCTACAGCGCACAAAGGAGTACAGGAAATATCTCTAGAACGTACAAAGGAGTACAGGAAATATCTCTAGAACGTACAAAGGAGTACACGAGGTATCTCTACAGCGTACAAAGGAGTACAGAAGGTATCTCTACAGCGCACAAAGGAGTACAGAAGGTATCTCTACAGCGCACAAAGGAGTACAGAAGGTATCTCTACAGCGCACAAAGGAGTACAGAAGGTATCTCTACAGCGCACAAAGGAGTACAGGAAATATCTCTAGAACGTACAAAGAAGTACACGAGGTATCTCTACAGCGTACAAAGGAGTACAGAAGGTATCTCTACAGCGCACAAAGGAGTACAGAAGGTATCTCTACAGCGCACAAAGGAGTACAGAAGGTATCTCTACAGCGCACAAAGGAGTACAGGAAATATCTCTAGAACGTACAAAGGAGTACACGAGGTATCTCTACAGCGTACAGAGGAGTACAGAAGGTATCTCTACAGCGCACAAAGGAGTACAGAAGGTATCTCTACAGCGCACAAAGGAGTACAGAAGGTATCTCTACAGCGCACAAAGGAGTACAGAAGGTATCTCTACAGCGCACAAAGGAGTACAGGAAATATCTCTAGAACGTACAAAGGAGTACACGAGGTATCTCTACAGCGTACAAAGGAGTACAGAAGGTATCTCTACAGCGCACAAAGGAGTACAGAAGGTATCTCTACAGCGCACAAAGGAGTACAGAAGGTATCTCTACAGCGCATAAAGGAGTACAGAAGGTATCTCTACAGCGCACAAAGGAGTACAGAAGGTATCTCTACAGCGCACAAAGGAGTACAGAAGGTATCTCTACAGCGCACAAAGGAGTACAGAAGGTATCTCTACAGCGCACAAAGTTGTACAGAAGGTATCTCTACAGCGCACAAAGGAGTACAGAAAGTATCTCTACAGCGCACAAAGGAGTACAGAAGGTATCTCTACAGCGCACAAAGGAGTACAGAAGGTATCTCTACAGCGCACAAAGGAGTACAGAAGGTATCTCTACAGCGCACAAAGGAGTACAGGAAATATCTCTAGAACGTACAAAGGAGTACACGAGGTATCTCTACAGCGTACAAAGGAGTACAGAAGGTATCTCTACAGCGCACAAAGGAGTACAGAAGGTATCTCTACAGCGCACAAAGGAGTACAGAAGGTATCTCTACAGCGCATAAAGGAGTACAGAAGGTATCTCTACAGCGCACAAAGGAGTACAGAAGGTATCTCTACAGCGCACAAAGGAGTACAGAAGGTATCTCTACAGCGCACAAAGGAGTACAGAAGGTATCTCTACAGCGCACAAAGTTGTACAGAAGGTATCTCTACAGCGCACAAAGGAGTACAGAAAGTATCTCTACAGCGCACAAAGGAGTACAGAAGGTATCTCTACAGCGCACAAAGGAGTACAGAAGGCATCTCTACAGCGCACAAAGGAGTACAGAAGGTATCTCTACAGCGCACAAAGGAGTACAGAAGTACAGAAGGTATCTCTACAGCGCACAAAGGAGTACAAAAGGTATCTCTACAGCGCACAAAGGAGTACAGAAGGTATCTCTACAGCGCACAAAGGAGTACAGGAAATATCTCTAGAACGTACAAAGGAGTACACGAGGTATCTCTACAGCGTACAAAGGAGTACAGAAGGTATCTCTACAGCGCACAAAGGAGTACAGAAGGTATCTCTACAGCGCACAAAGGAGTACAGAAGGTATCTCTACAGCGCACAAAGGAGTACAGAAGGTATCTCTACAGCGCACAAAGGAGTACAGGAAATATCTCTAGAACGTACAAAGGAGTACACGAGGTTTCTCTACAGCGTACAAAGGAGTACAGAAGGTATCTCTACAGCGCACAAAGGAGTACAGAAGGTATCTCTACAGCGCACAAAGGAGTACAGAAGGTATCTCTACAGCGCACAAAGGAGTACAAAAGGTATCTCTACAGCGCACAAAGGAGTACAGGAAATATCTCTAGAACGTACAAAGGAGTACACGAGGTATCTCTACAGCGTACAAAGGAGTACAGAAGGTATCTCTACAGCGCACAAAGGAGTACAGAAGGTATCTCTACAGCGCACAAAGGAGTACAGAAGGTATCTCTACAGCGCAAAAAGGAGTACACGAGGTATCTCTACAGCGCACGAAGGAGTACAGAAGGTATCTCTACAGCGCACAAAGGAGTACAGAAGGTATCTCTACAGCGCACAAAGGAGTACAGAAGGTATCTCTACAGCGCACAAAGGAGTACAGGAAATATCTCTAGAACGTAAGGAGTACACGAGGTATCTCTACAGCGTACAAAGGAGTACAGAAGGTATCTCTACAGCGCACAAAGGAGTACAGAAGGTATCTCTACAGCGCACAAAGGAGTACAGAAGGTATCTCTACAGCGCACAAAGGAGTACAGAAGGTATCTCTACAGCGCACAAAGGAGTACAGGAAATATCTCTAGAACGTACAAAGGAGTACACGAGGTATCTCTACAGCGTACAAAGGAGTACAGAAGGTATCTCTACAGCGCACAAAGGAGTACAGAAGGTATCTCTACAGCGCACAAAGGAGTACAGAAGGTATCTCTACAGCGCACAAAGGAGTACAGAAGGTATCTCTACAGCGCACAAAGGAGTACAGGAAATATCTCTAGAACGTACAAAGAAGTACACGAGGTATCTCTACAGCGTACAAAGGAGTACAGAAGGTATCTCTACAGCGCACAAAGGAGTACAGAAGGTATCTCTACAGCGCACAAAGGAGTACAGAAGGTATCTCTACAGCGCACAAAGGAGTACAGGAAATATCTCTAGAACGTACAAAGGAGTACACGAGGTATCTCTACAGCGTACAGAGGAGTACAGAAGGTATCTCTACAGCGCACAAAGGAGTACAGAAGGTATCTCTACAGCGCACAAAGGAGTACAGAAGGTATCTCTACAGCGCACAAAGGAGTACAGAAGGTATCTCTACAGCGCACAAAGGAGTACAGGAAATATCTCTAGAACGTACAAAGGAGTACAGAAGGTATCTCTACAGCGCACAAAGGAGTACAGAAGGTATCTCTACAGCGCACAAAGGAGTACAGAAGGTATCTCTACAGCGCACAAAGGAGTACAGGAAATATCTCTAGAACGTACAAAGGAGTACACGAGGTATCTCTACAGCGTACAAAGGAGTACAGAAGGTATCTCTACAGCGCACAAAGGAGTACAGAAGGTATCTCTACAGCGCACAAAGGAGTACAGAAGGTATCTCTACAGCGCATAAAGGAGTACAGAAGGTATCTCTACAGCGCACAAAGGAGTACAGAAGGTATCTCTACAGCGCACAAAGGAGTACAGAAGGTATCTCTACAGCGCACAAAGGAGTACAGAAGGTATCTCTACAGCGCACAAAGTTGTACAGAAGGTATCTCTACAGCGCACAAAGGAGTACAGAAAGTATCTCTACAGCGCACAAAGGAGTACAGAAGGTATCTCTACAGCGCACAAAGGAGTACAGAAGGCATCTCTACAGCGCACAAAGGAGTACAGAAGGTATCTCTACAGCGCACAAAGGAGTACAGAAGTACAGAAGGTATCTCTACAGCGCACAAAGGAGTACAAAAGGTATCTCTACAGCGCACAAAGGAGTACAGAAGGTATCTCTACAGCGCACAAAGGAGTACAGGAAATATCTCTAGAACGTACAAAGGAGTACACGAGGTATCTCTACAGCGTACAAAGGAGTACAGAAGGTATCTCTACAGCGCACAAAGGAGTACAGAAGGTATCTCTACAGCGCACAAAGGAGTACAGAAGGTATCTCTACAGCGCACAAAGGAGTACAGAAGGTATCTCTACAGCGCACAAAGGAGTACAGGAAATATCTCTAGAACGTACAAAGGAGTACACGAGGTATCTCTACAGCGTACAAAGGGGTACACAAGGTATCTCTACAGCGCACAAAGGAGTACAGAAGGTATCTCTACAGCGCACAAAGGAGTACAGAAGGTATCTCTACAGCGCACAAAGGAGTACAGAAGGTATCTCTACAGCGCACAAAGGAGTACAGAAAATATCTCTAGAACGTACAAAGGAGTACACGAGGTATCTCTACAGCGTACAAAGGAGTATAGAAGGTATCTCTACAGCGCACAAAGGAGTACAGAAGGTATCTCTACAGCGCACAAAGGAGTTCAGAAGGTATCTCTACAGCGCACAAAGAAGTACAGAAGGTATCTCTACAGCGCACAAAGGAGTACAGGAAATATCTTTGGAACGTACAAAGGAGTACACGAGGTATCTCTACAGCGTACAAAGGTGTACAGAAAATATCTCTACAGCAAACAAAGGAGTACAGAAGGTATCTCTACAGCGCACAAAAGAGTACAGAAGGTATCTCTACAGCACACAAAGGAGTACAGAAGGTATCTCTACAGCGCACAAAGGAGTACAGAAGGTATCTCTACAGCGCACAAAGGAGTACGGAAGGTATCTCTACAGCGCAAAAAGGAGTACAGAAGGTATCTCTACAGCGCACAAAGGAGTACAGGAAATATCTCTAGAACGTACAAAGGTGTACAGAAGGTATCTCTACAGCGCACAAAGGAGTACAGGAAATATCTCTATAACGTACAAAGGAGTACACGAGGTATCTCTACAGCGTACAAAGGAGTACAGAAGGTATCTCTACAGCGCACAAAGGAGTACAGAAGGTATCTCTACAGCGCACAAAGGAGTACAGAAGGTATCTCTACAGCGCACAAAGGAGTACAGAAGGTATCTCTACAGCGCACAAAGGAGTACACGAGGTATCTCTACAGCGCACAAAGGAGTACAGAAGGTATCTCTACAGCGCACAAAGGAGTACAGAAGGTATCTCTACAGCGCACAAAGGAGTACAGGAAATATCTCTAGAACGTACAAAGGAGTACACGAGGTATCTCTACAGCGTACGAAGGAGTACAGAAGGTATCTCTACAGCGCACAAAGGAGTACAGAAGGTATCTCTACAGCGCACAAAGGAGTACAGGAAATATCTCTAGAACGTACAAAGGAGTACAGAAGGTATCTCTACAGCGCACAAAGGAGTACAGAAGGTATCGCTACAGCGCACAAAGGAGTACAGAAGGTATCTCTACAGCGCACAGAGGAGTACAGAAGGTATCTCTACAGCGCACAAAGGAGTACAGGAAATATCTCTAGAACGTACAAAGGAGTACACGAGGTATCTCTACAGCTTACAAAGGAGTACAGAAGGTATCTCTACAGCGCACAAAGGAGTACAGAAGGTATCTCTACAGCGCACAAAGGAGTACAGAAGGTATCTCTACAGCGCGCAAAGGAGTACAGAAGGTATCTCTTCAGCGCACAAAGGAGTACAGGAAATATCTCTAGAACGTACAAAGGAGTACACGAGGTATCTCTTCAGCGTACAAAGGAGTACAGAATGTATCTCTACAGCGCACAAAGGAGTACAGAAGGTATCTCTACAGCGCACAAAGGAGTACAGAAGGTATCTCTACAGCGCACAAAGGAGTACAGAAGGTATCTCTACAATGCACAAAGGAGTACAGAAGGTATCTCTGCAGCGCACAAAGGAGTACAGAAGGTATCTCTACAGCGCACAAAGGAGTACAGGAAATATCTCTAGAACGTACAAAGGAGTACACGAGGTATCTCTACAGCGTACAAAGGAGTACAGAAGGTATCTCTACAGCGCACAAAGGAGTACAGAAGGTATCTCTACAGCGCACAAAGGATTACAGGAGGTATCTCTACAGCGCACAAAGGTGTACAGATGGTATCTCTACAGCGCACAAAGGAGTACAGGAAATATCTCTAGAACGTACAAAGGAGTACACGAGGTATCTCTACAGCGTACAAAGGAGTACAGAAGGTATCTCTACAGCGCACAAAGGAGTACAGGAAATATCTCTAGAACGTACAAAGGAGTACACGAGGTATCTCTACAGCGTACAAAGGAGTACAGAAGGTATCTCTACAGCGCACAAAGGAGTACAGAAGGTATCTCTACAGCGCACAAAGGAGTACACGAGGTATCTCTACAGCGCACAAAGGAGTACAGAAGGTATCTCTACAGCGCACAAAGGAGTACAGAAGGTATCTCTACAGCGCAAAAAGGAGTACAGGAAATATCTCTAGAACGTACAAAGGAGTACACGAGGTATCTCTACAGCGTACAAAGGAGTACAGAAGGTATCTCTACAGCGCACAAAGGAGTACAGAAGGTATCTCTACAGCGCACAAAGGAGTACAGGAAATATCTCTAGCACGTACAAAGGAGTACACGAGGTATCTCTACAGCGTACAAAGGAGTACAGAAGGTATCTCTACAGCGCACAAAGGAGTACAGAAGGTATCTCTACAGCGCACAAAGGAGTACAGAAGGTATCTCTACAGCGCACAAAGGAGTACAGGAAATATCTCTAGAACGTACAAAGGAGTACAGAAGGTATCTCTACAGCGCACAAAGGAGTACAGAAGGTATCTCTACAGCGCACAAAGGAGTACACGAGGTATCTCTACAGCGTACAAAGGAGTACAGAAGGTATCTCTACAATGCACAAATGAGTACAGAAGGTATCTCTAGAGCGCACAAAGAAGTACAGAAGGTATCTCTACAGCGCACAAAGGAGTACAGGAAATATCTCTAGAACGTACAAAGGAGTACAGAAGGTATCTCTAGAGCGCACGAAGGAGTACAAAAGGTATCTCTACAGCGCACAAAGGAGTACAGAAGGTATCTCTACAGCGCACAAAGGAGTACAGAAGGTATCTCTACAGCGCACAAAGGAGTACAGGAAATATCTCTAGAACGTACAAAGGAGTACACGAGGTATCTCTACAGCGTACAAAGGAGTACAGAAGGTATCTCTACAGCGCACAAAGGAGTACAGAAGGTATCTCTTCAGCGCACAAAGGAGTACAGAAGGTATCTCTACAGCGCACAAAGGAGTACAGAAGGTATCTCTACAGCGCACAAAGGAGTACAGGAAATATCTCTAGAACGTACAAAGGAGTACACAAGGTATCTCTACAGCGTACAAAGGAGTACAGAAGGTATCTCTACAGCGCACAAAGGAGTACAGAAGGTATCTCTACAGCGCACAAAGGAGTACAGAAGGTATCTCTACAGCGCACAAAGGAGTACAGAAGGTATCTCTACAGCGCACAAAGGAGTACAGGAAATATCTCTAGAACGTACAAAGGAGTACACGAGGTATCTCTACAGCGTACAAAGGAATACAGAAGGTATCTCTACAGCGCACAAAGGAGTACAGAAGGTATCTCTACAGCGCACAAAGGAGTACAGAAGGTATCTCTACAGCGCACAAAGGAGTACAGAAGGTATCTCTACAGCGCACAAAGGAGTACAGAAGGTATCTCTACAGCGCACAAAGGAGTACAGAAAGTATCTCTACAGCGCACAAAGGAGTACAGAAGGTATCTCTGCAGCGCACAAAGGAGTACAGAAGGTATCTCTACAGCGCACAAAGGAGTACAGAAGGTATCTCTACAGCGCACAAAGGAGTACAGAAGGTATCTCTACAGCGCACAAAGGAGTACAGAAGGTATCTCTACAGCGCACAAAGGAGTACAGGAAATATCTCTAGAACGTACAAAGGAGTACACGAGGTATCTCTACAGCGTACAAAGGAGTACAGAAGGTATCTCTACAGCGCACAAAGAAGTACAGAAGGTATCTCTACAGCGC
This sequence comes from Morinoia aosen, assembly GCA_030386875.1. Taxonomy (NCBI): domain Eukaryota; kingdom Metazoa; phylum Arthropoda; class Malacostraca; order Amphipoda; family Talitridae; genus Morinoia; species Morinoia aosen. The sequence continues at coordinate 36,444,325 of JASJYW010000027.1, read as the reverse complement.
ACAAAGGAGTACAGGAAATATCTCTAGAACGTACAAAGGAGTACACGAGGTATCTCTACAGCGTACAAAGGATTACAGAAGGTATCTCTACAGCGCACAAAGGAGTACAGAAGGTATCTCTACAGCGCACAAAGGAGTACAGAAGGTATCTCTACAGCGCACAAAGGAGTACACGAGGTATCTCTACAGCGCACAAAGGAGTACAGAAGGTATCTCTACAGCGCACAAAGGAGTACAGGAAATATCTCTAGAACGTACAAAGGAGTACACGAGGTATCTCTACAGCGTACAAAGGAGTACAGAAGGTATCTCTACAGCGCACAAAGGAGTACAGAAGGTATCTCTACAGCGCACAAAGGAGTACAGAAGGTATCTCTACAGCGCACAGAGGAGTACAGAAGGTATCTCTACAGCGCACAAAGGAGTACAGGAAATATCTCTAGAACGTACAAAGGAGTACACGAGGTATCTCTACAGCGTACAAAGGAGTATAGAAGGTATCTCTACAGCGCACAATTTAGTACAGAAGGTATCTCTACAGCGCACAAAGGAGTACACGAGGTATCTCGACAGCGCACAAAGGAGTACAGAAGGTATCTCTACAGCGCACAAAGGAGTACAGAAGGTATCTCTACATCGCACAAAGGAGTACAGGAAATATCTCTAGAACGTACAAAGGAGTACACGAGGTATCTCTACAGCGTACAAAGGAGTAGAGAAGGTATCTCTACAGCGCACAAAGGAGTACAGAAGGTATCTCTACCGCGCACAAAGGAGTACAGAAGGTATCTCTACAGCGCACAAAGGAGTACAGAAGGTATCTCTACAGCGCACAAAGGAGTACAGAAGGTATCTCTACAGCGCACAAAGAAGTACAGGAAATATCTCTAGAACGTACAAAGGAGTGCACGAGGTATCTCTACAGCGTACAAAGGAGTATAGAAGGTATCTCTACAGCGCACAAAGGAGTACAGAAGGTATCTCTACAGCGCACAAAGGAGTACACGAGGTATTTCTACAGCGCACGAAGGAGTACAGAAGGTATCTCTACAGCGCACAAAGGAGTACAGAAGGTATCTCTACAGCGCACAAAGGAGTACAGAAGGTATCTCTACAGCGCACAAAGGAGTACAGGAAATATCTCTAGAAAGTACAAAGGAGTACACGAGGTATCTCTACAGCGTACAAAGGAGTACAGAAGGTATCTCTACAGCGCACAAAGGAGTACAGAAGGTATCTCTACAGCGCACAAAGGAGTACAGAAGGTATCTCTACAGCGCACAAAGGAGTACAGAAGGTATCTCTACAGCGCACAAAGGAGTACAGGAAATATCTCTAGAACGTACAAAGGAGTACACGAGGTATCTCTACAGCGTACAAAGGAGTACAGAAGGTATCTCTACAGCGCACAAAGGAGTACAGAAGGTATCTCTACAGCGCACAAAGGAGTACAGAAGGTATCTCTACAGCGCACAAAGAAGTACAGAAGGTATCTCTACAGCGCACAAAGGACTACAGGAAATATCTCTAGAACGTACAAAGAAGTACACGAGGTATCTCTACAGCGTACAAAGGAGTACAGAAGGTATCTCTACAGCGCACAAAGGAGTACAGAAGGTATCTCTACAGCGCACAAAGGAGTACAGAAGGTATCTCTACAGCGCACAAAGGAGTACAGGAAATATCTCTAGAACGTACAAAGGAGTACACGAGGTATCTCTACAGCGTACAGAGGAGTACAGAAGGTATCTCTACAGCGCACAAAGGAGTACAGAAGGTATCTCTACAGCGCACAAAGGAGTACAGAAGCTATCTCTACAGCGCACAAAGGAGTACAGAAGGTATCTCTACAGCGCACAAAGGAGTACAGGAAATATCTCTAGAACGTACAAAGGAGTACAGAAGGTATCTCTACAGCGCACAAAGGAGTACAGAAGGTATCTCTACAGCGCACAAAGGAGTACAGAAGGTATCTCTACAGCGCACAAAGGAGTACAGGAAATATCTCTAGAACGTACAAAGGAGTACACGAGGTATCTCTACAGCGTACAAAGGAGTACAGAAGGTATCTCTACAGCGCACAAAGGAGTACAGAAGGTATCTCTACAGCGCACAAAGGAGTACAGAAGGTATCTCTACAGCGCACAAAGGAGTACAGAAGGTATCTCTACAGCGCACAAAGGAGTACAGAAGGTATCTCTACAGCGCACAAAGGAGTACAGAAGGTATCTCTACAGCGCACAAAGGAGTACAGAAGGTATCTCTACAGCGCACAAAGGAGTACAGAAAGTATCTCTACAGCGCACAAAGGAGTACAGAAGGTATCTCTACAGCGCACAAAGGAGTACAGAAGGCATCTCTACAGCGCACAAAGGAGTACAGAAGGTATCTCTACAGCGCACAAAGGAGTACAGAAGTACAGAAGGTATCTCTACAGCGCACAAAGGAGTACAGAAGGTATCTCTACAGCGCACAAAGGAGTACAGAAGGTATCTCTACAGCGCACACAGGAGTACAGGAAATATCTCTAGAACGTACAAAGGAGTACACGAGGTATCTCTACAGCGTACAAAGGAGTACAGATGGGATCTCTACAGCGCACAAAGGAGTACAGAAGGTATCTCTACAGCGCACAAAGGAGTACAGAAGGTATCTCTACAGCGCACAAAGGAGTACAGAAGGTATCTCTACAGCGCACAAAGGAGTACAGGAAATATCTCTAGAACGTACAAAGGAGTACACGAGGTATCTCTACAGCGTACAAAGGGGTACAGAAGGTATCTCTACAGCGCACAAAGGAGTACAGAAGGTATCTCTACAGCGCACAAAGGAGTACAGAAGGTATCTCTACAGCGCACAAAGGAGTACAGAAGGTATCTCTACAGCGCACAAAGGAGTACAGAAAATATCTCTAGAACGTACAAAGGAGTACACAAGGTATCTCTACAGCGTACAAAGGAGTATAGAAGGTATCTCTACAGCGCACAAAGGAGTACAGAAGGTATCTCTACAGCGCACAAAGGAGTTCAGAAGGTATCTCTACAGCGCACAAAGGAGTACAGAAGGTATCTCTACAGCGCACAAAGGAGTACAGGAAATATCTTTGGAACGTACAAAGGAGTACACGAGGTATCTCTACAGCGTACAAAGGTGTACAGAAAATATCTCTACAGCAAACAAAGGAGTACAGAAGGTATCTCTACAGCGCACAAAGGAGTACAGAAGGTATCTCTACAGCACACAAAGGAGTACAGAAGGTATCTCTACAGCGCACAAAGGAGTACAGAAGGTATCTCTACAGCGCACAAAGGAGTACAGAAGGAATCTCTACAGCGCAAAAAGGAGTACAGAAGGTATCTCTACAGCGCACAAAGGAGCACAGGAAATATCTCTAGAACGTACAAAGGTGTACAGAAGGTATCTCTACAGCGCACAAAGGAGTACAGGAAATATCTCCATAACGTACAAAGGAGTACACGAGGTATCTCTACAGCGTACAAAGGAGTACAGAAGGTATCTCTACAGCGCACAAAGGAGTACAGAAGGTATCTCTACAGCGCACAAAGGAGTACAGAAGGTATCTCTACAGCGCACAAAGGAGTACAGAAGGTATCTCTACAGCGCACAAAGGAGTACACGAGGTATCTCTACAGCGCACAAAGGAGTACAGAAGGTATCTCTACAGCGCACAAAGGAGTACAGAAGGTATCTCTACAGCGCACAAAGGAGTACAGGAAATATCTCTAGAACGTACAAAGGAGTACACGAGGTATCTCTACAGCGTACGAAGGAGTACAAAAGGTATCTCTACAGCGCACAAAGGAGTACAGAAGGTATCTCTACAGCGCACAAAGGAGTACAGGAAATATCTCTAGAACGTACAAAGGAGTACAGAAGGTATCTCTACAGCGCACAAAGGAGTACAGAAGGTATCTCTACAGCGCACAAAGGAGTACAGAAGGTATCTCTACAGCGCACAAAGAAGTACAGAAGGTATCTCTACAGCGCACAAAAAAGTACAGGAAATATCTCTAGAACGTACAAAGGAGTACACGAGGTATCTCTACAGCGTACAAAGGAGTACAGAAGGTGTCTCTACAGCGCACAAATGAGTACAGGAAATATCTCTAGAACGTACAAAGGAGTACACGAGGTATCTCTACAGCGTACAAAGGAGTACAGAAGGTATCTCTACAGCGCACAAAGGAGTACAGAAGGTATCTCTACAGCGCACAAAGGAGTACAGAAGGTATCTCTACAGCGCACAAAGGAGTACAGAAGGTATCTCTACAGCGCACAAAGGAGTACATGAAATATCTCTAGAACGTACAAAGGAGTACACGAGGTATCTCTACAGCGTACAAAGGAGTACAGAAGGTATCTCTACAGCGCACAAAGGAGTACAGAAGGTATCTCTACAGCGCACAAAGGAGTACAGAAGGTATCTCTACAGCGCACAAAGGAGTACAGAAGGTATCTCTACAGCGCACAAAGGAATACAGAAGGTATCTCTACAGCGCACAAAGGAGTACAGAAGGTATCTCTACAGCGCACAAAGGAGTACAGAAGGTATCTCTACAGCGCACAAAGGAGTACAGAAGGTATCTCTACAGCGCACAAAGGAGTACAGAAGATATCTCTACAGCGCACAAAGGAGTACAGGAAATATCTCTAGAACGTACAAAGGAGTACACGAGGTATCTCTACAGCGTACAAAGGAGTACAGAAGGTATCTCTACAGCGCACAAAGGAGTACAGAAGGTATCTCTACAGCGCACAAAGGAGTACAGGAAATATCTCTAGAACGTACAAAGGAGTACACGAGGTATCTCTACAGCGTACAAAGGAGTACACGAGGTATCTCTACAGCGTGCAAAGGAGTACAGAAGGTATCTCTACAGCGCACAAAGGAGTACAGAAGGTATCTCTACAGCGCACAAAGGAGTACAGAAGGTATCTCTACAGCGCACAAAGGAGTACAGATGGTATCTCTACAGCGCACAAAGGAGTACAGGAAATATCTCTAGAACGTACAAAGGAGTACACGAGGTATCTCTACAGCGTACAAAGGAGTACAGAAGGTATCTCTACAGCGCACAAAGGAGTAAAGAAGGTATCTGTACAGCGCACAAAGGAGTACAGAAGGTATCTCTACAGCGCACAAAGGAGTACAGAAGGTATCTCTACAGCGCACAAAGGAGTACAGAAGGTATCTCTACAGCGCACAAAGGAGTACAGAAGGTATCTCTACAGCGCACAAAGGAGTACAGAAGGTATCTCTACAGCGCACAAAGGAGTACAGAAGGTATCTCTACAGCGCACAAAGGAGTACAGAAGGTATCTCTACAGCACACAAAGGAGTACAGAAGGTATCTCTACAGCGCACAAAGGAGTACAGGAAATATATCTAGAACGTACAAAGGAGTACACGAGGTATACCTACAGCGTACAAAGGAGTACAGAATGTATCTCTACAGCGCACAAAGGAGTACAGAAGGTATCTCTACAGCGCACAAAGGAGTACAGAAGGTATCTCTACAGCGCACAAAGGAGTACAGAAGGTATCTCTACAGCGCACAAAGGAGTACAGGAAATATCTCTAGAACGTACAAAGGAGTACACGAGGTATCTCAACAGCGTACAAAGGAGTACAGAAGGTATCTCTACAGCGCACAAAGGAGTACAGAAGGTAACTCTACAGCGCACAAAGGAGTACAGGAAATATCTCTAGAACGTACAAAAGAGTACACGAGGTATCTCTACCGCGTACAAAGGAGTACAGAAGGTACCTCTACAGCGCACAAAGGAGTACAGAAGGTATCTCTACAGCGCACAAAGGAGTACAGAAGGTATCTCTACAGCGCACAAAGGAGTACAGAAGGTATCTCTTCAGCGCACAAAGGAGTACAGAAGGTATCTCTACAGCGCACAAAGGAGTACAGTAAATATCTCTAGAACGTACAAAGGAGTACACGAGGTATCTCTACAGCGTACAAAGGAGTACAGAAGGTATCTCTACAGCGCACAAAGGAGTACAGAAGGTATCTCTACAGCGCACAAAGGAGTACAGAAGGTATCTCTACAGCGCACAAAGGAGTACAGAAGGTATCTCTACAGCGCACAAAGGAGTACAGAAGGTATCTCTACAGCGCACAAAGGAGTACAGGAAATATCTCTAGAACGTACAAAGGAGTACAGAAGGTATCTCTACAGCGCACAAAGGAGTACAGAAGGTATCTCTACAGCGCACAAAGGAGTACAGAAGGTATCTCTACAGCGCACAAAGGAGTACAGAAGGTATCTCTAGAGCGCACAAAGGAGTACAGGAAATATCTCTAGAACGCACAAAGGAGTACACGAGGTATCTCTACAGCGTACAAAGGAGTACAGAAGGTATCTCTACAGCGCACAAAGGAGTACAGGAAATATCTCTAGAACGTACAAAGGAGTACACGAGGTATCTCTACAGCGTACAAAGGAGTACAGAAGGTATCTCTACAGCGCACAAAGGAGTACAGAAGGTATCTCTACAGCGCATAAAAAAGTACAGAAGGTATCTCTACAGCGCACAAAGGAGTACAGAAGGTATCTCTACAGCGCACAAAGGAGTACAGAAGGTATCTCTACAGCGCACAAAGGAGTACAGGAAATATCTCTAGAACGTACAGAGGAGTACACGAGGTATCTCTACAGCGTAAAAAGGAGTACAGAAGGTATCTCTACAGCGCACAAAGGTGTACAGAAGGTATCTCTACAGCGCACAAAGGAGTACAGGAAATTTCTCTAGAACGTACAAAGGAGTACACGAGGTATCTCTACAGCGTACAAAGGAGTACAGAAGGTATCTCTACAGCGCACAAAGGAGTACAGAAGGTATCTCTACAGCGCACAAAGGAGTACAGAAGGTATCTCTACAGCGCACAAAAGAGTACAGAAGGTATCTCTACTGCGCACGAAGGAGTACAGAAGGTATCTCTACAGCGCACAAAGGAGTACAGGAAATATCTCTAGAACGTACAAAGGAGTACACGAGGTATCTCTACAGCGTACAAAGGAGTACAGAAGGTATCTCTACAGCGCACAAAGGAGTACAGAAGGTATCTCTACAGCGCACAAAGGAGTACAGAAGGTATCTCTACAGCGCACAAAGGAGTACAGAAGGTATCTCTACAGCACACAAAGGAGTACAGAAGGTATCTCTACGGCGCATAAAGGAGTACAGAAGGTATCTCTACAGCGCACAAAGGAGTACAGAAGGTATCTCTACAGCGCACTAAGGAGTACAGGAAATATCTCTAGAACGTACAAAGGAGTACTCGAGGTATCTCTACAGCGTACAAAGGAGTACAGAAGGTATCTCTACAGCGCACAAAGGAGTACAGAAGGTATCTCTACAGCGCACAAAGGAGTACAGAAGGTATCTCTACAGCGCACAAAGGAGTACAGGAAATATCTCTAGAACGTACAAAGGAGCACACGAGGTATCTCTTCAGCGTACAAAGGAGTACAGAAGGTATCTCTACAGCGCACAAAGGAGTACAGAAGGTATTTTTACAGCGCACAAAGGAGTACAGAAGGTATCTCTACAGCGCACAAAGGAGTACAGAAGGTATCTCTATAGCGCACAAAGGAGTACACGAGGTATCTCTACAGCGCACAAAGGAGTACAGAAGGTATCTCTACAGCGCACAAAGGAGTACAGAAGGTATCTCTAAAGCGCACAAAGGAGTACAGAAGGTATCTCTACAGCGCACAAAGGAGTACACGAGGTATCTCTACAGCGCACAAAGGAGTACAGAAGGTATCTCTACAGCGCACAAAGGAGTACAGGAAATATCTCTAGAACGTACAAAGGAGTACACGAGGTATCTCTACAGCGTACAAAGGAGTACAGAAGGTATCTCTACAGCGCACAAAGGAGTACAGAAGGTATCTCTACAGCGCACAAAGGAGTACAGAAGGTATCTCTACAGCGCACAAAGGAGTACAGAAGGTATCTCTACAGCGCACAAAGGAGTACAGGAAATATCTCTAGAACGTACAAAGGAGTACACGAGGTATCTCTACAGCGTACAAAGGAGTACAGAAGGTATCTCTACAGCGCACAAAGGAGTACAGAAGGTATCTCTACAGCGCACAAAGGAGTACACGAGGTATCTCTACAGCGCACAAAGGAGTACAGAAGGTATCTCTACAGCGCACAAAGGAGTACAGAAGGTATCTCTACAGTGCACAAAGGAGTACAGGCAATATCTCTAGAACGTACAAAGGAGTACACGAGGTATCTCTACAGCGTACAAAGGAGTACAGAAGGTATCTCTACAGCGCACGAAGGAGTACAAAAGGTATCTCTACAGCGCACAAAGGAGTACAGAAGGTATCTCTACAGCGCACAAAGGAGTACAGAAGGTATCTCTACAGCGCACAAAGGAGTACAGAAGGTATCTCTACAGCGCACAAAGGAGTACAGGAAATATCTCTAGAACGTACAAAGGAGTACACGAGGTATCTCTACAGCGTACAAAGGAGTACAGAAGGTATCTCTACAGCGCACAAAGGAGTACAGAAGGTATCTCTACAGCGCACAAAGGAGTACAGAAGGTATCTCTACAGCGCACAAAAGAGTACAGAAGGTATCTCTACAGCGCACAAAGGAGTACAGAAGGTATCTCTACAGCGCACAAAGGAGTACAGGAAATATCTCTAGAACGTACAAAGGAGTACACGAGGTATCTCTACAGCGTACAAAGGAGAACAGAAGGTATCCCTACAGCGCACAAAGGAGTACAGAAGGTATCTCTACAGCGCACAAAGGAGTACAGGAAATATCTCTAGAACGTACAAAGGAGTAAACGAGGTATCTCTACAGCGTACAAAGGAGTACAGAAGGTTTCTCTACAGCGCACAAAGGAGTACAGGAAATATCTCTAGAACGTACAAAGGAGTACACGAGGTATCTCTACAGCGTACAAAGGAGTACAGAAGGTATCTCTACAGCGCACAAAGGAGTACAGAAGGTATCTCTACAGCGCACAAAGAAGTACAGAAGGTATCTCTACAGCGCACAAAGGAGTACAGAAGGTATCTCTACAGCGCACAAAGGAGTACAGAAGGTATCTCTACAGCGCACAAAGGAGTACAGAAGGTATCTCTACAGCGCACAAAGGAGTACAGGAAATATCTCTAGAACGTACAAAGGAGTACAGAAGGTATCTCTACAGCGCACAAAGGAGTACAGAAGGTATCTCTACAGCGCACAAAGGAGTACAGAAGGTATCTCTACAGCGCACAAAGGAGTACAGAAGGTATCTCTAGAGCGCACAAAGGAGTACAGAAGGTATCTCTACAGCGCACAAAGGAGTACAGAAGGTATCTCTACAGCGCACAAAGGAGTACAGAAGGTATCTCTACAGCGCACAAAGGAGTACAGGAAATATCTCTAGAACGTACAAAGGAGCACACGAGGTATCTCTTCAGCGTACAAAGGAGTACAGAAGGTATCTCTACAGCGCACAAAGGAGTACAGAAGGTATTTTTACAGCGCACAAAGGAGTACAGAAGGTATCTCTACAGCGCACAAAGGAGTACAGAAGGTATCTCTATAGCGCACAAAGGAGTACACGAGGTATCTCTACAGCGCACAAAGGAGTACAGAAGGTATCTCTACAGCGCACAAAGGAGTACAGAAGGTATCTCTAAAGCGCACAAAGGAGTACAGAAGGTATCTCTACAGCGCACAAAGGAGTACACGAGGTATCTCTACAGCGCACAAAGGAGTACAGAAGGTATCTCTACAGCGCACAAAGGAGTACAGGAAATATCTCTAGAACGTACAAAGGAGTACACGAGGTATCTCTACAGCGTACAAAGGAGTACAGAAGGTATCTCTACAGCGCACAAAGGAGTACAGAAGGTATCTCTACAGCGCACAAAGGAGTACAGAAGGTATCTCTACAGCGCACAAAGGAGTACAGAAGGTATCTCTACAGCGCACAAAGGAGTACAGGAAATATCTCTAGAACGTACAAAGGAGTACACGAGGTATCTCTACAGCGTACAAAGGAGTACAGAAGGTATCTCTACAGCGCACAAAGGAGTACAGAAGGTATCTCTACAGCGCACAAAGGAGTACACGAGGTATCTCTACAGCGCACAAAGGAGTACAGAAGGTATCTCTACAGCGCACAAAGGAGTACAGAAGGTATCTCTACAGTGCACAAAGGAGTACAGGCAATATCTCTAGAACGTACAAAGGAGTACACGAGGTATCTCTACAGCGTACAAAGGAGTACAGAAGGTATCTCTACAGCGCACGAAGGAGTACAAAAGGTATCTCTACAGCGCACAAAGGAGTACAGAAGGTATCTCTACAGCGCACAAAGGAGTACAGAAGGTATCTCTACAGCGCACAAAGGAGTACAGAAGGTATCTCTACAGCGCACAAAGGAGTACAGGAAATATCTCTAGAACGTACAAAGGAGTACACGAGGTATCTCTACAGCGTACAAAGGAGTACAGAAGGTATCTCTACAGCGCACAAAGGAGTACAGAAGGTATCTCTACAGCGCACAAAGGAGTACAGAAGGTATCTCTACAGCGCACAAAAGAGTACAGAAGGTATCTCTACAGCGCACAAAGGAGTACAGAAGGTATCTCTACAGCGCACAAAGGAGTACAGGAAATATCTCTAGAACGTACAAAGGAGTACACGAGGTATCTCTACAGCGTACAAAGGAGAACAGAAGGTATCCCTACAGCGCACAAAGGAGTACAGAAGGTATCTCTACAGCGCACAAAGGAGTACAGGAAATATCTCTAGAACGTACAAAGGAGTAAACGAGGTATCTCTACAGCGTACAAAGGAGTACAGAAGGTTTCTCTACAGCGCACAAAGGAGTACAGGAAATATCTCTAGAACGTACAAAGGAGTACACGAGGTATCTCTACAGCGTACAAAGGAGTACAGAAGGTATCTCTACAGCGCACAAAGGAGTACAGAAGGTATCTCTACAGCGCACAAAGAAGTACAGAAGGTATCTCTACAGCGCACAAAGGAGTACAGAAGGTATCTCTACAGCGCACAAAGGAGTACAGGAAATATCTCTACAGCGTACAAAGGAGTACAGAAGGTATCTCTACAGCGCACAAAGGAGTACAGGAAATATCTCTAGAACGTACAAAGGAGTACACGAGGTATCTCTACAGCGTACAAAGGAGTTCAGAAGGTATCTCTACAGCGCACAAAGGAGTACAGAAGGTATCTCTACAGCGCACAAAGGAGTACACGAGGTATCTCTACAGCGCACAAAGGAGTACAGAAGGTATCTCTACAGCACACAAAGGAGTACAAAAGGTATCTCTACAGCGCACAAAGGAGTACAGGAAATATCTCTAGAACGTACAAAGGAGTACACGAGGTATCTCTACAGCGTACAAAGGAGTACAGAAGGTTTCTCTACAGCGCACAAAGGAGTACAGGAAATATCTCTAGAACGTACAAAGGAGTACACGAGGTATCTCTACAGCGTACAAAGGAGTACAGAAGGTTTCTCTACAGCGCACAAAGGAGTACAGGAAATATCTCTAGAACGTACAAAGGAGTACACGAGGTATCTCTACAGCGTACAAAGGAGTACAGAAGGTATCTCTACAGCGCACAAAGGAGTACAGAAGGTATCTCTACAGCGCACAAAGAAGTACAGAAGGTATCTCTACAGCGCACAAAGGAGTACAGAAGGTATCTCTACAGCGCACAAAGGAGTACAGGAAATATCTCTAGAACGTACAAAGGAGTACACGAGGTATCTCTACAGCGTACAAAGGAGTACAGAAGGTATCTCTACAGCACACAAAGGAGTACAGGAAATATCTCTAGAACGTACAAAGGAGTACACGAGGTATCTCTCAGCTTACAAAGGAGTTCAGAAGGTATCTCTACAGCGCACAAAGGAGTACAGAAGGTATCTCTACAGCGCACAAAGGAGTACACGAGGTATCTCTACAGCGCACAAAGGAGTACAGAAGGTATCTCTACAGCACACAAAGGAGTACAAAAGGTATCTCTACAGCGCACAAAGGAGTACAGGAAATATCTCTAGAACGTACAAAGGAGTACACGAGGTATCTCTACAGCGTACAAAGGAGTACAGAAGGTATCTCTACAGCGCACAAAGGAGTTCAGGAAATATCTCTAGAACGTACAAAGGAGTACACGAGGTATCTCTACAGCGTACAAAGGAGTACAGAAGGTATCTCTACAGCGCACAAAGGAGTACAGAAGGTATCTCTACAGCGCACAAAGGAGTACAGAAGGTATCTCTACAGCGCACAAAGGAGTACAGAAGGTATCTCTACAGCGCACAAAGGAGTACAGGAAATATCTCTAGAACGTACAAAGGAGTACACGAGGTATCTCTACAGCGTACAAAGGAGTACAGAAGGTATCTCTACAGCGCACAAAGGAGTACAGAAGGTATCTCTACAGCGCACAAAGGAGTACAGAAGGTATCTCTACAGCGCACAAAGGAGTACAGAAGGTATCTCTACAGCGCACAAAGGAGTACAGAAGGTATCTCTACAGCGCACAAAGGAGTACAGAAGGTATCTCTACAGCGCACAAAGGAGTACAGGAAATATCTCTAGAACGTACAAAGGAGTACACGAGGTATCTCTACAGCGTACAGAGGAGTACAGAAGGTATCTCTACAGCGCACAAAGGAGTACAGAAGGTATCTCTACAGCGCATAAAGGAGTACAGAAGGTATCTCTACAGCGCACAAAGGAATACAGATGGTATCTCTACAGCGCACAAAGGAGTACAGGAAATATCTCTAGAACGTACAAAGGAGTACACGAGGTATCTCTACAGCGTACAAAGGAGTACAGAAGGTATCTCTACAGCGCACAAAGGAGTACAGAAGGTATCTGTACAGCGCACAAAGGAGTACAGAAGGTATCTCTAGAGCGCACAAAGGAGTACAGAAGGTATCTCTACAGCGCACAAAGGAGTACAGAAGGTATCTCTACAGCGCACAAAGGAGTACAGAAGGTATCTCTACAGCGCACAAAGGAGTACAGAAGGTATCTCTACAGCGCACAAAGGAGTACAGAAGGTATCTCTACAGCGCACAAAGGAGTACAGAAGGTATCTCTACAGCGCACAAAGGAGTACAGGAAATATATCTAGAACGTACAAAGGAGTACACGAGGTATACCTACAGCGTACAAAGGAGTACAGAAGGTATCTCTACAGCGCACAAAGGAGTACAGAAGGTATCTCTACAGCGCACAAAGGAGTACAGAAGGTATCTCTACAGCGCACAAAGGAGTACAGAAGGTATCTCTACAGCGCACAAAGGAGTACAGGAAATATCTCTAGAACGTACAAAGGAGTACACGAGGTATCTCTACAGCGTACAAAGGAGTACAGAAGGTATCTCTACAGCGCACAAAGGAGTACAGAAGGTATCTCTACAGCGCACAAAGGAGTACAGAAGGTATCTCTACAGCGCACAAAGGAGTACAGAAGGTATCTCTACAGCGCACAAAGGAGTACAGAAGGTATCTCTACAGCGCACAAAGAAGTACAGAAGGTATCTCTACAGCGCACAAAGGAGTACAGAAGGTATCTCTACAGCGCACAAAGGAGTACAGAAGGTATCTCTACAGCGCACAAAGGAGTACAGAAGGTATCTCTACAGCGCACAAAGGAGTACAGAGGGTATCTCTACAGCGCACAAAGGAGTACAGGAGGTATCTCTACAGCGCACAAAGGAGTACAGAAGGTATCTCTACAGCGCACAAAGGAGTACCGGAAATATCTCTAGAACGTACAAAGGCGTACACGAGGTATCTCTACAGCGTACAAAGGAGTACAGAAGGTATCTCTATAGCGCACAAAGGAGTACAGGAAATATCTCTAGAACGTACAAAGGAGTACACGAGGTATCTCTACAGCGTACGAAGGAGTACAGAAGGTATCTCTACAGCGCACAAAGGAGTACAGAAGGTATCTCTACAGCGCACAAAGGAGTACACGAGGTATCTCTACAGCGCACAAAGGAGTACAGAAGGTATCTCTACAGCGCACAAAGGAGTACAGAAGGTATCTCTACAGCGCACAAAGGAGTAAAGGAAATATCTCGAGAACGTACGAAGGAGTACACGAGGTATCTCTACAGCGTACAAAGGAGTACAGAAGGTATCTCTACAGCGCACAAAGGAGTACAGAAGGTATCTCTACAGCGCACAAAGGAGTACAGAAGGTATCTCTACAGCGCACAAAGGAGTACAGAAGGTATCTCTACAGCGCACAAAGGAGTACTCGAGGTATCTCTACAGCGTACAAAGGAGTACAGAAGGTATCTCTACAGCGCACAAAGGAGTACAGAAGGTATCTCTACAGCGCACAAAGGAGTACAGAAGGTATCTCTACAGCGCACAAAGGAGTACAGAAGGTATCTCTACAGCGCACAAAGGAGTACAGAAGGTATCTCTACAGCGCACAAAGGAGTACAGGAAATATCTCTAGAACGTACAAAGGAGTACACGAGGTATCTCTACAGCGTACAAAGGAGAACAGAAGGTATCCCTACAGCGCACAAAGGAGTACAGAAGGTATCTCTACAGCGCACAAAGGAGTACAGGAAATATCTCTAGAACGTACAAAGGAGTACACGAGGTATCTCTACAGCATACAAAGGAGTACAGAAGGTATCTCTACAGCGCACAAAGGAGTACAGAAGGTATCTCTACAGCGCACAAAGGAGTACAGAAGTTATCTCTACAGCGCACAAAGGAGTACAGAAGGTATCTCTACAGCGCACAAAGGAGTACAGAAGGTTTCTCTACAGCGCACAAAGGAGTACAGGAAATATCTCTAGAACGTACAAAGGAGTACACGAGGTATCTCTACAGCGTACAAAGGAGTACAGAAGGTATCTCTACAGCGCACAAAGGAGTACAGAAGGTATCTCTACAGCGCACAAAGGAGTACAGAAGGTATCTCTACAGCGCACAAAGGAGTACAGAAGGTATCTCTACAGCGCACAAAGGAGTACAGAAGGTATCTCTACAGCGCACAAAGGAGTACAGAAGGTATCTCTACAGCGCACAAAGGAGTACAGGAAATATCTCTAGAACGTACAAAGGAGTACACGAGGTATCTCTACAGCGTACAAAGGAGTACAGAAGGTATCTCTACAGCGCACAAAGGAGTACAGAAGGTATCTCTACAGCGCACAAAGGAGTACAGAAGGTATCTCTACAGCGCACAAAGGAGTACAGAA
Organism: Morinoia aosen; assembly: GCA_030386875.1. Lineage (NCBI taxonomy): Eukaryota > Metazoa > Arthropoda > Malacostraca > Amphipoda > Talitridae > Morinoia > Morinoia aosen. The sequence continues at coordinate 36,429,038 of JASJYW010000027.1, read as the reverse complement.
GGTATCTCTACAGCGCACAAAGGAGTACAGGAAATATCTCTAGAACGTACAAAGGAGTACACGAGGTATCTCTACAGCGTACAAAGGAGTACAGAAGGTATCTCTACAGCGCACAAAGGAGTACAGAAGGTATCTCTACAGCGCACAAAGGAGTACAGAAGGTATCTCTACAGCGCACAAAGGAGTACAGAAGGTATCTCTACAGCGCACAAAGGAGTACAGGAAATATCTCTAGAACGTACAAAGGAGTACACGAGGTATCTCTACAGCGTACAAAGGAGTACAGAAGGTATCTCTACAGCGCACAAAGGAGTACAGAAGGTATCTCTACAGCGCACAAAGGAGTACAGAAGGTATCTCTACAGCGCACAAAGGAGTACAGATGGTATCTCTACAGCGCACAAAGGAGTACAGGAAATATCTCTAGAACGTACAAAGGAGTACACGAGGTATCTCTACAGCGTACAAAGGAGTACAGAAGGTATCTCTACAGCGCACAAAGGAGTACAGAAGGTATCTGTACAGCGCACAAAGGAGTACAGAAGGTATCTCTACAGCGCACAAAGGAGTACAGAAGGTATCTCTACAGCGCACAAAGGAGTACAGAAGGTATCTCTACAGCGCACAAAGGAGTACAGAAGGTATCTCTACAGCGCACAAAGGAGTACAGAAGGTATCTCTACAGCGCACAAAGGAAAACAGAAGGTATCTCTACAGCGCACAAAAGAGTACAGAAGGTATCTCTACAGCGCACAAAGGAGTACAGAAGGTATCTCTACAGCGCACAAAGGAGTACAGAAGGTATCTCTACAGCGCACAAAGGAGTACAGAAGGTATCTCTACAGCGCACAAAGGAGTACAGGAAATATCTCTAGAACGTACAAAGGAGTACACGAGGTATCTCTACAGCGTACAAAGGAGTACAGAAGGTATCTCTACAGCGCACAAAGGAGTACAGAAGGTATCTCTACAGCGCACAAAGGAGTACAGAAGGTATCTCTACAGCGCACAAAGGAGTACAGATGGTATCTCTACAGCGCACAAAGGAGTACAGGAAATATCTCTAGAACGTACAAAGGAGTACACGAGGTATCTCTACAGCGTACAAAGGAGTACAGAAGGTATCTCTACAGCGCACAAAGGAGTACAGAAGGTATCTGTACAGCGCACAAAGGAGTACAGAAGGTATCTCTACAGCGCACAAAGGAGTACAGAAGGTATCTCTACAGCGCACAAAGGAGTACAGAAGGTATCTCTACAGCGCACAAAGGAGTACAGAAGGTATCTCTACAGCGCACAAAGGAGTACAGAAGGTATCTCTACAGCGCACAAAGGAGTACAGAAGGTATCTCTACAGCGCACAAAAGAGTACAGAAGGTATCTCTACAGCGCACAAAGGAGTACAGAAGGTATCTCTACAGCGCACAAAGGAGTACAGGAAATATATCTTGAACGTACAAAGGAGTACACGAGGTATACCTACAGCGTACAAAGGAGTACAGAAGGTATCTCTACAGCGCACAAAGGAGTACAGAAGGTATCTCTACAGCGCACAAAGGAGTACAGAAGGTATCTCTACAGCGCACAAAGGAGTACAGAAGGTATCTCTACAGCGCACAAAGGAGTACAGGAAATATCTCTAGAACGTACAAAGGAGTACACGAGGTATCTCTACAGCGTACAAAGGAGTACAGAAGGTATCTCTACAGCGCACAAAGGAGTACAGAAGGTATCTCTACAGCGCACAAAGGAGTACAGAAGGTATCTCTACAGCGCACAAAGGAGTACAGAAGGTATCTCTACAGCGCACAAAGGAGTACAGAAGGTATCTCTACAGCGCACAAAGGAGTACAGAAGGTATCTCTACAGCGCACAAAGGAGTACAGAAGGTATCTCTACAGCGCACAAAGGAGTACAGAAGGTATCTCTACAGCGCACAAAGGAGTACAGAAGGTATCTCTACAGCGCACAAAGGAGTACAGAAGGTATCTCTACAGCGCACAAAGGAGTACAGGAAATATCTCTAGAACGTACAAAGGAGTACACGAGGTATCTCTACAGCGTACAAAGGAGAACAGAAGGTATCTCTACAGCGCACAAAGGAGTACAGAAGGTATCTCTACAGCGCACAAAGGAGTACAGAAGGTATCTCTACAGCGCACAAAGGAGTACAGAAGGTATCTCTACAGCGCACAAAGGAGTACAGGAAATATCTCTAGAACGTACAAAGGAGTACACGAGGTATCTCTACAGCGTACAAAGGAGTACAGAAGGTATCTCTACAGCGCACAAAGGAGTACAGAAGGTATCTCTACAGCGCACAAAGGAGTACAGAAGGTATCTCTACAGCGCACAAAGGAGTACAGAAGGTATCTCTACAGCGCACAAAGGAGTACAGAAGGTATCTCTACAGCGCACAAAGGAGTACAGAAGGTATCTCTACAGCGCACAAAGGAGTACAGAAGGTATCTCTACAGCGCACAAAGGAGTACAGAAGGTATCTCTACAGCGCACAAAGGAGTACAGAAGGTATCTCTACAGCGCACAAAGGAGTACAGGAAATATCTCTAGAACGTACAAAGGAGTACACGAGGTATCTCTACAGCGTACAAAGGAGTACAGAAGGTATCTCTACAGCGCACAAAGGAGTACAGAAGGTATCACTACAGCGCAAAAAGGAGTACAGAAGGTATCTCTACAGCGCACAAAGGAGTACAGAAGGTATCTCTTCAGCGCACAAAGGAGTTCAGGAAATACCTCTAGAACGTACAAAGGAGTACACGAGGTATCTCTACAGCGTACAAAGGAGTACAGAAGGTATCTCTACAGCGCACAAAGGAGTACAGAAGGTATCTCTACAGCGCACAAAGGAGTACAGAAGGTATCTCTACAGCGCACAATGGAGTACAGAAGGTATCTCTACAGCGCACAAAGGAGTACAGAAGGTATCTCTACAGCGCACAAAGGAGTACAGAAGGTATCTCTACAGCGCACAAAGGAGTACAGAAGGTATCTCTACAGTGCACAAAGGAGTACATAAGGTATCTCTGCAGCGCACAAAGGAGTACAGAAGGTATCTCTACAGCGCACAAAGGAGTACAGGAAATATCTCTAGAACGTACAAAGAAGTACACGAGGTATCTCTACAGCGTACAAAGGAGTACAGAAGGTATCTCTACAGCGCACAAAGGAGTACAGAAGGTATCTCTACAGCGCACAAAGGAGTACAGGAGGTATCTCTACAGCGCACAAAGGAGTACAGAAGGTATCTCTACAGCGCACAAAGGAGTACAGAAGGTATCTCTACAGCGCACAAAGGAGTACACGAGGTATCTCTACAGCGCACAAAGGAGTACAGAAGGTATCTCTACAGCGCACAAAGGAGTACAGAAGGTATCTCTACAGCGCATAAAGGAGTACAGGAAATATCTCTAGAACGTACAAAGGAGTACACGAGGTATCTCTACAGCGTACAAAGGAGGACAGAAGGTATCTCTACAGCGCACAAAGGAGTACAGAAGGTATCTCTACAGCGCACAAAGGAGTACAGGAAATATCTCTAGAACGTACAAAGGAGTACACGAGGTATCTCTACAGCGTACAAAGGAGTACAGAAGGTATCTCTACAGCGCACAAAGGAGTACAGAAGGTATCTCTACAGCGCACAAAGGAGTACAGAAGGTATCTCTACAGCGCACAAAGAAGTACAGAAGGTATCTCTACAGCGCACAAAGGAGTACAGAAGGTATCTCTACAGCGCACAAAGGAGTACAGGAAATATCTCTAGAACGTACAAGGGAGTACACGAGGTATCTCTACAGCGTACAAAGGAGTACAGAAGGTATCTCTACAGCGCACAAAGGAGTACAGGAAATATCTCTAGAACGTACAAAGGAGTACACGAGGTATCTCTACAGCGTACAAAGGAGTACAGAAGGTATCTCTACAGCGCACAAAGGAGTACAGAAGGTATCTCTACAGCGCACAAAGGAGTACACGAGGTATCTCTACAGCGCACAAAGGAGTACAGAAGGTATCTCTACAGCGCACAAAGGAGTACAGAAGGTATCTCTACAGCGCACAAAGGAGTACAGAAGGTATCTCTACAGCGCACAAAGGAGTACAGAAGGTATCTCTACAGCGCACAAAGGAGTACACGAGGTATCTCTACAGCGCACAAAGGAGTACAGAAGGTATCTCTACAGCGCACAAAGGAGTACAGAAGGTATCTCTACAGCGCACAAAGGAGTACAGGAAATATCTCTAGAACGTACAAAGGAGTACACGAGGTATCTCTACAGCGTAAAAAGGAGTACAGAAGGTATCTCTACAGCGCACAAAGGAGTACAGAAGGTATCTCTACAGCGCACAAAGGAGTACAGAAGGTATCTCTACAGCGCACAAAGGAGTACAGAAGGTATCTCTACAGCGCACAAAGGAGTACAGAAGGTATCTCTACAGCGCACAAAGGAGTACAGAAGGTATCTCTACAGCGCACAAAGGAGTACAGAAGGTATCTTTACAGCGCACAAAGGAGTACAGGAAATATCTCTAGAACGTACAAAGGAGTACACGAGGTATCTCTACAGCGTACAAAGGAGTACAGAAGGTATCTCTACAGCGCACAAAGGAGTACAGAAGGTATCTCTACAGCGCACAAAGGAGTACAGAAGGTATCTCTACAGCGCACAAAGGAGTACAGAAGGTATCTCTACAGCGCACAAAGGAGTACAGGAAATATCTCTAGAACGTACAAAGGAGTACACGAGGTATCTCTACAGCGTACAAAGGAGTACAGAAGGTATCTCTACAGCGCACAAAGGAGTACAGAAGGTATCTCTACAGCGCACAAAGGAGTACAGAAGGTATCTCTACAGCGCACAAAGGGGTACAGAAGGTATCTCTACAGCGCACAAAGGAGTACAGAAGGTATCTCTACAGCGCACAAAGGAGTACAGAAGGTATCTCTACAGCGCACAAAGGAGTACAGGAAATATCTCTAGAACGTACAAAGGAGTACACGAGGTATCTCTACAGCGTACAAAGGAGTACAGAAGGTATCTCTACAGCGCACAAAAGAGTACAGAAGGTATCTCTACAGCGCACAAAGGAGTACAGAAGGTATCTCTACAGCGCACAAAGGAGTACAGATGGTATCTCTACAGCGCACAAAGGAGTTCAGGAAATATCTCTACAACGTACAAAGGAGTACACGAGGTATCTCTACAGCGTACAAAGGAGTACAGAAGGTATCTCTACAGCGCACAAAGGAGTACAGAAGGTATCTGTACAGCACACAAAGGAGTACAGAAGGTATCTCTACAGCGCACAAAGGAGTACAGAAGGTATCTCTACAGCGCACAAAGGAGTACAGATGGTATCTCTACAGCGCACAAAGGAGTACAGAAGGTATCTCTACAGCGCACAAAGGAGTACAGAAGGTATCTCTATAGCGCACAAAGGAGTACAGAAGGTATCTCTATAGCGCACAAAGGAGTACAGAAGGTATCTCTACAGCGCACAAAGGAGTACAGGAAATATCTCTAGAACGTACAAAGGAGTACACGAGGTATCTCTACAGCGTACAAAGGAGTACAGAAGGTATCTCTACAGCGCACAAAGGAGTACAGAAGGTATCTCTACAGCGCACAAAGGAGTACAGAAGGTATCTCTACAGCGCACAAAGGAGTACAGAAGGTATCTCTACAGCGCACAAAGGAGTACAGGAAATATCTCTAGAACGTACAAAGGAGTACACGAGGTATCTCTACAGCGTACAAAGGAGTACAGAAGGTATCTCTACCGCGCACAAAGGAGTACAGAAGGTATCTCTACAGCGCACAAAGGAGTACACGAGGTATCTCTACAGCGCACAAAGGAGTACAGAAGGTATCTCTACAGCGCACAAAGGAGTACAGAAGGTATCTCTACAGCGCACAAAGGAGTACAGGCAATATCTCTAGAACGTACAAAGGAGTACATGAGGTATCTCTACAGCGTACAAAGGAGTACAGAAGGTATCTCAACAGCGCACAAAGGAGTACAGAAGGTATCTCTACAGCGCACAAAGGAGTACAGAAGGTATCTCTACAGCGCACAAAGGAGTACAGAAGGTATCTCTACAGCGCACAAAGGAGTACAGGAAATATCTCTAGAACGTACAAAGGAGTACACGAGGTATCTCTACAGCGTACAAAGGAGTACAGAAGGTATCTCTACAGCGCACAAAGGAGTACAGAAGGTATCTCTACAGCGCACAAAGGAGTACACGAGGTATCTCTACAGCGCACAAAGGAGTACAGAAGGTATCTCTACAGCGCACAAAGGAGTACAGAAGGTATCTCTACAGCGCACAAAGGAGTACAGGCAATATCTCTAGAACGTACAAAGGAGTACATGAGGTATCTCTACAGCGTACAAAGGAGTACAGAAGGTATCTCAACAGCGCACAAAGGAGTACAGAAGGTATCTCTACAGCGCACAAAGGAGTACAGAAGGTATCTCTACAGCGCACAAAGGAGTACAGAAGGTATCTCTACAGCGCACAAAGGAGTACAGGAAATATCTCTAGAACGTACAAAGGAGTACACGAGGTATCTCTACAGCGTACAAAGGAGTACAGAAGGTATCTCTACAGCGCACAAAGGAGTACAGAAGGTATCTCTACAGCGCACAAAGGAGTACAGAAGGTATCTCTACAGCGCACAAAGGAGTACAGAAGGTATCTCTACAGCGCACAAAGGAGTACAGAAGGTATCTCTACAGCGCACAAAGGAGTACAGGAAATATCTCTAGAACGTACAAAGGAGTACACGAGGTATCTCTACAGCGTACAAAGGAGAACAGAAGGTATCCCTACAGCGCACAAAGGAGTACAGAAGGTATCTCTACAGCGCACAAAGGAGTACAAGAAATGTCTCTAGAACGTACAAAGGAGTACACGAGGTATCTCTACAGCGTACAAAGGAGTACAGAAGGTATCTCTACAGCGCACAAAGGAGTACAGAAGGTATCTCTACAGCGCACAAAGGAGTACAGAAGGTATCTCTACAGCGCACAAAGAAGTACAGAAGGTATTTCTACAGCGCACAAAGGAGTACAAAAGGTATCTCTACAGCGCACAAAGGAGTACAGGAAATATCTCTAGAACGTACAAAGGAGTACACGAGGTATCTCTACAGCGTACAAAGGAGTAGAGAAGGTATCTCTACAGCGCACAAAGGAGTACAGGAAATATCTCTAGAACATACAAAGGAGTACACGAGGTATCTCTACAGCGTACAAAGGAGTACAGAAGGTATCTCTACAGCGCACAAAGGAGTACAGAAGGTATCTCTACAGCGCACAAAGGAGTACACGAGGTATCTCTACAGCGCACAAAGGAGTACAGAAGGTATCTCCACAGCGCACAAAGGAGTACAGAAGGTATCTCTACAGCGCACAAAGGAGTACAGGAAATATCTCTAGAACGTACAAAGGAGTACACGAGGTATCTCTACAGCGTACAAAGGAGTACAGAAGGTATCTCTACAGCGCACAAAGGAGTACAGGAAATATCTCTAGAACGTACAAAGGAGTACACGAGGTATCTCTACAGCGTACAAAGGAGTACAGAAGGTATCTCTACAGCGCACAAAAGAGTACAGAAGGTATCTCTACAGCGCACAAAGGAGTACAGAAGGTATCTCTACAGCGCACAAAGGAGTACAGATGGTATCTCTACAGCGCACAAAGGAGTTCAGGAAATATCTCTACAACGTACAAAGGAGTACACGAGGTATCTCTACAGCGTACAAAGGAGTACAGAAGGTATCTCTACAGCGCAAAAAGGAGTACAGAAGGTATATGTACAGCACACAAAGGAGTACAGAAGGTATCTCTACAGCGCACAAAGGAGTACAGAAGGTATCTCTACAGCGCACAAAGGAGTACAGATGGTATCTCTACAGCGCACAAAGGAGTACAGAAGGTATCTCTACAGCGCACAAAGGAGTACAGAAGGTATCTCTATAGCGCACACAGGAGTACAGAAGGTATCTCTATAGCGCACAAAGGAGTACAGAAGGTATCTCTACAGCGCACAAAGGAGTACAGGAAATATCTCTAGAACGTACAAAGGAGTACACGAGGTATCTCTACAGCGTACAAAGGAGTACAGAAGGTATCTCTACAGCGCACAAAGGAGTACAGAAGGTATCTCTACAGCGCACAAAGGAGTACAGAAGGTATCTCTACAGCGCACAAAGGAGTACAGAAGGTATCTCTACAGCGCACAAAGGAGTACAGGAAATATCTCTAGAACGTACAAAGGAGTACACGAGGTATCTCTACAGCGTACAAAGGAGTACAGAAGGTATCTCTACAGCGCACAAAGGAGTACAGAAGGTATCTCTACAGCGCACAAAGGAGTACACGAGGTATCTCTACAGCGCACAAAGGAGTACAGAAGGTATCTCTACAGCGCACAAAGGAGTACAGAAGGTATCTCTACAGCGCACAAAGGAGTACAGGCAATATCTCTAGAACGTACAAAGGAGTACATGAGGTATCTCTACAGCGTACAAAGGAGTACAGAAGGTATCTCAACAGCGCACAAAGGAGTACAGAAGGTATCTCTACAGCGCACAAAGGAGTACAGAAGGTATCTCTACAGCGCACAAAGGAGTACAGAAGGTATCTCTACAGCGCACAAAGGAGTACAGGAAATATCTCTAGAACGTACAAAGGAGTACACGAGGTATCTCTACAGCGTACAAAGGAGTACAGAAGGTATCTCTACAGCGCACAAAGGAGTACAGAAGGTATCTCTACAGCGCACAAAGGAGTACACGAGGTATCTCTACAGCGCACAAAGGAGTACAGAAGGTATCTCTACAGCGCACAAAGGAGTACAGAAGGTATCTCTACAGCGCACAAAGGAGTACAGGCAATATCTCTAGAACGTACAAAGGAGTACATGAGGTATCTCTACAGCGTACAAAGGAGTACAGAAGGTATCTCAACAGCGCACAAAGGAGTACAGAAGGTATCTCTACAGCGCACAAAGGAGTACAGAAGGTATCTCTACAGCGCACAAAGGAGTACAGAAGGTATCTCTACAGCGCACAAAGGAGTACAGGAAATATCTCTAGAACGTACAAAGGAGTACACGAGGTATCTCTACAGCGTACAAAGGAGTACAGAAGGTATCTCTACAGCGTACAAAGGAGAACAGAAGGTATCCCTACAGCGCACAAAGGAGTACAGAAGGTATCTCTACAGCGCACAAAGGAGTACAAGAAATGTCTCTAGAACGTACAAAGGAGTACACGAGGTATCTCTACAGCGTACAAAGGAGTACAGAAGGTATCTCTACAGCGCACAAAGGAGTACAGAAGGTATCTCTACAGCGCACAAAGGAGTACAGAAGGTATCTCTACAGCGCACAAAGAAGTACAGAAGGTATTTCTACAGCGCACAAAGGAGTACAAAAGGTATCTCTACAGCGCTCAAAGGAGTACAGGAAATATCTCTAGAACGTACAAAGGAGTACACGAGGTATCTCTACAGCGTACAAAGGAGTAGAGAAGGTATCTCTACAGCGCACAAAGGAGTACAGGAAATATCTCTAGAACATACAAAGGAGTACACGAGGTATCTCTACAGCGTACAAAGGAGTACAGAAGGTATCTCTACAGCGCACAAAGGAGTACAGAAGGTATCTCTACAGCGCACAAAGGAGTACACGAGGTATCTCTACAGCGCACAAAGGAGTACAGAAGGTATCTCCACAGCGCACAAAGGAGTACAGAAGGTATCTCTACAGCGCACAAAGGAGTACAGGAAATATCTCTAGAACGTACAAAGGAGTACACGAGGTATCTCTACAGCGTACAAAGGAGTACAGAAGGTATCTCTACAGCGCACAAAGGAGTACAGGAAATATCTCTAGAACGTACAAAGGAGTACACGAGGTATCTCTACAGCGTACAAAGGAGTACAGAAGGTATCTCTACAGCGCACAAAAGAGTACAGAAGGTATCTCTACAGCGCACAAAGGAGTACAGAAGGTATCTCTACAGCGCACAAAGGAGTACAGATGGTATCTCTACAGCGCACAAAGGAGTTCAGGAAATATCTCTACAACGTACAAAGGAGTACACGAGGTATCTCTACAGCGTACAAAGGAGTACAGAAGGTATCTCTACAGCGCAAAAAGGAGTACAGAAGGTATCTGTACAGCACACAAAGGAGTACAGAAGGTATCTCTACAGCGCACAGAGGAGTACAGAAGGTATCTCTACAGCGCACAAAGGAGTACAGATGGTATCTCTACAGCGCACAAAGGAGTACAGAAGGTATCTCTACAGCGCACAAAGGAGTACAGAAGGTATCTCTATAGCGCACACAGGAGTACAGAAGGTATCTCTATAGCGCACAAAGGAGTACAGAAGGTATCTCTACAGCGCACAAAGGAGTACAGGAAATATCTCTAGAACGTACAAAGGAGTACACGAGGTATCTCTACAGCGTACAAAGGAGTACAGAAGGTATCTCTACAGCGCACAAAGGAGTACAGAAGGTATCTCTACAGCGCACAAAGGAGTACAGAAGGTATCTCTACAGCGCACAAAGGAGTACAGAAGGTATCTCTACAGCGCACAAAGGAGTACAGGAAATATCTCTAGAACGTACAAAGGAGTACACGAGGTATCTCTACAGCGTACAAAGGAGTACAGAAGGTATCTCTACAGCGCACAAAGGAGTACAGAAGGTATCTCTACAGCGCACAAAGGAGTACACGAGGTATCTCTACAGCGCACAAAGGAGTACAGAAGGTATCTCTACAGCGCACAAAGGAGTACAGAAGGTATCTCTACAGCGCACAAAGGAGTACAGGCAATATCTCTAGAACGTACAAAGGAGTACATGAGGTATCTCTACAGCGTACAAAGGAGTACAGAAGGTATCTCAACAGCGCACAAAGGAGTACAGAAGGTATCTCTACAGCGCACAAAGGAGTACAGAAGGTATCTCTACAGCGCACAAAGGAGTACAGAAGGTATCTCTACAGCGCACAAAGGAGTACAGGAAATATCTCTAGAACGTACAAAGGAGTACACGAGGTATCTCTACAGCGTACAAAGGAGTACAGAAGGTATCTCTACAGCGCACAAAGGAGTACAGAAGGTATCTCTACAGCGCACAAAGGAGTACACGAGGTATCTCTACAGCGCACAAAGGAGTACAGAAGGTATCTCTACAGCGCACAAAGGAGTACAGAAGGTATCTCTACAGCGCACAAAGGAGTACAGGCAATATCTCTAGAACGTACAAAGGAGTACATGAGGTATCTCCACAGCGTACAAAGGAGTACAGAAGGTATCTCAACAGCGCACAAAGGAGTACAGAAGGTATCTCTACAGCGCACAAAGGAGTACAGAAGGTATCTCTACAGCGCACAAAGGAGTACAGAAGGTATCTCTACAGCGCACAAAGGAGTACAGGAAATATCTCTAGAACGTACAAAGGAGTACACGAGGTATCTCTACAGCGTACAAAGGAGTACAGAAGGTATCTCTACAGCGCACAAAGGAGTACAGAAGGTATCTCTACAGCGCACAAAGGAGTACAGAAGGTATCTCTACAGCGCACAAAGGAGTACAGAAGGTATCTCTACAGCGCACAAAGGAGTACAGAAGGTATCTCTACAGCGCACAAAGGAGTACAGGAAATATCTCTAGAACGTACAAAGGAGTACACGAGGTATCTCTACAGCGTACAAAGGAGAACAGAAGGTATCCCTACAGCGCACAAAGGAGTACAGAAGGTATCTCTACAGCGCACAAAGGAGTACAAGAAATGTCTCTAGAACGTACAAAGGAGTACACGAGGTATCTCTACAGCGTACAAAGGAGTACAGAAGGTATCTCTACAGCGCACAAAGGAGTACAGAAGGTATCTCTACAGCGCACAAAGGAGTACAGAAGGTATCTCTACAGCGCACAAAGAAGTACAGAAGGTATCTCTACAGCGCACAAAGGAGTACAGAAGGTATCTCTACAGCGCACAAAGGAGTACAGGAAATATCTCTAGAACGTACAAAGGAGTACACGAGGTATCTCTACAGCGTACAAAGGAGTACAGAAGGTATCTCTACAGCGCACAAAGGAGTACAGGAAATATCTCTAGAACATACAAAGGAGTACACGAGGTATCTCTACAGCGTACAAAGGAGTACAGAAGGTATCTCTACAGCGCACAAAGGAGTACAGAAGGTATCTCTACAGCGCACAAAGGAGTACAGAAGGTATCTCTACAGCGCACAAAGGGGTACAGAAGGTATCTCTACAGCGCACAAAGGAGTACAGAAGGTATCTCTACAGCGCACAAAGGAGTACAGAAGGTATCTCTACAGCGCACAAAGGAGTACAGGAAATATCTCTAGAACGTACAAAGGAGTACACGAGGTATCTCTACAGCGTACAAAGGAGTACAGAAGGTATCTCTACAGCGCACAAAAGAGTACAGAAGGTATCTCTACAGCGCACAAAGGAGTACAGAAGGTATCTCTACAGCGCACAAAGGAGTACAGATGGTATCTCTACAGCGCACAAAGGAGTTCAGGAAATATCTCTACAACGTACAAAGGAGTACACGAGGTATCTCTACAGCGTACAAAGGAGTACAGAAGGTATCTCTACAGCGCACAAAGGAGTACAGAAGGTATCTGTACAGCACACAAAGGAGTACAGAAGGTATCTCTACAGCGCACAAAGGAGTACAGAAGGTATCTCTACAGCGCACAAAGGAGTACAGATGGTATCTCTACAGCGCACAAAGGAGTACAGAAGGTATCTCTACAGCGCACAAAGGAGTACAGAAGGTATCTCTATAGCGCACAAAGGAGTACAGAAGGTATCTCTATAGCGCACAAAGGAGTACAGAAGGTATCTCTACAGCGCACAAAGGAGTACAGGAAATATCTCTAGAACGTACAAAGGAGTACACGAGGTATCTCTACAGCGTACAAAGGAGTACAGAAGGTATCTCTACAGCGCACAAAGGAGTACAGAAGGTATCTCTACAGCGCACAAAGGAGTACAGAAGGTATCTCTACAGCGCACAAAGGAGTACAGAAGGTATCTCTACAGCGCACAAAGGAGTACAGGAAATATCTCTAGAACGTACAAAGGAGTACACGAGGTATCTCTACAGCGTACAAAGGAGTACAGAAGGTATCTCTACAGCGCACAAAGGAGTACAGAAGGTATCTCTACAGCGCACAAAGGAGTACACGAGGTATCTCTACAGCGCACAAAGGAGTACAGAAGGTATCTCTACAGCGCACAAAGGAGTACAGAAGGTATCTCTACAGCGCACAAAGGAGTACAGGCAATATCTCTAGAACGTACAAAGGAGTACATGAGGTATCTCTACAGCGTACAAAGGAGTACAGAAGGTATCTCAACAGCGCACAAAGGAGTACAGAAGGTATCTCTACAGCGCACAAAGGAGTACAGAAGGTATCTCTACAGCGCACAAAGGAGTACAGAAGGTATCTCTACAGCGCACAAAGGAGTACAGGAAATATCTCTAGAACGTACAAAGGAGTACACGAGGTATCTCTACAGCGTACAAAGGAGTACAGAAGGTATCTCTACAGCGCACAAAGGAGTACAGAAGGTATTTCTACAGCGCACAAAGGAGTACACGAGGTATCTCTACAGCGCACAAAGGAGTACAGAAGGTATCTCTACAGCGCACAAAGGAGTACAGAAGGTATCTCTACAGCGCACAAAGGAGTACAGGCAATATCTCTAGAACGTCCAAAGGAGTACATGAGGTATCTCTACAGCGTACAAAGGAGTACAGAAGGTATCTCAACAGCGCACAAAGGAGTACAGAAGGTATCTCTACAGCGCACAAAGGAGTACAGAAGGTATCTCTACAGCGCACAAAGGAGTACAGAAGGTATCTCTACAGCGCACAAAGGAGTACAGGAAATATCTCTAGAACGTACAAAGGAGTACACGAGGTATCTCTACAGCGTACAAAGGAGTACAGAAGGTATCTCTACAGCGCACAAAGGAGTACAGAAGGTATCTCTACAGCGCACAAAGGAGTACAGAAGGTATCTCTACAGCGCACAAAGGAGTACAGAAGGTATCTCTACAGCGCACAAAGGAGTACAGAAGGTATCTCTACAGCGCACAAAGGAGTACAGGAAATATCTCTAGAACGTACAAAGGAGTACACGAGGTATCTCTACAGCGTACAAAGGAGAACAGAAGGTATCCCTACAGCGCACAAATGAGTACAGAAGGTATCTCTACAGCGCACAAAGGAGTACAAGAAATGTCTCTAGAACGTACAAAGGAGTACACGAGGTATCTCTACAGCGTACAAAGGAGTACAGAAGGTATCTCTACAGCGCACAAAGGAGTACAGAAGGTATCTCTACAGCGCACAAAGGAGTACAGAAGGTATCTCTACAGCGCACAAAGAAGTACAGAAGGTATCTCTACAGCGCACAAAGGAGTACAGAAGGTATCTCTACAGCGCACAAAGGAGTACAGGAAATATCTCTAGAACATACAAAGGAGTACACGAGGTATCTCTACAGCGTACAAAGGAGTACAGAAGGTATCTCTACAGCGCACAAAGGAGTACAGAAGGTATCTCTACAGCGCACAAAGGAGTACAGAAGGTATCTCTACAGCGCACAAAGGGGTACAGAAGGTATCTCTACAGCGCACAAAGGAGTACAGAAGGTATCTCTACAGCGCACAAAGGAGTATAGAAGGTATCTCTACAGCGCACAAAGGAGTACAGGAAATATCTCTAGAACGTACAAAGGAGTACACGAGGTATCTCTACAGCGTACAAAGGAGTACAGAAGGTATCTCTACAGCGCACAAAAGAGTACAGAAGGTATCTCTACAGCGCACAAAGGAGTACAGAAGGTATCTCTACAGCGCACAAAGGAGTACAGATGGTATCTCTACAGCGCACAAAGGAGTACAGAAGGTATCTCTACAGCGCACAAAGGAGTACAGAAGGTATCTCTACAGCGCACAAAGGAGTACAGAAGGTATCTCTACAGCGCACAAAGGAGTATAGAAGGTATCTCTACAGCGCAAAAAGGAGTACAGAAGGTATCTTTACAGCGCACAAAGGAGTACAGGAAATATCTCTAGAACGTACAAAGGAGTACACGAGGTATCTCTACAGCGTACAAAGGAGTACAGAAGGTATCTCTACAGCGCACAAAGGAGTACAGAAGGTATCTCTACAGCGCACAAAGGAGTACAGAAGGTATCTCTACAGCGCACAAAGGAGTACAGAAGGAATCTCTACAGCGCACAAAGGAGTACAGGAAATATCTCTAGAACGTACAAAGGAGTACACGAGGTATATCTACAGCGTACAAAGGAGTACAGAAGGTATCTCTACAGCGTACAAAGGAGTACAGAAGGTATCTCTACAGCGCACAAAGGAGTACAGAAGGTATCTCTACAGCGCACAAAGGAGTACAGAAGGGATCTCTACAGCGCACAAAGGAGTACAGAAGGTATCTCTACAGCGCACAAAGGAGTACAGAAGGTATCTCTACAGCGCACAAAGGAGTACAGGAAATATCTCTAGAACGTACAAAGGAGTACACGAGGTATCTCTACAGCGTACAAAGGAGTACAGAAGGTATCTCTACAGCGCACAAAAGAGTACAGAAGGTATCTCTACAGCGCACAAAGGAGTACAGAAGGTATCTCCACAGCGCACAAAGGAGTACAGATGGTATCTCTACAGCGCACAAAGGAGTACAGGAAATATCTCTAGAACGTACAAAGGAGTACACGAGGTATCTCTACAGCGTACAAAGGAGTACAGAAGGTATCTCTACAGCGCACAAAGGAGTACAGAATGTATCTGTACAGCACACAAAGGAGTACAGAAGGTATCTCTACAGCGCACAAAGGAGTACAGAAGGTATCTCTACAGCGCACAAAGGAGTACAGACGGTATCTCTACAGCGCACAAAGGAGTACAGAAGGTATCTCTACAGCGCACAAAGGAGTACAGATGGTATCTCTACAGCGCACAAAGGAGTACAGAAGGTATCTCTACAGCGCACAAAGGAGTACAGAAGGTATCTCTATAGCGCACAAAGGAGTACAGAAGGTATCTCTATAGCGCACAAAGGAGTACAGAAGGTATCTCTACAGCGCACAAAGGAGTACAGGAAATATCTCTAGAACGTACAAAGGAGTACACGAGGTATCTCTACAGCGTACAAAGGAGTACAGAAGGTATCTCTACAGCGCACAAAGGAGTACAGAAGGTATCTCTACAGCGCACAAAGGAGTACAGAAGGTATCTCTACAGCGCACAAAGGAGTACAGAAGGTATCTCTACAGCGCACAAAGGAGTACAGGAAATATCTCTAGAACGTACAAAGGAGTACACGAGGTATCTCTACAGCGTACAAAGGAGTACAGAAGGTATCTCAACAGCGCACAAAGGAGTACAGAAGGTATCTCTACAGCGCACAAAGGAGTACAGAAGGTATCTCTACAGCGCACAAAGGAGTACAGAAGATATCTCTACAGCGCACAAAGGAGTACAGGAAATATCTCTAGAACGTACAAAGGAGTACACGAGGTATCTCTACAGCGTACAAAGGAGTACAGAAGGTATCTCTACAGCGCACAAAGGAGTACAGAAGGTATCTCTACAGCGCACAAAGGAGTACACGAGGTATCTCTACAGCGCACAAAGGAGTACAGAAGGTATCTCTACAGCGCACAAAGGAGTACAGAAGGTATCTCTACAGCGCACAAAGGAGTACAGGCAATATCTCTAGAACGTACAAAGGAGTACATGAGGTATCTCTACAGCGTACAAAGGAGTACAGAAGGTATCTCAACAGCGCACAAAGGAGTACAGAAGGTATCTCTACAGCGCACAAAGGAGTACAGAAGGTATCTCTACAGCGCACAAAGGAGTACAGAAGGTATCTCTACAGCGCACAAAGGAGTACAGGAAATATCTCTAGAACGTACAAAGGAGTACACGAGGTATCTCTACAGCGTACAAAGGAGTACAGAAGGTATCTCTACAGCGCACAAAGGAGTACAGAAGGTATCTCTACAGCGCACAAAGGAGTACAGAAGGTATCTCTACAGCGCACAAAGGAGTACAGAAGGTATCTCTACAGCGCACAAAGGAGTACAGAAGGTATCTCTACAGCGCACAAAGGAGTACAGGAAATATCTCTAGAACGTACAAAGGAGTACACGAGGTATCTCTACAGCGTACAAAGGAGAACAGAAGGTATCCCTACAGCGCACAAAGGAGTACAGAAGGTATCTCTA
Organism: Morinoia aosen; assembly: GCA_030386875.1. NCBI lineage: Eukaryota > Metazoa > Arthropoda > Malacostraca > Amphipoda > Talitridae > Morinoia > Morinoia aosen. Next base: position 36,411,684 of record JASJYW010000027.1, on the reverse strand, counting down.
CAGCGCACAAAGGAGTACAAGAAATGTCTCTAGAACGTACAAAGGAGTACACGAGGTATCTCTACAGCGTACAAAGGAGTACAGAAGGTAATTCTACAGCGCACAAAGGAGTACAGAAGGTATCTCTACAGCGCACAAAGGAGTACAGAAGGTATCTCTACAGCGCACAAAGAAGTACAGAAGGTATCTCTACAGCGCACAAAGGAGTACAGAAGGTATCTCTACAGCGCACAAAGGAGTACAGGAAATATCTCTAGAACGTACAAAGGAGTACACGAGGTATCTCTACAGCGTACAAAGGAGTACAGAAGGTATCTCTACAGCGCACAAAGGAGTACAGGAAATATCTCTAGAACATACAAAGGAGTACACGAGGTATCTCTACAGCGTACAAAGGAGTACAGAAGGTATCTCTACAGCGCACAAGGAGTACAGAAGGTATCTCTACAGCGCACAAAGGAGTACAGAAGGTATCTCTACAGCGCACAAAGGGGTACAGAAGGTATCTCTACAGCGCACAAAGGAGTACAGAAGGTATCTCTACAGCGCACAAAGGAGTACAGAAGGTATCTCTACAGCGCACAAAGGAGTACAGGAAATATCTCTAGAACGTACAAAGGAGTACACGAGGTATCTCTACAGCGTACAAAGGAGTACAGAATGTATCTCTACAGCGCACAAAAGAGTACAGAAGGTATCTCTACAGCGCACAAAGGAGTACAGAAGGTATCTCTACAGCGCACAAAGGAGTACAGATGGTATCTCTACAGCGCACAAAGGAGTACAGAAGGTATCTCTACAGCGCACAAAGGAGTACAGAAGGTATCTCTACAGCGCACAAAGGAGTAAAGAAGGTATCTCTACAGCGCACAAAGGAGTACAGAAGGTATCTCTACAGCGCACAAAGGAGTACAGAAGGTATCTTTACAGCGCACAAAGGAGTACAGGAAATATCTCTAGAACGTACAAAGGAGTACACGAGGTATCTCTACAGCGTACAAAGGAGTACAGAAGGTATCTCTACAGCGCACAAAGGAGTACAGAAGGTATCTCTACAGCGCACAAAGGAGTACAGAAGGTATCTCTACAGCGCACAAAGGAGTACAGAAGGTATCTCTACAGCGCACAAAGGAGTACAGGAAATATCTCTAGAACGTACAAAGGAGTACACGAGGTATCTCTACAGCGTACAAAGGAGTATAGAAGGTATCTCTACAGCGCACAAAGGAGTACAGAAGGTATCTCTACAGCGCACAAAGGAGTACAGAAGGTATCTCTACAGCGCACAAAGGAGTACAGAAGGTATCTCTACAGCGCACAAAGGAGTACAGAAGGTATCTCTACAGCGCACAAAGGAGTACAGAAGGTATCTCTACAGCGCACAAAGGAGTACAGGAAATATCTCTAGAACGTACAAAGGAGTACACGAGGTATCTCTACAGCGTACAAAGGAGTACAGAAGGTATCTCTACAGCGCACAAAAGAGTACAGAAGGTATCTCTACAGCGCACAAAGGAGTACAGAAGGTATCTCCACAGCGCACAAAGGAGTACAGATGGTATCTCTACAGCGCACAAAGGAGTACAGGAAATATCTCTAGAACGTACAAAGGAGTACACGAGGTATCTCTACAGCGTACAAAGGAGTACAGAAGGTATCTCTACAGCGCACAAAGGAGTACAGAATGTATCTGTACAGCACACAAAGGAGTACAGAAGGTATCTCTACAGCGCACAAAGGAGTACAGAAGGTATCTCTACAGCGCACAAAGGAGTACAGATGGTATCTCTACAGCGCACAAAGGAGTACAGAAGGTATCTCTACAGCGCACAAAGGAGTACAGATGGTATCTCTACAGCGCACAAAGGAGTACAGAAGGTATCTCTACAGCGCACAAAGGAGTACAGAAGGTATCTCTATAGCGCACAAAGGAGTACAGAAGGTATCTCTATAGCGCACAAAGGAGTACAGAAGGTATCTCTACAGCGCACAAAGGAGTACAGGAAATATCTCTAGAACGTACAAAGGAGTACACGAGGTATCTCTACAGCGTACAAAGGAGTACAGAAGGTATCTCTACAGCGCACAAAGGAGTACAGAAGGTATCTCTACAGCGCACAAAGGAGTACAGAAGGTATCTCTACAGCGCACAAAGGAGTACAGAAGGTATCTCTACAGCGCACAAAGGAGTACAGGAAATATCTCTAGAACGTACAAAGGAGTACACGAGGTATCTCTACAGCGTACAAAGGAGTACAGAAGGTATCTCTACAGCGCACAAAGGAGTACAGAAGGTATCTCTACAGCGCACAAAGGAGTACACGAGGTATCTCTACAGCGCACAAAGGAGTACAGAAGGTATCTCTACAGCGCACAAAGGAGTACAGAAGGTATCTCTACAGCGCACAAAGGAGTACAGGCAATATCTCTAGAACGTACAAAGGAGTACATGAGGTATCTCTACAGCGTACAAAGGAGTACAGAAGGTATCTCTACAGCGCACAAAGGAGTACAGAAGGTATCTCTACAGCGCACAAAGGAGTACAGAAGGTATCTCTACAGCGCACAAAGGAGTACAGAAGGTATCTCTACAGCGCACAAAGGAGTACAGAAGGTATCTCTACAGCGCACAAAGGAGTACAGGAAATATCTCTACAGCGCACAAAGGAGTACAGAAGGTATCTCTACAGCGCACAAAGGAGTACAGAAGGTATCTCTACAGCGCACAAAGGAGTACAGGAAATATCTCTAGAACGTACAAAGGAGTACACGAGGTATCTCTACAGCGTACAAAGGAGTACAGAATGTATCTCTACAGCGCACAAAAGAGTACAGAAGGTATCTCTACAGCGCACAAAGGAGTACAGAAGGTATCTCTACAGCGCACAAAGGAGTACAGATGGTATCTCTACAGCGCACAAAGGAGTACAGAAGGTATCTCTACAGCGCACAAAGGAGTACAGAAGGTATCTCTACAGCGCACAAAGGAGTAAAGAAGGTATCTCTACAGCGCACAAAGGAGTACAGAAGGTATCTCTACAGCGCACAAAGGAGTACAGAAGGTATCTTTACAGCGCACAAAGGAGTACAGGAAATATCTCTAGAACGTACAAAGGAGTACACGAGGTATCTCTACAGCGTACAAAGGAGTACAGAAGGTATCTCTACAGCGCACAAAGGAGTACAGAAGGTATCTCTACAGCGCACAAAGGAGTACAGAAGGTATCTCTACAGCGCACAAAGGAGTACAGAAGGTATCTCTACAGCGCACAAAGGAGTACAGGAAATATCTCTAGAACGTACAAAGGAGTACACGAGGTATCTCTACAGCGTACAAAGGAGTACAGAAGGTATCTCTACAGCGCACAAAGGAGTACAGAAGGTATCTCTACAGCGCACAAAGGAGTACAGAAGGTATCTCTACAGCGCACAAAGGAGTACAGAAGGTATCTCTACAGCGCACAAAGGAGTACAGAAGGTATCTCTACAGCGCACAAAGGAGTACAGAAGGTATCTCTACAGCGCACAAAGGAGTACAGGAAATATCTCTAGAACGTACAAAGGAGTACACGAGGTATCTCTACAGCGTACAAAGGAGTACAGAAGGTATCTCTACAGCGCACAAAAGAGTACAGAAGGTATCTCTACAGCGCACAAAGGAGTACAGAAGGTATCTCCACAGCGCACAAAGGAGTACAGATGGTATCTCTACAGCGCACAAAGGAGTACAGGAAATATCTCTAGAACGTTCAAAGGAGTACACGAGGTATCTCTACAGCGTACAAAGGAGTACAGAAGGTATCTCTACAGCGCACAAAGGAGTACAGAATGTATCTGTACAGCACACAAAGGAGTACAGAAGGTATCTCTACAGCGCACAAAGGAGTACAGAAGGTATCTCTACAGCGCACAAAGGAGTACAGATGGTATCTCTACAGCGCACAAAGGAGTACAGAAGGTATCTCTACAGCGCACAAAGGAGTACAGATGGTATCTCTACAGCGCACAAAGGAGTACAGAAGGTATCTCTACAGCGCACAAAGGAGTACAGAAGGTATCTCTATAGCGCACAAAGGAGTACAGAAGGTATCTCTATAGCGCACAAAGGAGTACAGAAGGTATCTCTACAGCGCACAAAGGAGTACAGGAAATATCTCTAGAACGTACAAAGGAGTACACGAGGTATCTCTACAGCGTACAAAGGAGTACAGAAGGTATCTCTACAGCGCACAAAGGAGTACAGAAGGTATCTCTACAGCGCACAAAGGAGTACAGAAGGTATCTCTACAGCGCACAAAGGAGTACAGAAGGTATCTCTACAGCGCACAAAGGAGTACAGGAAATATCTCTAGAACGTACAAAGGAGTACACGAGGTATCTCTACAGCGTACAAAGGAGTACAGAAGGTATCTCTACAGCGCACAAAGGAGTACAGAAGGTATCTCTACAGCGCACAAAGGAGTACACGAGGTATCTCTACAGCGCACAAAGGAGTACAGAAGGTATCTCTACAGCGCACAAAGGAGTACAGAAGGTATCTCTACAGCGCACAAAGGAGTACAGGCAATATCTCTAGAACGTACAAAGGAGTACATGAGGTATCTCTACAGCGTACAAAGGAGTACAGAAGGTATCTCTACAGCGCACAAAGGAGTACAGAAGGTATCTCTACAGCGCACAAAGGAGTACAGAAGGTATCTCTACAGCGCACAAAGGAGTACAGAAGGTATCTCTACAGCGCACAAAGGAGTACAGAAGGTATCTCTACAGCGCACAAAGGAGTACAGGAAATATCTCTAGAACGTACAAAGGAGTACACGAGGTATCTCTACAGCGTACAAAGGAGTACAGAAGGTATCTCTACAGCGCACAAAGGAGTACAGAAGGTATCTCTACAGCACACAAAGGAGTACACGAGGTATCTCTACAGCGCACAAAGGAGTACAGAAGGTATCTCCACAGCGCACAAAGGAGTACAGAAGGTATCTCTACAGCGCACAAAGGAGTACAAGAAATATCTCTAGAACGTACAAAGGAGTACACGAGGTATCTCTACAGCGTACAAAGGAGTACAGAAGGTATCTCTACAGCGCACAAAGGAGTACAGGAAATATCTCTAGAACGTACAAAGGAGTACACGAGGTATCTCTACAGCGTTCAAAGGAGTACAGAAGGTATCTCTACAGCGCACAAAGGAGTACAGAAGGTATCTCTACAGCGCACAAAGGAGTACAGAAGGTATCTCTACAGCGCACAAAGGAGTACAGAAGGTATCTCTACAGCGCACAAAGGAGTACAGAAGGTATCTCTACAGCGCACAAAGGAGTACAGAAGGTATCTCTACAGCGCACAAAGGAGTACAGAAGGTATCTTTACAGCGCACAAAGGAGTACAGGAAATATCTCTAGAACGTACAAAGGAGTACACGAGGTATCTCTACAGCGTACAAAGGAGTACAGAAGGTATCTCTACAGCGCACAAAGGAGTACAGAAGGTATCTCTACAGCGCACAAAGGAGTACAGAAGGTATCTCTACAGCGCACAAAGGAGTACAGGAAATATCTCTAGAACGTACAAAGGAGTACACGAGGTATCTCTACAGCGTACAAAGGAGTACAGAAGGTATCTCTACAGCGCACAGAGGAGTACAGAAGGTATCTCTACAGCGCACAAAGGAGTACAGAAGGTATCTCTACAGCGCACAAAGGAGTACAGAACGTATCTCTACAGCGCACAAAGGAGTACAGAAGGTATCTCTACAGCGCACAAAGGAGTACAGAAGGTATCTCTACAGCGCACAAAGGAGTACAGAAAATATCTCTAGAACGTACAAAGGAGTACACGAGGTATCTCTACAGCGTACAAAGGAGTACAGAAGGTATCTCTACAGCGCACAAAGGAGTACAGGAAATATCTCTAGAACGTACAAAGGAGTACACGAGGTATCTCTACAGCGTACAAAGGAGTACAGAAGGTATCTCTACAGCGCACAAAAGAGTACAGAAGGTATCTCTACAGCGCACAAAGGAGTACAGAAGGTATCTCTACAGCGCACAAAGGAGTACAGATGGTATCTCTACAGCGCACAAAGGAGTTCAGGAAATATCTCTACAACGTACAAAGGAGTACACGAGGTATCTCTACAGCGTACAAAGGAGTACAGAAGGTATCTCTACAGCGCAAAAAGGAGTACAGAAGGTATCTGTACAGCACACAAAGGAGTACAGAAGGTATCTCTACAGCGCACAGAGGAGTACAGAAGGTATCTCTACAGCGCACAAAGGAGTACAGATGGTATCTCTACAGCGCACAAAGGAGTACAGAAGGTATCTCTACAGCGCACAAAGGAGTACAGAAGGTATCTCTATAGCGCACACAGGAGTACAGAAGGTATCTCTATAGCGCACAAAGGAGTACAGAAGGTATCTCTACAGCGCACAAAGGAGTACAGGAAATATCTCTAGAACGTACAAAGGAGTACACGAGGTATCTCTACAGCGTACAAAGGAGTACAGAAGGTATCTCTACAGCGCACAAAGGAGTACAGAAGGTATCTCTACAGCGCACAAAGGAGTACAGAAGGTATCTCTACAGCGCACAAAGGAGTACAGAAGGTATCTCTACAGCGCACAAAGGAGTACAGGAAATATCTCTAGAACGTACAAAGGAGTACACGAGGTATCTCTACAGCGTACAAAGGAGTACAGAAGGTATCTCTACAGCGCACAAAGGAGTACAGAAGGTATCTCTACAGCGCACAAAGGAGTACACGAGGTATCTCTACAGCGCACAAAGGAGTACAGAAGGTATCTCTACAGCGCACAAAGGAGTACAGAAGGTATCTCTACAGCGCACAAAGGAGTACAGGCAATATCTCTAGAACGTACAAAGGAGTACATGAGGTATCTCTACAGCGTACAAAGGAGTACAGAAGGTATCTCAACAGCGCACAAAGGAGTACAGAAGGTATCTCTACAGCGCACAAAGGAGTACAGAAGGTATCTCTACAGCGCACAAAGGAGTACAGAAGGTATCTCTACAGCGCACAAAGGAGTACAGGAAATATCTCTAGAACGTACAAAGGAGTACACGAGGTATCTCTACAGCGTACAAAGGAGTACAGAAGGTATCTCTACAGCGCACAAAGGAGTACAGAAGGTATCTCTACAGCGCACAAAGGAGTACACGAGGTATCTCTACAGCGCACAAAGGAGTACAGAAGGTATCTCTACAGCGCACAAAGGAGTACAGAAGGTATCTCTACAGCGCACAAAGGAGTACAGGCAATATCTCTAGAACGTACAAAGGAGTACATGAGGTATCTCTACAGCGTACAAAGGAGTACAGAAGGTATCTCAACAGCGCACAAAGGAGTACAGAAGGTATCTCTACAGCGCACAAAGGAGTACAGAAGGTATCTCTACAGCGCACAAAGGAGTACAGAAGGTATCTCTACAGCGCACAAAGGAGTACAGGAAATATCTCTAGAACGTACAAAGGAGTACACGAGGTATCTCTACAGCGTACAAAGGAGTACAGAAGGTATCTCTACAGCGCACAAAGGAGTACAGAAGGTATCTCTACAGCGCACAAAGGAGTACAGAAGGTATCTCTACAGCGCACAAAGGAGTACAGAAGGTATCTCTACAGCGCACAAAGGAGTACAGAAGGTATCTCTACAGCGCACAAAGGAGTACAGGAAATATCTCTAGAACGTACAAAGGAGTACACGAGGTATCTCTACAGCGTACAAAGGAGAACAGAAGGTATCCCTACAGCGCACAAAGGAGTACAGAAGGTATCTCTACAGCGCACAAAGGAGTACAAGAAATGTCTCTAGAACGTACAAAGGAGTACACGAGGTATCTCTACAGCGTACAAAGGAGTACAGAAGGTATCTCTACAGCGCACAAAGGAGTACAGAAGGTATCTCTACAGCGCACAAAGGAGTACAGAAGGTATCTCTACAGCGCACAAAGAAGTACAGAAGGTATCTCTACAGCGCACAAAGGAGTACAGAAGGTATCTCTACAGCGCACAAAGGAGTACAGGAAATATCTCTAGAACGTACAAAGGAGTACACGAGGTATCTCTACAGCGTACAAAGGAGTACAGAAGGTATCTCTACAGCGCACAAAGGAGTACAGGAAATATCTCTAGAACATACAAAGGAGTACACGAGGTATCTCTACAGCGTACAAAGGAGTACAGAAGGTATCTCTACAGCGCACAAAGGAGTACAGAAGGTATCTCTACAGCGCACAAAGGAGTACAGAAGGTATCTCTACAGCGCACAAAGGGGTACAGAAGGTATCTCTACAGCGCACAAAGGAGTACAGAAGGTATCTCTACAGCGCACAAAGGAGTACAGAAGGTATCTCTACAGCGCACAAAGGAGTACAGGAAATATCTCTAGAACGTACAAAGGAGTACACGAGGTATCTCTACAGCGTACAAAGGAGTACAGAAGGTATCTCTACAGCGCACAAAAGAGTACAGAAGGTATCTCTACAGCGCACAAAGGAGTACAGAAGGTATCTCTACAGCGCACAAAGGAGTACAGATGGTATCTCTACAGCGCACAAAGGAGTTCAGGAAATATCTCTACAACGTACAAAGGAGTACACGAGGTATCTCTACAGCGTACAAAGGAGTACAGAAGGTATCTCTACAGCGCACAAAGGAGTACAGAAGGTATCTGTACAGCACACAAAGGAGTACAGAAGGTATCTCTACAGCGCACAAAGGAGTACAGAAGGTATCTCTACAGCGCACAAAGGAGTACAGATGGTATCTCTACAGCGCACAAAGGAGTACAGAAGGTATCTCTACAGCGCACAAAGGAGTACAGAAGGTATCTCTATAGCGCACAAAGGAGTACAGAAGGTATCTCTATAGCGCACAAAGGAGTACAGAAGGTATCTCTACAGCGCACAAAGGAGTACAGGAAATATCTCTAGAACGTACAAAGGAGTACACGAGGTATCTCTACAGCGTACAAAGGAGTACAGAAGGTATCTCTACAGCGCACAAAGGAGTACAGAAGGTATCTCTACAGCGCACAAAGGAGTACAGAAGGTATCTCTACAGCGCACAAAGGAGTACAGAAGGTATCTCTACAGCGCACAAAGGAGTACAGGAAATATCTCTAGAACGTACAAAGGAGTACACGAGGTATCTCTACAGCGTACAAAGGAGTACAGAAGGTATCTCTACAGCGCACAAAGGAGTACAGAAGGTATCTCTACAGCGCACAAAGGAGTACACGAGGTATCTCTACAGCGCACAAAGGAGTACAGAAGGTATCTCTACAGCGCACAAAGGAGTACAGAAGGTATCTCTACAGCGCACAAAGGAGTACAGGCAATATCTCTAGAACGTACAAAGGAGTACATGAGGTATCTCTACAGCGTACAAAGGAGTACAGAAGGTATCTCAACAGCGCACAAAGGAGTACAGAAGGTATCTCTACAGCGCACAAAGGAGTACAGAAGGTATCTCTACAGCGCACAAAGGAGTACAGAAGGTATCTCTACAGCGCACAAAGGAGTACAGGAAATATCTCTAGAACGTACAAAGGAGTACACGAGGTATCTCTACAGCGTACAAAGGAGTACAGAAGGTATCTCTACAGCGCACAAAGGAGTACAGAAGGTATTTCTACAGCGCACAAAGGAGTACACGAGGTATCTCTACAGCGCACAAAGGAGTACAGAAGGTATCTCTACAGCGCACAAAGGAGTACAGAAGGTATCTCTACAGCGCACAAAGGAGTACAGGCAATATCTCTAGAACGTCCAAAGGAGTACATGAGGTATCTCTACAGCGTACAAAGGAGTACAGAAGGTATCTCAACAGCGCACAAAGGAGTACAGAAGGTATCTCTACAGCGCACAAAGGAGTACAGAAGGTATCTCTACAGCGCACAAAGGAGTACAGAAGGTATCTCTACAGCGCACAAAGGAGTACAGGAAATATCTCTAGAACGTACAAAGGAGTACACGAGGTATCTCTACAGCGTACAAAGGAGTACAGAAGGTATCTCTACAGCGCACAAAGGAGTACAGAAGGTATCTCTACAGCGCACAAAGGAGTACAGAAGGTATCTCTACAGCGCACAAAGGAGTACAGAAGGTATCTCTACAGCGCACAAAGGAGTACAGAAGGTATCTCTACAGCGCACAAAGGAGTACAGGAAATATCTCTAGAACGTACAAAGGAGTACACGAGGTATCTCTACAGCGTACAAAGGAGAACAGAAGGTATCCCTACAGCGCACAAATGAGTACAGAAGGTATCTCTACAGCGCACAAAGGAGTACAAGAAATGTCTCTAGAACGTACAAAGGAGTACACGAGGTATCTCTACAGCGTACAAAGGAGTACAGAAGGTATCTCTACAGCGCACAAAGGAGTACAGAAGGTATCTCTACAGCGCACAAAGGAGTACAGAAGGTATCTCTACAGCGCACAAAGAAGTACAGAAGGTATCTCTACAGCGCACAAAGGAGTACAGAAGGTATCTCTACAGCGCACAAAGGAGTACAGGAAATATCTCTAGAACATACAAAGGAGTACACGAGGTATCTCTACAGCGTACAAAGGAGTACAGAAGGTATCTCTACAGCGCACAAAGGAGTACAGAAGGTATCTCTACAGCGCACAAAGGAGTACAGAAGGTATCTCTACAGCGCACAAAGGGGTACAGAAGGTATCTCTACAGCGCACAAAGGAGTACAGAAGGTATCTCTACAGCGCACAAAGGAGTATAGAAGGTATCTCTACAGCGCACAAAGGAGTACAGGAAATATCTCTAGAACGTACAAAGGAGTACACGAGGTATCTCTACAGCGTACAAAGGAGTACAGAAGGTATCTCTACAGCGCACAAAAGAGTACAGAAGGTATCTCTACAGCGCACAAAGGAGTACAGAAGGTATCTCTACAGCGCACAAAGGAGTACAGATGGTATCTCTACAGCGCACAAAGGAGTACAGAAGGTATCTCTACAGCGCACAAAGGAGTACAGAAGGTATCTCTACAGCGCACAAAGGAGTACAGAAGGTATCTCTACAGCGCACAAAGGAGTATAGAAGGTATCTCTACAGCGCAAAAAGGAGTACAGAAGGTATCTTTACAGCGCACAAAGGAGTACAGGAAATATCTCTAGAACGTACAAAGGAGTACACGAGGTATCTCTACAGCGTACAAAGGAGTACAGAAGGTATCTCTACAGCGCACAAAGGAGTACAGAAGGTATCTCTACAGCGCACAAAGGAGTACAGAAGGTATCTCTACAGCGCACAAAGGAGTACAGAAGGAATCTCTACAGCGCACAAAGGAGTACAGGAAATATCTCTAGAACGTACAAAGGAGTACACGAGGTATCTCTACAGCGTACAAAGGAGTACAGAAGGTATCTCTACAGCGTACAAAGGAGTACAGAAGGTATCTCTACAGCGCACAAAGGAGTACAGAAGGTATCTCTACAGCGCACAAAGGAGTACAGAAGGGATCTCTACAGCGCACAAAGGAGTACAGAAGGTATCTCTACAGCGCACAAAGGAGTACAGAAGGTATCTCTACAGCGCACAAAGGAGTACAGGAAATATCTCTAGAACGTACAAAGGAGTACACGAGGTATCTCTACAGCGTACAAAGGAGTACAGAAGGTATCTCTACAGCGCACAAAAGAGTACAGAAGGTATCTCTACAGCGCACAAAGGAGTACAGAAGGTATCTCCACAGCGCACAAAGGAGTACAGATGGTATCTCTACAGCGCACAAAGGAGTACAGGAAATATCTCTAGAACGTACAAAGGAGTACACGAGGTATCTCTACAGCGTACAAAGGAGTACAGAAGGTATCTCTACAGCGCACAAAGGAGTACAGAATGTATCTGTACAGCACACAAAGGAGTACAGAAGGTATCTCTACAGCGCACAAAGGAGTACAGAAGGTATCTCTACAGCGCACAAAGGAGTACAGACGGTATCTCTACAGCGCACAAAGGAGTACAGAAGGTATCTCTACAGCGCACAAAGGAGTACAGATGGTATCTCTACAGCGCACAAAGGAGTACAGAAGGTATCTCTACAGCGCACAAAGGAGTACAGAAGGTATCTCTATAGCGCACAAAGGAGTACAGAAGGTATCTCTATAGCGCACAAAGGAGTACAGAAGGTATCTCTACAGCGCACAAAGGAGTACAGGAAATATCTCTAGAACGTACAAAGGAGTACACGAGGTATCTCTACAGCGTACAAAGGAGTACAGAAGGTATCTCTACAGCGCACAAAGGAGTACAGAAGGTATCTCTACAGCGCACAAAGGAGTACAGAAGGTATCTCTACAGCGCACAAAGGAGTACAGAAGGTATCTCTACAGCGCACAAAGGAGTACAGGAAATATCTCTAGAACGTACAAAGGAGTACACGAGGTATCTCTACAGCGTACAAAGGAGTACAGAAGGTATCTCAACAGCGCACAAAGGAGTACAGAAGGTATCTCTACAGCGCACAAAGGAGTACAGAAGGTATCTCTACAGCGCACAAAGGAGTACAGAAGGTATCTCTACAGCGCACAAAGGAGTACAGGAAATATCTCTAGAACGTACAAAGGAGTACACGAGGTATCTCTACAGCGTACAAAGGAGTACAGAAGGTATCTCTACAGCGCACAAAGGAGTACAGAAGGTATCTCTACAGCGCACAAAGGAGTACACGAGGTATCTCTACAGCGCACAAAGGAGTACAGAAGGTATCTCTACAGCGCACAAAGGAGTACAGAAGGTATCTCTACAGCGCACAAAGGAGTACAGGCAATATCTCTAGAACGTACAAAGGAGTACATGAGGTATCTCTACAGCGTACAAAGGAGTACAGAAGGTATCTCAACAGCGCACAAAGGAGTACAGAAGGTATCTCTACAGCGCACAAAGGAGTACAGAAGGTATCTCTACAGCGCACAAAGGAGTACAGAAGGTATCTCTACAGCGCACAAAGGAGTACAGGAAATATCTCTAGAACGTACAAAGGAGTACACGAGGTATCTCTACAGCGTACAAAGGAGTACAGAAGGTATCTCTACAGCGCACAAAGGAGTACAGAAGGTATCTCTACAGCGCACAAAGGAGTACAGAAGGTATCTCTACAGCGCACAAAGGAGTACAGAAGGTATCTCTACAGCGCACAAAGGAGTACAGAAGGTATCTCTACAGCGCACAAAGGAGTACAGGAAATATCTCTAGAACGTACAAAGGAGTACACGAGGTATCTCTACAGCGTACAAAGGAGAACAGAAGGTATCCCTACAGCGCACAAAGGAGTACAGAAGGTATCTCTACAGCGCACAAAGGAGTACAAGAAATGTCTCTAGAACGTACAAAGGAGTACACGAGGTATCTCTACAGCGTACAAAGGAGTACAGAAGGTAATTCTACAGCGCACAAAGGAGTACAGAAGGTATCTCTACAGCGCACAAAGGAGTACAGAAGGTATCTCTACAGCGCACAAAGAAGTACAGAAGGTATCTCTACAGCGCACAAAGGAGTACAGAAGGTATCTCTACAGCGCACAAAGGAGTACAGGAAATATCTCTAGAACGTACAAAGGAGTACACGAGGTATCTCTACAGCGTACAAAGGAGTACAGAAGGTATCTCTACAGCGCACAAAGGAGTACAGGAAATATCTCTAGAACATACAAAGGAGTACACGAGGTATCTCTACAGCGTACAAAGGAGTACAGAAGGTATCTCTACAGCGCACAAGGAGTACAGAAGGTATCTCTACAGCGCACAAAGGAGTACAGAAGGTATCTCTACAGCGCACAAAGGGGTACAGAAGGTATCTCTACAGCGCACAAAGGAGTACAGAAGGTATCTCTACAGCGCACAAAGGAGTACAGAAGGTATCTCTACAGCGCACAAAGGAGTACAGGAAATATCTCTAGAACGTACAAAGGAGTACACGAGGTATCTCTACAGCGTACAAAGGAGTACAGAATGTATCTCTACAGCGCACAAAAGAGTACAGAAGGTATCTCTACAGCGCACAAAGGAGTACAGAAGGTATCTCTACAGCGCACAAAGGAGTACAGATGGTATCTCTACAGCGCACAAAGGAGTACAGAAGGTATCTCTACAGCGCACAAAGGAGTACAGAAGGTATCTCTACAGCGCACAAAGGAGTAAAGAAGGTATCTCTACAGCGCACAAAGGAGTACAGAAGGTATCTCTACAGCGCACAAAGGAGTACAGAAGGTATCTTTACAGCGCACAAAGGAGTACAGGAAATATCTCTAGAACGTACAAAGGAGTACACGAGGTATCTCTACAGCGTACAAAGGAGTACAGAAGGTATCTCTACAGCGCACAAAGGAGTACAGAAGGTATCTCTACAGCGCACAAAGGAGTACAGAAGGTATCTCTACAGCGCACAAAGGAGTACAGAAGGTATCTCTACAGCGCACAAAGGAGTACAGGAAATATCTCTAGAACGTACAAAGGAGTACACGAGGTATCTCTACAGCGTACAAAGGAGTACAGAAGGTATCTCTACAGCGCACAAAGGAGTACAGAAGGTATCTCTACAGCGCACAAAGGAGTACAGAAGGTATCTCTACAGCGCACAAAGGAGTACAGAAGGTATCTCTACAGCGCACAAAGGAGTACAGAAGGTATCTCTACAGCGCACAAAGGAGTACAGAAGGTATCTCTACAGCGCACAAAGGAGTACAGGAAATATCTCTAGAACGTACAAAGGAGTACACGAGGTATCTCTACAGCGTACAAAGGAGTACAGAAGGTATCTCTACAGCGCACAAAAGAGTACAGAAGGTATCTCTACAGCGCACAAAGGAGTACAGAAGGTATCTCCACAGCGCACAAAGGAGTACAGATGGTATCTCTACAGCGCACAAAGGAGTACAGGAAATATCTCTAGAACGTACAAAGGAGTACACGAGGTATCTCTACAGCGTACAAAGGAGTACAGAAGGTATCTCTACAGCGCACAAAGGAGTACAGAATGTATCTGTACAGCACACAAAGGAGTACAGAAGGTATCTCTACAGCGCACAAAGGAGTACAGAAGGTATCTCTACAGCGCACAAAGGAGTACAGATGGTATCTCTACAGCGCACAAAGGAGTACAGAAGGTATCTCTACAGCGCACAAAGGAGTACAGATGGTATCTCTACAGCGCACAAAGGAGTACAGAAGGTATCTCTACAGCGCACAAAGGAGTACAGAAGGTATCTCTATAGCGCACAAAGGAGTACAGAAGGTATCTCTATAGCGCACAAAGGAGTACAGAAGGTATCTCTACAGCGCACAAAGGAGTACAGGAAATATCTCTAGAACGTACAAAGGAGTACACGAGGTATCTCTACAGCGTACAAAGGAGTACAGAAGGTATCTCTACAGCGCACAAAGGAGTACAGAAGGTATCTCTACAGCGCACAAAGGAGTACAGAAGGTATCTCTACAGCGCACAAAGGAGTACAGAAGGTATCTCTACAGCGCACAAAGGAGTACAGGAAATATCTCTAGAACGTACAAAGGAGTACACGAGGTATCTCTACAGCGTACAAAGGAGTACAGAAGGTATCTCTACAGCGCACAAAGGAGTACAGAAGGTATCTCTACAGCGCACAAAGGAGTACACGAGGTATCTCTACAGCGCACAAAGGAGTACAGAAGGTATCTCTACAGCGCACAAAGGAGTACAGAAGGTATCTCTACAGCGCACAAAGGAGTACAGGCAATATCTCTAGAACGTACAAAGGAGTACATGAGGTATCTCTACAGCGTACAAAGGAGTACAGAAGGTATCTCTACAGCGCACAAAGGAGTACAGAAGGTATCTCTACAGCGCACAAAGGAGTACAGAAGGTATCTCTACAGCGCACAAAGGAGTACAGAAGGTATCTCTACAGCGCACAAAGGAGTACAGAAGGTATCTCTACAGCGCACAAAGGAGTACAGGAAATATCTCTAGAACGTACAAAGGAGTACACGAGGTATCTCTACAGCGTACAAAGGAGTACAGAAGGTATCTCTACAGCGCACAAAGGAGTACAGAAGGTATCTCTACAGCACACAAAGGAGTACACGAGGTATCTCTACAGCGCACAAAGGAGTACAGAAGGTATCTCCACAGCGCACAAAGGAGTACAGAAGGTATCTCTACAGCGCACAAAGGAGTACAAGAAATATCTCTAGAACGTACAAAGGAGTACACGAGGTATCTCTACAGCGTACAAAGGAGTACAGAAGGTATCTCTACAGCGCACAAAGGAGTACAGGAAATATCTCTAGAACGTACAAAGGAGTACACGAGGTATCTCTACAGCGTTCAAAGGAGTACAGAAGGTATCTCTACAGCGCACAAAGGAGTACAGAAGGTATCTCTACAGCGCACAAAGGAGTACAGAAGGTATCTCTACAGCGCACAAAGGAGTACAGAAGGTATCTCTACAGCGCACAAAGGAGTACAGAAGGTATCTCTACAGCGCACAAAGGAGTACAGAAGGTATCTCTACAGCGCACAAAGGAGTACAGAAGGTATCTTTACAGCGCACAAAGGAGTACAGGAAATATCTCTAGAACGTACAAAGGAGTACACGAGGTATCTCTACAGCGTACAAAGGAGTACAGAAGGTATCTCTACAGCGCACAAAGGAGTACAGAAGGTATCTCTACAGCGCACAAAGGAGTACAGAAGGTATCTCTACAGCGCACAAAGGAGTACAGGAAATATCTCTAGAACGTACAAAGGAGTACACGAGGTATCTCTACAGCGTACAAAGGAGTACAGAAGGTATCTCTACAGCGCACAGAGGAGTACAGAAGGTATCTCTACAGCGCACAAAGGAGTACAGAAGGTATCTCTACAGCGCACAAAGGAGTACAGAACGTATCTCTACAGCGCACAAAGGAGTACAGAAGGTATCTCTACAGCGCACAAAGGAGTACAGAAGGTATCTCTACAGCGCACAAAGGAGTACAGAAAATATCTCTAGAACGTACAAAGGAGTACACGAGGTATCTCTACAGCGTACAAAGGAGTACAGAAGGTATCTCTACAGCGCACAAAAGAGTACAGAAGGTATCTCTACAGCGCACAAAGGAGTACAGAAGGTATCTCTACAGCGCACAAAGGAGTACAGATGGTATCTCTACAGCGCACAAAGGAGTACAGGAAATATCTCTAGAACGTACAAAGGAGTACACGAGGTATCTCTACAGCGTACAAAGGAGTACAGAAGGTATCTCTACAGCGCACAAAGGAGTACAGAATGTATCTGTACAGCACACAAAGGAGTACAGAAGGTATCTCTACAGTGCACAAAGGAGTACAGAAGGTATCTCTACAGCGCACAAAGGAGTACAGATGGTATCTCTACAGCGCACAAAGGAGTACAGAAGGTATCTCTACAGCGCACAAAGGAGTACAGAAGGTATCTCTACAGCGCACAAAGGAGTACAGAAGGTATCTCTATAGCGCACAAAGGAGTACAGAAGGTATCTCTACAGCGCACAAAGGAGTACAGAAGGTATCTCTACAGCGCACAAAGGAGTACAGAAGGTATCTCTACAGCGCACATAAGGAGTAGAGAAGGTATCTCTACAGCGCACAAAGGAGTACAGAAGGTATCTCTACAGCGCACAAAGGAGTACAAGAAATATCTCTAGAACGTACAAAGGAGTACACGAGGTATCTCTACAGCGTACAAAGGAGTACAGAAGGTATCTCTACAGCGCACAAAGGAGTACAGAAGGTATCTCTACAGCGCACAAAGGAGTACAGGAAATATCTCTAGAACGTACAAAGGAGTACACGAGGTATCTCTACAGCGTACAAAGGAGTACACAAGGTATCTCTACAGCGCACAAAGGAGTACAGAAGGTATCTCTACAGCGCACAAAGGAGTACAGAAGGTATCTTTACAGCGCACAAAGGAGTACAGGAAATATCTCTAGAACGTACAAAGGAGTACACGAGGTATCTCTACAGCGTACAAAGGAGTACAGAAGGTATCTCTACAGCGCACAAAGGAGTACAGAAGGTATCTCTACAGCGCACAAAGGAGTACAGAAGGTATCTCTACAGCGCACAAAGGAGTACAGGAAATATCTCTAGAACGTACAAAGGAGTACACGAGGTATCTCTACAGCGTACAAAGGAGTACAGAAGGTATCTCTACAGCGCACAGAGGAGTACAGAAGGTATCTCTACAGCGCACAAAGGAGTACAGAAGGTATCTCTACAGCGCACAAAGGAGTACAGAACGTATCTCTACAGCGCACAAAGGAGTACAGAAGGTATCTCTACAGCGCACAAAGGAGTACAGAAGGTATCTCTACAGCGCACAAAGGAGTACAGAAAATATCTCTAGAACGTACAAAGGAGTACACGAGGTATCTCTACAGCGTACAAAGGAGTACAGAAGGTATCTCTACAGCGCACAAAAGAGTACAGAAGGTATCTCTACAGCGCACAAAGGAGTACAGAAGGTATCTCTACAGCGCACAAAGGAGTAAAGATGGTATCTCTACAGCGCACAAAGGAGTACAGGAAATATCTCTAGAACGTACAAAGGAGTACACGAGGTATCTCTACAGCGTACAAAGGAGTACAGAAGGTATCTCTACAGCGCACAAAGGAGTACAGAATGTATCTGTACAGCACACAAAGGAGTACAGAAGGTATCTCTACAGTGCACAAAGGAGTACAGAAGGTATCTCTACAGCGCACAAAGGAGTACAGATGGTATCTCTACAGCGCACAAAGGAGTACAGAAGGTATCTCTACAGCGCACAAAGGAGTACAGAAGGTATCTCTACAGCGCACAAAGGAGTACAGAAGGTATCTCTATAGCGCACAAAGGAGTACAGAAGGTATCTCTACAGCGCACAAAGGAGTACAGAAGGTATCTCTACAGCGCACAAAGGAGTACAGAAGGTATCTCTACAGCGCACAAAGGAGTAGAGAAGGTATCTCTACAGCGCACAAAGGAGTACAGAAGGTATCTCTACAGCGCACAAAGGAGTACAAGAAATATCTCTAGAACGTACAAAGGAGTACACGAGGTATCTCTACAGCGTACAAAGGAGTACAGAAGGTATCTCTACAGCGCACAAAGGAGTACAGAAGGTATCTCTACAGCGCACAAAGGAGTACAGGAAATATCTCTAGAACGTACAAAGGAGTACACGAGGTATCTCTACAGCGTACAAAGGAGTACACAAGGTATCTCTACAGCGCACAAAGGAGTACAGAAGGCATCTCTACAGCGCACAAAGGAGTACAGAAGGTATTTCTACAGCGCACAAAGGAGTACACGAGGTATCTCTACAGCGCACAAAGGAGTACAGAAGGTATCTCTACAGCGCACAAAGGAGTACAGGAAATATCTCTAGAACGTACAAAGGAGTACACGAGGTATCTCTACAGCGTACAAAGGAGTACAGAAGGTATCTCTACAGCGCACAAAGGAGTACAGAAGGTATCTCTACAGCACACAAAGGAGTACAGAAGGTATTTCTACAGCGCACAAAGGAGTACAGAAGGTATCTCTACAGCGCACAAAGGAGTACAGGAAATATCTCTAGAACGTACAAAGGAGTACACGAGGTATCTCTACAGCGTACAAAGGAGTACAGAAGGTATCTCTAAAGCGCACGAAGGAGTACAGAAGGTATCTCTAGAGCGCACAAAGGAGTACACGAGGTATCTCTACAGCGCACAAAGGAGTACAGAAGGTATCTCTACAGCGCACAAAGGAGTACAGAAGGTATCTCTACAGCGCACAAAGGAGTACAGGAAATATCTCTAGAACGTACAAAGGAGTACACGAGGTATCTCTACAGCGTACAAAGGAGTACAGAAGGTATCTCTACAGCGCACAAAGGAGTACAGAAGGTATCTCTACAGCGCACAAAGGAGTACAGAAGGTATCTCTACAGCGCACAAAGGAGTACAGAAGGTATCTCTACAGCGCCTAAAGGAGTACAGAAGGTATCTCTACAGCGCACAAAGGAGTACAGGAAATATCTCTAGAACGTACAAAGGAGTACAGAAGGTATCTCTACAGCGCACAAAGGAGTACAGAAGGTATTTCTACAGCGCACAAAGGAGTACACGAGGTATCTCTACAGCGTACAAAGGAGTACAGAAGGTATCTCTACAGCGCACAAAGGAGTACAGAAGGTATCTCTACAGCGCACAAAGGAGTACACGAGGTATCTCTACAGCGCACAAAGGAGTACAGAAGGTATCTCTACAGCGCACAAAGGAGTACAGAAGGTATCTCTACAGCGCACAGAGGAGTACAGGAAATATCTCTAGAACGTACACAGGAGTACACGAGGTATCTCTACAGCGTACAAAGGAGTACAGAAGGTATCTCTACAGCGCACAAAGGAGTACAGAAGGTATCTCTACAGCGCACAAAGGAGTACAGAAGGTATCTCTACAGCGCACAAAGGAGTACAGAAGGTATCTCTACAGCGCACAAAGGAGTACAGAAGGTATCTCTACAGCGCACAAAAGAGTACAGGAAATATCTCTAGAACGGACAAAGGAGTACACGAGGTATCTCTACAGCGTACAAAGGAGTACAGAAGGTATCTCTACAGCGCACAAAGGAGTACAGAAGGTATCTCTACAGCGCACAAAGGAGTACAGAAGGTATCTCTACAGCGCACAAAGGAGTACAGAAGGTATCTCTACAGCGCACAAAGGAGTACAGAAGGTATCTCTACAGCGCACAAAGGAGTACAGGAAATATCTCTAGAACGTACAAAGAAGTACAGAAGGTATCTCTACAGCGCACAAAGGAGTACAGAAGGTATCTTTACAGCGCACAAAGGAGTACAGAAGGTATCTCTACAGCGCACAAAGGAGTACAGAAGGTATCTCTACAGCGCACAAAGGAGTACAGGAAATATCTCTAGAACGTACAAAGGAGTACACGAGGTATCTCTACAGCGTACAAAGGAGTACAGAAGGTATCTTTACAGCGCACAAAGGAGTACAGGAAATATCTCTAGAACGTACAAAGGAGTACAGAAGGTATCTCTACAGCGCACAAAGGAGTACAGGAAATATCTCTAGAACGTACAAAGGAGTACAGAAGGTATCTCTACAGCGCACAAAGGAGTACAGAAGGTATCTCTACAGCGCACAAAGGAGTACAGGAAATATCTCTAGAACGCACAAAGGATTACACGAGGTATCTCTACAGCGTACAAAGGAGTACAGAAGGTATCTCTACAGCGCACAAAGGAGTACAGGAAATATCTCTAGAACGTACAAAGGAGTACACGAGGTATCTCTACAGCGTACAAAGGAGTACAGAAGGTATCTCTACAGCGCACAAAGGAGTACAGAAGGTATCTCTACAGCGCACAAAGGAGTACAGAAGGTATCTCTACAGCGCACAAAGGAGTACAGAAGGTATCTCTACAGCGCACAAAGGAGTACAGGAAATATCTCTACAACGTACAAAGGAGTACACGTGGTATCTCTACAGCGTACAAAGGAGTTTAGAAGGTATCTCTACAGCGCACAAAGGAGTACAGAAGGTATCTCTACAGCGCACAAAGGAGTACAGAAGGTATCTCTACAGCGCACAAAGGAGTACAGAAGGTATCTCTACAGCGCACAAAGGAGTACACGAAATATCTCTAAAACGTACAAAGGAGTACACGAGGTATCTCTACAGCGTACAAAGGAGTACAGAAGGTATCTCTACAGCGCACAAAGGAGTACAGAAGGTATCTCTACAGCGTACAAAGGAGTACAGGAAATATCTCTAGAACGTACAAAGGAGTACAGAAGGTATCTCTACAGCGCACAAAGGAGTACAGAAGGTATCTCTACAGCGCACAAAGGAGTACAGGAAATATCTCTAGAACGTATAAAGGAGTACACGAGGTATCTCTACAGCGTACAAAGGAGTACAGAAGGTATCTCTACAGCGCACAAAGGAGTACAGAAGGTATCTCTACAGCGCACAAAGGAGTACAGAAGGTATCTCTACAGCGCACAAAGGAGTACAGAAGGTATCTCTACAGCGCACAAAGGAGTACAGGAAATATCTCTAAAACGTACAAAGGAGTACACGAGGTATCTCTACAGCGTACAAAGGAGTACAGAAGGTATCTCTACAGCGCACAAAGGAGTACAGAAGATATCTCTACAGCGCACAAAGGAGTACAGAAGGTATCTCTACAGCGCACAAAGGAGTACAGAAGGTATCTCTACAGCGCACAAAGAAGTACAGGAAATATCTCTAGAACGTACAAAGGAGTACACGAGGTATCTCTACAGCGCACAAAGGAGTACAGAAGGTATCTCTACAGCGCACAAAGGAGTACAGAAGGTATCTCTACAGCGCACAGAGGAGTACAGGAAATATCTCTAGAACGTACAAAGGAGTACACGAGGTATCTCTACAGCGCACAAAGGAGTACAGAAGGTATCTCTACAGCGCACAAAGGAGTACAGAAGGTATCTCTACAGCGCACAAAGGAGTACAGGAAATATCTCTGAAACGTACAAAGGAGTACACGAGGTATCTCTACAGCGTACAAAGGAGTACAGAAGGTATCTCTACAGCGCACAAAGGAGTACAGAAGGTATCTCTACAGCGCACAAAGGAGTACAGAAGGTATCTCTACAGCGCACAAAGGAGTACAGAAGGTATCTCTACAGCGCACAAAGGAGTACAGGAAATATCTCTAGAACGTAAGAAGGAGTACACGAGGTATCTCTACAGCGTACAAAGGAGTACAGAAGGTATCTCTACAGCGCACAAAGGAGTACAGAAGGTATCTCTACAGCGCACAAAGAAGTACAGAATGTATCTCTACAGCGCACAAAGGAGTACAGAAGGTATCTCTACAGCGCACAAAGGAGTACAGGAAATATCTCTAGAACGTACAAAGGAGTACAGAAGGTATCTCTACAGCGCACAAAGGAGTACAGAAGGTATCTCTACAGCGCACAAAGGAGTACAGGAAATATCTCTAGAACGTACAAAGAAGTACACGAGGTATCTCTACAGCGTACAAAGGAGTACAGAAGGTATCTCTACAGCGCACAAAGGAGTACAGAAGGTATCTCTACAGCGCACAAAGGAGTACACGAGGTATCTCTACAGCGCACAAAGGAGTACAGAAGGTATCTCTACAGCGCACAAAGGAGTACAGGAAATATCTCTAGAACGTACAAAGGAGTACACGAGGTATCTCTACAGCGTACAAAGGAGAACAGAAGGTGTCTCTACAGCGCACAAAGGAGTACAGGAGGTATCTCTACAGCGCACAAAGGAGTACAGAAGGTATCTCTACAGCGCACAAAGGAGTACAGAAGGTATCTCTACAGCGCACAAAGGGTACAGGAAATATCTCTAGAACGTACAAAGGAGTACACGAGGTATCTCTACAGCGTACAAAGGAGTACAGAAGGTATCTCTACAGCGCACAAAGGAGTACAGAAGGTATCTCTACAGCGCACAAAGGAGTACAGGAAATATCTCTAGAACGTACAAAGGAGTACACGAGGTATCTCTTCAGCGTACAAAGGAGTACAGAAGGTATCTCTACAGCGCACAAAGGAGTACAGAAGGTATCTCTACAGCGCACAAAGGAGTACAGAGGGTATCTCTACAGCGCACAAAGGAGTACAGAAGGTATCTCTACAGCGCACAAAGGAGTACAGGAAATATCTCTAGAACGTACAAAGGAGTACACGAGGTATCTCTACAGCGCACAAAGGAGTACAGAAGGTATCTCTACAGCACACAAAGGAGTACAGAAGGTATCTCTACAGCGCACAAAGGAGTACAGGAAATATCTCTAGAACGTACAAAGGAGTACAGAAGGTATATCTACAGCGCACAAAGGAGTACAGAAGGTATCTCTACAGCGCACAAAGGAGTACAGGAAATATCTCTAGAACGTACACAGGAGTACACGAGGTATCTCTACAGCGTACAAAGGAGTACAGAAGGTATCTCTACAGCGCACAAAGGAGTACAGGAAATATCTCTAGAACGTTCAAAGGAGTACACGAGGTATCTCTACAGCGTACAAAGGAGTACAGAAGGTATCTCTACAGCGCACAAAGGAGTACAGGAAATATCTCTAGAACGTACAAAGGAGTACACGAGGTATCTCTACAGCGTACAAAGGAGTACAGAAGGTATCTCTACAGCGCACAAAGGAGTACAGAAGGTATCTCTACAGCGCACAAAGGAGTACAGAAGGTATCTCTACAGCGCACAAAGGAGTACAGAAGGTATCTCTACAGCGCACAAAGGAGTACAGGAAATATCTCTAGAACGTACAAAGGAGTACACGAGGTATCTCTACAGCGTACAAAGGAGTAAAGAAGGTATCTCTACAGCGCACAAAGGAGTACAGAAGGTATCTCTACAGCGCACAAAGGAGTACAGAAGGTATCTCTACAGCGCACAAAGGAGTACAGAAGGTATCTCTACAGCGCACAAAGGAGTACAGGAAATATCTCTAGAACCTACAAAGGAGTACACGAAGTATCTCTACAGCGTACAAAGGAGTACAGAAGGTATCTCTACAGCGCACAAAGGAGTACAGGAAATATCTCTAGAACGTACAAAGGAGTACACGAGGTATCTCTACAGCGTACAAAGGAGTACAGAAGGTATCTCTACAGCGCACAAAGGAGTACAGAAGGTATCTCTACAGCGCACAAAGGAGTACAGAAGGTATCTCTACAGCGCACAAAGGAGTACAGAAGGTATCTCTACAGCGCACAAAGGAGTACAGAAGGTATCTCTACAGCGCACAAAGGAGTACAGAAGGTATCTCAACAGCGCACAAAGGAGTACATAAGTTATCTTTACAGCGCACAAAGGAGTACAGAAGGTATCTCTACAGCGCACAAAGGAGTACAGGAAATATCTCTAGAACGTACAAAGGAGTACACGAGGTATCTCTACAACATACAAAGGAGTACAGAAGGTATCTCTACAGCGCACAAAGGAGTACAGAAGTTATCTCTACAGCGCACAAAGGAGTACAGAAGGTATCTCAACAGCGCACAAAGGAGTACAGGAAATATCTCTAGAACGTACAAAGGAGTACAGAAGGTATCTCTACAGCGCACAAAGGAGTACAGAAGGTATCTCTACAGCGCACAAAGGAGTACAGGAAATATCTCTAGAACGTACAAAGGAGTACACGAGGTATCTCTACAGCGTACAAAGGAGTACAGAAGGTATCTCTACAGCGAACAAAGGAGTACAGAAGGTATCTCTACAGCGCACAAAGGAGTACAGAAGGTATCTCAACAGCGCACAAAGGAGTACAGGGAATATCTCTAGAACGTACAAAGGAGTACGGAAGGTATCTCTACAGCGCACAATGGAGTACAGAAGGTATCTCTACAGCGCACAAAGGAGTACAGAAGGTATCTCTACAGCGCACAAAGGAGTACAGAAGGTATCTCTACAGCGCACAAAGGAGTACAGAAGGTATCTCTACAGCGCACAAAGGAGTACAGGAAATATCTCTAGAACGTACAAAGGAGTACACGAGGTATCTCTACAGCGTACAAAGGAGTTTAGAAGGTATCTCTACAGCGCACAAAGGAGTACAGAAGGTATCTCTACAGCTCACAAAGGAGTACAGAAGGTATCTCTACAGCGCACAAAGGAGTACAGAAGGTATCTCTACAGCGCACAAAGGAGTACAGGAAATATCTCTAGAACGTACAAAGGAGTACACGAGGTATCTCTACAGCGTACAGAGGAGTACAGAAGGTATCTCTACAGCGCACAAAGGAGTACAGAAGGTATCTCTACAGCGTACAAAGGAGTACAGGAAATATCTCTAGAACGTACAAAGGAGTACAGAAGGTATCTCTACAGCGCAAAAAGGAGTACAGAAGGTATCTCTACAGCGCACAAAGGAGTACAGGAAATATCTCTAGAACGTACAAAGGAGTACACGAGGTATTTCTACAGTGTACAAAGGAGTACAGAAGGTATCTCTACAGCGCACAAAGGAGTACAGAAGGTATCTCTACAGCGCACAAAGGAGTACAGAAGGTATCTCTACAGCGCACAAAGGAGTACAGAAGGTATCTCTACAGCGCACAAAGGAGTACAGGAAATATCTCTAGAACGTACAAAGGAGTACACGAGGTATCTCTACAGCGTACAAAGGAGTACAGAAGGTATCTCTACAGCGCACAAAGGAGTACAGAAGGTATCTCTACAGCGCACAAAGGAGTACAGAAGGTATCTCTACAGCGCACAAAGGAGTACAGAAGGTATCTCTACAGCGCACAAAGGAGTACAGGAAATATCTCTAGAACGTACAAAGGAGTACACGAGGTATCTCTACAGCGCACAAAGGAGTACAGAAGGTATCTCTACAGCGCACAAAGGAGTACAGAAGGTATCTCTACAGCGCACAGAGGAGTACAGGAAATATCTCTAGAACGTACAAAGGAGTACACGAGGTATCTCTACAGCGCACAAAGGAGTACAGAAGGTATCTCTACAGCGCACAAAGGAGTACAGAAGGTATCTCTACAGCGCACAAAGGAGTACAGAAGGTATCTCTACAGCGCACAAAGGAGTACAGAAGGTATCTCTACAGCGCACAAAGGAGTACAGGAAATATCTCTAGAACGTACAAAGGAGTACACGAGGTATCTCTACAGCGTACAAAGGAGTAAAGAAGGTATCTCTACAGCGCACAAAGGAGTACAGAAGGTATCTCTACAGCGCACAAAGGAGTACAGAAGGTATCTCTACAGCGCACAAAGGAGTACAGAAGGTATCTCTACAGCGCACAAAGGAGTACAGGAAATATCTCTAGAACCTACAAAGGAGTACACGAAGTATCTCTACAGCGTACAAAGGAGTACAGAAGGTATCTCTACAGCGCACAAAGGAGTACAGGAAATATCTCTAGAACGTACAAAGGAGTACACGAGGTATCTCTACAGCGTACAAAGGAGTACAGAAGGTATCTCTACAGCGCACAAAGGAGTACAGAAGGTATCTCTACAGCGCACAAAGGAGTACAGAAGGTATCTCTACAGCGCACAAAGGAGTACAGAAGGTATCTCTACAGCGCACAAAGGAGTACAGAAGGTATCTCTACAGCGCACAAAGGAGTACAGAAGGTATCTCAACAGCGCACAAAGGAGTACATAAGTTATCTTTACAGCGCACAAAGGAGTACAGAAGGTATCTCTACAGCGCACAAAGGAGTACAGGAAATATCTCTAGAACGTACAAAGGAGTACACGAGGTATCTCTACAGCGTACAAAGGAGTACAGAAGGTATCTCTACAGCGCACAAAGGAGTACAGAAGGTATCTCTACAGCGCACAAAGGAGTACAGAAGGTATCTCTACAGCGCACAAAGGAGTACAGAAGGTATCTCTACAGCGCAAAAAGGAGTACAGAAGGTATCTTTACAGCGCACAAAGGAGTACAGGAAATATCTCTAGAACGTACAAAGGAGTACAGGAGGTATCTCTACAGCGTACAAAGGAGTACAGAAGGTATCTCTACAGCGCACAAAGGAGTACAGAAGGTATCTCTACAGCGCACAAAGGAGTACAGAAGGTATCTCTACAGCGCACAAAGGAGTACAGAAGGTATCTCTACAGCGCACAAAGGAGTACAGAAGGTATCTCTACAGCGCACAAAGGAGTACAGAAGGTATCTCTACAGCGCACAAAGGAGTACAGAAGGTATCTCTACAGCGCACAAAGGAGTACAGAAGGTATCTCTACAGCGCACAAAGGAGTACAGGAAATATCTCTAGAACGTACAAAGGAGTACACGAGGTATCTCTACAGCGTACAAAGGAGTACAGAATGTATCTCTACAGCGCACAAAAGAGTACAGAAGGTATCTCTACAGCGCACAAAGGAGTACAGAAGGTATCTCCACAGCGCACAAAGGAGTACAGATGGTATCTCTACAGCGCAAAAAGGAGTACAGGAAATATCTCTAGAACGTACAAAGGAGTACACGAGGAATCTCTACAGCGTACAAAGGAGTACAGAAGGTATCTCTACAGCGCACAAAGGAGTACAGAATGTATCTGTACAGCACGCAAAGGAGTACAGAAGGTATCTCTACAGCGCACAAAGGAGTACAGAAGGTATCTCTACAGCGCACAAAGGAGTACAGATGGTATCTCTACAGCGCACAAAGGAGTACAGAAGGTATCTCTACAGCGCACAAAGGAGTACAGATGGTATCTCTACAGCGCACAAAGGAGTACAGAAGGTATCTCTACAGCGCACAAAGGAGTACAGAAGGTATCTCTATAGCGCACAAAGGAGTACAGAAGGTATCTCTATAGCGCACAAAGGAGTACAGAAGGTATCTCTACAGCGCACAAAGGAGTACAGGAAATATCTCTAGAACGTACAAAGGAGTACACGAGGTATCTCTACAGCGTACAAAGGAGTACAGAAGGTATCTCTACAGTGCACAAAGGAGTACAGAAGGTATCTCTACAGCGCACAAAGGAGTACAGAAGGTATCTCTACAGCGCACAAAGGAGTACAGAAGGTATCTCTACAGCGCACAAAGGAGTACAGGAAATATCTCTAGAACGTACAAAGGAGTACACGAGGTATCTCTACAGCGTACAAAGGAGTACAGAATGTATCTCAACAGCGCACAAAGGAGTACAGAAGGTATCTCTACAGCGCACAAAGGAGTACAGAAGGTATCTCTACAGCGCACAAAGGAGTACAGAAGGTATCTCTACAGCGCACAAAGGAGTACAGGAAATATCTCTAGAACGTACAAAGGAGTACACGAGGTATCTCTACAGCGTACAAAGGAGTACAGAAGGTATCTCTACAGCGCACAAAGGAGTACAGAAGGTATCTCTACAGCGCACAAAGGAGTACACGAGGTATCTCTACAGCGCACAAAGGAGTACAGAAGGTATCTCTACAGCGCACAAAGGAGTACAGAAGGTCTCTCTACAGCGCACAAAGGAGTACAGGCAATATCTCTAGAACGTACAAAGGAGTACATGAGGTATCTCTACAGCGTACAAAGGAGTACAGAAGGTATCTCAACAGCGCACAAAGGAGTACAGAAGGTATCTCTACAGTGCACAAAGGAGTACAGAAGGTATCTCTACAGCGCACAAAGGAGTACAGAAGGTATCTCTACAGCGCACAAAGGAGTACAGGAAATATCTCTAGAACGTACAAAGGAGTACACGAGGTATCTCTACAGCGTACAAAGGAGTACAGAAGGTATCTCTACAGCGCACAAAGGAGTACAGAAGGTATCTCTACAGCGCACAAAGGAGTACAGAAGGTATCTCTACAGCGCACAAAGGAGTACAGAAGGTATCTCTACAGCGCACAAAGGAGTACAGAAGGTATCTCTACAGCGCACAAAGGAGTACAGGAAATATCTCTAGAACGTACAAAGGAGTACACGAGGTATCTCTACAGCGTACAAAGGAGAACAGAAGGTATCCCTACAGCGCACAAAGGAGTACAGAAGGTATCTCTACAGCGCACAAAGGAGTACAAGAAATGTCTCTAGAACGTACAAAGGAGTAAACGAGGTATCTCTACAGCGTACAAAGGAGTACAGAAGGTATCTCTACAGCGCACAAAGGAGTACAGAAGGTATCTCTACAGCGCACAAAGGAGTACAGAAGGTATCTCTACAGCGCACAAAGAAGTACAGAAGGTATCTCTACAGCGCACAAAGGAGTACAGAAGGTATCTCTACAGCGCACAAAGGAGTACAGGAAATATCTCTAGAACGTACAAAGGAGTACACGAGGTATCTCTACAGCGTACAAAGGAGTACAGAAGGTATCTCTACAGCGCACAAAGGAGTACAGGAAATATCTCTAGAACATACAAAGGAGTACACGAGGTATCTCTACAGCGTACAAAGGAGTACAGAAGGTATCTCTACAGCGCACAAAGGAGTACAGAAGGTATCTCTACAGCGCACAAAGGAGTAAAGAAGGTATCTCTACAGCGCACAAAGGAGTACAGAAGGTATCTCTACAGCGCACAAAGGAGTACAGAAGGTATCTTTACAGCGCACAAAGGAGTACAGGAAATATCTCTAGAACGTACAAAGGAGTACACGAGGTATCTCTACAGCGTACAAAGGAGTACAGAAGGTATCTCTACAGCGCACAAAGGAGTACAGAAGGTATCTCTACAGCGCACAAAGGAGTACAGAAGGTATCTCTACAGCGCACAAAGGAGTACAGAAGGTATCTCTACAGCGCACAAAGGAGTACAGGAAATATCTCTAGAACGTACAAAGGAGTACACGAGGTATCTCTACAGCGTACAAAGGAGTACAGAAGGTATCTCTACAGCGCACAAAGGAGTACAGAAGGTATCTCTACAGCGCACAAAGGAGTACAGAAGGTATCTCTACAGCGCACAAAGGAGTACAGAAGGTATCTCTACAGCGCACAAAGGAGTACAGAAGGTATCTCTACAGCGCACAAAGGAGTACAGAAGGTATCTCTACAGCGCACAAAGGAGTACAGGAAATATCTCTAGAACGTACAAAGGAGTACACGAGGTATCTCTACAGCGTACAAAGGAGTACAGAAGGTATCTCTACAGCGCACAAAAGAGTACAGAAGGTATCTCTACAGCGCACAAAGGAGTACAGAAGGTATCTCCACAGCGCACAAAGGAGTACAGATGGTATCTCTACAGCGCACAAAGGAGTACAGGAAATATCTCTAGAACGTACAAAGGA
The DNA here is from genome assembly GCA_030386875.1 of Morinoia aosen. NCBI lineage: Eukaryota > Metazoa > Arthropoda > Malacostraca > Amphipoda > Talitridae > Morinoia > Morinoia aosen. The sequence goes on along the minus strand of JASJYW010000027.1, from coordinate 36,380,888 downwards.
GTACACGAGGTATCTCTACAGCGTACAAAGGAGTACAGAAGGTATCTCTACAGCGCACAAAGGAGTACAGAATGTATCTGTACAGCACACAAAGGAGTACAGAAGGTATCTCTACAGCGCACAAAGGAGTACAGAAGGTATCTCTACAGCGCACAAAGGAGTACAGATGGTATCTCTACAGCGCACAAAGGAGTACAGAAGGTATCTCTACAGCGCACAAAGGAGTACAGATGGTATCTCTACAGCGCACAAAGGAGTACAGAAGGTATCTCTACAGCGCACAAAGGAGTACAGAAGGTATATCTATAGCGCACAAAGGAGTACAGAAGGTATCTCTATAGCGCACAAAGGAGTACAGAAGGTATCTCTACAGCGCACAAAGGAGTACAGGAAATATCTCTAGAACGTACAAAGGAGTACACGAGGTATCTCTACAGCGTACAAAGGAGTACAGAAGGTATCTCTACAGCGCACAAAGGAGTACAGAAGGTATCTCTACAGCGCACAAAGGAGTACAGAAGGTATCTCTACAGCGCACAAAGGAGTACAGAAGGTATCTCTACAGCGCACAAAGGAGTACAGGAAATATCTCTAGAACGTACAAAGGAGTACACGAGGTATCTCTACAGCGTACAAAGGAGTACAGAAGGTATCTCTACAGCGCACAAAGGAGTACAGAAGGTATCTCTACAGCGCACAAAGGAGTACACGAGGTATCTCTACAGCGCACAAAGGAGTACAGAAGGTATCTCTACAGCGCACAAAGGAGTACAGAAGGTATCTCTACAGCGCACAAAGGAGTACAGGCAATATCTCTAGAACGTACAAAGGAGTACATGAGGTATCTCTACAGCGTACAAAGGAGTACAGAAGGTATCTCTACAGCGCACAAAGGAGTACAGAAGGTATCTCTACAGCGCACAAAGGAGTACAGAAGGTATCTCTACAGCGCACAAAGGAGTACAGAAGGTATCTCTACAGCGCACAAAGGAGTACAGAAGGTATCTCTACAGCGCACAAAGGAGTACAGGAAATATCTCTAGAACGTACAAAGGAGTACACGAGGTATCTCTACAGCGTACAAAGGAGTACAGAAGGTATCTCTACAGCGCACAAAGGAGTACAGAAGGTATCTCTACAGCACACAAAGGAGTACACGAGGTATCTCTACAGCGCACAAAGGAGTACAGAAGGTATCTCCACAGCGCACAAAGGAGTACAGAAGGTATCTCTACAGCGCACAAAGGAGTACAGGAAATATCTCTAGAACGTACAAAGGAGTACACGAGGTATCTCTACAGCGTACAAAGGAGTACAGAAGGTATCTCTACAGCGCACAAAGGAGTACAGGAAATATCTCTAGAACGTACAAAGGAGTACACGAGGTATCTCTACAGCGTTCAAAGGAAAACAGAAGGTATCTCTACAGCGCACAAAGGAGTACAGAAGGTATCTCTACAGCGCACAAAGGAGTACAGAAGGTATCTCTACAGCGCACAAAGGAGTACAGAAGGTATCTCTACAGCGCACAAAGGAGTACAGAAGGTATCTCTACAGCGCACAAAGGAGTACAGAAGGTATCTCTACAGCGCACAAAGGAGTACAGAAGGTATCTTTACAGCGCACAAAGGAGTACAGGAAATATCTCTAGAACGTACAAAGGAGTACACGAGGTATCTCTACAGCGTACAAAGGAGTACAGAAGGTATCTCTACAGCGCACAAAGGAGTACAGAAGGTATCTCTACAGCGCACAAAGGAGTACAGAAGGTATCTCTACAGCGCACAAAGGAGTACAGGAAATATCTCTAGAACGTACAAAGGAGTACACGAGGTATCTCTACAGCGTACAAAGGAGTACAGAAGGTATCTCTACAGCGCACAGAGGAGTACAGAAGGTATCTCTACAGCGCACAAAGGAGTACAGAAGGTATCTCTACAGCGCACAAAGGAGTACAGAACGTATCTCTACAGCGCACAAAGGAGTACAGAAGGTATCTCTACAGCGCACAAAGGAGTACAGAAGGTATCTCTACAGCGCACAAAGGAGTACAGAAAATATCTCTAGAACGTACAAAGGAGTACACGAGGTATCTCTACAGCGTACAAAGGAGTACAGAAGGTATCTCTACAGCGCACAAAAGAGTACAGAAGGTATCTCTACAGCGCACAAAGGAGTACAGAAGGTATCTCTACAGCGCACAAAGGAGTACAGATGGTATCTCTACAGCGCACAAAGGAGTACAGGAAATATCTCTAGAACGTACAAAGGAGTACACGAGGTATCTCTACAGCGTACAAAGGAGTACAGAAGGTATCTCTACAGCGCACAAAGGAGTACAGAATGTATCTGTACAGCACACAAAGGAGTACAGAAGGTATCTCTACAGTGCACAAAGGAGTACAGAAGGTATCTCTACAGCGCACAAAGGAGTACAGATGGTATCTCTACAGCGCACAAAGGAGTACAGAAGGTATCTCTACAGCGCACAAAGGAGTACAGAAGGTATCTCTACAGCGCACAAAGGAGTACAGAAGGTATCTCTATAGCGCACAAAGGAGTACAGAAGGTATCTCTACAGCGCACAAAGGAGTACAGAAGGTATCTCTACAGCGCACAAAGGAGTACAGAAGGTATCTCTACAGCGCACAAAGGAGTAGAGAAGGTATCTCTACAGCGCACAAAGGAGTACAGAAGGTATCTCTACAGCGCACAAAGGAGTACAAGAAATATCTCTAGAACGTACAAAGGAGTACACGAGGTATCTCTACAGCGTACAAAGGAGTACAGAAGGTATCTCTACAGCGCACAAAGGAGTACAGAAGGTATCTCTACAGCGCACAAAGGAGTACAGGAAATATCTATAGAACGTACAAAGGAGTACACGAGGTATCTCTACAGCGTACAAAGGAGTACACAAGGTATCTCTACAGCGCACAAAGGAGTACAGAAGGCATCTCTACAGCGCACAAAGGAGTACAGAAGGTATCTCTACAGCGCACAAAGGAGTACACGAGGTATCTCTACAGCGCACAAAGGAGTACAGAAGGTATCTCTACAGCGCACAAAGGAGTACAGGAAATATCTCTAGAACGTACAAAGGAGTACACGAGGTATCTCTACAGCGTACAAAGGAGTACAGAAGGTATCTCTACAGCGCACAAAGGAGTACAGAAGGTATCTCTACAGCGCACAAAGGAGTACAGAAGGTATTTCTACAGCGCACAAAGGAGTACAGAAGGTATCTCTACAGCGCACAAAGGAGTACAGGAAATATCTCTAGAACGTACAAAGGAGTACACGAGGTATCTCTACAGCGTACAAAGGAGTACAGAAGGTATCTCTAAAGCGCACGAAGGAGTACAGAAGGTATCTCTAGAGCGCACAAAGGAGTACACGAGGTATCTCTACAGCGCACAAAGGAGTACAGAAGGTATCTCTACAGCGCACAAAGGAGTACAGAAGGTATCTCTACAGCGCACAAAGGAGTACAGGAAATATCTCTAGAACGTACAAAGGAGTACACGAGGTATCTCTACAGCGTACAAAGGAGTACAGAAGGTATCTCTACAGCGCACAAAGGAGTACAGAAGGTATCTCTACAGCGCACAAAGGAGTACAGAAGGTATCTCTACAGCGCACAAAGGAGTACAGAAGGTATCTCTACAGCGCCTAAAGGAGTACAGAAGGTATCTCTACAGCGCACAAAGGAGTACAGGAAATATCTCTAGAACGTACAAAGGAGTACAGAAGGTATCTCTACAGCGCACAAAGGAGTACAGAAGGTATCTCTACAGCGCACAAAGGAGTACACGAGGTATCTCTACAGCGTACAAAGGAGTACAGAAGGTATCTCTACAGCGCACAAAGGAGTACAGAAGGTATCTCTACAGCGCACAAAGGAGTACACGAGGTATCTCTACAGCGCACAAAGGAGTACAGAAGGTATCTCTACAGCGCACAAAGGAGTACAGAAGGTATCTCTACAGCGCACAGAGGAGTACAGGAAATATCTCTAGAACGTACACAGGAGTACACGAGGTATCTCTACAGCGTACAAAGGAGTACAGAAGGTATCTCTACAGCGCACAAAGGAGTACAGAAGGTATCTCTACAGCGCACAAAGGAGTACAGAAGGTATCTCTACAGCGCACAAAGGAGTACAGAAGGTATCTCTACAGCGCACAAAGGAGTACAGAAGGTATCTCTACAGCGCACAAAAGAGTACAGGAAATATCTCTAGAACGGACAAAGGAGTACACGAGGTATCTCTACAGCGTACAAAGGAGTACAGAAGGTATCTCTACAGCGCACAAAGGAGTACAGAAGGTATCTCTACAGCGCACAGAGGAGTACAGGAAATATCTCTAGAACGTACACAGGAGTACACGAGGTATCTCTACAGCGTACAAAGGAGTACAGAAGGTATCTCTACAGCGCACAAAGGAGTACAGAAGGTATCTCTACAGCGCACAAAGGAGTACAGAAGGTATCTCTACAGCGCACAAAGGAGTACAGAAGGTATCTCTACAGCGCACAAAGGAGTACAGAAGGTATCTCTACAGCGCACAAAAGAGTACAGGAAATATCTCTAGAACGGACAAAGGAGTACACGAGGTATCTCTACAGCGTACAAAGGAGTACAGAAGGTATCTCTACAGCGCACAAAGGAGTACAGAAGGTATCTCTACAGCGCACAAAGGAGTACAGAAGGTATCTCTACAGCGCACAAAGGAGTACAGGAAATATCTCTAGAACGTACAAAGAAGTACAGAAGGTATCTCTACAGCGCATAAAGGAGTACAGAAGGTATCTTTACAGCGCACAAAGGAGTACAGAAGGTATCTCTACAGCGCACAAAGGAGTACAGAAGGTATCTCTACAGCGCACAAAGGAGTACAGGAAATATCTCTAGAACGTACAAAGGAGTACACGAGGTATCTCTACAGCGTACAAAGGAGTACAGAAGGTATCTCTACAGCGCACAAAGGAGTACAGGAAATATCTCTAGAACGTACAAAGGAGTACAGAAGGTATCTCTAGAGCGCACAAAGGAGTACAGGAAATATCTCTAGAACGTACAAAGGAGTACAGAAGGTATCTCTACAGCGCACAAAGGAGTACAGAAGGTATCTCTACAGCGCACAAAGGAGTACAGGAAATATCTCTAGAACGCACAAAGGATTACACGAGGTATCTCTACAGCGTACAAAGGAGTACAGAAGGTATCTCTACAGCGCACAAAGGAGTACAGGAAATATCTCTAGAACGTACAAAGGAGTACACGAGGTATCTCTACAGCGTACAAAGGAGTACAGAAGGTATCTCTACAGCGCACAAAGGAGTACAGAAGGTATCTCTACAGCGCACAAAGGAGTACAGAAGGTATCTCTACAGCGCACAAAGGAGTACAGAAGGTATCTCTACAGCGCACAAAGGAGTACAGGAAATATCTCTACAACGTACAAAGGAGTACACGTGGTATCTCTACAGCGTACAAAGGAGTTTAGAAGGTATCTCTACAGCGCACAAAGGAGTACAGAAGGTATCTCTACAGCGCACAAAGGAGTATAGAAGGTATCTCTACAGCGCACAAAGGAGTACAGAAGGTATCTCTACAGCGCACAAAGGAGTACACGAAATATCTCTAAAACGTACAAAGGAGTACACGAGGTATCTCTACAGCGTACAAAGGAGTACAGAAGGTATCTCTACAGCGCACAAAGGAGTACAGAAGGTATCTCTACAGCGTACAAAGGAGTACAGGAAATATCTCTAGAACGTACAAAGGAGTACAGAAGGTATCTCTACAGCGCACAAAGGAGTACAGAAGGTATCTCTACAGCGCACAAAGGAGTACAGGAAATATCTCTAGAACGTATAAAGGAGTACACGAGGTATCTCTACAGCGTACAAAGGAGTACAGAAGGTATCTCTACAGCGCACAAAGGAGTACAGAAGGTATCTCTACAGCGCACAAAGGAGTACAGAAGGTATCTCTACAGCGCACAAAGGAGTACAGAAGGTATCTCTACAGCGCACAAAGGAGTACAGGAAATATCTCTAAAACGTACAAAGGAGTACACGAGGTATCTCTACAGCGTACAAAGGAGTACAGAAGGTATCTCTACAGCGCACAAAGGAGTACAGAAGGTATCTCTACAGCGCACAAAGGAGTACAGAAGGTATCTCTACAGCGCACAAAGGAGTACAGAAGGTATCTCTACAGCGCACAAAGAAGTACAGGAAATATCTCTAGAACGTACAAAGGAGTACACGAGGTATCTCTACAGCGCACAAAGGAGTACAGAAGGTATCTCTACAGCGCACAAAGGAGTACAGAAGGTATCTCTACAGCGCACAGAGGAGTACAGGAAATATCTCTAGAACGTACAAAGGAGTACACGAGGTATCTCTACAGCGCACAAAGGAGTACAGAAGGTATCTCTACAGCGCACAAAGGAGTACAGAAGGTATCTCTACAGCGCACAAAGGAGTACAGGAAATATCTCTAGAACGTACAAAGGAGTACACGAGGTATCTCTACAGCGCACAAAGGAGTACAGAAGGTATCTCTACAGCGCACAAAGGAGTACAGAAGGTCTCTCTACAGCGCACAGAGGAGTACAGGAAATATCTCTAGAACGTACAAAGGAGTACATGAGGTATCTCTACAGCGCACAAAGGAGTACAGAAGGTATCTCTACAGCGCACAAAGGAGTACAGAAGGTATCTCTACAGCGCACAAAGGAGTACAGAAGGTATCTCTACAGCGCACAAAGGAGTACAGAAGGTATCTCTACAGCGCACAAAGGAGTACAGGAAATATCTCTAGAACGTACAAAGGAGTACACGAGGTATCTCTACAGCGTACAAAGGAGTAAAGAAGGTATCTCTACAGCGCACAAAGGAGTACAGAAGGTATCTCTACAGCGCACAAAGGAGTACAGAAGGTATCTCTACAGCGCACAAAGGAGTACAGAAGGTATCTCTACAGCGCACAAAGGAGTACAGGAAATATCTCTAGAACCTACAAAGGAGTACACGAAGTATCTCTACAGCGTACAAAGGAGTACAGAAGGTATCTCTACAGCGCACAAAGGAGTACAGGAAATATCTCTAGAACGTACAAAGGAGTACACGAGGTATCTCTACAGCGTACAAAGGAGTACAGAAGGTATCTCTACAGCGCACAAAGGAGTACAGAAGGTATCTCTACAGCGCACAAAGGAGTACAGAAGGTATCTCTACAGCGCACAAAGGAGTACAGAAGGTATCTCTACAGCGCACAAAGGAGTACAGAAGGTATCTCAACAGCGCACAAAGGAGTACATAAGTTATCTTTACAGCGCACAAAGGAGTACAGAAGGTATCTCTACAGCGCACAAAGGAGTACAGGAAATATCTCTAGAACGTACAAAGGAGTACACGAGGTATCTCTACAGCGTACAAAGGAGTACAGAAGGTATCTCTACAGCGCACAAAGGAGTACAGAAGGTATCTCTACAGCGCACAAAGGAGTACAGAAGGTATCTCTACAGCGCACAAAGGAGTACAGAAGTTATCTCTACAGCGCACAAAGGAGTACAGAAGGTATCTCAACAGCGCACAAAGGAGTACAGGAAATATCTCTAGAACGTACAAAGGAGTACAGAAGGTATCTCTACAGCGCACAAAGGAGTACAGAAGGTATCTCTACAGCGCACAAAGGAGTACAGGAAATATCTCTAGAACGTACAAAGGAGTACACGAGGTATCTCTACAGCGTACAAAGGAGTACAGAAGGTATCTCTACAGCGCACAAAGGAGTACAGAAGGTATCTCTACAGCGCACAAAGGAGTACAGAAGGTATCTCAACAGCGCACAAAGGAGTACAGGGAATATCTCTAGAACGTACAAAGGAGTACGGAAGGTATCTCTACAGCGCACAATGGAGTACAGAAGGTATCTCTACAGCGCACAAAGGAGTACAGAAGGTATCTCTACAGCGCACAAAGGAGTACAGAAGGTATCTCTACAGCGCACAAAGGAGTACAGAAGGTATCTCTACAGCGCACAAAGGAGTACAGGAAATATCTCTAGAACGTACAAAGGAGTACACGAGGTATCTCTACAGCGTACAAAGGAGTTTAGAAGGTATCTCTACAGCGCACAAAGGAGTACAGAAGGTATCTCTACAGCGCACAAAGGAGTACAGAAGGTATCTCTACAGCGCACAAAGGAGTACAGAAGGTATCTCTACAGCGCACAAAGGAGTACAGGAAATATCTCTAGAACGTACAAAGGAGTACACGAGGTATCTCTACAGCGTACAAAGGAGTACAGAAGGTATCTCTACAGCGCACAAAGGAGTACAGAAGGTATCTCTACAGCGTACAAAGGAGTACAGGAAATATCTCTAGAACGTACAAAGGAGTACAGAAGGTATCTCTACAGCGCAAAAAGGAGTACAGAAGGTATCTCTACAGCGCACAAAGGAGTACAGGAAATATCTCTAGAACGTACAAAGGAGTACACGAGGTATCTCTACAGTGTACAAAGGAGTACAGAAGGTATCTCTACAGCGCACAAAGGAGTACAGAAGGTATCTCTACAGCGCACAAAGGAGTACAGAAGGTATCTCTACAGCGCACAAAGGAGTACAGAAGGTATCTCTACAGCGCACAAAGGAGTACAGGAAATATCTCTAGAACGTACAAAGGAGTACACGAGGTATCTCTACAGCGTACAAAGGAGTACAGAAGGTATCTCTACAGCGCACAAAGGAGTACAGAAGGTATCTCTACAGCGCACAAAGGAGTACAGAAGGTATCTCTACAGCGCACAAAGGAGTACAGAAGGTATCTCTACAGCGCACAAAGGAGTACAGGAAATATCTCTAGAACGTACAAAGGAGTACACGAGGTATCTCTACAGCGCACAAAGGAGTACAGAAGGTATCTCTACAGCGCACAAAGGAGTACAGAAGGTATCTCTACAGCGCACAGAGGAGTACAGGAAATATCTCTAGAACGTACAAAGGAGTACACGAGGTATCTCTACAGCGCACAAAGGAGTACAGAAGGTATCTCTACAGCGCACAAAGGAGTACAGAAGGTATCTCTACAGCGCACAAAGGAGTACAGGAAATATCTCTAGAACGTACAAAGGAGTACACGAGGTATCTCTACAGCGTACAAAGGAGTACAGAAGGTATCTCTACAGCGCACAAAGGAGTACAGAAGGTATCTCTACAGCGCACAAAGGAGTAAAGAAGGTATCTCTACAGCGCACAAAGGAGTACAGAAGGTATCTCTACAGCGCACAAAGGAGTACAGGAAATATCTCTAGAACGTAAGAAGGAGTACACGAGGTATCTCTACAGCGTACAAAGGAGTACAGAAGGTATCTCTACAGCGCACAAAGGAGTACAGAAGGTATCTCTACAGCGCACAAAGAAGTACAGAATGTATCTCTACAGCGCACAAAGGAGTACAGAAGGTATCTCTACAGCGCACAAAGGAGTACAGGAAATATCTCTAGAACGTACAAAGGAGTACAGAAGGTATCTCTACAGCGCACAAAGGAGTACAGAAGGTATCTCTACAGCGCACAAAGGAGTACAGGAAATATCTCTAGAACGTACAAAGGAGTACACGAGGTATCTCTACAGCGTACAAAGGAGTACAGAAGGTATCTCTACAGCGCACAAAGGAGTACAGAAGGTATCTCTACAGCGCACAAAGGAGTACAGAAGTTATCTCTACAGCGCACAAAGGAGTACAGAAGGTATCTCAACAGCGCACAAAGGAGTACAGGAAATATCTCTAGAACGTACAAAGGAGTACAGAAGGTATCTCTACAGCGCACAAAGGAGTACAGAAGGTATCTCTACAGCGCACAAAGGAGTACAGGAAATATCTCTAGAACGTACAAAGGAGTACACGAGGTATCTCTACAGCGTACAAAGGAGTACAGAAGGTATCTCTACAGCGCACAAAGGAGTACAGAAGGTATCTCTACAGCGCACAAAGGAGTACAGAAGGTATCTCAACAGCGCACAAAGGAGTACAGGAAATATCTCTAGAACGTACAAAGGAGTACGGAAGGTATCTCTACAGCGCACAAAGGAGTACAGAAGGTATCTCTACAGCGCACAAAGGAGTACAGAAGGTATCTCTACAGCGCACAAAGGAGTACACGAGGTATCTCTACAGCGTACAAAGGAGTACAGAAGGTATCTCTACAGCGCACAAAGGAGTACAGGAAATATCTCTAGAACGTACAAAGGAGTACACGAGGTATCTCTACAGCGTACAAAGGAGTACAGAAGGTATCTCTACAGCGCACAAAGGAGTACAGAAGGTATCTCTACAGCGCACAAAGGAGTACAGAAGGTATCTCTACAGCGCACAAAGGAGTACAGAAGGTATCTCTACAGCGCACAAAGGAGTACAGAAGGTATCTCTACAGCGCACAAAGGAGTACAGGAAATATCTCTAGAACGTACAAAGGAGTAGACGAGGTATCTCTACAGCGTACAAAGGAGTACAGAAGGTATCTCTACAGCGCACAAAGGAGTACAGAAGGTATCTCTACAGCGCAAAAAGGAGTACAGAAGGTATCTCTACAGCGCACAAAGGAGTACAGAAGGTATCTCTACAGCGCACAAAGGAGTACAGAAGGTATCTCTACAGCGCACAAAGGAGTACAGGAAATATCTCTAGAACGTACAAAGGAGTACAGAAGGTATCTCTACAGCGCACAAAGGAGTACAGAAGGTATCTCTACAGCGCACAAAGGAGTACAGAAGGTATCTCTACAGCGCACAAAGGAGTACAGAAGGTATCTCTACAGCGCACAAAGGAGTAGAGGAAATATCTCTAGAACTTACAAAGGAGTACACGAGGTATCTCTACAGCGTACAAAGGAGTACAGAAGATATATCTACAGCGCACAAAGGAGTACAGGAAATATCTCTAGAACGTACAAAGGAGTACACGAGGTATCTCTACAGCGTACAAAGGAGTACAGAAGGTATCTCTACAGCGCACAAAGGAGTACAGAAGGTATCTCTACAGCGCACAAAGGAGTACAGAAGGTATCTCTACAGCGCACAAAGGAGTACAGAAGGTATCTCTACAGCGCACGAAGGAGTACAGAAGGTATCTCTACAGCGCACAAAGGAGTACAGGAAATTTCTCTAGAACGTACAAAGGAGTACACGAGGTATCTCTACAGCGTACAAAGGAGTACAGAAGGTATCTCTACAGCGCACAAAGGAGTACAGAAGGTATCTCTACAGCGCACAAAGGAGTACAGAAGTTATCTCTACAGCGCACAAAGGAGTACAGAAGGTATCTCTACAGCGCACAAAGGAGTACAGAAGGTATCTCTACAGCGCACAAAGGAGTACAGGAAATATCTCTAGAACGTACAAAGAAGTCCACGAGGTATCTCTACAGCGTACAAAGGAGTACAGAAGGTATCTCTACAGCGCACAAAGGAGTACAGAAGGTATCTCTACAGCGCACAAAGGAGTACAGAAGGTATCTCTACAGCGCACAAAGGAGTACAGAAGGTATCTCTACAGCGCACAAAGGAGTACAAGAAATATCTCTAGAACGTACAAAGAAGTATACGAGGTATCTCTACAGCGTACAAAGGAGTACAGAAGGTATCTCTACAGCGCACAAAGGAGTACAGGAAATATCTCTAGAACGTACAAAGGAGTACACGAGGTATCTCTACAGCGTACAAAGGAGTACAGAAGGTATCTCTACAGCGCACAAAGGAGTACAGAAGGTATCTCTACAGCGCACAAAGGAGTACACGAGGTATCTCTACAGCGCACAAAGGAGTACAGAAGGTATCTCTACAGCGCACAAAGGAGTACAGAAGGTGTCTCTACAGCGCACAAAGGAGTACAGGAAATATCTCTAGAACGGACAAAGGAGTACACGAGGGATCTCTACAGCGTACGAAGGAGTACAGAAGGTATCTCTACAGCGCACAAAGGAGTACAGGAAATATCTCTAGAACGTACAAAGGAGTACACGAGGTATCTCTACAGCGTACAAAGGAGTACAGAAGGTATCTCTACAGCGCACAAAGGAGTACAGAAGGTATCTCTACAGCGCACAAAGGAGTACAGAAGGTATCTCTACAGCGCACAAAGGAGTACAGAAGGTATCTCTACAGCGCACAAAGGAGTACAGAAGGTATCTCTACAGCGCACAAAGGAGTACAGAAGGTATCTCGACAGCGCACAAAGGAGTACAGGAAATATCTCTAGAACGTACAAAGGAGTACACGAGGTATCTCTACAGCGTACATAGGAGTACAGAAGGTATCTCTACAGCGCACAAAGGAGTACAGAAGGTATCTCTACAGCGCACAAAGGAGTACAGAAGGTATCTCTACAGCGCAAAAAGGAGTACAGAAGGTATCTCTACAGCGCACAAAGGAGTACAGAAGGTATCTCTACAGCGCACAAAGGAGTACAGAAGGTATCTCTACAGCGCACAAAGGAGTACAGGAAATATCTCTAGAACGTACAAAGGAGTACAGAAGGTATCTCTACAGCGCACAAAGGAGTACAGAAGGTATCTCTACAGCGCACAAAGGAGTACAGAAGATATCTCTACAGCGCACAAAGGAGTACAGAAGGTATCTCTACAGCGCACAAAGGAGTAGAGGAAATATCTCTAGAACTTACAAAGGAGTACACGAGGTATCTCTACAGCGTACAAAGGAGTACAGAAGGTATATCTACAGCGCACAAAGGAGTACAGGAAATATCTCTAGAACGTACAAAGGAGTACACGAGGTATCTCTACAGCGTACAAAGGAGTACAGAAGGTATCTCTACAGCGCACAAAGGAGTACAGAAGGTATCTCTACAGCGCACAAAGGAGTACAGAAGGTATCTCTACAGCGCACAAAGGAGTACAGAAGGTATCTCTACAGCGCACGAAGGAGTACAGAAGGTATCTCTACAGCGCACAAAGGAGTACAGGAAATTTCTCTAGAACGTACAAAGGAGTACACGAGGTATCTCTACAGCGTACAAAGGAGTACAGAAGGTATCTCTACAGCGCACAAAGGAGTACAGAAGGTATCTCTACAGCGCACAAAGGAGTACAGAAGTTATCTCTACAGCGCACAAAGGAGTACAGAAGGTATCTCTACAGCGCACAAAGGAGTACAGAAGGTATCTCTACAGCGCACAAAGGAGTACAGGAAATATCTCTAGAACGTACAAAGAAGTCCACGAGGTATCTCTACAGCGTACAAAGGAGTACAGAAGGTATCTCTACAGCGCACAAAGGAGTACAGAAGGTATCTCTACAGCGCACAAAGGAGTACAGAAGGTATCTCTACAGCGCACAAAGGAGTACAGAAGGTATCTCTACAGCGCACAAAGGAGTACAAGAAATATCTCTAGAATGTACAAAGAAGTATACGAGGTATCTCTACAGCGTACAAAGGAGTACAGAAGGTATCTCTACAGCGCACAAAGGAGTACAGGAAATATCTCTAGAACGTACAAAGGAGTACACGAGGTATCTCTACAGCGTACAAAGGAGTACAGAAGGTATCTCTACAGCGCACAAAGGAGTACAGAAGGTATCTCTACAGCGCACAAAGGAGTACACGAGGTATCTCTACAGCGCACAAAGGAGTACAGAAGGTATCTCTACAGCGCACAAAGGAGTACAGAAGGTGTCTCTACAGCGCACAAAGGAGTACAGGAAATATCTCTAGAACGTACAAAGGAGTACACGAGGGATCTCTACAGCGTACGAAGGAGTACAGAAGGTATCTCTACAGCGCACAAAGGAGTACAGGAAATATCTCTAGAACGTACAAAGGAGTACACGAGGTATCTCTACAGCGTACAAAGGAGTACAGAAGGTATCTCTACAGCGCACAAAGGAGTACAGAAGGTGTCTCTACAGCGCACAAAGGAGTACAGAAGGTATCTCTACAGCGCACAAAGGAGTACAGAAGGTATCTCTACAGCGCACAAAGGAGTACAGAAGGTATCTCTACAGCGCACAAAGGAGTACAGAAGGTATCTCGACAGCGCACAAAGGAGTACAGGAAATATCTCTAGAACGTACAAAGGAGTACACGAGGTATCTCTACAGCGTACATAGGAGTACAGAAGGTATCTCTACAGCGCACAAAGGAGTACAGAAGGTATCTCTACAGCGCACAAAGGAGTACAGAAGGTATCTCTACAGCGCACAAAGGAGTACAAAAGGTATCTCTACAGCGCACAAAGGAGTACAGGAAATATCTCTAGAACGTACAAAGGAGTACACGAGGTATCTCTACAGCGTACAAAGGAGTACAGAGGGTATCTCTACAGCGCACAAAGGAGTACAGAAGGTATCTCTACAGCGCACAAAGGAGTACAGAAGGTATCTCTACAGCGCACAAAGGAGTACAGAAGGTATCTCTACAGCGCACAAAGGAGTACAGAAGGTATCTCTACAGCGCACAAAGGAGTACAGAAGGTATCTCTACAGCGCACAAAGGAGTACAGGAAATATCTCAAGAACGTACAAAGGAGTACACGAGGTATCTCTACAGCGTACAAAGGAGTACAGAAGGTATCTCTACAGCGCACAAAGGAGTACAGAAGGTATCTCTACAGCGCACAAAGGAGTACAGAAGGTATCTCTACAGCGCACAAAGGAGTACAGAAGGTATCTCTACAGCGCACAACGGAGTACAGGAAATATCTCTAGAACGTACAAAGGAGTACACGAGGTATCTCTACAGCGTACAAAGGAGTACAGAAGGTATCTCTACAGCGCACGAAGGAGTACAGAAGGTATCTCTACAGCGCACAAAGGAGTACAGAAGGTATATCTACAGCGCACAAAGGAGTACAGGAGGTATCTCTACAGCGCACAAAGGAGTACAGAAGGTATCTCTACAGCGCACAAAGCAGTACAGAAGGTATCTCTACAGCGCACAAAGGAGTACAGAAGGTATCTCTACAGCGCACAAAGGAGTACAGAAGGTATCTCTACAGCGCACAAAGGAGTACAGAAGGTATCTCTACAGCGCACAAAGGAGTACAGGAAATATCTCTAGAACGTACAAAGGAGTACACGAGGTATCTCTACAGCGTACAAAGGAGTACAGAAGGTATCTCTACAGCGCACAACGGAGTACAGAAGGTATCTCTACAGCGCACAAAGGAGTACAGAAGGTATCTCTACAGCGCACAAAGGAGTACAGAAGGTATCTCTACAGCGCACAAAGGAGTACAGAAGGTATCTCTACAGCGCACAAAGGAGTACAGAAGGTATCTCTACAGCGCACAAAGGAGTACAGAAGGTATCTCTACAGCGCACAAAGGAGTACAGGAAATATCTCTAGAACGTACGAAGGAGTACACGAGGTATCTCTACAGCGTACAAAGGAGTACAGAAGGTATCTCTACAGCGCACAAAGGAGTACAGAAGGTATCTCTACAGCGCACAAAGGAGTACAGAAGGTATCTCTACAGCGCACAAAGGAGTACAGAAGGTATCTCTACAGCGCACAAAGGAGTACAGGAAATATCTCTAGAACGTACAAAGGAGTACACGAGGTATCTCTACAGCGTACAAAGGAGTACAGAAGGTATCTCTACAGCGCACAAAGGAGTACAGGAAATATCTCTAGAACGTACAAAGGAGTACACGAGGTATCTCTACAGCGTACAAAGGAGTACAGAAGGTATCTCTACAGCGCACAAAGGAGTACAGAAGGTATCTCTACAGCGCACAAAGGAGTACAGAAGGTATCTCTACAGCGCACAAAGGAGTACAGAAGGTATGTCTACAGCGCACAAAGGAGTACAGAAGGTATCTCTACAGCGCACAAAGGAGTACAGAAGGTATCTCTACAGCGCACAAAGGAGTACAGAAGGTATCTCTACAGCGCACAAAGGAGTACAGGAAATATCTCTAAAACGTACAAAGGAGTACACGAGGTACCTCTACAGCGTACAAAGGAGTACAGAAGGTATCTCTACAGCGCACAAAGGAGTACAGAAGGTATCTCTACAGCGCACAATGGAGTACATAAGTTATCTTTACAGCGCACAAAGGAGTACAGAAGGTATCTCTACAGCGCACAAAGGAGTACAAGAAATATCTCTAGAACGTACAAAGGAGTACACGAGGTATCTCTACAGCGTACAAAGGAGTACAGAAGGTATCTCTACAGCGCACAAAGGAGTACAGAAGGTATCTCTACAGCGCACAAAGGAGTTTAGAAGGTATCTCTACAGCGCACAAAGGAGTACAGAAGGTATCTCAACAGCGCACAAAGGAGTACAGGAAATATCTCTAGAACGTACAAAGGAGTACAGAAGGTATCTCCACAGCGCACAAAGGAGTAAAGAAGGTATCTCTACAGCGCACAAAGGAGTACAGAAGGTATCTCTACAGCGCACAAAGGAGTACACCAGGTATCTCTACAGCGTACAAAGGAGTACAGAAGGTATCTCTACAGCGCACAAAGGAGTACAGAAGGTATCTCTACAGCGCACAAAGGAGTACAGAAGGTATCTCTACAGCGCACAAAGGAGTACAGGAAATATCTCTAGAACGAACAAAGGAGTACAGAAGGTATCTCTACAGCGCACAAAGGAGTACAGAAGGTATCTCTACAGCGCACAAAGGAGTACAGAAGGTATCTCTACAGCGCACAAAGGAGTACAGAAGGTATCTCTACAGCGCACAAAGGAGTACAGAAGGTATCTCTACAGCGCACAAAGGAGTACAGAAGGTATCTCTACAGCGCACAAAGGAGTACAGAAGGTATCTCTACAGCGCACAAAGGAGTACAGAAGGTATCTCTACAGCGCACAAAGGAGTACAGAAGGTATCTCTACAGCGCACAAAGGAGTACAGAAAGTATCTCTACAGCGCACAAAGGAGTACAGAAGGTATCTCTACAGCGCACAAAGGAGTACAGAAGGCATCTCTACAGCGCACAAAGGAGTACAGAAGGTATCTCTACAGCGCACAAAGGAGTACAGAAGTACAGAAGGTATCTCTACAGCGCACAAAGGAGTACAGAAGGTATCTCTACAGCGCACAAAGGAGTACAGAAGGTATCTCTACAGCGCACAAAGGAGTACAGGAAATATCTCTAGAACGTACAAAGGAGTACACGAGGTATCTCTACAGCGTACAAAGGAGTACAGAAGGTATCTCTACAGCGCACAAAGGAGTACAGAAGGTATCTCTACAGCGCACAAAGGAGTACAGAAGGTATCTCTACAGCGCACAAAGGAGTACAGAAGGTATCTCTACAGCGCACAAAGGAGTACAGGAAATATCTCTAGAACGTACAAAGGAGTACACGAGGTATCTCTACAGCGTACAAAGGGGTACAGAAGGTATCTCTACAGCGCACAAAGGAGTACAGAAGGTATCTCTACAGCGCACAAAGGAGTACAGAAGGTATCTCTACAGCGCACAAAGGAGTACAGAAGGTATCTCTACAGCGCACAAAAGAGTACAGAAAATATCTCTAGAACGTACAAAGGAGTACACGAGGTATCTCTACAGCGTACAAAGGAGTACAGAAGGTATCTCTACAGCACACAAAGGAGTACAGAAGGTATCTCTACAGCGCACAAAGGAGTTCAGAAGGTATCTCTACAGCGCACAAAGGAGTACAGAAGGTATCTCTACAGCGCACAAAGGAGTACAGGAAATATCTTTGGAACGTACAAAGGAGTACACGAGGTATCTCTACAGCGTACAAAGGTGTACAGAAAATATCTCTACAGCAAACAAAGGAGTACAGAAGGTATCTCTACAGCGCACAAAGGAGTACAGAAGGTATCTCTACAGCACACAAAGGAGTACAGAAGGTATCTCTACAGCGCACAGAGGAGTACAGAAGGTATCTCTACAGCGCACAAAGGAGTACAGAAGGTATCTCTACAGCGCAAAAAGGAGTACAGAAGGTATCTCTACAGCGCACACAGGAGTACAGGAAATATCTCTAGAACGTACAAAGGTGTACAGAAGGTATCTCTACAGCGCACAAAGGAGTACAGGAAATATCTCTATAACGTACAAAGGAGTACACGAGGTATCTCTACAGCGTACAAAGGAGTACAGAAGGTATCTCTACAGCGCACAAAGGAGTACAGAAGGTATCTCTACAGCGCACAAAGGAGTACAGGAAATATCTCTAGAACGTACAAAGGAGTACACGAGGTATCTCTACAGCGTACGAAGGAGTACAGAAGGTATCTCTACAGCGCACAAAGGAGTACAGAAGGTATCTCTACAGCGCACAAAGGAGTACAGGAAATATCTCTAGAACGTACAAAGGAGTACAGAAGGTATCTCTACAGCGCACGAAGGAGTACAGAAGGTATCTCTACAGCGCACAAAGGAGTACAGAAGGTATCTCTACAGCGCACAAAGAAGTACAGAAGGTATCTCTACAGCGCACAAAGAAGTACAGGAAATATCTCTAGAACGAACAAAGGAGTACACGAGGTATCTCTACAGCGTACAAAGGAGTACAGAAGGTATCTCTACAGCGCACAAATGAGTACAGGAAATATCTCTAGAACGTACAAAGGAGTACACGAGGTATCTCTACAGCGTACAAAGGAGTACAGAAGGTATCTCTACAGCGCACAAAGGAGTACAGAAGGTATCTCTACAGCGCACAAAGGAGTACAGAAGGTATCTCTACAGCGCACAAAGGAGTACAGAAGGTATCTCTACAGCGCACAAAGGAGTACATGAAATATCTCTAGAACGTACAAAGGAGTACACGAGGTATCTCTACAGCGTACAAAGGAGTACAGAAGGTATCTCTACAGCGCACAAAGGAGTACAGAAGGTATCTCTACAGCGCACAAAGGAGTACAGAAGGTATCTCTACAGCGCACAAAGGAGTACAGAAGGTATCTCTACAGCGCACAAAGGAGTACAGAAGGTATCTCTACAGCGCACAAGGGAGTACAGAAGGTATCTCTACAGCGCACAAAGGAGTACAGAAGGTATCTCTATAGCGCACAAAGGAGTACAGAATGTATCTCTACAGCGCACAAAGGAGTACAGAAAGTATCTCTACAGCGCACAAAGGAGTACAGAAGGTATCTCTACAGCGCACAAAGGAGTACAGAAGGTATCTCTACAGCGCACAAAGGAGTACAGAAGGTATCTCTACAGCGCACAAAGGAGTACAGAAGGTATCTCTACAGCGCACAAAGGAGTACAGAAGGTATCTCTACAGCGCACGAAGGAGTAGAGGAAATATCTCTAGAACGTACAAAGGAGCACACGAGGTATCTCTACAGCGTACAAAGGAGTACAGAAGGTATCTCTACAGCGCACAAAGGAGTACAGAAGGTATCTCTACAGCGCACAAAGGAGTACAGGAAATATCTCTAGAACGTACAAAGGAGTACACGAGGTATCTCTACAGCGTACAAAGGAGTACAGAAGGTATCTCTACAGCGCACAAAGGAGTGTAGAAGGTATCTCTACAGCGCACAAAGGAGTACAGAAGGTATCTCTACAGCGCACAAAGGAGTACACGAGGTATCTCTACAGCGCACAAAGGAGTACAGAAGGTATCTCTACAGCGCACAAAGGAGTACAGGAAATATCTCTAGAACGTACAAAGGAGTACACGAGGTATCTCTACAGCGTACAAAGGAGTACAGAAGGTATCTCTACAGCGCACAAAGGAGTACAGAAGGTATCTCTACAGCGCACAAAGGAGTACAGAAGGTATCTCTACAGCGCACAAAGGAGTACAGAAGGTATCTCTACAGCGCACAAAGGAGTACAGGAATTATCTCTAGAACGTACAAAGGAGTACACGAGGTATCTCTACAGCGTACAAAGGAGTACAGAAGGTATCTCTACAGCGCACAAAGGAGTACAGAAGGTATCTCTACAGCGCACAAAGGAGTACACGAGGTATCTCTACAGCGCACAAAGGAGTACAGAAGGTATCTCTACAGCGCACAAAGGAGTACAGAAGGTATCTCTACAGCGCACAAAGGAGTACAGAAGGTATCTCTACAGCGCACAAAGGAGTACATGAAATATCTCTAGAACGTACAAAGGAGTACACGAGGTATCTCTACAGCGTACAAAGGAGTACAGAAGGTATCTCTACAGCGCACAAAGGAGTACAGAAGGTATCTCTACAGCGCACAAAGGAGTACAGAAGGTATCTCTACAGCGCACAAAGGAGTACAGAAGGTATCTCTACAGCGCACAAAGGAGTACAGAAGGTATCTCTACAGCGCACAAAGGAGTACAGAAGGTATCTCTACAGCGCACAAAGGAGTACAGAAGGTATCTCTACAGCGCACAAAGGAGTACAGAAGGTATCTCTACAGCGCACAAAGGAGTACAGAAAGTATCTCTACAGCGCACAAAGGAGTACAGAAGGTATCTCTACAGCGCACAAAGGAGTACAGAAGGTATCTCTACAGCGCACAAAGGAGTACAGAAGGTATCTCTACAGCGCACAAAGGAGTACAAAAGGTATCTCTACAGCGCACAAAGGAGTACAGAAGGTATCTCTACAGCGCACGAAGAAGTACAGGAAATATCTCTAGAACGTACAAAGGAGTACACGAGGTATCTCTACAGCGTACAAAGGAGTACAGAAGGTATCTCTACAGCGCACAAAGGAGTACAGAAGGTATCTCTACAGCGCACAAAGGAGTACAGGAAATATCTCTAGAACGTACAAAGGAGTACACGAGGTATCTCTACAGCGTACAAAGGAGTACAGAAGGTATCTCTACAGCGCACAAAGGAGTGTAGAAGGTATCTCTACAGCGCACAAAGGAGTACAGAAGGTATCTCTACAGCGCACAAAGGAGTACACGAGGTATCTCTACAGCGCACAAAGGAGTACAGAAGGTATCTCTACAGCGCACAAAGGAGTACAGGAAATATCTCTAGAACGAACAAAGGAGTACACGAGGTATCTCTACAGCGTACAAAGGAGTACAGAAGGTATCTCTACAGCGCACAAAGGAGTACAGAAGGTATCTCTACAGCGCACAAAGGAGTACAGAAGGTATCTCTACAGCGCACAAAGGAGTACAGAAGGTATCTCTACAGCGCACAAAGGAGTACAGGAATTATCTCTAGAACGTACAAAGGAGTACACGAGGTATCTCTACAGCGTACAAAGGAGTACAGAAGGTATCTCTACAGCGCACAAAGGAGTACAGAAGGTATCTCTACAGCGCACAAAGGAGTACACGAGGTATCTCTACAGCGCACAAAGGAGTACAGAAGGTATCTCTACAGCGCACAAAGGAGTACAGAAGGTATCTCTACAGCGCACAAAGGAGTACAGGAAATATCTCTAGAACGTACAAAAGAGTACACGAGGTATCTCTACAGCGTACAAAGGAGTACAGAAGGTACCTCTACAGCGCACAAAGGAGTACAGAAGGTATCTCTACAGCGCACAAAGGAGTACAGAAGGTATCTCTACAGCGCACAAAGGAGTACAGAAGGTATCTCTTCAGCGCACAAAGGAGTACAGAAGGTATCTCTACAGCGCACAAAGGAGTACAGTAAATATCTCTAGAACGTACAAAGTAGTACACGAGGTATCTCTACAGCGTACAAAGGAGTACAGAAGGTATCTCTACAGCGCACAAAGGAGTACAGAAGGTATCTCTACAGCGCACAAAGGAGTACAGAAGGTATCTCTACAGCGCACAAAGGAGTACAGAAGGTATCTCTACAGCGCACAAAGGAGTACAGAAGGTATCTCTACAGCGCACAAAGGAGTACAGGAAATATCTCTAGAACGTACAAAGGAGTACAGAAGGTATCTCTACAGCGCACAAATGAGTACAGAAGGTATCTCTACAGCGCACAAAGGAGTACAGAAGGTATCTCTACAGCGCACAAAGGAGTACAGGAGGTATCTCTACAGCGCACAAAGGAGTACAGGAAATATCTCTAGAACGCACAAAGGAGTACACGAGGTATCTCTACAGCGTACAAAGGAGTACAGAAGGTATCTCTACAGCGCACAAAGGAGTACAGGGAATATCTCTAGAACGTACAAAGGAGTACACGAGGTATCTCTACAGCGTACAAAGGAGTACAGAAGGTATCTCTACAGCGCACAAAGGAGTACAGAAGGTATCTCTACAGCGCATAAAAAAGTACAGAAGGTATCTCTACAGCGCACAAAGGAGTACAGAAGGTATCTCTACAGCGCACAAAGGAGTACAGAAGGTATCTCTACAGCGCACAAAGGAGTACAGGAAATATCTCTAGAACGTACAGAGGAGTACACGAGGTATCTCTACAGCGTACAAAGGAGTACAGAAGGTATCTCTACAGCGCACAAAGGAGTACAGAAGGTATCTCTATAGCGCACAAAGGAGTACACGAGGTATCTCTACAGCGCACAAAGGAGTACAGAAGGTATCTCTACAGCGCACAAAGGAGTACAGAAGGTATCTCTACAGCGCACAAAGGAGTACAGAAGGTATCTCTACAGCGCACAAAGGAGTACACGAGGTATCTCTACAGCGCACAAAGGAGTACAGAAGATATCTCTACAGCGCACAAAGGAGTACAGAAGATATCTCTACAGCGCACATAGGAGTACAGGAAATATCTCTAGAACGTATAAAGGAGTACACGAGGTATCTCTACAGCGTACAAAGGAGTACAGAAGGTATCTCTACAGCGCACAAAGGAGTACAGAAGGTATCTCTACAGCGCACAAAGGAGTACAGAAGGTATCTCTACAGTGCACAAAGGAGTACAGAAGGTATCTCTACTGCGCACAAAGGAGTACAGGAAATATCTCTAAAACGTACAAAGGAGTACACGAGGTATCTCTACAGCGTACAAAGGAGTACAGAAGGTATCTCTACAGCGCACAAAGGAGTACAGAAGGTATCTCTACAGCGCACAAAGGAGTACACGAGGTATCTCTACAGCGCACAAAGGAGTACAGAAGGTATCTCTAAAGCGCACAAAGGAGTACAGAAGGTATCTCTACAGCGCACAAAGAAGTACAGGCAATATCTCTAGAACGTACAAAGAAGTACACGAGGTATCTCTACAGCGTACAAAGGAGTACAGAAGGTATCTCTACTGCGCACAAAGGAGTACAGAAGGTATCTCTACAGCGCACAAAGAAGTACAGCGCACAAAGGAGTACAGAAGGTATCTCTACAGCGCACAAAGGAGTACAGAAGGTATCTCTACAGCGCACAAAAGAGTACAGAAGGTATCTCTACAGCGCACAAAGGAGTACAGGAAATATCTCTGAACGTACAAAGGAGTACACGAGGTATCTCTACAGCGTACAAAGGAGTACAGAAGGTATTTCTACAGCGCACATAGGAGTACAGAAGGTATCTCTACAGCGCACAAAGGAGTACAGAAGTTATCTCTACAGCGCACAAAGGAGTACAGAAGGTATCTCTACAGCGCACAAAGGAGTACAGAAGGTTTCTCTACAGCGCACAAAGGAGTACAGGAAATATCTCTAGAACGTACAAAGGAGTACACGAGGTATCTCTACAGCGTTCAAAGGAGTACAGAAGGTATCTCTACAGCGCACAAAGGAGTACAGAAGGTATCTCTACAGCGCACAAAGAAGTACAGAAGGTATCTCTACAGCGCACAAAGGAGTACAGAAGGTATCTCTACAGCGCACAAAGGAGTACAGGAAATATCTCTAGAACGTACAAAGGAGTACACGAGGTATCTCTACAGCGTACAAAGGAGTACAGAAGGTATCTCTACAGCGCACAAAGGAGTACAGGAAATATCTCTAGAACGTACAAAGGAGTTCACGAGGTATCTCTACAGCGTACAAAGGAGTACAGAAGGTATCTCTACAGCGCACAAAGGAGTACAGAAGGTATCTCTACAGCGCACAAAGGAGTACACGAGGTATCTCTACAGCGCACAAAGGAGTACAGAAGGTATCTCTACAGCGCACAAAGGAGTACAGAAGGTATCTCTACAGCGCACAAAGGAGTACAGGAAATATCTCTAGAACGTACAAAGGAGTACACGAGGTATCTCTACAGCGTACAAAGAAGTACAGAAGGTATCTCTACAGCGCACAAAGGAGTACAGAAGGTATCTCTACAGCGCACAAAGGAGTGCAGAAGGTATCTCTACAGCGCACAAAGGAGTACAGAAGGTATCTCTACAGCGCACAAAGGAGTACAGGAAATATCTCTAGAACGTACGAAGGAGTACACGAGGTATCTCTACAGCGTACAAAGGAGTTTAAAAGGTATCTCTACAGGGCACAAAGGAGTACAGAAGGTATCTCTACAGCGCACAAAGGAGTACAGAAGGTATCTCTACAGCGCACAAAGGAGTACAGAAGGTATCTCTACAGCGCACAAAGGAGTACAAAAGGTATCTCTACAGCGCACAAAGGAGTACAGAAGGTATCTCTACAGCGCACAAAGGAGTACAGAAGGTATCTCTACAGCGCACAAAGGAGTACAGAAGGTATCTCTACAGCGCACAAAGGAGTACAGGAAATATCTCTAGAACGTACAAAGGAGTACACGAGGTATCTCTACAGCGTACAAAGGAGTACAAAAGGTATCTCTACAGCGCACAAAGGAGTACAGAAGGTATCTCTACAGCGCACAAAGGAGTACAGAAGGTATCTCTACAGCGCACAAAGGAGTACAGAAGGTATCTCTACAGCGCACAAAGGAGTACAGAAGGTATCTCTACAGCGCACAAAGGAGTACAGAAGGTATCTCTACAGCACACAAAGGAGTACAGAAGGTATCTCTACAGCGCACAAAGGAGTACAGAAGGTATCTCTACAGCGCACAAAGGAGTACAGGAAATATCTCTAGAACGTACAAAGGAGTACACGAGGTATCTCTACAGCGTACAAAGGAGTACAGAAGGTATCTCTACAGCGCACAAAGGAGTACAGAAGGTATCTCTACAGCGCACAAAGGAGTACAGAAGGTATCTCTACAGCGCACAAAGGAGTACAGATGGTATCTCTACAGCGCACAAAGGAGTACAGGAAATATCTCTAGAACGTACAAAGGAGTACACGAGGTATCTCTACAGCGTACAAAGGAGTACAGAAGGTATCTCTACAGCGCACAAAGGAGTACAGAAGGTATCTGTACAGCGCACAAAGGAGTACAGAAGGTATCTCTACAGCGCACAAAGGAGTACAGAAGGTATCTCTACAGCGCACAAAGGAGTACAGAAGGTATCTCTACAGCGCACAAAGGAGTACAGAAGGTATCTCTACAGCGCACAAAGGAGTACAGAAGGTATCTCTACAGCGCACAAAGGAGTACAGAAGGTATCTCTACAGCGCACAAAGGAGTACAGAAGGTATCTCTACAGCACACAAAGGAGAACAGAAGGTATCTCTACAGCGCACAAAGGAGTACAGGAAATATATCTAGAACGTACAAAGGAGTACACGAGGTATACCTACAGCGTACAAAGGAGTACAGAAGGTATCTCTACAGCGCACAAAGGAGTACAGAAGGTATCTCTACAGCGCACAAAGGAGTACAGAAGGTATCTCTACAGCGCACAAAGGAGTACAGAAGGTATCTCTACAGCGCACAAAGGAGTACAGGAAATATCTCTAGAACGTACAAAGGAGTACACGAGGTATCTCTACAGCGTACAAAGGAGTACAGAAGGTATCTCTACAGCGCACAAAGGAGTACAGAAGGTAACTCTACAGCGCACAAAGGAGTACAGTAAATATCTCTAGAACGTACAAAGGAGTACACGAGGTATCTCTACAGCGTACAAAGGAGTACAGAAGGTATCTCTACAGCGCACAAAGGAGTACAGAAGGTATCTCTACAGCGCACAAAGGAGTACAGAAGGTATCTCTACAGCGCACAAAGGAGTACAGAAGGTATCTCTACAGCGCACAAAGGAGTACAGAAGGTATCTCTACAGCGCACAAAGGAGTACAGGAAATATCTCTAGAACGTACAAAGGAGTACAGAAGGTATCTCTACAGCGCACAAAGGAGTACAGAAGGTATCTCTACAGCGCACAAAGGAGTACAGAAGGTATCTCTACAGCGCACAAAGGAGTACAGAAGATATCTCTAGAGCGCACAAAGGAGTACAGGAAATATCTCTAGAACGCACAAAGGAGTACACGAGGTATCTCTACAGCGTACAAAGGAGTACAGAAGGTATCTCTACAGCGCACAAAGGAGTACAGGAAATATCTCTAGAACGTACAAAGGAGTACACGAGGTATCTCTACAGCGTACAAAGGAGTACAGAAGGTATCTCTACAGCGCACAAAGGAGTACAGAAGGTATCTCTACAGCGCATAAAAAAGTACAGAAGGTATCTCTACAGCGCACAAAGGAGTACAGAAGGTATCTCTACAGCGCACAAAGGAGTACAGAAGGTATCTCTACAGCGCACAAAGGAGTACAGGAAATATCTCTAGAACGTACAGAGGAGTACACGAGGTATCTCTACAGCGTACAAAGGAGTACAGAAGGTATCTCTACAGCGCACAAAGGTGTACAGAAGGTATCTCTACAGCGCACAAAGGAGTACAGGAAATTTCTCTAGAACGTACAAAGGAGTACACGAGGTATCTCTACAGCGTACAAAGGAGTACAGAAGGTATCTCTACAGCGCACAAAGGAGTACAGAAGGTATCTCTACAGCGCACAAAAGAGTACAGAAGGTATCTCTACAGCGCACAAAAGAGTACAGAAGGTATCTCTACTGCGCACGAAGGAGTACAGAAGGTATCTCTACAGCGCACAAAGGAGTACAGGAAATATCTCTAGAACGTACAAAGGAGTACACGAGGTATCTCTACAGCGTACAAAGGAGTACAGAAGGTATCTCTACAGCGCACAAAGGAGTACAGAAGGTATCTCTACAGCGCACAAAGGAGTACAGAAGGTATCTCTACAGCGCACAAAGGAGTACAGAAGGTATCTCTACAGCGCACAAAGGAGTACAGAAGGTATCTCTACGGCGCACAAAGGAGTACAGAAGGTATCTCTACAGCGCACAAAGGAGTACAGAAGGTATCTCTACAGCGCACAAAGGAGTACAGGAAATATCTCTAGAACGTACAAAGGAGTACTCGAGGTATCTCTACAGCGTACAAAGGAGTACAGAAGGTATCTCTACAGCGCACAAAGGAGTACAGAAGGTATCTCTACAGCGCACAAAGGAGTACAGAAGGTATCTCTACAGCGCACAAAGGAGTACAGAAGGTATCTCTACAGCGCACAAAGGAGTACAGGAAATATCTCTAGAACGTACAAAGGAGCACACGAGGTATCTCTTCAGCGTACAAAGGAGTACAGAAGGTATCTCTACAGCGCACAAAGGAGTACAGAAGGTATTTTTACAGCGCACAAAGGAGTACAGAAGGTATCTCTACAGCGCACAAAGGAGTACAGAAGGTATCTCTATAGCGCACAAAGGAGTACACGAGGTATCTCTACAGCGCACAAAGGAGTACAGAAGGTATCTCTACAGCGCACAAAGGAGTACAGAAGGTATCTCTACAGCGCACAAAGGAGTACAGAAGGTATCTCTACAGCGCACAAAGGAGTACACGAGGTATCTCTACAGCGCACAAAGGAGTACAGAAGGCATCTCTACAGCGCACAAAGGAGTACAGGAAATATCTCTAGAACGTACAAAGGAGTACACGAGGTATCTCTACAGCGTACAAAGGAGTACAGAAGGTATCTCTACAGCGCACAAAGGAGTACAGAAGGTATCTCTACAGCGCACAAAGGAGTACAGAAGGTATCTCTACAGCGCACAAAGGAGTACAGAAGGTATCTCTACAGCGCACAAAGTAGTACAAGAAATATCTCTAGAACGTACAAAGGAGTACACGAGGTATCTCTACAGCGTACAAAGGAGTACAGAAGGTATCTCTACAGCGCACAAAGGAGTACAGAAGGTATCTCTACAGCGCACAAAGGAGTACACGAGGTATCTCTACAGCGCACAAAGGAGTACAGAAGGTATCTCTACAGCGCACAAAGGAGTACAGAAGGTATCTCTACAGCGCACAAAGGAGTACAGGCAATATCTCTAGAACGTACAAAGGAGTACACAAGGTATCTCTACAGCGTACAAAGAAGTACAGAAGGTATCTCTACAGCGCACAAAGGAGTACAGAAGGTATCTCTACAGCGCACAAAGGAGTACAGAAGGTATCTCTACAGCGCACAAAGGAGTACAGAAGGTATCTCTACAGCGCACAAAGGAGTACAGAAGGTATCTCTACAGCGCACAAAGGAGTACAGGAAATATCTCTAGAACGTACAAAGGAGTACACGAGGTATCTCTACAGCGTACAAAGGAGTACAGAAGGTATCTCTACAGCGCACAAAGGAGTACAGAAGGTATCTATACAGCGCACAAAGGAGTACAGAAGGTATCTCTACAGCGCACAAAAGAGTACAGAAGGTATCTCTACAGCGCACAAAGGAGTACAGAAGGTATCTCTACAGCGCACAAAGGAGTACAGGAAATATCTCTAGAACGTACAAAGGAGTACACGAGGTATCTCTACAGCGTACAAAGGAGAACAGAAGGTATCCCTACAGCGCACAAAGGAGTACAGAAGGTATCTCTACAGCGCACAAAGGAGTACAGGAAATATCTCTAGAACGTACAAAGGAGTACACGAGGTATCTCTACAGCGTACAAAGGAGTACAGAAGGTATCTCTACAGCGCACAAAGGAGTACAGGAAATATCTCTAGAACGTACAAAGGAGTACACGAGGTATCTCTACAGCGTACAAAGGAGTTCAGAAGGTATCTCTACAGCGCACAAAGGAGTACAGAAGGTATCTCTACAGCGCACAAAGGAGTACACGAGGTATCTCTACAGCGCACAAAGGAGTACAGAAGGTATCTCTACAGCACACAAAGGAGTACAAAAGGTATCTCTACAGCGCACAAAGAAGTACAGGAAATATCTCTAGAACGTACAAAGGAGTATACGAGGTATCTCTACAGCGTACAAAGGAGTACAGAAGGTTTCTCTACAGCGCACAAAGGAGTACAGGAAATATCTCTAGAACGTACAAAGGAGTACACGAGGTATCTCTACAGCGTACAAAGGAGTACAGAAGGTATCTCTACAGCGCACAAAGGAGTACAGAAGGTATCTCTACAGCGCACAAAGAAGTACAGAAGGTATCTCTACAGCGCACAAAGGAGTACAGAAGGTATCTCTACAGCGCACAAAGGAGTACAGGAAATATCTCTAGAACGTACAAAGGAGTACACGAGGTATCTCTACAGCGTACAAAGGAGTACAGAAGGTATCTCTACAGCGCACAAAGGAGTACAGGAAATATCTCTAGAACGTACAAAGGAGTACACGAGGTATCTCTACAGCTTACAAAGGAGTTCAGAAGGTATCTCTACAGCGCACAAAGGAGTACAGAAGGTATCTCTACAGCGCACAAAGGAGTACACGAGGTATCTCTACAGCGCACAAAGGAGTACAGAAGGTATCTCTACAGCACACAAAGGAGTACAAAAGGTATCTCTACAGCGCACAAAGGAGTACAGGAAATATCTCTAGAACGTACAAAGGAGTACACGAGGTATCTCTACAGCGTACAAAGGAGTACAGAAGGTATCTCTACAGCGCACAAAGGAGTTCAGGAAATATCTCTAGAACGTACAAAGGAGTACACGAGGTATCTCTACAGCGTACAAAGGAGTAGAGAAGGTATCTCTACAGCGCACAAAGGAGTACAGAAGGTATCTCTACAGCGCACAAAGGAGTACAGAAGGTATCTCTACAGCGCACAAAGGAGTACAGAAGGTATCTCTACAGCGCACAAAGGAGTACAGAAGGTATCTCTACAGCGCACAAAGGAGTACAGAAGGTATCTTTACAGCGCACAAAGGAGTACAGAAGGTATCTCTACAGCGCACAAAAGAGTACAGGAAATATCTCTAGAACGTACAAAGGAGTACACGAGGTATCTCTACAGCGTACAAAGGAGTACAGAAGGTATCTCTACAGCGCACAAAGGAGTACAGAAGGTATCTCTACAGCGCACAAAGGAGTACAGAAGGTATCTCTACAGCGCACAAAGGAGTACAGAAGGTATCTCTACAGCGCACAAAGAAGTACAGGAAATATCTCTAGAACGTACAAAGGAGTACACGAGGTATCTCTACAGCGTACAAAGGAGTACAGAAGGTATCTCTACAGCGCACAAAGGAGTACAGAAGGTATCTCTACAGCGCACAAAGGAGTACAGAAGGTATCTCTACAGCGCACAAAGGAGTACAGAAGGTATCTCTACAGCGCACAAAGGAGTACAGAAGGTATCTCTACAGCGCACAAAGGAGTACAGAAGGTATCTCTACAGCGCACAAAGGAGTACAGGAAATATCTCTAGAACGTTCAAAGGAGTACACGAGGTATCTCTACAGCGTACAAAGGAGTACAGAAGGTATCTCTACAGCGCACAAAGGAGTACAGAAGGTATCTCTACAGCGCATAAAGGAGTACAGAAGGTATCTCTACAGCGCACAAAGGAATACAGATGGTATCTCTACAGCGCACAAAGGAGTACAGGAAATATCTCTAGAACGTACAAAGGAGTACACGAGGTATCTCTACAGCGTACAAAGGAGTACAGAAGGTATCTCTACAGCGCACAAAGGAGTACAGAAGGTATCTGTACAGCGCACAAAGGAGTACAGAAGGTATCTCTACAGCGCACAAAGGAGTACAGAAGGTATCTCTAGAGCGCACAAAGGAGTACAGAAGGAATCTCTACAGCGCACAAAGGAGTACAGAAGGTATCTCTACAGCGCACATAGGAGTACAGAAGGTATCTCTACAGCGCACAAAGGAGTACAGAAGGTATCTCTACAGCGCACAAAGG
This sequence comes from Morinoia aosen, assembly GCA_030386875.1. Classification (NCBI taxonomy): domain Eukaryota; kingdom Metazoa; phylum Arthropoda; class Malacostraca; order Amphipoda; family Talitridae; genus Morinoia; species Morinoia aosen. The sequence goes on along the minus strand of JASJYW010000027.1, from coordinate 36,349,953 downwards.
AGTACAGAAGGTATCTCTACAGCGCACAAAGGAGTACAGAAGGTATCTCTACAGCGCACAAAGGAGTACAGGAAATTTATCTAGAACGTACAAAGGAGTACACGAGGTATACCTACAGCGTACAAAGGAGTACAGAAGGTATCTCTACAGCGCACAAAGGAGTACAGAAGGTATCTCTACAGCGCACAAAGGAGTACAGAAGGTATCTCTACAGCGCACAAAGGAGTACAGAAGGTATCTCTACAGCGCACAAAGGAGTACAGGAAATATCTCTAGAACGTACAAAGGAGTACACGAGGTATCTCTACAGCGTACAAAGGAGTACAGAAGGTATCTCTACAGCGCACAAAGGAGTACAGAAGGTATCTCTACAGCGCACAAAGGAGTACAGAAGGTATCTCTACAGCGCACAAAGGAGTACAGAAGGTATCTCTACAGCGCACAAAGGAGTACAGAAGGTATCTCTACAGCGCACAAAGAAGTACAGAAGGTATCTCTACAGCGCACAAAGGAGTACAGAAGGTATCTCTACAGCGCACAAAGGAGTACAGAAGGTATCTCTGCAGCGCACAAAGGAGTACAGAAGGTATCTCTACAGCGCACAAAGGAGTACAGGAAATATCTCTAGAACGTACAAAGGAGTACACGAGGTATCTCTACAGCGTACAAAGGAGTACAGAAGGTATCTCTACAGCGCACAAAGGAGTACAGAGGGTATCTCTACAGCGCACAAAGGAGTACAGGAGGTATCTCTACAGCGCACAAAGGAGTACAGAAGGTATCTCTACAGCGCACAAAGGAGTACAGGAAATATCTCTAGAACGTACAAAGGAGTACACGAGGTATCTCTACAGCGTACAAAGGAGTACAGAAGGTATCTCTATAGCGCACAAAGGAGTACAGGAAATATCTCTAGAACGTACAAAGGAGTACACGAGGTATCTCTACAGCGTACGAAGGAGTACAGAAGGTATCTCTACAGCGCACAAAGGAGTACAGAAGGTATCTCTACAGCGCACAAAGGAGTATACGAGGTATCTCTACAGCGCACAAAGGAGTACAGAAGGTATCTCTACAGCGCACAAAGGAGTACAGAAGGTATCTCTACAGCGCACAAAGGAGTAAAGGAAATATCTCGAGAACGTACAAAGGAGTACACGAGGTATCTCTACAGCGTACAAAGGAGTACAGAAGGTATCTCTAGAGCGCACAAAGGAGTACAGAAGGTATCTCTACAGCGCACAAAGGAGTACAGAAGGTATCTCTACAGCGCACAAAGGAGTACAGAAGGTATCTCTACAGCGCACAAAGGAGTACACGAGGTATCTCTACAGCGTACAAAGGAGTACAGAAGGTATCTCTACAGCGCACAAAGGAGTACAGAAGGTATCTCTACAGCGCACAAAGGAGTACAGAAGGTATCTCTACAGCGCACAAAGGAGTACAGAAGGTATCTCTACAGCGCACAAAGGAGTACAGAAGGTATCTCTACAGCGCACAAAGGAGTACAGGAAATATCTCTAGAACGTACAAAGGAGTACACGAGGTATCTCTACAGCGTACAAAGGAGAACAGAAGGTATCCCTACAGCGCACAAAGGAGTACAGAAGGTATCTCTACAGCGCACAAAGGAGTACAGGAAATATCTCTAGAACGTACAAAGGAGTACACGAGGTATCTCTACAGCATACAAAGGAGTACAGAAGGTATCTCTACAGCGCACAAAGGAGTACAGAAGGTATCTCTACAGCGCACAAAGGAGTACAGAAGGTATCTCTACAGCGCACAAAGGAGTACAGAAGGTATCTCTACAGCGCACAAAGGAGTACAGAAGGTATCTCTACAGCGCACAAAAGAGTACAGGAAATATCTCTAGAACGTACAAAGGAGTACACGAGGTATCTCTACAGCGTACAAAGGAGTACAGAAGGTATCTCTACAGCGCACAAAGGAGTACAGAAGGTATCTCTACAGCGCACAAAGGAGTACAGAAGGTATCTCTACAGCGCACAAAGGAGTACAGAAGGTATCTCTACAGCGCACAAAGGAGTACAGGAAATATCTCTAGAACGTACAAAGGAGTACACGAGGTATCTCTACAGCGTACAAAGGAGTACAGAAGGTATCTCTACAGCGCACAAAGGAGTACAGAAGGTATCTCTACAGCGCACAAAGGAGTACAGAAGGTATCTCTACAGCGCACAAAGGAGTACAGAAGGTATCTCTACAGCGCACAAAGGAGTACAGAAGGTATCTCTACAGCGCACAAAGGAGTACAGAAGGTATCTCTACGGCGCACAAAGGAGTACAGGAAATATCTCTAGAACGTTCAAAGGAGTACACGAGGTATCTCTACAGCGTACAAAGGAGTACAGAAGGTATCTCTACAGCGCACAAAGGAGTACAGAAGGTATCTCTACAGCGCATAAAGGAGTACAGAAGGTATCTCTACAGCGCACAAAGGAATACAGATGGTATCTCTACAGCGCACAAAGGAGTACAGGAAATATCTCTAGAACGTACAAAGGAGTACACGAGGTATCTCTACAGCGTACAAAGGAGTACAGAAGGTATCTCTACAGCGCACAAAGGAGTACAGAAGGTATCTGTACAGCGCACAAAGGAGTACAGAAGGTATCTCTACAGCGCACAAAGGAGTACAGAAGGTATCTCTAGAGCGCACAAAGGAGTACAGAAGGTATCTCTACAGCGCACAAAGGAGTACAGAAGGTATCTCTACAGCGCACAAAGGAGTACAGAAGGTATCTCTACAGCGCACAAAGGAGTACAGAAGGTATCTCTACAGCGCACAAAGGAGTACAGAAGGTATCTCTACAGCGCACAAAGGAGTACAGAAGGTATCTCTACAGCGCACAAAGGAGTACAGGAAATATATCTAGAACGTTCAAAGGAGTACACGAGGTATACCTACAGCGTACAAAGGAGTACAGAAGGTATCTCTACAGCGCACAAAGGAGTACAGAAGGTATCTCTACAGCGCACAAAGGAGTACAGAAGGTATCTCTACAGCGCACAAAGGAGTACAGAAGGTATCTCTACAGCGCACAAAGGAGTACAGGAAATATCTCTAGAACGTACAAAGGAGTACACGAGGTATCTCTACAGCGTACAAAGGAGTACAGAAGGTATCTCTACAGCGCACAAAGGAGTACAGAAGGTATCTCTACAGCGCACAAAGGAGTACAGAAGGTATCTCTACAGCGCACAAAGGAGTACAGAAGGTATCTCTACAGCGCACAAAGGAGTACAGAAGGTATCTCTACAGCGCACAAAGAAGTACAGAAGGTATCTCTACAGCGCACAAAGGAGTACAGAAGGTATCTCTACAGCGCACAAAGGAGTACAGAAGGTATCTCTGCAGCGCACAAAGGAGTACAGAAGGTATCTCTACAGCGCACAAAGGAGTACAGGAAATATCTCTAGAACGTACAAAGGAGTACACGAGGTATCTCTACAGCGTACAAAGGAGTACAGAAGGTATCTCTACAGCGCACAAAGGAGTACAGAGGGTATCTCTACAGCGCACAAAGGAGTACATGAGGTATCTCTACAGCGCACAAAGGAGTACAGAAGGTATCTCTACAGCGCACAAAGGAGTACAGGAAATATCTCTAGAACGTACAAAGGAGTACACGAGGTATCTCTACAGCGTACAAAGGAGTACAGAAGGTATCTCTATAGCGCACAAAGGAGTACAGGAAATATCTCTAGAACGTACAAAGGAGTACACGAGGTATCTCTACAGCGTACGAAGGAGTACAGAAGGTATCTCTACAGCGCACAAAGGAGTACAGAAGGTATCTCTACAGCGCACAAAGGAGTATACGAGGTATCTCTACAGCGCACAAAGGAGTACAGAAGGTATCTCTACAGCGCACAAAGGAGTACAGAAGGTATCTCTACAGCGCACAAAGGAGTAAAGGAAATATCTCGAGAACGTACGAAGGAGTACACGAGGTATCTCTACAGCGTACAAAGGAGTACAGAAGGTATCTCTACAGCGCACAAAGGAGTACAGAAGGTATCTCTACAGCGCACAAAGGAGTACAGAAGGTATCTCTACAGCGCACAAAGGAGTACAGAAGGTATCTCTACAGCGCACAAAGGAGTACACGAGGTATCTCTACAGCGTACAAAGGAGTACAGAAGGTATCTCTACAGCGCACAAAGGAGTACAGAAGGTATCTCTACAGCGCACAAAGGAGTACAGAAGGTATCTCTACAGCGCACAAAGGAGTACAGAAGGTATCTCTACAGCGCACAAAGGAGTACAGAAGGTATCTCTACAGCGCACAAAGGAGTACAGGAAATATCTCTAGAACGTACAAAGGAGTACACGAGGTATCTCTACAGCGTACAAAGGAGAACAGAAGGTATCCCTACAGCGCACAAAGGAGTACAGAAGGTATCTCTACAGCGCACAAAGGAGTACAGGAAATATCTCTAGAACGTACAAAGGAGTACACGAGGTATCTCTACAGCATACAAAGGAGTACAGAAGGTTTCTCTACAGCGCACAAAGGAGTACAGAAGGTATCTCTACAGCGCACAAAGGAGTACAGAAGTTATCTCTACAGCGCACAAAGGAGTACAGAAGGTATCTCTACAGCGCACAAAGGAGTACAGAAGGTTTCTCTACAGCGCACAAAGGAGTACAGGAAATATCTCTAGAACGTACAAAGGAGTACACGAGGTATCTCTACAGCGTACAAAGGAGTACAAAAGGTATCTCTACAGCGCACAAAGGAGTACAGAAGGTATCTCTACAGCGCACAAAGAAGTACAGAAGATATCTCTACAGCGCACAAAGGAGTACAGAAGGTATCTCTACAGCGCACAAAGGAGTACAGGAAATATCTCTAGAACGTACAAAGGAGTACACGAGGTATCTCTACAGCGTACAAAGGAGTACAGAAGGTATCTCTACAGCGCACAAAGGAGTACAGGAAATATCTCTAGAACGTACAAAGGAGTACACGAGGTTTCTCTACAGCGTACAAAGGAGTACAGAATGTATCTCTACAGCGCACAAAGGAGTACAGAAGGTATCTCTACAGCGCACAAAGGAGTACACGAGGTATCTCTACAGCGCACAAAGGAGTACAGAAGGTATCTCTACAGCGCACAAAGGAGTACAGAAGGTATCTCTACAGCGCACAAAGGAGTACAGGAAATATCTCTAGAACGTACAAAGGAGTACACGAGGTATCTCTACAGCGTACAAAGGAGTACAGAAGGTATCTCTACAGCGCACAAAGGAGTACAGGAAATATCTCTAGAACGTACAAAGGAGTACACGAGGTATCTCTACAGCGTACGAAGGAGTACAGAAGGTATCTCTACAGCGCACAAAGGAGTACAGAAGGTATCTCTACAGCGCACAAAGAAGTACAGAAGGTATCTCTACAGCGCACAAAGGAGTACAGAAGGTATCTCTACAGCGCACAAAGGAGTACAGGAAATATCTCTAGAACGTACAAAGGAGTACACGAGGTATCTCTACAGCGTACAAAGGAGTACAGAAGGTATCTCTACAGCGCACAAAGGAGTACAGAAGGTATCTCTACAGCGCATAAAGGAGTACAGAAGGTATCTCTACAGCGCACAAAGGAATACAGATGGTATCTCTACAGCGCACAAAGGAGTACAGGAAATATCTCTAGAACGTACAAAGGAGTACACGAGGTATCTCTACAGCGTACAAAGGAGTACAGAAGGTATCTCTACAGCGCACAAAGGAGTACAGAAGGTATCTGTACAGCGCACAAAGGAGTACAGAAGGTATCTCTACAGCGCACAAAGGAGTACAGAAGGTATCTCTAGAGCGCACAAAGGAGTACAGAAGGTATCTCTACAGCGCACAAAGGAGTACAGAAGGTATCTCTACAGCGCACAAAGGAGTACAGAAGGTATCTCTACAGCGCACAAAGGAGTACAGAAGGTATCTCTACAGCGCACAAAGGAGTACAGAAGGTATCTCTACAGCGCACAAAGGAGTACAGAAGGTATCTCTACAGCGCACAAAGGAGTACAGGAAATATATCTAGAACGTTCAAAGGAGTACACGAGGTATACCTACAGCGTACAAAGGAGTACAGAAGGTATCTCTACAGCGCACAAAGGAGTACAGAAGGTATCTCTACAGCGCACAAAGTAGTACAGAAGGTATCTCTACAGCGCACAAAGGAGTACAGAAGGTATCTCTACAGCGCACAAAGGAGTACAGGAAATATCTCTAGAACGTACAAAGGAGTACACGAGGTATCTCTACAGCGTACAAAGGAGTACAGAAGGTATCTCTACAGCGCACAAAGGAGTACAGAAGGTATCTCTACAGCGCACAAAGGAGTACAGAAGGTATCTCTACAGCGCACAAAGGAGTACAGAAGGTATTTCTACAGCGCACAAAGGAGTACAGAAGGTATCTCTACAGCGCACAAAGAAGTACAGAAGGTATCTCTACAGCGCACAAAGGAGTACAGAAGGTATCTCTACAGCGCACAAAGGAGTACAGAAGGTATCTCTGCAGCGCACAAAGGAGTACAGAAGGTATCTCTACAGCGCACAAAGGAGTACAGGAAATATCTCTAGAACGTACAAAGGAGTACACGAGGTATCCCTACAGCGTACAAAGGAGTACAGAAGGTATCTCTACAGCGCACAAAGGAGTACAGAGGGTATCTCTACAGCGCACAAAGGAGTACAGGAGGTATCTCTACAGCGCACAAAGGAGTACAGAAGGTATCTCTACAGCGCACAAAGGAGTACAGGAAATATCTCTAGAACGTACAAAGGAGTACACGAGGTATCTCTACAGCGTACAAAGGAGTACAGAAGGTATCTCTATAGCGCACAAAGGAGTACAGGAAATATCTCTAGAACGTACAAAGGAGTACACGAGGTATCTCTACAGCGTACGAAGGAGTACAGAAGGTATCTCTACAGCGCACAAAGGAGTACAGAAGGTATCTCTACAGCGCACAAAGGAGTATACGAGGTATCTCTACAGCGCACAAAGGAGTACAGAAGGTATCTCTACAGCGCACAAAGGAGTACAGAAGGTATCTCTACAGCGCACAAAGGAGTAAAGGAAATATCTCGAGAACGTACGAAGGAGTACACGAGGTATCTCTACAGCGCACAAAGGAGTACAGAAGGTATCTCTACAGCGCACAAAGGAGTACAGAAGGTATCTCTACAGCGCACAAAGGAGTACAGAAGGTATCTCTACAGCGCACAAAGGAGTACAGAAGGTATCTCTACAGCGCACAAAGGAGTACAGGAAATATCTCTAGAACGTACAAAGGAGTACACGAGGTATCTCTACAGCGTACAAAGGAGAACAGAAGGTATCCCTACAGCGCACAAAGGAGTACAGAAGGTATCTCTACAGCGCACAAAGGAGTACAGGAAATATCTCTAGAACGTACAAAGGAGTACACGAGGTATCTCTACAGCATACAAAGGAGTACAGAAGGTATCTCTACAGCGCACAAAGGAGTACAGAAGGTATCTCTACAGCGCACAAAGGAGTACAGAAGTTATCTCTACAGCGCACAAAGGAGTACAGAAGGTATCTCTACAGCGCACAAAGGAGTACAGAAGGTTTCTCTACAGCGCACAAAGGAGTACAGGAAATATCTCTAGAACGTACAAAGGAGTACACGAGGTATCTCTACAGCGTACAAAGGAGTACAAAAGGTATCTCTACAGCGCACAAAGGAGTACAGAAGGTATCTCTACAGCGCACAAAGAAGTACAGAAGATATCTCTACAGCGCACAAAGGAGTACAGAAGGTATCTCTACAGCGCACAAAGGAGTACAGGAAATATCTCTAGAACGTACAAAGGAGTACACGAGGTATCTCTACAGCGTACAAAGGAGTACAGAAGGTATCTCTACAGCGCACAAAGGAGTACAGGAAATATCTCTAGAACGTACAAAGGAGTACACGAGGTTTCTCTACAGCGTACAAAGGAGTACAGAATGTATCTCTACAGCGCACAAAGGAGTACAGAAGGTATCTCTACAGCGCACAAAGGAGTACACGAGGTATCTCTACAGCGCACAAAGGAGTACAGAAGGTATCTCTACAGCGCACAAAGGAGTACAGAAGGTATCTCTACAGCGCACAAAGGAGTACAGGAAATATCTCTAGAACGTACAAAGGAGTACACGAGGTATCTCTACAGCGTACAAAGGAGTACAGAAGGTATCTCTACAGCGCACAAAGGAGTACAGGAAATATCTCTAGAACGTACAAAGGAGTACACGAGGTATCTCTACAGCGTACAAAGGAGTACAGAAGGTATCTCTACAGCGCACATAGGAGTACAGAAGGTATCTCTACAGCGCACAAAGAAGTACAGAAGGTATCTCTACAGCGCACAAAGGAGTACAGAAGGTATCTCTACAGCGCACAAAGGAGTACAGGAAATATCTCTAGAACGTACAAAGGAGTACACGAGGTATCTCTACAGCGTACAAAGGAGTACAGAAGGTATCTCTACAGCGCACAAAGGAGTACAGGAAATATCTCTAGAACGTACAAAGGAGTACACGAGGTATCTCTACAGCGTACAGAGGAGTACAGAAGGTATCTCTACAGCGCACAAAGGAGTACAGAAGGTATCTCTACAGCGCACAAAGGAGTACACGAGGTATCTCTACAGCGCACAAAGGAGTACAGAAGGTTTTTCTACAGCGCACAAAGGAGTACAGTAGGTATCTCTACAGCGCACAAAGGAGTACAGGAAATATCTCTAGAACGTACAAAGGAGTACACGAGGTATCTCTACAGCGTACAAAGGAGTACAGAAGGTATCTCTACAGCGCACAAAGGAGTACAGGAAATATCTCTAGAACGTACAAAGGAGTACACGAGGTATCTCTACAGCGTACAAAGGAGTACAGAAGGTATCTCTACAGCGCACAAAGGAGTACAGAAGGTATCTCTACAGCGCACAAAGGAGTACAGAAGGTATCTCTACAGCGCACAAAGGAGTACAGAAGGTATCTCTACAGCGCACAAAGGAGTACAGAAGGTATCTCTACAGCGCACAAAGGAGTACAGAAGGTATCTCTACAGCGCACAAAGGAGTACAGAAGGTATCTCTACAGCGCACAAAGGAGTACAGGAAATATCTCTAGAACGTACAAAGGAGTACACGAGGTATCTCTATAGCGTACAAAGGAGTACAGAAGGTATCTCTACAGCGCACAAAGGAGTACAGAAGGTATCTCTACAGCGCACAAAGGAGTACAGAAGGTATCTCTACAGCGCACAAAGGAGTACAGAAGGTATCTCTACAGCGCACAAAGGAGTACAGGAAATATCTCTAGAACGTACAAAGGAGTACACGAGGTATCTCTACAGCGTACAAAGGAGTACAGAAGGTATCTCTACAGCGCACAAAGGAGTACAGAAGGTATCTCTACAGCGCACAAAGGAGTACAGAAGGTATCTCTACAGCGCACAAAGGAGTACAGAAGGTATCTCTACAGCGCACAAAGGAGTACAGGAAATATCTCTAGAACGTACAAAGGAGTACACGAGGTATCTCTACAGCGTACAAAGGAGAACAGAAGGTATCCCTACAGCGCACAAAGGAGTACAGAAGGTATCTCTACAGCGCACAAAGGAGTACAGGAAATATCTCTAGAACGTACAAAGGAGTACACGAGGTATCTCTACAGCATACAAAGGAGTACAGAAGGTATCTCTACAGCGCACAAAGGAGTACAGAAGGTATCTCTACAGCGCACAAAGGAGTACAGAAGTTATCTCTACAGCGCACAAAGGAGTACAGAAGGTATCTCTACAGCGCACAAAGGAGTACAGAAGGTTTCTCTACAGCGCACAAAGGAGTACAGGAAATATCTCTAGAACGTACAAAGGAGTACACGAGGTATCTCTACAGCGTACAAAGGAGTACAAAAGGTATCTCTACAGCGCACAAAGGAGTACAGAAGGTATCTCTACAGCGCACAAAGAAGTACAGAAGATATCTCTACAGCGCACAAAGGAGTACAGAAGGTATCTCTACAGCGCACAAAGGAGTACAGGAAATATCTCTAGAACGTACAAAGGAGTACACGAGGTATCTCTACAGCGTACAAAGGAGTACAGAAGGTATCTCTACAGCGCACAAAGGAGTACAGGAAATATCTCTAGAACGTACAAAGGAGTACACGAGGTTTCTCTACAGCGTACAAAGGAGTACAGAATGTATCTCTACAGCGCACAAAGGAGTACAGAAGGTATCTCTACAGCGCACAAAGGAGTACACGAGGTATCTCTACAGCGCACAAAGGAGTACAGAAGGTATCTCTAGAGCGCACAAAGGAGTACAGAAGGTATCTCTACAGCGCACAAAGGAGTACAGGAAATATCTCTAGAACGTACAAAGGAGTACACGAGGTATCTCTACAGCGTACAAAGGAGTACAGAAGGTATCTCTACAGCGCACAAAGGAGTACAGGAAATATCTCTAGAACGTACAAAGGAGTACACGAGGTATCTCTACAGCGTACAAAGGAGTACAGAAGGTATCTCTACAGCGCACAAAGGAGTACAGAAGGTATCTCTACAGCGCACAAAGAAGTACAGAAGGTATCTCTACAGCGCACAAAGGAGTACAGAAGGTATCTCTACAGCGCACAAAGGAGTACAGGAAATATCTCTAGAACGTACAAAGGAGTACACGAGGTATCTCTACAGCGTACAAAGGAGTACAGAAGGTATCTCTACAGCGCACAAAGGAGTACAGGAAATATCTCTAGAACGTACAAAGGAGTACACGAGGTATCTCTACAGCGTACAGAGGAGTACAGAAGGTATCTCTACAGCGCACAAAGGAGTACAGAAGGTATCTCTACAGCGCACAAAGGAGTACACGAGGTATCTCTACAGCGCACAAAGGAGTACAGAAGGTTTTTCTACAGCGCACAAAGGAGTACAGTAGGTATCTCTACAGCGCACAAAGGAGTACAGGAAATATCTCTAGAACGTACAAAGGAGTACACGAGGTATCTCTACAGCGTACAAAGGAGTACAGAAGGTATCTCTACAGCGCACAAAGGAGTACAGGAAATATCTCTAGAACGTACAAAGGAGTACACGAGGTATCTCTACAGCGTACAAAGGAGTACAGAAGGTATCTCTACAGCGCACAAAGGAGTACAGAAGGTATCTCTACAGCGCACAAAGGAGTACAGAAGGTATCTCTACAGCGCACAAAGGAGTACAGAAGGTATCTCTACAGCGCACAAAGGAGTACAGAAGGTATCTCTACAGCGCACAAAGGAGTACAGAAGGTATCTCTACAGCGCACAAAGGAGTACAGAAGGTATCTCTACAGCGCACAAAGGAGTACAGGAAATATCTCTAGAACGTACAAAGGAGTACACGAGGTATCTCTATAGCGTACAAAGGAGTACAGAAGGTATCTCTACAGCGCACAAAGGAGTACAGAAGGTATCTCTACAGCGCACAAAGGAGTACAGAAGGTATCTCTACAGCGCACAAAGGAGTACAGAAGGTATCTCTACAGCGCACAAAGGAGTACAGGAAATATCTCTAGAACGTACAAAGGAGTACACGAGGTATCTCTACAGCGTACAAAGGAGTACAGAAGGTATCTCTACAGCGCACAAAGGAGTACAGAAGGTATCTCTACAGCGCACAAAGGAGTACAGAAGGTATCTCTACAGCGCACAAAGGAGTACAGAAGGTATCTCTACAGCGCACAAAGGAGTACAGGAAATATCTCTAGAACGTACAAAGGAGTACACGAGGTATCTCTACAGCGTACAAAGGAGTACAGAAGGTATCTCTACAGCGCACAAAGGAGTACAGAAGGTATCTCTACAGCGCACAAAGGAGTACAGAAGGTATCTCTACAGCGCACAAAGGAGTACAGATGGTATCTCTACAGCGCACAAAGGAGTACAGGAAATATCTCTAGAACGTACAAAGGAGTACACGAGGTATCTCTACAGCGTACAAAGGAGTACAGAAGGTATCTCTACAGCGCACAAAGGAGTACAGAAGGTATCTGTACAGCGCACAAAGGAGTACAGAAGGTATCTCTACAGCGCACAAAGGAGTACAGAAGGTATCTCTACAGCGCACAAAGGAGAACAGAAGGTATCTCTACAGCGCACAAAGGAGTACAGGAAATATCTCTAGAACGTACAAAGGAGTACACGAGGTATCTCTACAGCGTACAAAGGAGTACAGAAGGTATCTCTACAGCGCACAAAGGAGTACAGAAGGTATCTCTACAGCGCACAAAGGAGTACAGAAGGTATCTCTACAGCGCACAAAGGAGTACAGATGGTATCTCTACAGCGCACAAAGGAGTACAGGAAATATCTCTAGAACGTACAAAGGAGTACACGAGGTATCTTTACAGCGTACTAAGGAGTACAGAAGGTATCTCTACAGCGCACAAAGGAGTACAGAAGGTATCTGTACAGCGCACAAAGGAGTACAGAAGGTATCTCTACAGCGCACAAAGGAGTACAGAAGGTATCTCTACAGCGCACAAAGGAGTACAGAAGGTATCTCTACAGCGCACAAAGGAGTACAGAAGGTATCTCTACAGCGCACAAAGGAGTACAGAAGGTATCTCTACAGCGCACAAAGGAGTACAGAAGGTATCTCTACAGCGCACAAAAGAGTACAGAAGGTATCTCTACAGCGCACAAAGGAGTACAGAAGGTATCTCTACAGCGCACAAAGGAGTACAGGAAATATATCTTGAACGTACAAAGGAGTACACGAGGTATACCTACAGCGTACAAAGGAGTACAGAAGGTATCTCTACAGCGCACAAAGGAGTACAGAAGGTATCTCTACAGCGCACAAAGGAGTACAGAAGGTATCTCTACAGCGCACAAAGGAGTACAGAAGGTATCTCTACAGCGCACAAAGGAGTACAGGAAATATCTCTAGAACGTACAAAGGAGTACACGAGGTATCTCTACAGCGTACAAAGGAGTACAGAAGGTATCTCTACAGCGCACGAAGGAGTACAGAAGGTATCTCTACAGCGCACAAAGGAGTACAGAAGGTATCTCTACAGCGCACAAAGGAGTACAGAAGGTATCTCTACAGCGCACAAAGGAGTACAGAAGGTATCTCTACAGCGCACAAAGGAGTACAGAAGGTATCTCTACAGCGCACAAAGGAGTACAGAAGGTATCTCTACAGCGCACAAAGGAGTACAGAAGGTATCTCTGCAGCGCACAAAGGAGTACAGAAGGTATCTCTACAGCGCACAAAGGAGTACAGGAAATATCTCTAGAACGTACAAAGGAGTACACGAGGTATCTCTACAGCGTACAAAGGAGTACAGAAGGTATCTCTACAGCGCACAAAGGAGTACAGAAGGTATCTCTACAGCGCACAAAGGAGTACAGGAGGTATCTCTACAGCGCACAAAGGAGTACAGAAGGTATCTCTACAGCGCACAAAGGAGTACAGGAAATATCTCTAGAACGTACAAAGGAGTACACGAGGTATCTCTACAGCGTACAAAGAAGTACAGAAGGTATCTCTATAGCGCACAAAGGAGTACAGGAAATATCTCTAGAACGTACAAAGGAGTACACGAGGTATCTCTACAGCGTACGAAGGAGTACAGAAGGTATCTCTACAGCGCACAAAGGAGTACAGGAAATATCTCTAGAACGTACAAAGGAGTACACGAGGTATCTCTACAGCGTACAAAGGAGTACAGAAGGTATCTCTACAGCGCACAAAGGAGTACAGAAGGTATCTCTACAGCGCACAAAGGAGTACAGAAGGTATCTCTACAGCGCACAAAGGAGTACAGATGGTATCTCTACAGCGCACAAAGGAGTACAGGAAATATCTCTAGAACGTACAAAGGAGTACACGAGGTATCTCTACAGCGTACAAAGGAGTACAGAAGGTATCTCTACAGCGCACAAAGGAGTACAGAAGGTATCTGTACAGCGCACAAAGGAGTACAGAAGGTATCTCTACAGCGCACAAAGGAGTACAGAAGGTATCTCTACAGCGCACAAAGGAGTACAGAAGGTATCTCTACAGCGCACAAAGGAGTACAGAAGGTATCTCTACAGCGCACAAAGGAGTACAGAAGGTATCTCTACAGCGCACAAAGGAGTACAGAAGGTATCTCTACAGCGCACAAAAGAGTACAGAAGGTATCTCTACAGCGCACAAAGGAGTACAGAAGGTATCTCTACAGCGCACAAAGGAGTACAGGAAATATATCTAGAACGTACAAAGGAGTACACGAGGTATACCTACAGCGTACAAAGGAGTACAGAAGGTATCTCTACAGCGCACAAAGGAGTACAGAAGGTATCTCTACAGCGCACAAAGGAGTACAGAAGGTATCTCTACAGCGCACAAAGGAGTACAGAAGGTATCTCTACAGCGCACAAAGGAGTACAGGAAATATCTCTAGAACGTACAAAGGAGTACACGAGGTATCTCTACAGCGTACAAAGGAGTACAGAAGGTATCTCTACAGCGCACAAAGGAGTACAGAAGGTATCTCTACAGCGCACAAAGGAGTACAGAAGGTATCTCTACAGCGCACAAAGGAGTACAGAAGGTATCTCTACAGCGCACAAAGGAGTACAGAAGGTATCTCTACAGCGCACAAAGGAGTACAGAAGGTATCTCTACAGCGCACAAAGGAGTACAGAAGGTATCTCTACAGCGCACAAAGGAGTACAGAAGGTATCTCTGCAGCGCACAAAGGAGTACAGAAGGTATCTCTACAGCGCACAAAGGAGTACAGGAAATATCTCTAGAACGTACAAAGGAGTACACGAGGTATCTCTACAGCGTACAAAGGAGTACAGAAGGTATCTCTACAGCGCAAAAAGGAGTACAGAAGGTATCTCTACAGCGCACAAAGGAGTACAGGAGGTATCTCTACAGCGCACAAAGGAGTACAGAGGGTATCTCTACAGCGCACAAAGGAGTACAGGAAATATCTCTAGAACGTACAAAGGAGTACACGAGGTATCTCTACAGCGTACAAAGAAGTACAGAAGGTATCTCTATAGCGCACAAAGGAGTACAGGAAATATCTCTAGAACGTACAAAGGAGTACACGAGGTATCTCTACAGCGTACGAAGGAGTACAGAAGGTATCTCTACAGCGCACAAAGGAGTACAGAAGGTATCTCTACAGCGCACAAAGGAGTACACGAGGTATCTCTACAGCGCATAAAGGAGAACAGAAGGTATCTCTACAGCGCACGAAGGAGTACAGAAGGTATCTCTACAGCGCACAAAGGAGTACAGGAAATATCTCTAGAACGTACAAAGGAGTACACGAGGTATCTCTACAGCGTAAAAAGGAGTACAGAAGGTATCTCTACAGCACACAAAGGAGTACAGAAGGTATCTCTACAGCGCACAAAGGAGTACAGAAGGTATCTCTACAGCGCACAAAGGAGTACAGAAGGTATCTCTACAACGCACAAAGGAGTACAGGAAATATCTCTAGAACGTACAAAGGAGTACACGAGGTATCTCTACAGCGTACAAAGGAGTACAGAAGGTATCTCTACAGCGCACAAAGGAGTACAGAAGTTATCTCTACAGCGCACAAAGGAGTACACGAGGTATCTCTACAGCGCACAAAGGAGTACAGAAGGTATCTCTACAGCGCACAAAGGAGTACAGAAGGTATCTCTACAGCGCACAAAGGAGTACAGAAGGTATCTCTACAGCGCACAAAGGAGTACAGGAAATATCTCTAGAACGTACAAAGGAGTACACGAGGTATCTCTACAGCGTACAAAGGAGTACAGAAGGTATCTCTACAGCGCACAAAGGAGTACAGAAGGTATCTCTACAGCGCACAAAGGAGTACAGAAGGTATCTCTACAGCGCACAAAGGAGTACAGAAGGTATCTCTACAGCGCACAAAGGAGTACAGGAAATATCTCTAGAACGTACAAAGGAGTACAGAAGGTATCTCTTCAGCGCACAAAGGAGTACAGAAGGTATCTCTACAGCGCACAAAGGAGTACAGAAGGTATCTCTACAGCGCACAAAGGAGTACATGAGGTATCTCTACAGCGTACAAAGGAGTACAGAAGGTATCTCTACAGCGCACAAAGGAGTACAGAAGGTATCTCTACAGCGCACAAAGGAGTACTGAAGGTGTCTCTACAGCGCACAAAGGAGTACAGGAAATATCTCTAGAATGTACAAAGGATTACAGAAGGTATCTCTACAGCGCACAAAGGAGTACAGAAGGTATCTCTACAGCGCACAAAGGAGTACAGAAGGTATCTCTACAGCGCACAAAGGAGTACAGAAGGTATCTCTACAGCGCACAAACGAGTACAGGAAATGTCTCTAGAACGTACAAAGGAGTACACGAGGTATCTCTACAGCGTACAAAGGAGTACAGAAGGTATCTCTACAGCGCACAAAGGAGTACAGAAGGTATCTCTACAGCGCACAAAGGAGTACAGAAGGTATCTCTACAGCGCACAAAGGAGTACAGAAGGTATCTCTACAGCGCACAAAGGAGTACAGAAGGTATCTCTACAGCGCACAAAGGAGTACAGAAGGTATCTCTACAGCGCACAAAGGAGTACAGAAGGTATCTCTGCAGCGCACAAAGGAGTACAGAAGGTATCTCTACAGCGCACAAAGGAGTACAGGAAATATCTCTAGAACGTACAAAGGAGTACACGAGGTATCTCTACAGCGCACAAAGGAGTACAGAAGGTATCTCTACAGCGCACAAAAGAGTACACGAGGTATCTCTACAGCGCACAAAGGAGTACAGAAGGTATCTCTACAGCGCACAAAGGAGCACAGAAGGTATCTCTACAGCGCACAAAGGAGTACAGGAAATATCTCTAGAACGTACAAAGGAGTACACGAGGTATCTCTACAGCGTACAAAGGAGTACAGAAGGTATCTCTACAGCGCACAAAGGAGTACAGGAAATATCTCTAGAACGTACAAAGGAGTACACGAGGTATCTCTACAGCGTACAAAGGAGTACAATAGGTATCTCTACAGCGCACAAAGGAGTACAGAAGGTATCTCTACAGCGCACAAAGGAGTACAGAAGGTATCTCTACAGCGCACAAAGGAGTACAGAAGGTATCTCTACAGCGCACAAAGGAGTACAGAAGGTATCTCTACAGCGCACAAAGGAGTACAGAAGGTATCTCTACAGCGCACAAAGGAGAACAGAAGGTATCTCTACAGCGCACAAAGGAGTACAGGAAATATCTCTAGAACGTACAAAGGAGTACACGAGGTATCTCTACAGCGTACAAAGGAGTACAGAAGGTATCTCTACAGCGCACAAAGGAGTACAGAAGGTATCTCTACAGCGCACAAAGGAGTACAGAAGGTATCTCTACAGCGCACAAAGGAGTACAGAAGGTATCTCTACAGCGCACAAAGGAGTACAGGAAATATCTCTAGAACGTACAAAGGAGTACACGAGGTATCTCTACAGCGTACAAAGGAGTACAGAAGGTATCTCTACAGCGCACAAAGGAGTACAGAAGGTATCTCTACAGCGCACAAAGGAGTACAGAAGGTATCTCTACAGCGCACAAAGGAGTACAGAAGGTATCTCTACAGCGCAAAAAGGAGTACAGAAGGTATTTCTACAGCGCACAAAGGAGTACAGAAGGTATCTCTACAGCGCACAAAGGAGTACAGAAGGTATCTCTACAGCGCACAAAGGAGTACAGAAGGTATCTCTGCAGCGCACAAAGGAGTACAGAAGGTATCTCTACAGCGCACAAAGGAGTACAGGAAATATCTCTAGAACGTACAAAGGAGTACACGAGGTATCTCTACAGCGTACAAAGGAGTACAGAAGGTATCTCTACAGCGCACAAAGGAGTACAGGAAATATCTCTAGAACGTACAAAGGAGTACACGAGGTATCTCTACAGCGTACAAAGGAGTACAGAAGGTATCTCTACAGCGCACAAAGGAGTACAGAAGGTATCTCTACAGCGCACAAAGGAGTACAGAAGGTATCTCTACAGCGCACAAAGGAGTACAGAAGGTATCTCTACAGCGCACAAAGGAGTACAGAAGGTATCTCTACAGCGCACAAAGGAGTACAGAAGGTATCTCTACAGCGCACAAAGGAGTACAGAAGGTATCTCTACAGCGCACAAAGGAGTACAGGAAATATCTCTAGAACGTACAAAGGAGTACACGAGGTATCTCTACAGCGTACAAAGGAGTACAGAAGGTATCTCTACAGCGCACAAAGGAGTACAGAAGGTATCTCTACAGCGCACAAAGGAGTACAGAAGGTATCTCTACAGCGCACAAAGGAGTACAGAAGGTATCTCTACAGCGCACAAAGGAGTACAGGAAATATCTCTAGAACGTACAAAGGAGTACACGAGGTATCTCTACAGCGTACAAAGGAGTACAGAAGGTATCTCTACAGCGCACAAAGGAGTACAGAAGGTATCTCTACAGCGCACAAAGGAGTACAGAAGGTATCTCTACAGCGCACAAAGGAGTACAGAAGGTATCTCTACAGCGCAAAAAGGAGTACAGAAGGTATTTCTACAGCGCACAAAGGAGTACAGAAGGTATCTCTACAGCGCACAAAGGAGTACAGAAGGTATCTCTACAGCGCACAAAGGAGTACAGAAGGTATCTCTGCAGCGCACAAAGGAGTACAGAAGGTATCTCTACAGCGCACAAAGGAGTACAGGAAATATCTCTAGAACGTACAAAGGAGTACACGAGGTATCTCTACAGCGTACAAAGGAGTACAGAAGGTATCTCTACAGCGCACAAAGGAGTACAGAAGGTATCTCTACAGCGCACAAAGGAGTACAGGAGGTATCTCTACAGCGCACAAAGGAGTACAGAAGGTATCTCTACAGCGCACACAGGAGTACAGGAAATATCTCTAGAACGTACAAAGGAGTACACGAGGTATCTCTACAGCGTACAAAGGAGTACAGAAGGTATCTCTATAGCGCACAAAGGAGTACAGGAAATATCTCTAGAACGTACAAATAAGTACACGAGGTATCTCTACAGCGTACGAAGGAGTACAGAAGGTATCTCTACAGCGCACAAAGGAGTACAGAAGGTATCTCTACAGCGCACAAAGGAGTACACGAGGTATCTCTACAGCGCACAAAGGAGTACAGAAGGTATCTCTACAGCGCACAAAGGAGTACAGAAGGTATCTCTACAGCGCACAAAGGAGTACAGGAAATATCTCTAGAACGTACAAAGGAGTACACGAGGTATCTCTACAGCGTACAAAGGAGTACAGAAGGTATCTCTACAGCGCACAAAGGTGTACAGAAGGTATCTCTACAGCGCACAAAGGAGTACAGAAGGTATCTCTACAGCGCACAAAGGAGTACAGAAGGTATCTCTACAGCGCACAAAGGAGTACAGGAAATATCTCTAGAACGTACAAAGGAGTACACGAGGTATCTCTACAGCGTACAAAGGAGTACAGAAGGTATCTCTACAGCGCACAAAGGAGTACAGAAGTTATCTCTACAGCGCACAAAGGAGTACACGAGGTATCTCTACGGCGCACAAAGGAGTACAGAAGGTATCTCTACAGCGCACAAAGGAGTACAGAAGGTATCTCTACAGCGCACAAAGGAGTACAGAAGGTATCTCTACAGCGCACAAAGGAGTACAGGAAATATCTCTAGAACGTACAAAGGAGTACACGAGGTATCTCTACAGCGTACAAAGGAGTACAGAAGGTATCTCTACAGCGCACAAAGGAGTACAGAAGGTATCTCTACAGCGCACAAAGGAGTACAGAAGGTATCTCTACAGCGCACAAAGGAGTACAGAAGGTATCTCTACAGCGCACAAAGGAGTACAGGAAATATCTCTAGAACGTACAAAGGAGTACAGAAGGTATCTCTACAGCGCACAAAGGAGTACAGAAGGTATCTCTACAGCGCACAAAGGAGTACAGAAGGTATCTCTACAGCGCACAAAGGAGTACATGAGGTATCTCTACAGCGTACAAAGGAGTACAGAAGGTATCTCTACAGCGCACAAAGGAGTACAGAAGGTATCTCTACAGCGCACAAAGGAGTACTGAAGGTATCTCTACAGCGCACAAAGGAGTACAGGAAATATCTTCAGAATGTACAAAGGATTACAGAAGGTATCTCTACAGCGCACAAAGGAGTACAGAAGGTATCTCTACAGCGCACAAAGGAGTACAGAAGGTATCTCTACAGCGCACAAAGGAGTACAGGAAATGTCTCTAGAACGTACAAAGGAGTACACGAGGTATCTCTACAGCGTACAAAGGAGTACAGAAGGTATCTCTACAGCGCACAAAGGAGTACAGAAGGTATCTCTACAGCGCACAAAGGAGTACAGAAGGTATCTCTACAGCGCACAAAGGAGTACAGAAGGTATCTCTACAGCGCACAAAGGAGTACAGAAGGTATCTCTACAGCGTACAAAGGAGTACAGAAGGTATCTCTACAGCGCACAAAAGAGTACAGAAGGTATCTCTACAGCGCACAAAGGAGTACAAAAGGTATCTCTACAGCGCACAAAGGAGTACAGAAGGTATCTCTACAGCGCACAAAGGAGTACAGAAGGTATCTCTACAGCGCACAAAGGAGTACAGAAGGTATCTCTACAGCACACAAAGGAGTACAGAAGGTATCTCTGCAGCGCACAAAGGAGTACAGAAGGTATCTCTACAGCGCACAAAGGAGTACAGGAAATATCTCTAGAACGTACAAAGGAGTACACGAGGTATCTCTACAGCGCACAAAGGAGTACAAAAGGTATCTCTACAGCGCACAAAGGAGTACACGAGGTATCTCTACAGCGCACAAAGGAGTACAGAAGGAATCTCTACAGCGCACAAAGGAGTACAGAAGGTATCTCTACAGCGCACAAAGGAGTACAGGAAATATCTCTAGAACGTACAAAGGAGTACACGAGGTATCTCTACAGCGTACAAAGGAGTACAGAAGGTATCTCTACAGCGCACAAAGGAGTACAGGAAATATCTCTAGAACGTACAAAGGAGTACACGAGGTATCTCTACAGCGTACAAAGGAGTACAGAAGGTATCTCTACAGCGCACAAAGGAGTACAGAAGGTATCTCTACAGCGCACAAAGGAGTACAGAAGGTATCTCTACAGCGCACAAAGGAGTACAGAAGGTATCTCTACAGCGCACAAAGGAGTATAGAAGGTATCTCTACAGCGCACAAAGGAGTACAGAAGGTATCTCTACAGCGCACAAAGGAGTACAGAAGGTATCTCTACAGCGCACAAAGGAGTACAGGAAATATCTCTAGAACGTACAAAGGAGTACACGAGGTATCTCTACAGCGTACAAAGGAGTAAAGAAGGTATCTCTACAGCGCACAAAGGAGTACAAAAGGTATCTCTACAGCGCACAAAGGAGTACAGAAGGTATCTCTACAGCGCACAAAGGAGTACAGAAGGTATCTCTACAGCGCACAAAGGAGTACAGGAAATATCTCTAGAACGTACAAAGGAGTACACGAGGTATCTCTACAGCGTACAAAGGAGTACAGAAGGTATCTCTACAGCGCACAAAGGAGTACAGAAGGTATCTCTACAGCGCACAAAGGAGTACAGAAGGTATCTCTACAGCGCACAAAGGAGTACAGAAGGTATCTCTACAGCGCACAAAGGAGTACAGAAGGTATCTCTACAGCGCACAAAGGAGTACAGAAGGTATCTCTACAGCGCACAAAGGAGTACAGGAAATATCTCTAGAACGTACAAAGGAGTACACGAGGTATCTCTACAACGTACAAAGGAGTAAAGAAGGTATCTCTACAGCGCACAAAGGAGTACAGAAGGTATCTCTACAGCGCACAAAGGAGTACAGAAGGTATCTCTACAGCGCACAAAGGAGTACAGATGGTATCTCTACAGCGCACAAAGGAGTACAGGTAATATCTCTAGAACGTACAAATAAGTACACGAGGTATCTCTACAGCGTACAAAGGAGTACAGAAGGTATCTCTACAGCGCACAAAGGAGTACAGAAGGTATCTGTACAGCGCACAAAGGAGTACAGAAGGTATCTCTACAGCGCACAAAGGAGTACAGAAGGTATCTCTACAGCGCACAAAGGAGTACAGAAGGTATCTCTACAGCACACAAAGGAGTACAGAAGGTATCTCTACAGCGCACAAAGGAGTACAGAAGGTATCTCTACAGCGCACAAAGGAGTACAGAAGGTATCTCTACAGCGCACAAAGGAGTACAGAAGGTATCTCTACAGCGCACAAAGGAGTACAGGAAATATATCTAGAACGTACAAAGGAGTACACGAGGTAAACCTACAGCGTACAAAGGAGTACAGAAGGTATCTCTACAGCGCACAAAGGAGTACAGAAGGTATCTCTACAGCGCACCAAGGAGTACAGAAGGTATCTCTACAGCGCACAAAGGAGTACAGAAGGTATCTCTACAGCGCACAAAGGAGTACAGGAAATATCTCTAGAACGTACAAAGGAGTACACGAGGTATCTCTACAGCGTACAAAGGAGTACAGAAGGTATCTCTACAGCGCACAAAGGAGTACAGAAGGTATCTCTACAGCGCACAAAGGAGTACAGAAGGTATCTCTACAGCGCACAAAGGAGTACAGAAGGTATCTATACAGCGCACAAAGGAGTACAGAAGGTATCTCTACAGCGCACAAAGGAGTACAGAAGGTATCTCTACAGCGCACAAAGGAGTACAGGAAATATCTCTAGAACGTACAAAGGAGTACACGAGGTATCTCTACAGCGTACAAAGGAGTACAGAAGGTATCTCTACAGCGCACAAAGGAGTACAGAAGGTATCTCTACAGCGCACAAAGGAGTACAGAAGTTATCTCTACAGCGCACAAAGGAGTACAGAAGGTATCTCTACAGCGCACAAAGGAGTACAGAAGGTATCTCTACAGCGCACAAAGGAGTACAGGAAATATCTCTAGAACGTACAAAGGAGTACACGAGGTATCTCTACAGCGTACGAAGGAGTACAGAAGGTATCTCTACAGCGCACAAAGGAGTACAGAAGGTATCTCTACAGCGCACAAAGGAGTACAGAAGGTATCTCTACAGCGCACAAAGGAGTACAGAAGGTATCTCTAAAGCGCACAAAGGAGTACAGGAAATATCTCTAGAACGTACAAAGGAGTACACGAGGTATCTCTACAGCGTACAAAGGAGTACAGAAGGTATCTCTACAGCGCACAAAGGAGTACAGGAAATATCTCTAGAACGTACAAAGGAGTACACGAGGTATCTCTACAGCGTACAAAGGAGTACAGAAGGTATCTCTACAGCGCACAAAGGAGTACAGAAGGTATCTCTACAGCGCACAAAGGAGTACACGAGGTATCTCTACAGCGCACAAAGGAGTACAGAAGGAATCTCTACAGCGCACAAAGGAGTACAGAAGGTATCTCTACAGCGCACAAAGGAGTACAGGAAATATCTCTAGAACGTACAAAGGAGTACACGAGGTATCTCTACAGCGTACAAAGGAGTACAGAAGGTATCTCTACAGCGCACAAAGGAGTACAGGAATCATCTCTAGAACGTACTAAGGAGTACACGAGGTATCTCTACAGCGTACAAAGGAGTACAGAAGGTATCTCTACAGCGCACAAAGGAGTACAGAAGGTATCTCTACAGCGCACAAAGGAGTACAGAAGGTATCTCTACAGCGCACAAAGGAGTACAGAAGGTATCTCTACAGCGCACAAAGGAGTACAGAAGGTATCTCTACAGCGCACAAAGGAGTACAGAAGGTATCTCTACAGCGCACAAAGGAGTACAGGAAATATCTCTAGAACGTACAAAGGAGTACACGAGGTATCTCTAAAGCGTACAAAGGAGTACAGAAGGTATCTCTACAGCGCACAAAGGAGTACAGAAGGTATCTCTACAGCGCACAAAGGAACACAGAAGGTATCTCTACAGCGCACAAAGAGTACAGAAGGTATCTCTACAGCGCACAAAGGAGTACAGGAAATATCTCTAGAACGTACAAAGGAGTACACGAGGTATCTCTACAGCGTACAAAGGAGTAC
The DNA here is from genome assembly GCA_030386875.1 of Morinoia aosen. Lineage (NCBI taxonomy): Eukaryota > Metazoa > Arthropoda > Malacostraca > Amphipoda > Talitridae > Morinoia > Morinoia aosen. The sequence continues at coordinate 36,325,821 of JASJYW010000027.1, read as the reverse complement.
AGAAGGTATCTCTACAGCGCACAAAGGAGTACAGAAGGTATCTCTACAGCGCACAAAGGAGTACAGAAGGTATCTCTACAGCGCACAAAGGAGTACAGAAGGTATCTCTACAGCGCACAAAGGAGTACAGAAGGTATCTCTACAGCGCACAAAGGAGTACAGAAGGTATCTCTGCTGCGCACAAAGGAGGACAGGAAATATCTCTAGAACGTACAAAGGAGTACACGAGGTATCTCTACAGCGTACAAAGGAGTACAGAAGGTATCTCTACAGCGCACAAAGGAGTACAGAAGGTATCTCTACAGCGCACAAAGGAGTACAGAAGGTATCTCTACAGCGCACAAAGGAGTACAGAAGGTATCTCTACAGCGCACAAAGGAGTACAGGAAATATCTCTTGAACGTACAAAGGAGTACACGAGGTATCTCTACAGCGTACAAAGGAGTACAGAAGGTATCTCAACAGCGCACAAAGGTGTACAGAAGGTATCTGTACAGCGCACAAAGGAGTACAGAAGGTATCTCTACAGCGCACAAAGGAGTACAGAAGGTATCTCTACAGCGCACAAAGGAGTACAGAAGGTATCTCTACAGCGCACAAAGGAGTACAGAAGGTATCTCTACAGCGCACAAAGGAGTACAGAAGGTATCTCTTCAGCGCACAAAGGAGTACAGAAGGTATCTCTACAGCGCACAAAGGAGTACAGAAGGTATCTCTACAGCGCACAAAGGAGTACAGAAGGTATCGCTACAGCGCACAAAGGAGTACAGGAAATATCTCTAGAACGTACAAAGGAGTACACGAGGTATCTCAACAGCGTACGAAGGAGTACAGAAGGTATCTCTACAGCGCACAAAGGAGTACAGAAGGTATCTCTACAGCGCACAAAGGAGTACAGAAGGTATCTCTACAGCGCACAAAGGAGTACAGAAGGTATCTCTACAGCGCACAAAGGAGTACAGGAAATATCTCTAGAACGTACAAAGGAGTACGCGAGGCATCTCTACAGCGTACAAAGGAGTACAGAAGGTATCTCTACAGCGCACAAAGGAGTACAGAAGGTATCTCTACAGCGCACAAAGGAGTACAGAAGGTATCTCTACAGCGCACAAAGGAGTACAGAAGGTATCTCTACAGCGCACAAAGGAGTACAGAAGGTATCTCTACAGCGCACAAAGGAGTACAGAAGGTATCTCTACAGCGCACAAAGGAGTACAGAAGGTATCTCTGCAGCGCACAAAGGAGTACAGAAGGTATCTCTACAGCGCACAAAGGAGTACAGGAAATATCTCTAGAACGTACAAAGGAGTACACGAGGTATCTCTACAGCGTACAAAGGAGTACAGAAGGTATCTCTACAGCGCACAAAGGAGTACAGAAGGTATCTCTACAGCGCACAGAGGAGTACAGGAGGTATCTCTACAGCGCACAAAGGAGTACAGAAGGTATCTCTACAGCGCACAAAGGAGTACAGGAAATATCTCTAGAACGTACAAAGGAGTACACGAGGTATCTCTACAGCGCACAAAGGAGTACAGAAGGTATCTCTACAGCTCACAAAGGAGTACAGGAAATATCTCTAGAACGTACAAAGGAGTACACGAGGTATCTCTACAGCGTACAAAGGAGTACAGAAGGTATCTCTACAGCGCACAAAGGAGTACAGAAGGTATCTCTACAGCGCACAGAGGAGTACAGAAGGTATCTCTACAGTGCACAAAGGAGTACAGAAGGTATCTCTACAGCGCACAAAGGAGTACAGAAGGTATCTCTACAGCGCACAAAGGAGTACAGAAGGTATCTCTACAGCGCACAAAGGAGTACAGGAAATATCTCTAGAACGTACAAAGGAGTACACGAGGTATCTCTACAGCGTACAAAGGAGTACAGAAGGTATCTCTACAGCGCACAAAGGAGTACAGAAGGTATCTCTACAGCGCACAAAGGAGTACAGAAGGTATCTCTACAGCGCACAAAGGAGTACAGAAGGTATCTCTACAGCGCGCAAAGGAGTACAGAAGGTATCTCTACAGCGCACAAAGGAGTACAGAAGGTATCTCTACAGCGCACAAAGGAGTACAGAAGGTATCTCTACAGCGCACAAAGGAGTACAGAAGGTATCTCTACAGCGCACAAAGGAGTACAGAAGGTATCTCTACAGCGCACAAAGGAGTACAGAAGGTATCTCTACAGCGCACAAAGGAGTACAGAAGGTATCTCTACAGCGCACAAAGGAGTACAGGAAATATCTCTAGAACGTACAAAGGAGTACACGAGGTATCTCTACAGCGTACGAAGGAGTACAGAAGGTATCTCTACAGCGCACAAATGAGTACAGAAGGTATCTCTACAGCGCACAAAGGAGTACAGAAGGTATCTCTACAGCGCACAAAGGAGTACAGAAGGTATCTCTACAGCGCACAAAGGAGTACAGGAAATATCTCTAGAACGTACAAAGGAGTACGTGAGGTATCTCTACAGCGTACAAAGGAGTACAGAAGGTATCTCTACAGCGCACAAAGGAGTACAGAAGGTATCTCTACAGCGGACAAAGGAGTACAGAAGGTATCTCTACAGCGCACAAAGGAGTACAGAAGGTATCTCTACAGCGCACAAAGGAGTACAGAAGGTATCTCTACAGCGCAAAAAGGAGTACAGAAGGTATCTCTACAGCGCACAAAGGAGTACAGAAGGTATCTCTGCAGCGCACAAAGGAGTAAAGAAGGTATCTCTACAGCGCACAAAGGAGTTCAGGAAATATCTCTAGAACGTACAAAGGAGTACACGAGGTATCTCTACAGCGTACAAAGGAGTACAGAAGGTATCTCTACAGCGCACAAAGGAGTACAGGAAATATCTCTAGAACGTACAAAGGAGTACACGAGGAATCTCTACAGCGTACAAAGGAGTACAGAAGGTATCTCTACAGCGCACAAAGGAGTACAGAAGGTATCTCTACAGCGCACAAAGGAGTACAGAAGGTATCTCTACAGCGCACAAAGGAGTACAGAAGGTATCTCTACAGCGCACAAAGGAGTACAGGAAATATCTCTAGAACGTACAAAGGCGTACACGAGGTATCGCTACAGCGTACAAAGGAGTACAGAAGGTATCTCTACAGCGCACAAAGGAGTACAGGAAATATCTCTAGAACGTGCAAAGGAGTACACGAGGTATCTCTACAGCGTACGAAGGAGTACAGAAGGTATCTCTACAGCGCACAAAGGAGTACAGAAGGTATCTCTACAGCGCACAAAGGAGTACACGAGGTATCTCTACAGCGCACAAAGGAGTACAGAAGGTATCTCTACAGCGCACAAAGGAGTACAGAAGGTATCTCTACAGCGCACAAAGGAGTACAGGAAATATCTCTAGAACGTACAAAGGAGTACACGAGGTATCTCTACAGCGTACAAAGGAGTACAGAAGGTATCTCTACAGCGCACAAAGGAGTACAGAAGGTATCTCTACAGCGCACAAAGGAGTACAGAAGGTATCTCTACAGCGCACAAAGGAGTACAGAAGGTATCTCTACAGCGCACAAAGGAGTACAGGAAATATCTCTAGAACGTACAAAGGAGTACACGAGGTATCTCTACAGCGTACAAAGGAGTACAGAAGGTATCTCTACAGCGCACAAAGGAGTACAGAAGGTATCTCTACAGCGCACAAAGGAGTACACGAGGTATCTCTACAGCGCACAAAGGAGTACAGAAGGTATCTCTACAGCGCACAAAGGAGTGCAGAAGGTATCACTACAGCGCACAAAGGAGTACAGAAGGTATCTCTACAGCGCACAAAGGAGTACAGAAGGTATCTCTACAGCGCACAAAGGAGTACAGGAAATATCTCTAGAACGTACAAAGGAGTACAGAAGGTATCTCTACAGCGCACAAAGGAGTACAGAAGGTATCTCTACAGCGCACAAAGGAGTACAGAAGGTATCTCTACAGCGCACAAAGGAGTACACGAGGTATCTCTACAGCGTACAAAGGAGTACAGAAGGTATCTCTACAGCGCACAAGGGAGTACAGAAGGTATCTCTACAGCGCACAAAGGAGTACAGAAGGTATCTCTACAGCACACAAAGGAGTACAGGAAATATCTCTAGAACGTACAAAGGAGTACAGAAGGTATCTCTACAGCGCACAAAGGAGTACAGAAGGTATCTCTACAGTGCACAAAGGAGTACAGAAGGTATCTCTACAGCGCACAAAGGAGTACAGAAGGTATCTATACAGCGCACAATGGAGTACAGGAAATATCTCTAGAACGTACAAAGGAGTACACGAGGTATCTCTACAGCGTACAAAGGAGTACAGAAGGTATCTCTACAGCGCACAAAGGAGTACAGAAGGTATCTCTACAGCGCACAAAGGAGTACAGAAGGTATCTCTACAGCGCACAAAGGAGTACAGAAGGTATCTCTACAGCGCACAAAGGAGTACAGAAGGTATCTCTACAGCGCACAAAGGAGTACAGAAGGTATCTCTACAGCGCACAAAGGAGTACAGAAGGTATCTCTACAGCGCACAAAGGAGTACAGAAGGTATCTCTACAGCGCACAAAGGAGTACAGAAGGTATCTCTACAGCGCACAAAGGAGTACAGAAGGTATCTCTACAGCGCACAAAGGAGTACAGAAGGTATCTCTACAGCGCACAAAGGAGTACAGAAGGTATCTCTACAGCGCACAAAGGAGTACAGAAGGCATCTCTACAGCGCACAAAGGAGTACAGAAGGTATCTCTACAGCGCACAAAGGAGTACAGAAGGTATCTCTACAGCGTACAAAGGAGTACAGAAGGTATCTCTACAGCGCACAAAGGAGTACAGAAGGTATCTCTACAGCGCACAAAGGAGTACAGGAAATATCTCTAGAACGTACAAAGGAGTACACGAGGTATCTCTACAGCGTACAAAGGAGTACAGAAGGTATCTCTACAGCGCACAAAGGAGTACAGAAGGTATCTCTACAGCGCACAAAGGAGTACAGAAGGTATCTCTACAGCGCACAAAGGAGTAAACGAGGTATCTCTACAGCGCACAAAGGAGTACAGAAGGTATCTCTACAGCGCACAAAGGAGTACAGGAAATATCTCTAGAACGTACAAAGGAGTACACGAGGTATCTCTACAGCGTACAAAGGAGTACAGAAGGTATCTCTACATCGCACAAAGGAGTACAGAAGGTATCTCTACAGCGCACAAAGGAGTACAGAAGGTATCTCTACAGCGCACAGAGGAGTACAGAAGGTATCTCTACTGCGCACAAAGGAGTACAGGAAATATCTCTAGAACGTACAAAGGAGTACACGAGGTATCTCTACAGCGTACAAAGGAGTATAGAAGGTATCTCTACAGCGCACAAAGGAGTACAGAAGGTATCTCTACAGCGCACAAAGGAGTACACGAGGTATCTCGACAGCGCACAAAGGAGTACAGAAGGTATCTCTACAGCGCACAAAGGAGTACAGAAGGTATCTCTACAGCGCACAAAGGAGTACAGGAAATATCTCTAGAACGTACAAAGGAGTACACGAGGTATCTCTACAGCGTACAAAGGAGTACAGAAGGTATCTCTACAGCGCACAAAGGAGTACAGAAGGTATCTCTACAGCGCACAAAGGAGTACAGAAGGTATCTCTACAGCGCACAAAGGAGTACACGAGGTATCTCTACAGCGCACAAAGGAGTACAGAAGGTATCTCTACAGCGCACAAAGGAGTACAGGAAATATCTCTAGAACGTACAAAGGAGTACACGAGGTATCTCTACAGCGTACAAAGGAGTACAGAAGGTATCTCTACAGCGCACAAAGGAGTACAGAAGGTATCTCTACAGCGCACAAAGGAGTACAGAAGGTATCTCTACAGCGCACAGAGGAGTACAGAAGGTATCTCTACTGCGCACAAAGGAGTACAGGAAATATCTCTAGAACGTACAAAGGAGTACACGAGGTATCTCTACAGCGTACAAAGGAGTATAGAAGGTATCTCTACAGCGCACAAAGGAGTACAGAAGGTATCTCTACAGCGCACAAAGGAGTACACGAGGTATCTCGACAGCGCACAAAGGAGTACAGAAGGTATCTCTACAGCGCACAAAGGAGTACAGAAGGTATCTCTACAGCGCACAAAGGAGTACAGGAAATATCTCTAGAACGTACAAAGGAGTACACGAGGTATCTCTACAGCGTACAAAGGAGTACAGAAGGTATCTCTACAGCGCACAAAGGAGTACAGAAGGTATCTCTACAGCGCACAAAGGAGTACAGAAGGTATCTCTACAGCGCACAAAGGAGTACACGAGGTATCTCTACAGCGCACGAAGGAGTACAGAAGGTATCTCTACAGCGCACAAAGGAGTACAGGAAATATCTCTAGAACGTACAAAGGAGTACACGAGGTATCTCTACAGCGTACAAAGGAGTACAGAAGGTATCTCTACAGCGCACAAAGGAGTACAGAAGGTATCTCTACAGCGCACAAAGGAGTACAGAAGGTATCTCTACAGCGCACAGAGGAGTACAGAAGGTATCTCTACTGCGCACAAAGGAGTACAGGAAATATCTCTAGAACGTACAAAGGAGTACACGAGGTATCTCTACAGCGTACAAAGGAGTATAGAAGGTATCTCTACAGCGCACAAAGGAGTACAGAAGGTATCTCTACAGCGCACAAAGGAGTACACGAGGTATCTCGACAGCGCACAAAGGAGTACAGAAGGTATCTCTACAGCGCACAAAGGAGTACAGAAGGTATCTCTACAGCGCACAAAGGAGTACAGGAAATATCTCTAGAACGTACAAAGGAGTACACGAGGTATCTCTACAGCGTACAAAGGAGTACAGAAGGTATCTCTACAGCGCACAAAGGAGTACAGAAGGTATCTCTACAGCGCACAAAGGAGTACAGAAGGTATCTCTACAGCGCACAAAGGAGTACACGAGGTATCTCTACAGCGCACAAAGGAGTACAGAAGGTATCTCTACAGCGCACAAAGGAGTACAGGAAATATCTCTAGAACGTACAAAGGAGTACACGAGGTATCTCTACAGCGTACAAAGGAGTACAGAAGGTATCTCTACAGCGCACAAAGGAGTACAGAAGGTATCTCTACAGCGCACAAAGGAGTACAGAAGGTATCTCTACAGCGCACAAAGGAGTACAGAAGGTATCTCTACAGCGCACAAAGGAGTACAGAAGGTATCTCTACAGCGCACAAAGGAGTACAGAGGGTATCTCTACAGCGCACAAAGGAGTACAGAAGGTATCTCTACAGTGCACAAAGGAGTACAGAAGGTATCTCTACAGCGTACAAAGAAGTACAGAAGGTATCTCTACAGCGCACAAAGGAGTACAGAAGGTATCTCTACAGCGCACAAAGGAGTACAGGAAATATCTCTAGAACGTACAAAGGAGTACACGAGGTATCTCTACAGCGTACAAAGGAGTACAGAAGGTATCTCTACAGCGCACAAAGGAGTACAGAAGGTATCTCTACAGCGCACAAAGGAGTACAGAAGGTATCTCTACAGCGCACAAAGGAGTACAGAAGGTATCTCTACAGCGCACAAAGGAGTACAGGAAATATCTCTAGAACGTACAAAGGAGTACACGAGGTATCTCTACAGCGTACAAAGGAGTACAGAAGGTATCTCTACAGCGCACAAAGGAGTACAGAAGGTATCTCTACAGTGCACAAAGAAGTACAGAAGGTATCTCTACAGCGCACAAAGGAGTACAGAAGGTATCTCTACAGCGCACAAAGGAGTACAGGAAATATCTCTAGAACGTACAAAGGAGTACACGAGGTATCTCTACAGCGTACAAAGGAGTACAGAAGGTATCTCTACAGCGCACAAAGGAGTACAGAAAGTATCTCTACAGCGCACAAAGGAGTTCAGAAGGTATCTCTACAGCGCAAAAAGGAGTACAGAAGGTATCTCTACAGCGCACAAAGGAGTACAGGAAATATCTTTGGATCGTACAAAGGAGTACACGAGGTATCTCTACAGCGTACAAAGGAGTACAGAAGGTATCTCTACAGCGCACAAAAGAGTACAGAAGGTATCTCTACAGCGCACAAAGGAGTACAGAAGGTATCTTTACAGCGCAAAAAGGAGTACAGAAGGTATCTCTACAGCGCACGAAGGAGTACAGAAGGTATCTCTACAGCGCACAAAGGAGTACAGAAGGTATCTCTACAGCGCAAAAAGGAGTACAAAAGGTATCTCTACAGCGCACAAAGGAGTACAGGAAATATCTCTACAACGTACAAATGAGTACAGAAGGTATCTCTACAGCGCACAAAGGAGTACAGGAAATATCTCTAGAACGTACAAAGGAGTACACGAGGTATCTCTACAGCGTACAAAGGAGTACAGAAGGTATCTCTACTGCGCACAAAGGAGTACAGAAGGAATCTCTACAGCGCACAAAGGAGTACAGAAGGTATCTCTACAGCGCACAGAGGAGTACAGAAGGTATCTCTACTGCGCACAAAGGAGTACAGGAAATATCTCTAGAACGTACAAAGGAGTACACGAGGTATCTCTACAGCGTACAAAGGAGTATAGAAGGTATCTCTACAGCGCACAAAGGAGTACAGAAGGTATCTCTACAGCGCACAAAGGAGTACAAAAGGTATCTCTACAGCGCACAAAGGAGTACACGAGGTATCTCGACAGCGCACAAAGGAGTACAGAAGGTATCTCTACAGCGCACAAAGGAGTACAGAAGGTATCTCTACAGCGCACAAAGGAGTACAGGAAATATCTCTAGAACGTACAAAGGAGTACACGAGGTATCTCTACAGCGTACAAAGGAGTACAGAAGGTATCTCTACAGCGCACAAAGGAGTCCAGAAGGCATCTCTACAGCGCACAAAGGAGTACAGAAGGTATCTCTACAGCGCACAAAGGAGTACAGAAGGTATCTCTACAGCGAACAAAGGAGTACAGAAGGTATCTCTACAGCGCACAAAGGAGTACAGGAAATATCTCTAGAACGTACAAAGGAGTACAGAAAGTATCTCTACAGCGCACAAAGGAGTACAGAAGGTATCTCTACAGCGCACAAAGGAGTACACGAGGTATCTCTACAGCGTACAAAGGAGTACAGAAGGTATCTCTACAACGCACAAAGGAGTACAGAAGGTATCTCTACAGCGCACAAAGGAGTACAGAAGGTATCTCTACAGCGCAAAAAGGAGTACAGGAAATATCTCTAGAACGTACAAAGGAGTACAGAAGGTATCTCTACAGCGCACGAAGGAGTACAGAAGGTATCTCTACAGCGCACAAAGGAGTACAGAAGGTATCTCTACAGCGCACAAAGGAGTACAGAAGGTATCTCTACAGCGCACAAAGGAGTACAGGAAATATCTCTAGAACGTACAAAGGAGTACACGAGGTATCTCTACAGCGTACAAAGGAGTACAGAAGGTATCTCTACAGCGCACAAAGGAGTACAGAAGGTATCTCTACAGCGCACAAAGGAGTACAGAAGGTATCTCTACAGTGCACAAAGGAATACAGAAGGTATCTCTACAGCGCACAAAGGAGTACAGGAAATATCTCTAGAACGTACAAAGGAGTACACGAGGTATCTCTACAGCGTTCAAAGGAGTACAGAAGGTATCTCTACAGCGCACAAAGGAGTACAGAAGGTATCTCTACAGCGCACAAAGGAGTACAGAAGGTATCTCTACAGCGCACAAAGGAGTACAGAAGGTATCTCTACAGCGCACAAAGGAGTACAGGAAATATCTCTAGAACGTACAAAGGAGTACACGAGGTATCTATACAGCGTACAAAGGAGTACAGAAGGTATCTCTTCAGCGCACAAAGGAGTACAGAAGGTATCTCTACAGCGCACAAAGGAGTACAGAAGGTATCTCTACAGCGCACAAAGGAGTACAGAAGGTATCTCTACAGCGCACAAAGGAGTACAGGAAATATCTCTAGAACGTACAAAGGAGTACACGAGGTATCTCTACAGCGTACAAAGGAGTACAGAAGGTATCTCTACAGCGCACAAAGGAGTACAGAAGGTATCTCTACAGCGCACAAAGGAGTACAGGAAATATCTCTAGAACGTACAAAGGAGTACAGAAGGTATCTCTACAGCGCACAAAGGAGTACAGAAGGTATCTCTACAGCGCACAAAGGAGTACAGAAGGTATCTCTACAGCGCACAAAGGAGTACAGGAAATATCTCTAGAACGTACAAAGGAGTACACGAGGTATCTCTACAGCGTACAAAGGAGTACAGAAGGTATCTCTACAGCGCACAAAGGAGTACAGAAGGTATCTCTACAGCGCACAAAGGAGTACAGAAGGTATCTCTACAGCGCACAAAGGAGTACAGAAGGTATCTCTACAGCGCACAAAGGAGTACAGAAGGTATCTCTACAGCGCACAAAGGAGTACAGAAGGTATCTCTACAGCGCACAAAGGAGTACAGAAGGTATCTCTACAGCGCACAAAGGAGTACAGAAGGTATCTCTACAGCGCACAAAGGAGTACAGAAGGTATCTCTACAGCGCACAAAGGAGTACAGAAGGTATCTCTACAGCGCACAAAGGAGTACAGAAGGTATCTCTACAGTGCACAAAGGAGTACAGAAGGTATCTCTACAGCGTACAAAGAAGTACAGAAGGTATCTCTACAGCGCACAAAGGAGTACAGAAGGTATCTCTACAGCGCACAAAGGAGTACAGGAAATATCTCTAGAACGTACAAAGGAGTACACGAGGTATCTCTACAGCGTACAAAGGAGTACAGAAGGTATCTCTACAGCGCACAAAGGAGTACAGAAGGTATATCTACAGCGCACAAAGGAGTACAGAAGGTATCTCTACAGCGCACAAAGGAGTACAGAAGGTATCTCTACAGCGCACAAAGGAGTACAGGAAATATCTCTAGAACGTACAAAGGAGTACACGAGGTATCTCTACAGCGTACAAAGGAGTACAGAAGGTATCTCTACAGCGCACAAAGGAGTACAGAAGGTATCTCTACAGCGCACAAAGAAGTACAGAAGGTATCTCTACAGCGCACAAAGGAGTACAGAAGGTATCTCTACAGCGCACAAAGGAGTACAGGAAATATCTCTAGAACTTACAAAGGAGTACACGAGGTATCTCTACAGCGTACAAAGGAGTACAGAAGGTATCTCTACAGCGCACAAAGGAGTACAGAAAGTATCTCTACAGCGCACAAAGGAGTTCAGAAGGTATCTCTACAGCGCACAAAGGAGTACAGAAGGTATCTCTACAGCGCACAAAGGAGTACAGGAAATATCTTTGGATCGTACAAAGGAGTACACGAGGTATCTCTACAGCGTACAAAGGAGTACAGAAGGTATCTCTACAGCGCACAAAGGAGTACAGAAGGTATCTCTACAGCGCACAAAGGAGTACAGAAGGTATCTTTACAGCGCAAAAAGGAGTACAGAAGGTATCTCTACAGCGCACGAAGGAGTACAGAAGGTATCTCTACAGCGCACAAAGGAGTACAGAAGGTATCTCTACAGCGCAAAAAGGAGTACAGAAGGTATCTCTACAGCGCACAAAGGAGTACAGGAAATATCTCTACAACGTACAAATGAGTACAGAAGGTATCTCTACAGCGCACAAAGGAGTACAGGAAATATCTCTAGAACGTACAAAGGAGTACACGAGGTATCTCTACAGCGTACAAAGGAGTACAGAAGGTATCTCTACTGCGCACAAAGGAGTACAGAAGGAATCTCTACAGCGCACAAAGGAGTACAGAAGGTATCTCTACAGCGCACAAAGGAGTACAGAAGGTATCTCTTCAGCGCACAAAGGAGTACACGAGGTATCTCTAAAGCGCACAAAGGAGTACAGAAGGTATCTCTACAGCGCACAAAGGAGTACAGAAGGTATCTCTACAGCGCACAAAGGAGTACAGGAAATATCTCTAGAACGTACAAAGGAGTACACGAGGTATCTCTACAGCGTTCAAAGGAGTACAGAAGGTATCTCTACAGCGCACAAAGGAGTACAGAAGGTATCTCTACAGCGCACAAAGGAGTACAGAAGGTATCTCTACAGCGCACAAAGGAGTACAGAAGGTATCTCTACAGCGCACAAAGGAGTACAGGAAATATCTCTAGAACGTACAAAGGAGTACACGAGGTATCTCTACAGCGTACAAAGGAGTACAGAAGGTATCTCTACAGCGCACAAAGGAGTACAGAAGGTATCTCTACAGCGCACAAAGGAGTACAGAAGGTATCTCTACAGCGCACAAAGGAGTACAGAAGGTATCTCTACAGCGCACAAAGGAGTACAGGAAATATCTCTAGAACGTACAAAGGAGTACACGAGGTATCTCTACAGCGTACAAAGGAGTACAGAAGGTATCTCTACAGCGCACAAAGGAGTACAGAAGGTATCTCTACAGCGCACAAAGGAGTACAGGAAATATCTCTAGAACGTACAAAGGAGTACAGAAGGTATCTCTACAGCGCACAAAGGAGTACAGAAGGTATCTCTACAGCGCACAAAGGAGTACAGAAGGTATCTCTACAGCGCACAAAGGAGTACAGGAAATATCTCTAGAACGTACAAAGGAGTACACGAGGTATCTCTACAGCGTACAAAGGAGTACAGAAGGTATCTCTACAGCGCACAAAGGAGTACAGAAGGTTTCTCTACAGCGCACAAAGGAGTACAGAAGGTATCTCTACAGCGCACAAAGGAGTACAGAAGGTATCTCTACAGCGCACAAAGGAGTACAGAAGGTATCTCTACAGCGCACAAAGGAGTACAGAAGGTATCTCTACAGCGCACAAAGGAGTACAGAAGGTATCTCTACAGCGCACAAAGGAGTACAGAAGGTATCTCTACAGCGCACAAAGGAGTACAGAAGGTATCTCTACAGCGCACAAAGGAGTACAGAAGGTATCTCTACAGCGCACAAAGGAGTACAGAAGGTATCTCTACAGTGCACAAAGGAGTACAGAAGGTATCTCTACAGCGTACAAAGAAGTACAGAAGGTATCTCTACAGCGCACAAAGGAGTACAGAAGGTATCTCTACAGCGCACAAAGGAGTACAGAAGGTATCTCTACAGCGCACAAAGGAGTACAGAAGGTATCTCTACAGCGCACAAAGGAGTACAGGAAATATCTCTAGAACGTACAAAGGAGTACACGATGTATCTCTACAGCGTACAAAGGAGTACAGAAGGTATCTCTACAGCGCACAAAGGAGAACAGAAGGTATCTCTACAGCGCACAAAGAAGTACAGAAGGTATCTCTACAGCGCACAAAGGAGTACAGAAGGTATCTGTACAGCGCACAAAGGAGTACAGGAAATATCTCTAGAACGTACAAAGGAGTACACGAGGTATCTCTACAGCGTACAAAGGAGTACAGAAGGTATCTCTACAGCGCACAAAGGAGTACAGAAGGTATCTCTACAGCGCACAAAGGAGTACAGAAGGTATCTCTACAGCGCACAAAGGAGTACAGAAGGTATCTCTACAGCGAACAAAGGAGTACAGAAGGTATCTCTACAGCGCACAAAGGAGTACAGGAAATATCTCTAGAACGTACAAAGGAGTACAGAAAGTATCTCTACAGCGCACAAAGGAGTACAGAAGGTATCTCTACAGCGCACAAAGGAGTACACGAGGTATCTCTACAGCGTAAAAGGAGTACAGAAGGTATCTCTACAACGCACAAAGGAGTACAGAAGGTATCTCTACAGCGCACAAAGGAGTACAGAAGGTATCTCTACAGCGCAAAAAGGAGTACAGGAAATATCTCTAGAACGTACAAAGGAGTACAGAAGGTATCTCTACAGCGCACGAAGGAGTACAGAAGGTATCTCTACAGCGCACAAAGGAGTACAGAAGGTATCTCTACAGCGCACAAAGGAGTACAGAAGGTATCTCTACAGCGCACAAAGGAGTACAGGAAATATCTCTAGAACGTACAAAGGAGTACACGAGGTATCTCTACAGCGTACAAAGGAGTACAGAAGGTATCTCTACAGCGCACAAAGGAGTACAGAAGGTATCTCTACAGCGCACAAAGGAGTACAGAAGGTATCTCTACAGTGCTTAAAGGAATACAGAAGGTATCTCTACAGCGCACAAAGGAGTACAGGAAATATCTCTAGAACGTACAAAGGAGTACACGAGGTATCTCTACAGCGTTCAAAGGAGTACAGAAGGTATCTCTACAGCGCACAAAGGAGTACAGAAGGTATCTCTACAGCGCACAAAGGAGTACAGAAGGTATCTCTACAGCGCACAAAGGAGTACAGAAGGTATCTCTACAGCGCACAAAGGAGTACAGGAAATATCTCTAGAACGTACAAAGGAGTACACGAGGTATCTCTACAGCGTACAAAGGAGTACAGAAGGTATCTCTACAGCGCACAAAGGAGTACAGAAGGTATCTCTACAGCGCACAAAGGAGTACAGAAGGTATCTCTACAGCGCACAAAGGAGTACAGAAGGTATCTCTACAGCGCACAAAGGAGTACAGGAAATATCTCTAGAACGTACAAAGGAGTACACGAGGTATCTCTACAGCGTACAAAGGAGTACAGAAGGTATCTCTACAGCGCACAAAGGAGTACAGAAGGTATCTCTACAGCGCACAAAGGAGTACAGGAAATATCTCTAGAACGTACAAAGGAGTACAGAAGGTATCTCTACAGCGCACAAAGAAGTACAGAAGGTATCTCTACAGCGCACAAAGGATTACAGAAGGTATCTCTACAGCGCACAAAGGAGTACAGGAAATATCTCTAGAACGTACAAAGAAGTACACGAGGTATCTCTACAGCGTACAAAGGAGTACAGAAGGTATCTCTACAGCGCACAAAGGAGTACAGAAGGTATCTCTACAGCGCACAAAGGAGTACAGAAGGTATCTCTACAGCGCACAAAGGAGTACAGAAAGTATCTCTACAGCGCACAAAGGAGTACAGAAGGTATCTCTACAGCGCACAAAGGAGTACAGAAGGTATCTCTACAGCGCACAAAGGAGTACAGAAGGTATCTCTACAGCGCACAAAGGAGTACAGAAGGTATCTCTACAGCGCACAAAGGAGTACAGAAGGTATCTCTACAGCGCACAAAGGAGTACAGAAGGTATCTCTACAGCGCACAAAGGAGTACAGAAGGTATCTCTACAGTGCACAAAGGAGTACAGAAGGTATCTCTACAGCGTACAAAGAAGTACAGAAGGTATCTCTACAGCGCACAAAGGAGTACAGAAGGTATCTCTACAGCGCACAAAGGAGTACAGGAAATATCTCTAGAACGTACAAAGGAGTACACGAGGTATCTCTACAGCGTACAAAGGAGTACAGAAGGTATCTCTACAGCGCACAAAGGAGTACAGAAGGTATATCTACAGCGCACAAAGGAGTACAGAAGGTATCTCTACAGCGCACAAAGGAGTACAGAAGGTATCTCTACAGCGCACAAAGGAGTACAGGAAATATCTCTAGAACGTACAAAGGAGTACACGAGGTATCTCTACAGCGTACAAAGGAGTACAGAAGGTATCTCTACAGCGCACAAAGGAGTACAGAAGGTATCTCTACAGCGCACAAAGAAGTACAGAAGGTATCTCTACAGCGCACAAAGGAGTACAGAAGGTATCTCTACAGCGCACAAAGGAGTACAGGAAATATTTCTAGAACGTACAAAGGAGTACACGAGGTATCTCTACAGCGTACAAAGGAGTACAGAAGGTATCTCTACAGCGCACAAAGGAGTACAGAAAGTATCTCTACAGCGCACAAAGGAGTTCAGAAGGTATCTCTACAGCGCACAAAGGAGTACAGAAGGTATCTCTACAGCGCACAAAGGAGTACAGGAAATATCTTTGGATCGTACAAAGGAGTACACGAGGTATCTCTACAGCGTACAAAGGAGTACAGAAGGTATCTCTACAGCGCACAAAGGAGTACAGAAGGTATCTCTACAGCGCACAAAGGAGTACAGAAGGTATCTTTACAGCGCAAAAAGAAGTACAGAAGGTATCTCTACAGCGCACGAAGGAGTACAGAAGGTATCTCTACAGCGCACAAAGGAGTACAGAAGGTATCTCTACAGCGCAAAAAGGAGTACAGAAGGTATCTTTACAGCGCACAAAGGAGTACAGGAAATATCTCTACAACGTACAAATGAGTACAGAAGGTATCTCTACAGCGCACAAAGGAGTACAGGAAATATCTCTAGAACGTACAAAGGAGTACACGAGGTATCTCTACAGCGTACAAAGGAGTACAGAAGGTATCTCTACTGCGCACAAAGGAGTACAGAAGGAATCTCTACAGCGCACAAAGGAGTACAGAAGGTATCTCTACAGCGCACAAAGGAGTACAGAAGGTATCTCTTCAGCGCACAAAGGAGTACACGAGGTATCTCTAAAGCGCACAAAGGAGTACAGAAGGTATCTCTACAGCGCACAAAGGAGTACAGAAGGTATCTCTACAGCGCACAAAGGAGTACAGGAAATATCTCTAGAACGTACAAAGGAGTACACGAGGTATCTATACAGCGTTCAAAGGAGTACAGAAGGTATCTCTACAGCGCACAAAGGAGTACAGAAGGTATCTCTACAGCGCACAAAGGAGTACAGAAGGTATCTCTACAGCGCACAAAGGAGTACAGAAGGTATCTCTACAGCGCACAAAGGAGTACAGGAAATATCTCTAGAACGTACAAAGGAGTACACGAGGTATCTCTACAGCGTACAAAGGAGTACAGAAGGTATCTCTACAGCGCACAAAGGAGTACAGAAGGTATCTCTACAGCGCACAAAGGAGTACAGAAGGTATCTCTACAGCGCACAAAGGAGTACAGAAGGTATCTCTACAGCGCACAAAGGAGTACAGGAAATATCTCTAGAACGTACAAAGGAGTACACGAGGTATCTCTACAGCGTACAAAGGAGTACAGAAGGTATCTCTACAGCGCACAAAGGAGTACAGAAGGTATCTCTACAGCGCACAAAGGAGTACAGGAAATATCTCTAGAACGTACAAAGGAGTACAGAAGGTATCTCTACAGCGCACAAAGGAGTACAGAAGGTATCTCTACAGCGCACAAAGGAGTACAGAAGGTATCTCTACAGCGCACAAAGGAGTACAGGAAATATCTCTAGAACGTACAAAGGAGTACAGAAGGTATCTCTACAGCGCACAAAAGAGTACAGAAGGTATCTCTACAGCGCACAAAGGAGTACAGGAAATATCTCTAGAACGTACAAAGGAGTACAGAAGGTATCTCTACAGCGCACAAAGGAGTACAGAAGGTATCTCTTCAGCGCACAAAGGAGTACAGAAGGTATCTCTACAGCGCACAAAGGAGTACAGGAAATATCTCTAGAACGTACAAAGGAGTACACGAGGTATCTCTACAGCGTACAAAGGAGTACAGAAGGTATCTCTACAGCGCACAAAGGAGTACAGAAGGTATCTCTACAGAGCACAAAGGAGTACAGAAGGTATCTCTACAGCGCACAAAGGAGTACAGAAGGTATCTCTACAGCGCACAAAGGAGTACAGAAGGTATCTCTACAGCGCACAAAGGAGTACAGAAGGTATCTCTACAGCACACAAAGGAGTACAGAAGGTATCTCTACAGCGCACAAAGGAGTACAGAAGGTATCTCTACAGCGCACAAAGGAGTACAGAAGGTATCTCTACAGCGCACAAAGGAGTACAGAAGGTATCTCTACAGCGCACAAAGAAGTACAAAAGGTATCTCTACAGTGCACAAAGGAGTACAGAAGGTATCTCTACAGCGTACAAAGAAGTACAGAAGGTATCTCTACAGCGCACAAAGGAGTACAGAAGGTATCTCTACAGCGCACAAAGGAGTACAGGAAATATCTCTAGAACGTACAAAGGAGTACACGAGGTATCTCTACAGCGTACAAAGGAGTACAGAAGGTATCTCTACAGCGCACAAAGGAGTACAGAAGGTATATCTACAGCGCACAAAGGAGTACAGAAGGTATCTCTACAGCGCACAAAGGAGTACAGAAGGTATCTCTACAGCGCACAAAGGAGTACAGGAAATATCTCTAGAACGTACAAAGGAGTACACGAGGTATCTCTACAGCGTACAAAGGAGTACAGAAGGTATCTCTACAGCGCACAAAGGAGTACAGAAGGTATCTCTACAGCGCACAAAGAAGTACAGAAGGTATCTCTACAGCGCACAAAGGAGTACAGAAGGTATCTCTACAGCGCACAAAGGAGTACAGGAAATATCTCTAGAACGTACAAAGGAGTACACGAGGTATCTCTACAGCGTACAAAGGAGTACAGAAGGTATCTCTACAGCGCACAAAGGAGTACAGAAAGTATCTCTACAGCGTACAAAGGAGTACACGAGGTATCTCTACAGCGTACAAAGGAGTACAGAAGTTATCTCTACAGCGCACAAAGGAGTACAGAAGGTATCTCTACAGCGCACAAAGGAGTACAGGAAATATCTCTAGAACGTACAAAGGAGTACAGAAGGTATCTCTACAGCGCACAAAGGAGTACAGAAGGTATCTCTACAGCGCACAAAGGAGTACAGAAGGTATCTCTACAGCGCACAAAGAAGTACAGAAGGTATCTCTACAGCGCACAAAGGAGTACAGGAAATATCTCTAGAACGTACAAAGGAGTACACGAGGTATCTCTACAGCGTACAAAGGAGTACAGAAGGTATCTCTACAGCGCACAAAGGAGTACAGGAAATATCTCTAGAACGTACAAAGGAGTACACGAGGTATCTCTACAGCGTACAAAGGAGTACAGAAGGTATCTCTACAGCGCACAAAGGAGTACAGAAGGTATCTCTACAGCGCACAAAGGAGTACAGAAGGTATCTCTACAGCGCACAAAGGAGTACAGAAGGTATCTCTACAGCGCACAAAGGAGTACATGAAATATCTCTAGAACGTACAAAGGAGTACACGAGGTATCTCTACAGCGTACAAAGGAGTACAGAAGGTATCTCTACAGCGCACAAAGGAGTACAGAAGGTATCTCTACAGCGCACAAAGGAGTACAGAAGGTATCTTTACAGCGCACAAAGGAGTACAGAAGGTATCTCCACAGCGCACAAAGGAGTACAGAAGGTATCTCTACAGCGCACAAAGGAGTACAGAAGGTATCTCTACAGCGCACAAAGGAGTACAGAAGGTATCTCTACAGCGCACAAAGGAGTACAGAAGGTATCTCTGCAGCGCACAAAGGAGTACAGAAGGTATCTCTACAGCGCACAAAGGAGTACAGGAAATATCTCTAGAACGTACAAAGGAGTACACGAGGTATCTCTACAGCGTACAAAGGAGTACAGAAGTTATCTCTACAGCGAACAAAGGAGTACAGGAAATATCTCTAGAACGTACAAAGGAGTACACGAGGAATCTCTACAGCGTACAAAGGAGTACAGAAGGTATCTCTACAGCGCACAAAGGAGTACAGAAGGTATCTCTACAGCGCACAAAGGAGTACAGAAGGTATCTCTACAGCGCACAAAGGAGTACAGAAGGTATCTCTACAGCGCACAAAGGAGTACAGGAAATATCTCTAGAACGTACAAAGGCGTACACGAGGTATCGCTACAGCGTACAAAGGAGTACAGAAGGTATCTCTACAGCGCACAAAGGAGTACAGTTAATATCTCTAGAACGTGCAAAGGAGTACACGAGGTATCTCTACAGCGTACGAAGGAGTACAGAAGGTATCTCTACAGCGCACAAAGGAGTACAGAAGGTATCTCTACAGCGCACAAAGGAGTACACGAGGTATCTCTACAGCGCACAAAGGAGTACAGAAGGTATCTCTACAGCGCACAAAGGAGTACAGAAGGTATCTCTACAGCGCACAAAGGAGTACAGGAAATATCTCTAGAACGTACAAAGGAGTACACGAGGTATCTCTACAGCGTACAAAGGAGTACAGAAGGTATCTCTACAGCGCACAAAGGAGTACAGAAGGTATCTCTACAGCGCACAAAGGAGTACAGAAGGTATCTCTACAGCGCACAAAGGAGTACAGAAGGTATCTCTACAGCGCACAAAGGAGTACAGGAAATATCTCTAGAACGTACAAAGGAGTACACGAGGTATCTCTACAGCGTACAAAGGAGTACAGAAGGTATCTCTACAGCGCACAAAGGAGTACAGAAGGTATCTCTACAGCGCACAAAGGAGTACACGAGGTATCTCTACAGCGCACAAAGGAGTACAGAAGGTATCTCTACAGCGCACAAAGGAGTACAGAAGGTATCTCTACAGCGCACAAAGGAGTACAGAAGGTATCTCTACAGCGCACAAAGGAGTACAGGAAATATCTCTAGAACGTACAAAGGAGTACACGAGGTATCTCTACAGCGTACAAAGGAGTACAGAAGGTATCTCTACAGCGCACAAAGGAGTGCAGAAGGTATCACTACAGCGCACAAAGGAGTACAGAAGGTATCTCTACAGCGCACAAAGGAGTACAGAAGGTATCTCTACAGCGCACAAAGGAGTACAGGAAATATCTCTAGAACGTACAAAGGAGTACAGAAGGTATCTCTACAGCGCACAAAGGAGTACAGAAGGTATCTCTACAGCGCACAAAGGAGTACAGAAGGTATCTCTACAGCGCACAAAGGAGTACACGAGGTATCTCTACAGCGTACAAAGGAGTACAGAAGGTATCTCTACAGCGCACAAAGGAGTACAGAAGGTCTCTCTACAGCGCACAAAGGAGTACAGAAGGTATCTCTACAGCACACAAAGAAGTACAGGAAATATCTCTAGAACGTACAAAGGAGTACAGAAGGTATCTCTACAGCGCACAAAGGAGTACAGAAGGTATCTCTACATTGCACAAAGGAGTACAGAAGGTATCTCTACAGCGCACAAAGGAGTACAGAAGGTATCTCTACAGCGCACAAAGGAGTACAGGAAATATCTCTAGAACGTACAAAGGAGTACACGAGGTATCTCTACAGCGTACAAAGGAGTACAGAAGGTATCTCTACAGCGCACAAAGGAGTACAGAAGGTATCTCTACAGCGCACAAAGGAGTACAGAAGGTATCTCTACAGCGCACAAAGGAGTACAGAAGGTATCTCTACAGCGCACAAAGGAGTACAGAAGGTATCTCTACAGCGCACAAAGGAGTACAGAAGGTATCTCTACAGCGCACAAAGGAGTACAGAAGGTATCTCTACAGCGCACAAAGGAGTACAGAAGGTATCTCTTCAGCGCACAAAGGAGTACAGAAGGTATCTCTACAGCGCACAAAGGAGTACAGAAGGTATCTCTACAGCGCACAAAGGAGTACAGAAGGTATCTCTACAGCGCACAAAGGAGTACAGAAGGTATCTCTACAGCGCACAAAGGAGTACAGAAGGTATCTCTACAGCGCACAAAGGAGTACAGAAGGTATCTCTACAGCGCACAAAGGAGTACAGGAAATATCTCTAGAACGTACAAAGGAGTACACGAGGTATCTCTACAGCGTACAAAGGAGTACAGAAGGTATCTCTACAGCGCACAAAGGAGTACAGAAGGTATCTCTACAGCGCACAGAGGAGTACAGAAGGTATCTCTACTGCGCACAAAGGAGTACAGGAAATATCTCTAGAACGTACAAAGGAGTACACGAGGTATCTCTACAGCGTACAAAGGAGTATAGAAGGTATCTCTACAGCGCACAAAGAAGTACAGAAGGTATCTCTACAGCGCACAAAGGAGTACACGAGGTATCTCGACAGCGCACAAAGGAGTACAGAAGGTATCTCTACAGCGCACAAAGGAGTACAGAAGGTATCTCTACAGCGCACAAAGGAGTACAGGAAATATCTCTAGAACGTACAAAGGAGTACACGAGGTATCTCTACAGCGTACAAAGGAGTACAGAAGGTATCTCTACAGCGCACAAAGGAGTACAGAAGGTATCTCTACAGCGCACAAAGGAGTACAGAAGGTATCTCAACAGCGCACAAAGGAGTACACGAGGTATCTCTACAGCGCACAAAGGAGTACAGAAGGTATCTCTACAGCGCACAAAGGAGTACAGGAAATATCTCTAGAACGTACAAAGGAGTACAGAAGGTATCTCTACAGCGCACAAAGGAGTACAGAAGGTATCTCTACAGCGCACAAAGGAGTACAGAAGGTATCTCTACAGCGCACAGAGGAGTACAGAAGGTATCTCTACTGCGCACAAAGGAGTACAGGAAATATCTCTAGAACGTACGAAGGAGTACACGAGGTATCTCTACAGCGTACAAAGGAGTATAGAAGGTATCTCTACAGCGCACAAAGGAGTACAGAAGGTATCTCTACAGCGCACAAAGGAGTACACGAGGTATCTCGACAGCGCACAAAGGAGTACAGAAGGTATCTCTACAGCCCACAAAGGAGTACAGAAGGTATCTCTACAGCGCACAAAGGAGTACAGGAAATATCTCTAGAACGTACAAAGGAGTACACGAGGTGTCTCTACAGCGTACAAAGGAGTACAGAAGGTATCTCTACAGCGCACAAAGGAGTACAGAAGGTATCTCTACAGCGCACAAAGGAGTACAGAAGGTATCTCTACAGCGCACAAAGGAGTACAGAAGGTATCTCTACAGCGCACAAAGGAGTACAGAAGGTATCTCTACAGCGCACAAAGGAGTACAGGAAATATCTCTAGAACGTACAAAGGAGTACAGAAAGTATCTCTACAGCGCACAAAGGAGTACAGAAGGTATCTCTACAGCGCACAAAGGAGTACACGAGGTATCTCTACAGCGTACAAAGGAGTACAGAAGGTATCTCTACAACGCACAAAGGAGTACAGAAGGTATCTCTACAGCGCACGAAGGAGTACAGAAGGTATCTCTACAGCGCACAAAGGAGTACAGGAAATATCTCTAGAACGTACAAAGGAGTACAGAAGGTATCTCTACAGCGCACGAAGGAGTACAGAAGGTATCTCTACAGCGCACAAAGGAGTACAGAAGGTATCTCTACAGCGCACAAAGGAGTACAGAAGGTATCTCTACAGCGCACAAAGGAGTACAGGAAATATCTCTAGAACGTACAAAGGAGTACACGAGGTATCTCTACAGCGTACAAAGGAGTACAGAAGGTATCTCTACAGCGCACAAAGGAGTACAGAAGGTATCTCTACAGCGCACAAAGGAGTACAGAAGGTATCTCTACAGCGCACAAAGGAATACAGAAGGTATCTCTACAGCGCACAAAGGAGTACAGGAAATATCTCTAGAACGTACAAAGGAGTACACGAGGTATCTCTACAGCGTTCAAAGGAGTACAGAAGGTATCTCTACAGCGCACAAAGGAGTACAGAAGGTATCTCTACAGCGCACAAAGGAGTACAGAAGGTATCTCTACAGCGCACAAAGGAGTACAGAAGGTATCTCTACAGCGCACAAAGGAGTACAGGAAATATCTCTAGAACATACAAAGGAGTACACGAGGTATCTCTACAGCGTACAAAGGAGTACAGAAGGTATCTCTACAGCGCACAAAGGAGTACAGAAGGTATCTCTACAGCGCACAAAGGAGTACAGAAGGTATCTCTACAGCGCACAAAGGAGTACAGAAGGTATCTCTACAGCGCACAAAGGAGTACAGGAAATATCTCTAGAACGTACAAAGGAGTACACGAGGTATCTCTACAGCGTAAAAGGAGTACAGAAGGTATCTCTACAGCGCACAAAGGAGTACAGAAGGTATCTCTACAGCGCACAAAGAAGTACAGGAAATATCTCTAGAACGTACAAAGGAGTACAGAAGGTATCTCTACAGCGCACAAAGGATTACAGAAGGTATCTCTACAGCGCACAAAGGAGTACAGAAGGTATCTCTACAGCGCACAAAGGAGTACAGGAAATATCTCTAGAACGTACAAAGGAGAACACGAGGTATCTCTACAGCGTACAAAGGAGTACAGAAGGTATCTCTACAGCGCACAAAGGAGTACAGAAGGTATCTCTACAGCGCACAAAGGAGTACAGAAGGTATCTCTACAGCGCACAAAGGAGTACAGAAGGTATCTCTACAGCGCACAAAGGAGTACAGAAGGTATCTCTACAGCGCACAAAGGAGTACAGAAGGTATCTCTACAGCGCACAAAGGAGTACAGAAGGTATCTCTACAGCGCACAAAGGAGTACAGAAGGTATCTCTACAGCGCACAAAGGAGTACAGAAGGTATCTCTACAGCGCACAAAGGAGTACAGAAGGTATCTCTACAGCGCACAAAGGAGTACAGAAGGTATCTCTACAGTGCTCAAAGGAGTACAGAAGGTATCTCTACAGCGTACAAAGAAGTACAGAAGGTATCTCTACAGCGCACAAAGGAGTAGAGAAGGTATCTCTACAGCGCACAAAGGAGTACAGGAAATATCTCTAGAACGTACAAAGGAGTACACGAGGTATCTCTACAGCGTACAAAGGAGTACAGAAGGTATCTCTACAGCGCACAAAGGAGTACAGAAGGTATCTCTACAGCGCACAAAGGAGTACAGAAGGTATCTCTACAGCGCACAAAGGAGTACAGAAGGTATCTCTACAGCGCACAAAGGAGTACAGAAATATCTCTAGAACGTACAAAGGAGTACACGAGGTATCTCTACAGCGTACAAAGGAGTACAGAAGGTATCTCTACAGCGCACAAAGGAGTACAGAAGGTATCTCTACAGCGCACAAAGGAGTACAGAAGGTATCTCTACAGCGCACAAAGGAGTACAGAAGGTATCTCTACAGCGCACAAAGGAGTACAGGAAATATCTCTAGAACGTACAAAGGAGTACACGAGGTATCTCTACAGCGTACAAAGGAGTACAGAAGGTATCTCTACAGCGCACAAAGGAGTACAGAAAGTATCTCTACAGCGCACAAAGGAGTTCAGAAGGTATCTCTACAGCGCACAAAGGAGTACCGAAGGTATCTCTACAGCGCACAAAGGAGTACAGGAAATATCTTTGGAACGTACAAAGGAGTACACGAGGTATCTCTACAGCGTACAAAGGAGTACAGAAGGTATCTCTACAGCGCACAAAGGAGTACATAAGGTATCTCTACAGCGCACAAAGGAGTACAGAAGGTATCTTTACAGAGCAAAAAGGAGTACAGAAGGTATCTCTACAGCGCACGAAGGAGTACAGAAGGTATCTCTACAGCGCACAAAGGAGTACAGAAGGTATCTCTACAGCGCAAAAAGGAGTACAGAAGGTATCTCTACAGCGCACAAAGGAGTACAGGAAATATCTCTACAACGTACAAAGGAGTACAGAAGGTATCTCTACAGCGCACAAAGGAGTACAGGAAATATCTCTAGAACGTACAAAGGAGTACACGAGGTATCTCTACAGCGTACAAAGGAGTACAGAAGGTATCTCTACAGCGCACAAAGGAGTACAGAAGGAATCTCTACAGCGCACAAAGGAGTACAGAAGGTATCTCTACAGCGCCCAAAGGAGTACAGAAGGTATCTCTTCAGCGCACAAAGGAGTACACGAGGTTTCTCTAAAGCGCACAAAGGAGTACAGAAGGTATCTCTACAGCGCACAAAGGAGTACAGAAGGTATCTCTACAGCGCACAAAGGAGTACAGGAAATATCTCTAGAGCGTACAAAGGAGTACACGAGGTATCTCTACAGCGTACAAAGGAGTACAGAAGTTATCTCTACAGCGCACAAAGGAGTACAGAAGGTATCTCTACAGCGCACAAAGAAGTACAGGAAATATCTCTAGAACGTACAAAGGAGTACAGAAGGTATCTCTACAGCGCACAAAGGAGTACAGAAGGTATCTCTACAGCTCACAAAGGAGTACAGAAGGTATCTCTACAGCGCACAAAGAAGTACAGAAGGTATCTCTACAGCGCACAAAGGAGTACAGGAAATATCTCTAGAACGTACAAAGGAGTACACGAGGTATCTCTACAGCGTACAAAGGAGTACAGAAGGTATCTCTGCAGCGCACAAAGGAGTACAGGAAATATCTCTAGAACGTACAAAGGAGTACACGAGGTATCTCTACAGCGTACAAAGGAGTACAGAAGGTATCTCTACAGCGCACAAAGGAGTACAGAAGGTATCTCTACAGCGCACAAAGGAGTACAGAAGGTATCTCTACAGCGCACAAAGGAGTACAGAAGGTATCTCTACAGCGCACAAAGGAGTACATGAAATATCTCTAGAACGTACAAAGGAGTACACGAGGTATCTCTACAGCGTACAAAGGAGTACAGAAGGTATCTCTACAGCGCACAAAGGAGTACAGAAGGTATCTCTACAGCGCACAAAGGAGTACAGAAGGTATCTCTACAGCGCACAAAGGAGTACAGAAGGTATCTCTACAGCGCACAAAGGAGTACAGAAGGTATCTCTACAGCGCACAAAGGAGTACAGAAGGTATCTCTACAGCGCACAAAGGAGTACAGAAGGTATCTCTACAGCGCACAAAGGAGTACAGAAGGTATCTCTACAGCGCACAAAGGAGTACAGAAGGTATCTCTACAGCGCACAAAGGGGTACAGAAGGTATCTCTACAGCGCACAAAGGAGTTCAGAAGGTATCTCTACAGCGCACAAAGGAGTACAGAAGGTATCTCTACAGCGCACAAAGGATTACAGAAGGTATCTCTACAGCGCACAAAGGAGTACAGAAGGTATCTCTACAGCGCACAAAGGAGTACAGAAGGTATCTCTACAGCGCACAAAGGAGTACAGGAAATATCTCTAGAACGTACAAAGGAGTACATGAGGTATCTCTACAGCGTACAAAGGAGTACAGAAGGTATCTCTACAGCGCACAAAGGAGTACAGAAGGTATCTCTACAGCGCACAAAGGAGTTCAGAAGGTATCTCTTCAGCGCACAAAGGAGTACAGAAGGTATCTCTACAGCGCACAAAGGAGTACAGAAGGTATCTCTACAGCGCACAAAGGAGTACAGGAAATATCTCTAGAACGTACAAAGGAGTACACGAGGTATCTCTACAGCGTACAAAGGAGTACAGAAGGTATCTCTACAGCGCACAAAGGAGTACAGAAGGTATCTCTACAGCGCACAAAGGAGTACAGAAGGTATCTCTACAGCGCACAAAGGAGTACAGAAGGTATCTCTACAGCGCACAAAGGAGTACAGAAGGTATCTCTACAGCGCACAAAGGAGTACAGGAGGTATCTCTACAGCGCACGAAGGAGTACAGAAGGTATCTCTACAGCGCACAAAGGAGTACAGGAAATATCTCTAGAACGTACAAAGGAGTACACGAGGTATCTCTACAGCGCACAAAGGAGTACAGAAGGTATCTCTACAGCGCACAAAGGAGTACAGAAGGTATCTCTACAGCGCACAAAGGAGTACAGAAGGTATCTCTACAGCGCACAAAGGAGTACAGAAGGTATCTCTACAGCGCACAAAGGAGTACAGGAAATATCTCTAGAACGTACAAAGGAGTACACGAGGTATCTCTACAGCGTACAAAGGAGTACAGAAGGTATCTCTACAGCGCACAAAGGAGTACAGAAGGTATCTCTACAGCGCACAAAGGAGTACAGAAGGTATCTCTACAGCGCACAAAGGAGTACAGAAGGTATCTCTACAGCGCACAAAGGAGTACAGGAAATATCTCTAGAACGTACAAAGGAGTACACGAGGTATCTCAACAGCGTACAAAGGAGTACAGAAGGTATCTCTACAGCGCACAAAGGAGTACAGAAAGTATCTCTACAGCGCACAAAGGAGTTCAGAAGGTATCTCTACAGCGCACAAAGGAGTACAGAAGGTATCTCTACAGCGCACAAAGGAGTACAGGAAATATCTTTGGAACGTACAAAGGAGTACACGAGGTATCTCTACAGCGTACAAAGGAGTACAGAAGGTATCTCTACAGCGCACAAAGGAGTACAGAAGGTATCTCTACAGCGCACAAAGGAGTACAGAAGGTATCTTTACAGCGCAAATAGGAGTACAGAAGGTATCTCTACAGCGCACGAAGGAGTACAGAAGGTATCTCTACAGCGCACAAAGGAGTACAGAAGGTATCTCTACAGCGCAAAAAGGAGTACAGAAGGTATCTCTACAGCGCACAAAGGAGTACAGGAAATATCTCTACAACGTACAAAGGAGTACAGAAGGTATCTCTACAGCGCACAAAGGAGTACAGGAAATATCTCTAGAACGTACAAAGGAGTACACGAGGTATCTCTACAGCGTACAAAGGAGTACAGAAGGTATCTCTACAGCGCACAAAGGAGTACAGAAGGAATCTCTACAGCGCACAAAGGAGTACAGAAGGTATCTCTACAGCGCACAAAGGAGTACAGAAGGTATCTCTTCAGCGCACAAAGGAGTACACGAGGTATCTCTAAAGCGCACAAAGGAGTACAGAAGGTATCTCTACAGCGCACAAAGGAGTACAGAAGGTATCTCTACAGCGCACAAAGGAGTACAGGAAATATCTCTAGAACGTACAAAGGAGTACACGAGGTATCTCTACAGCGTACAAAGGAGTACAGAAGTTATCTCTACAGCGCACAAAGGAGTACAGAAGGTATCTCTTCAGCGCACAAAGGAGTACAGGAAATATCTCTAGAACGTACAAAGGTGTACAGAAGGTATCTCTACAGCGCACAAAGGAGTACAGAAGGTATCTCTACAGCGCACAAAGGAGTACAGAAGGTATCTCTACAGCGCACAAAGAAGTACAGAAGGTATCTCTACAGCGCACAAAGGAGTACATGAAATATCTCTAGAACGTACAAAGGAGTACACGAGGTATCTCTACAGCGTACAAAGGAGTACAGAAGGTATCTCTACAGCGCACAAAGAAGTACAGAAGGTATCTCTACAGCGCACAAAGGAGTACAGGAAATATCTTTAGAACGTACAAAGGAGTACACGAGGTATCTCTACAGCGTACAAAGGAGTACAGAAGGTATCTCTACAGCGCACAAAGGAGTACAGGAAATATCTCTAGAACGTACAAAGGAGTACACGAGGTATCTCTACAGCGTACAAAGGAGTACAGAAGGTATCTCTACAGCGCACAAAGGAGTACAGAAGGTATCTCTACAGCGCACAAAGGAGTACAGAAGGTATCTCTACAGCGCACAAAGGAGTACAGAAGGTATCTCTACAGCGCACAAAGGAGTACATGAAATATCTCTAGAACGTACAAAGAAGTACACGAGGTATCTCTACAGCGTACAAAGGAGTACAGAAGGTATCTCTACAGCGCACAAAGGAGTACAGAAGGTATCTCTACAGCGCACAAAGGAGTACAGAAGGTATCTCTACAGCGCACAAAGGAGTACAGAAGGTATCTCTACAGCGCACAAAGGAGTACAGAAGGTATCTCTACAGCGCACAAAGGAGTACAGGAAATATCTCTAGAACGTACAAAGGAGTACACGAGGTATCTCTACAGCGTACAAAGGAGTACAGAAGGTATCTCTACAGCGCACAAAGGAGTACAGAAGGTATCTCTACAGCGCACAAAGGAGTACAGAAGGTATCTCTACAGCGCACAAAGGAATACAGAAGGTATCTCTACAGCGCACAAAGGAGTACAGGAAATATCTCTAGAACGTACAAAGGAGTACACGAGGTATCTCTACAGCGTTCAAAGGAGTACAGAAGGTATCTCTACAGCGCACAAAGGAGTACAGAAGGTATCTCTACAGCGCACAAAGGAGTACAGAAGGTATCTCTACAGCGCACAAAGGAGTACAGAAGGTATCTCTACAGCGCACAAAGGAGTACAGGAAATATCTCTAGAACATACAAAGGAGTACACGAGGTATCTCTACAGCGTACAAAGGAGTACAGAAGGTATCTCTACAGCGCACAAAGGAGTACAGAAGGTATCTCTACAGCGCACAAAGGAGTACAGAAGGTATCTCTACAGCGCACAAAGGAGTACAGAAGGTATCTCTACAGCGCACAAAGGAGTACAGGAAATATCTCTAGAACGTACAAAGGAGTACACGAGGTATCTCTACAGCGTACAAAGGAGTACAGAAGGTATCTCTACAGCGCACAAAGGAGTACAGAAGGTATCTCTACAGCGCACAAAGAAGTACAGGAAATATCTCTAGAACGTACAAAGGAGTACAGAAGGTATCTCTACAGCGCACAAAGGATTACAGAAGGTATCTCTACAGCGCACAAAGGAGTACAGAAGGTATCTCTACAGCGCACAAAGGAGTACAGGAAATATCTCTAGAACGTACAAAGGAGAACACGAGGTATCTCTACAGCGTACAAAGGAGTACAGAAGGTATCTCTACAGCGCACAAAGGAGTACAGAAGGTATCTCTACAGCGCACAAAGGAGTACAGAAGGTATCTCTACAGCGCACAAAGGAGTACAGAAGGTATCTCTACAGCGCACAAAGGAGTACAGAAGGTATCTCTACAGCGCACAAAGGAGTACAGAAGGTATCTCTACAGCGCACAAAGGAGTACAGAAGGTATCTCTACAGCGCAAAAAGGAGTACAGAAGGTATCTCTACAGCGCACAAAGGAGTTCAGAAGGTATCTCTACAGCGCACAAAGGAGTACAGAAGGTATCTCTACAGCGCACAAAGGAGTACCGAAGGTATCTCTACAGTGCTCAAAGGAGTACAGAAGGTATCTCTACAGCGTTCAAAGAAGTACAGAAGGTATCTCTACAGCGCACAAAGGAGTAGAGAAGGTATCTCTACAGCGCACAAAGGAGTACAGGAAATATCTCTAGAACGTACAAAG
Organism: Morinoia aosen; assembly: GCA_030386875.1. Taxonomy (NCBI): domain Eukaryota; kingdom Metazoa; phylum Arthropoda; class Malacostraca; order Amphipoda; family Talitridae; genus Morinoia; species Morinoia aosen. The sequence goes on along the minus strand of JASJYW010000027.1, from coordinate 36,295,046 downwards.
GAGTACACGAGGTATCTCTACAGCGTGCAAAGGAGTACAGAAGGTATCTCTACAGCGCACAAAGGAGTACAGAAGGTATCTCTACAGCGCACAAAGGAGTACAGAAGGTATCTCTACAGCGCACAAAGGGGTACAGAAGGTATCTCTACAGGGCACAAAGGAGTACAGGAAATATCTCTAGAACGTACAAAGGAGTACACGAGGTATCTCTACAGCGTACAAAGGAGTACAGAAGGTATCTCTACAGCGCACAAAGGAGTACAGAAGGTATCTCTACAGCGCACAAAGGAGTACAGAAGGTATCTCTACAGCGCACAAAGGAGTACAGAAGGTATCTCTACAGCGCACAAAGGAGTACAGGAAATATCTCTAGAACGTACAAAGGAGTACACGAGGTATCTCTACAGCGTACAAAGGAGTACAGAAGGTATCTCTACAGCGCACAAAGGAGTACAGAAAGTATCTCTACAGCGCACAAAGGAGTTCAGAAGGTATCTCTACAGCGCACAAAGGAGTACAGAAGGTATCTCTACAGCGCACAAAGGAGTACAGGAAATATCTTTGGAACGTACAAAGGAGTACACGAGGTATCTCTACAGCGTACAAAGGAGTACAGAAGGTATCTCTACAGCGCACAAAGGAGTACATAAGGTATCTCTACAGCGCACAAAGGAGTACAGAAGGTATCTTTACAGAGCAAAAAGGAGTACAGAAGGTATCTCTACAGCGCACGAAGGAGTACAGAAGGTATCTCTACAGCGCACAAAGGAGTACAGAAGGTATCTCTACAGCGCAAAAAGGAGTACAGAAGGTATCTCTACAGCGCACAAAGGAGTACAGGAAATATCTCTACAACGTACAAAGGAGTACAGAAGGTATCTCTACAGCGCACAAAGGAGTACAGGAAATATCTCTAGAACGTACAAAGGAGTACACGAGGTATCTCTACAGCGTACAAAGGAGTACAGAAGGTATCTCTACAGCGCACAAAGGAGTACAGAAGGAATCTCTACAGCGCACAAAGGAGTACAGAAGGTATCTCTACAGCGCCCAAAGGAGTACAGAAGGTATCTCTTCAGCGCACAAAGGAGTACACGAGGTTTCTCTAAAGCGCACAAAGGAGTACAGAAGGTATCTCTACAGCGCACAAAGGAGTACAGAAGGTATCTCTACAGCGCACAAAGGAGTACAGGAAATATCTCTAGAACGTACAAAGGAGTACACGAGGTATCTCTACAGCGTACAAAGGAGTACAGAAGTTATCTCTACAGCGCACAAAGGAGTACAGAAGGTATCTCTACAGCGCACAAAGAAGTACAGGAAATATCTCTAGAACGTACAAAGGAGTACAGAAGGTATCTCTACAGCGCACAAAGGAGTACAGAAGGTATCTCTACAGCGCACAAAGGAGTACAGAAGGTATCTCTACAGCGCACAAAGAAGTACAGAAGGTATCTCTACAGCGCACAGAGGAGTACAGGAAATATCTCTAGAACGTACAAATGAGTACACGAGGTATCTCTACAGCGTACAAAGGAGTACAGAAGGTATCTCTACAGCGCACAAAGGAGTACAGGAAATATCTCTAGAACGTACAAAGGAGTACACGAGGTATCTCTACAGCGTACAAAGGAGTACAGAAGGTATCTCTACAGCGCACAAATAAGTACAGAAGGTATCTCTACAGCGCACAGAGGAGTACAGAAGGTATCTCTACAGCGCACAAAGGAGTACAGAAGGTATCTCTACAGCGCACAAAGGAGTACATGAAATATCTCTAGAACGTACAAAGGAGTACACGAGGTATCTCTACAGCGTACAAAGGAGTACAGAAGGTATCTCTACAGCGCACAAAGGAGTACAGAAGGTATCTCTACAGCGCACAAAGGAGTACAGAAGGTATCTCTACAGCGCACAAAGGAGTACAGAAGGTATCTCTACAGCGCACAAAGGAGTACAGAAGGTATCTCTACAGCGCACAAAGGAGTACAGAAGGTATCTCTACAGCGCACAAAGGAGTACAGAAGGTATCTCTACAGCGCACAAAGGAGTACAGAAGGTATCTCTACAGCGCACAAAGGAGTACAGAAGGTATCTCTACAGCGCACAAAGGAGTTCAGAAGGTATCTCTACAGCGCACAAAGGAGTATAGAAGGTATCTCTACAGCGCACAAAGGATTACAGAAGGTATCTCTACAGCGCACAAAGGAGTACAGAAGGTATCTCTACAGCGCACAAAGGAGTACAGAAGGTATCTCTACAGCGCACAAAGGAGTACAGGAAATATCTCTAGAACGTACAAAGGAGTACACGAGGTATCTCTACAGCGTACAAAGGAGTACAGAAGGTATCTCTACAGCGCAGAAAGGAGTACAGAAGGTATCTCTACAGCGCACAAAGGAGTTCAGAAGGTATCTCTTCAGCGCACAAAGGAGTACAGAAGGTATCTCTACAGCGCACAAAGGAGTACAGAAGGTATCTCTACAGCGCACAAAGAAGTACAGGAAATATCTCTAGAACGTACAAAGGAGTACACGAGGTATCTCTACAGCGTACAAAGGAGTACAGAAGGTATCTCTACAGCGCACAAAGGAGTACAGAAGGTATCTCTACAGCGCACAAAGGAGTACAGAAGGTATCTCTACAGCGCACAAAGGAGTACAGAAGGTATCTCTACAGCGCACAAAGGAGTACAGGAAATATCTCTAGAACGTACAAAGGAGTACACGAGGTATCTCTACAGCGTACAAAGGAGTACAGAAGGTATCTCTACAGCGCACAAAGGAGTACAGAAGGTATCTCTACAGCGCACAAAGGAGTACAGAAGGTATCTCTACAGCGCACAAAGGAGTACAGAAGGTATCTCTACAGCGCACAAAGGAGTACAGGAAATATCTCTAGAACGTACAAAGGAGTACACGAGGTATCTCTACAGCGTACAAAGGAGTACAGAAGGTATCTCTACAGCGCACAAAGGAGTACAGAAAGTATCTCTACAGCGCACAAAGGAGTTCAGAAGGTATCTCTACAGCGCACAAAGGAGTACAGAAGGTATCTCTACAGCGCACAAAGGAGTACAGGAAATATCTTTGGAACGTACAAAGGAGTACACGAGGTATCTCTACAGCGTACAAAGGAGTACAGAAGGTATCTCTACAGCGCACAAAGGAGTACAGAAGGTATCTCTACAGCGCACAAAGGAGTACAGAAGGTATCTTTACAGCGCAAAAAGGAGTACAGAAGGTATCTCTACAGCGCACGAAGGAGTACAGAAGGTATCTCTACAGCGCACAAAGGAGTACAGAAGGTATCTCTACAGCGCAAAAAGGAGTACAGAAGGTATCTCTACAGCGCACAAAGGAGTACAGGAAATATCTCTACAACGTACAAAGGAGTACAGAAGGTATCTCTACAGCGCACAAAGGAGTACAGGAAATATCTCTAGAACGTACAAAGGAGTACACGAGGTATCTCTACAGCGTACAAAGGAGTACAGAAGGTATCTCTACAGCGCACAAAGGAGTACAGAAGGAATCTCTACAGCGCACAAAGGAGTACAGAAGGTATCTCTACAGCGCACAAAGGAGTACAGAAGGTATCTCTTCAGCGCACAAAGGAGTACACGAGGTATCTCTAAAGCGCACAAAGGAGTACAGAAGGTATCTCTACAGCGCACAAAGGAGTACAGAAGGTATCTCTACAGCGCACAAAGGAGTACAGGAAATATCTCTAAACGTACAAAGGAGTACACGAGGTATCTCTACAGCGTACAAAGGAGTACAGAAGTTATCTCTACAGCGCACAAAGGAGTACAGAAGGTATCTCTTCAGCGCACAAAGGAGTACAGGAAATATCTCTAGAACGTACAAAGGAGTACAGAAGGTATCTCTACAGCGCACAAAGGAGTACAGAAGGTATCTCTACAGCGCACAAAGGAGTACAGAAGGTATCTCTACAGCGCACAAAGAAGTACAGAAGGTATCTCTACAGCGCACAAAGGAGTACATGAAATATCTCTAGAACGTACAAAGGAGTACACGAGGTATCTCTACAGCGTACAAAGGAGTACAGAAGGTATCTCTACAGCGCACAAAGAAGTACAGAAGGTATCTCTACAGCGCACAAAGGAGTACAGGAAATATCTTTAGAACGTACAAAGGAGTACACGAGGTATCTCTACAGCGTACAAAGGAGTACAGAAGGTATCTCTACAGCGCACAAAGGAGTACAGGAAATATCTCTAGAACGTACAAAGGAGTACACGAGGTATCTCTACAGCGTACAAAGGAGTACAGAAGGTATCCCTACAGCGCACAAAGGAGTACAGAAGGTATCTCTACAGCGCATAAAGGAGTACAGAAGGTATCTCTACAGCGCACAAAGGAGTACAGAAGGTATCTATACAGCGCACAAAGGAGTACATGAAATATCTCTAGAACGTACAAAGAAGTACACGAGGTATCTCTACAGCGTACAAAGGAGTACAGAAGGGTATCTCTTCAGCGCACAAAGGAGTACAGAAGGTATCTCTACAGCGCACAAAGGAGTACAGAAGGTATCTCTACAGCGCACAAAGGAGTACAGAAGGTATCTCTACAGCGCACAAAGGAGTACAGAAGGTATCTCTACAGCGCACAAAGGAGTACAGGAAATATCTCTAGAACGTACAAAGGAGTACACGAGGTATCTCTACAGCGTACAAAGGAGTACAGAAGGTATCTCTACAGCGCACAAAGGAGTACAGAAGGTATCTCTACAGCGCACAAAGGAGTACAGAAGGTATCTCTACAGCGCACAAAGGAATACAGAAGGTATCTCTACAGCGCACAAAGGAGTACAGGAAATATCTCTAGAACGTACAAAGGAGTACACGAGGTATCTCTACAGCGTTCAAAGGAGTACAGAAGGTATCTCTACAGCGCACAAAGGAGTACAGAAGGTATCTCTACAGCGCACAAAGGAGTACAGAAGGTATCTCTACAGCGCACAAAGGAGTACAGAAGGTATCTCTACAGCGCACAAAGGAGTACAGGAAATATCTCTAGAACATACAAAGGAGTACACGAGGTATCTCTACAGCGTACAAAGGAGTACAGAAGGTATCTCTACAGCGCACAAAGGAGTACAGAAGGTATCTCTACAGCGCACAAAGGAGTACAGAAGGTATCTCTACAGCGCACAAAGGAGTACAGAAGGTATCTCTACAGCGCACAAAGGAGTACAGGAAATATCTCTAGAACGTACAAAGGAGTACACGAGATATCTCTACAGCGTACAAAGGAGTACAGAAGGTATCTCTACAGCGCACAAAGGAGTACAGAAGGTATCTCTACAGCGCACAAAGAAGTACAGGAAATATCTCTAGAACGTACAAAGGAGTACAGAAGGTATCTCTACAGCGCACAAAGGATTACAGAAGGTATCTCTACAGCGCACAAAGGAGTACAGAAGGTATCTCTACAGCGCACAAAGGAGTACAGGAAATATCTCTAGAACGTACAAAGGAGAACACGAGGTATCTCTACAGCGTACAAAGGAGTACAGAAGGTATCTCTACAGCGCACAAAGGAGTACAGAAGGTATCTCTACAGCGCACAAAGGAGTACAGAAGGTATCTCTACAGCGCACAAAGGAGTACAGAAGGTATCTCTACAGCGCACAAAGGAGTACAGAAGGTATCTCTACAACGCACAAAGGAGTACAGAAGGTATCTCTACAGCGCACAAAGGAGTACAGAAGGTATCTCTACAGCGCACAAAGGAGTACAGGAAATATCTCTAGAACGTACAAAGGAGTACACGAGGTATCTCTACAGCGTGCAAAGGAGTACAGAAGGTATCTCTACAGCGCACAAAGGAGTACAGAAGGTATCTCTACAGCGCACAAAGGAGTACAGAAGGTATCTCTACAGCGCACAAAGGGGTACAGAAGGTATCTCAACAGCGCACAAAGGAGTACAGGAAATATCTCTAGAACGTACAAAGGAGTACACGAGGTATCTCTACAGCGTACAAAGGAGTACAGAAGGTATCTCTACAGCGCACAAAGGAGTACAGAAGGTATCTCTACAGCGCACAAAGGAGTACAGAAGGTATCTCTACAGCGCACAAAGGAGTACAGAAGGTATCTCTTCAGCGCACAAAGGAGTACAGGAAATATCTCTAGAACGTACAAAGGAGTACACGAGGTATCTCTACAGCGTACAAAGGAGTACAGAAGGTATCTCTACAGCGCACAAAGGAGTACAGAAAGTATCTCTACAGCGCACAAAGGAGTTCAGAAGGTATCTCTACAGCGCACAAAGGAGTACAGAAGGTATCTCTACAGCGCACAAAGGAGTACAGGAAATATCTTTGGAACGTACAAAGGAGTACACGAGGTATCTCTACAGCGTACAAAGGAGTACAGAAGGTATCTCTACAGCGCACAAAGGAGTACATAAGGTATCTCTACAGCGCACAAAGGAGTACAGAAGGTATCTTTACAGAGCAAAAAGGAGTACAGAAGGTATCTCTACAGCGCACGAAGGAGTACAGAAGGTATGTCTACAGCGCACAAAGGAGTACAGAAGGTATCTCTACAGCGCAAAAAGGAGTACAGAAGGTATCTCTACAGCGCACAAAGGAGTACAGGAAATATCTCTACAACGTACGAAGGAGTACAGAAGGTATCTTTACAGCGCACAAAGGAGTACAGGAAATATCTCTAGAACGTACAAATGAGTACACGAGGTATCTCTACAGCGTACAAAGGAGTACAGAAGGTATCTCTACAGCGCACAAAGGAGTACAGAAGGAATCTCTACAGCGCACAAAGGAGTACAGAAGGTATCTCGACAGCGCCCAAAGGAGTACAGAAGGTGTCTCTTCAGCGCACAAAGGAGTACACGAGGTTTCTCTAAAGCGCACAAAGGAGTACAGAAGGTATCTCTACAGCGCACAAAGGAGTACAGAAGGTATCTCTACAGCGCACAAAGGAGTACAGGAAATATCTCTAGAACGTACAAAGGAGTACACGAGGTATCTCTACAGCGTACAAAGGAGTACAGAAGGTATCTCTACAGCGCACAAAGGAGTACAGAAAGTATCTCTACAGCGCACAAAGGAGTTCAGAAGGTATCTCTACAGCGCACAAAGGAGTACAGAAGGTATCTCTACAGCGCACAAAGGAGTACAGGAAATATCTTTGGAACGTACAAAGGAGTACACGAGGTATCTCTACAGCGTACAAAGGAGTACAGAAGGTATCTCTACAGCGCACAAAGGAGTACATAAGGTATCTCTACAGCGCACAAAGGAGTACAGAAGGTATCTTTACAGAGCAAAAAGGAGTACAGAAGGTATCTCTACAGCGCACGAAGGAGTACAGAAGGTATCTCTACAGCGCACAAAGGAGTACAGAAGGTATCTCTACAGCGCAAAAAGGAGTACAGAAGGTATCTCTACAGCGCACAAAGGAGTACAGGAAATATCTCTACAACGTACAAAGGAGTACAGAAGGTATCTCTACAGCGCACAAAGGAGTACAGGAAATATCTCTAGAACGTACAAAGGAGTACACGAGGTATCTCTACAGCGTACAAAGGAGTACAGAAGGTATCTCTACAGCGCACAAAGGAGTACAGAAGGAATCTCTACAGCGCACAAAGGAGTACAGAAGGTATCTCTACAGCGCCCAAAGGAGTACAGAAGGTATCTCTTCAGCGCACAAAGGAGTACACGAGGTTTCTCTAAAGCGCACAAAGGAGTACAGAAGGTATCTCTACAGCGCACAAAGGAGTACAGAAGGTATCTCTACAGCGCACAAAGGAGTACAGGAAATATCTCTAGAACGTACAAAGGAGTACACGAGGTATCTCTACAGCGTACAAAGGAGTACAGAAGTTATCTCTACAGCGCACAAAGGAGTACAGAAGGTATCTCTACAGCGCACAAAGAAGTACAGGAAATATCTCTAGAACGTACAAAGGAGTACAGAAGGTATCTCTACAGCGCACAAAGGTGTACAGAAGGTATCTCTACAGCGCACAAAGGAGTACAGAAGGTATCTCTACAGCGCACAAAGAAGTACAGAAGGTATCTCTACAGCGCACAAAGGAGTACAGGAAATATCTCTAGAACGTACAAATGAGTACACGAGGTATCTCTACAGCGTACAAAGGAGTACAGAAGGTATCTCTACAGCGCACAAAGGAGTACAGGAAATATCTCTAGAACGTACAAAGGAGTACACGAGGTATCTCTACAGCGTACAAAGGAGTACAGAAGGTATCTCTACAGCGCACAAATAAGTACAGAAGGTATCTCTACAGCGCACAGAGGAGTACAGAAGGTATCTCTACAGCGCACAAAGGAGTACAGAAGGTATCTCTACAGCGCACAAAGGAGTACATGAAATATCTCTAGAACGTACAAAGGAGTACACGAGGTATCTCTACAGCGTACAAAGGAGTACAGAAGGTATCTCTACAGCGCACAAAGGAGTACAGAAGGTATCTCTACAGCGCACAAAGGAGTACAGAAGGTATCTCTACAGCGCACAAAGGAGTACAGAAGGTATCTCTACAGCGCACAAAGGAGTACAGAAGGTATCTCTACAGCGCACAAAGGAGTACAGAAGGTATCTCTACAGCGCACAAAGGAGTACAGAAGGTATCTCTACAGCGCACAAAGGAGTACAGAAGGTATCTCTACAGCGCACAAAGGAGTACAGAAGGTATCTCTACAGCGCACAAAGGAGTTCAGAAGGTATCTCTACAGCGCACAAAGGAGTATAGAAGGTATCTCTACAGCGCACAAAGGATTACAGAAGGTATCTCTACAGCGCACAAAGGAGTACAGAAGGTATCTCTACAGCGCACAAAGGAGTACAGAAGGTATCTCTACAGCGCACAAAGGAGTACAGGAAATATCTCTAGAACGTACAAAGGAGTACACGAGGTATCTCTACAGCGTACAAAGGAGTACAGAAGGTATCTCTACAGCGCAGAAAGGAGTACAGAAGGTATCTCTACAGCGCACAAAGGAGTTCAGAAGGTATCTCTTCAGCGCACAAAGGAGTACAGAAGGTATCTCTACAGCGCACAAAGGAGTACAGAAGGTATCTCTACAGCGCACAAAGAAGTACAGGAAATATCTCTAGAACGTACAAAGGAGTACACGAGGTATCTCTACAGCGTACAAAGGAGTACAGAAGGTATCTCTACAGCGCACAAAGGAGTACAGAAGGTATCTCTACAGCGCACAAAGGAGTACAGAAGGTATCTCTACAGCGCACAAAGGAGTACAGAAGGTATCTCTACAGCGCACAAAGGAGTACAGGAAATATCTCTAGAACGTACAAAGGAGTACACGAGGTATCTCTACAGCGTACAAAGGAGTACAGAAGGTATCTCTACAGCGCACAAAGGAGTACAGAAGGTATCTCTACAGCGCACAAAGGAGTACAGAAGGTATCTCTACAGCGCACAAAGGAGTACAGAAGGTATCTCTACAGCGCACAAAGGAGTACAGGAAATATCTCTAGAACGTACAAAGGAGTACACGAGGTATCTCTACAGCGTACAAAGGAGTACAGAAGGTATCTCTACAGCGCACAAAGGAGTACAGAAAGTATCTCTACAGCGCACAAAGGAGTTCAGAAGGTATCTCTACAGCGCACAAAGGAGTACAGAAGGTATCTCTACAGCGCACAAAGGAGTACAGGAAATATCTTTGGAACGTACAAAGGAGTACACGAGGTATCTCTACAGCGTACAAAGGAGTACAGAAGGTATCTCTACAGCGCACAAAGGAGTACAGAAGGTATCTCTACAGCGCACAAAGGAGTACAGAAGGTATCTTTACAGCGCAAAAAGGAGTACAGAAGGTATCTCTACAGCGCACGAAGGAGTACAGAAGGTATCTCTACAGCGCACAAAGGAGTACAGAAGGTATCTCTACAGCGCAAAAAGGAGTACAGAAGGTATCTCTACAGCGCACAAAGGAGTACAGGAAATATCTCTACAACGTACAAAGGAGTACAGAAGGTATCTCTACAGCGCACAAAGGAGTACAGGAAATATCTCTAGAACGTACAAAGGAGTACACGAGGTATCTCTACAGCGTACAAAGGAGTACAGAAGGTATCTCTACAGCGCACAAAGGAGTACAGAAGGAATCTCTACAGCGCACAAAGGAGTACAGAAGGTATCTCTACAGCGCACAAAGGAGTACAGAAGGTATCTCTTCAGCGCACAAAGGAGTACACGAGGTATCTCTAAAGCGCACAAAGGAGTACAGAAGGTATCTCTACAGCGCACAAAGGAGTACAGAAGGTATCTCTACAGCGCACAAAGGAGTACAGGAAATATCTCTAGAACGTACAAAGGAGTACACGAGGTATCTCTACAGCGTACAAAGGAGTACAGAAGTTATCTCTACAGCGCACAAAGGAGTACAGAAGGTATCTCTTCAGCGCACAAAGGAGTACAGGAAATATCTCTAGAACGTACAAAGGAGTACAGAAGGTATCTCTACAGCGCACAAAGGAGTACAGAAGGTATCTCTACAGCGCACAAAGGAGTACAGAAGGTATCTCTACAGCGCACAAAGAAGTACAGAAGGTATCTCTACAGCGCACAAAGGAGTACATGAAATATCTCTAGAACGTACAAAGGAGTACACGAGGTATCTCTACAGCGTACAAAGGAGTACAGAAGGTATCTCTACAGCGCACAAAGAAGTACAGAAGGTATCTCTACAGCGCACAAAGGAGTACAGGAAATATTTTTAGAACGTACAAAGGAGTACACGAGGTATCTCTACAGCGTACAAAGGAGTACAGAAGGTATCTCTACAGCGCACAAAGGAGTACAGGAAATATCTCTAGAACGTACAAAGGAGTACACGAGGTATCTCTACAGCGTACAAAGGAGTACAGAAGGTATCCCTACAGCGCACAAAGGAGTACAGAAGGTATCTCTACAGCGCATAAAGGAGTACAGAAGGTATCTCTACAGCGCACAAAGGAGTACAGAAGGTATCTATACAGCGCACAAAGGAGTACATGAAATATCTCTAGAACGTACAAAGAAGTACACGAGGTATCTCTACAGCGTACAAAGGAGTACAGAAGGTATCTCTACAGCGCACAAAGGAGTACAGAAGGTATCTCTACAGCGCACAAAGGAGTACAGAAGGTATCTCTACAGCGCACAAAGGAGTACAGAAGGTATCTCTACAGCGCACAAAGGAGTACAGAAGGTATCTCTACAGCGCACAAAGGAGTACAGGAAATATCTCTAGAACGTACAAAGGAGTACACGAGGTATCTCTACAGCGTACAAAGGAGTACAGAAGGTATCTCTACAGCGCACAAAGGAGTACAGAAGGTATCTCTACAGCGCACAAAGGAGTACAGAAGGTATCTCTACAGCGCACAAAGGAATACAGAAGGTATCTCTACAGCGCACAAAGGAGTACAGGAAATATCTCTAGAACGTACAAAGGAGTACACGAGGTATCTCTACAGCGTTCAAAGGAGTACAGAAGGTATCTCTACAGCGCACAAAGGAGTACAGAAGGTATCTCTACAGCGCACAAAGGAGTACAGAAGGTATCTCTACAGCGCACAAAGGAGTACAGAAGGTATCTCTACAGCGCACAAAGGAGTACAGGAAATATCTCTAGAACATACAAAGGAGTACACGAGGTATCTCTACAGCGTACAAAGGAGTACAGAAGGTATCTCTACAGCGCACAAAGGAGTACAGAAGGTATCTCTACAGCGCACAAAGGAGTACAGAAGGTATCTCTACAGCGCACAAAGGAGTACAGAAGGTATCTCTACAGCGCACAAAGGAGTACAGGAAATATCTCTAGAACGTACAAAGGAGTACACGAGATATCTCTACAGCGTACAAAGGAGTACAGAAGGTATCTCTACAGCGCACAAAGGAGTACAGAAGGTATCTCTACAGCGCACAAAGAAGTACAGGAAATATCTCTAGAACGTACAAAGGAGTACAGAAGGTATCTCTACAGCGCACAAAGGATTACAGAAGGTATCTCTACAGCGCACAAAGGAGTACAGAAGGTATCTCTACAGCGCACAAAGGAGTACAGGAAATATCTCTAGAACGTACAAAGGAGAACACGAGGTATCTCTACAGCGTACAAAGGAGTACAGAAGGTATCTCTACAGCGCACAAAGGAGTACAGAAGGTATCTCTACAGCGCACAAAGGAGTACAGAAGGTATCTCTACAGCGCACAAAGGAGTACAGAAGGTATCTCTACAGCGCACAAAGGAGTACAGAAGGTATCTCTACAACGCACAAAGGAGTACAGAAGGTATCTCTACAGCGCACAAAGGAGTACAGAAGGTATCTCTACAGCGCACAAAGGAGTACAGAAGGTATCTCTACAGCGCACAAAGGAGTACAGAAGGTATCTCTACAGCGCACAAAGGAGTACAGAAGGTATCTCTACAGCGCACAAAGGAGTACAGAAGGTATCTCTACAGTGCTCAAAGGAGTACAGAAGGTATCTCTACAGCGTACAAAGAAGTACAGAAGGTATCTCTACAGCGCACAAAGGAGTAGAGAAGGTATCTCTACAGCGCACAAAGGAGTACAGGAAATATCTCTAGAACGTACAAAGGAGTACACGAGGTATCTCTACAGCGTGCAAAGGAGTACAGAAGGTATCTCTACAGCGCACAAAGGAGTACAGAAGGTATCTCTACAGCGCACAAAGGAGTACAGAAGGTATCTCTACAGCGCACAAAGGGGTACAGAAGGTATCTCTACAGCGCACAAAGGAGTACAGGAAATATCTCTAGAACGTACAAAGGAGTACACGAGGTATCTCTACAGCGTACAAAGGAGTACAGAAGGTATCTCTACAGCGCACAAAGGAGTACAGAAGGTATCTCTACAGCGCACAAAGGAGTACAGAAGGTATCTCTACAGCGCACAAAGGAGTACAGAAGGTATCTCTTCAGCGCACAAAGGAGTACAGGAAATATCTCTAGAACGTACAAAGGAGTACACGAGGTATCTCTACAGCGTACAAAGGAGTACAGAAGGTATCTCTACAGCGCACAAAGGAGTACAGAAAGTATCTCTACAGCGCACAAAGGAGTTCAGAAGGTATCTCTACAGCGCACAAAGGAGTACAGAAGGTATCTCTACAGCGCACAAAGGAGTACAGGAAATATCTTTGGAACGTACAAAGGAGTACACGAGGTATCTCTACAGCGTACAAAGGAGTACAGAAGGTATCTCTACAGCGCACAAAGGAGTACATAAGGTATCTCTACAGCGCACAAAGGAGTACAGAAGGTATCTTTACAGAGCAAAAAGGAGTACAGAAGGTATCTCTACAGCGCACGAAGGAGTACAGAAGGTATCTCTACAGCGCACAAAGGAGTACAGAAGGTATCTCTACAGCGCAAAAAGGAGTACAGAAGGTATCTCTACAGCGCACAAAGGAGTACAGGAAATATCTCTACAACGTACGAAGGAGTACAGAAGGTATCTCTACAGCGCACAAAGGAGTACAGGAAATATCTCTAGAACGTACAAATGAGTACACGAGGTATCTCTACAGCGTACAAAGGAGTACAGAAGGTATCTCTACAGCGCACAAAGGAGTACAGAAGGAATCTCTACAGCGCACAAAGGAGTACAGAAGGTATCTCTACAGCGCCCAAAGGAGTACAGAAGGTGTCTCTTCAGCGCACAAAGGAGTACACGAGGTTTCTCTAAAGCGCACAAAGGAGTACAGAAGGTATCTCTACAGCGCACAAAGGAGTACAGAAGGTATCTCTACAGCGCACAAAGGAGTACAGGAAATATCTCTAGAACGTACAAAGGAGTACACGAGGTATCTCTACAGCGTACAAAGGAGTACAGAAGTTATCTCTACAGCGCACAAAGGAGTACAGAAGGTATCTCTACAGCGCACAAAGAAGTACAGGAAATATCTCTAGAACGTACAAAGGAGTACAGAAGGTATCTCTACAGCGCACAAAGGAGTACAGAAGGTATCTCTACAGCGCACAAAGGAGTACAGAAGGTATCTCTACAGCGCACAAAGAAGTACAGAAGGTATTTCTACAGCGCACAAAGGAGTACAGGAAATATCTCTAGAACGTACAAAGGAGTACACGAGGTATCTCTACAGCGTACAAAGGAGAACAGAAGGTATCTCTACAGCGCACAAAGGAGTACAGGAAATATCTCTAGAACGTACAAAGGAGTACACGAGGTATCTCTACAGCGTACAAAGGAGTACAGAAGGTATCTCTACAGCGCACAAAGGAGTACAGAAGGTATCTCTACAGCGCACAAAGGAGTACAGAAGGTATCTCTACAGCGCACAAAGGAGTACAGAAGGTATCTCTACAGCGCACAAAGGAGTACATGAAATATCTCTAGAACGTACAAAGGAGTACACGAGGTATCTCTACAGCGTACAAAGGAGTACAGAAGGTATCTCTACAGCGCACAAAGGAGTACAGAAGGTATCTCTACAGCGCACAAAGGAGTACAGAAGGTATCTCTACAGCGCACAAAGGAGTACAGAAGGTATCTCTACAGCGCACAAAAGAGTACAGAAGGTATCTCTACAGCGCACAAAGGAGTACAGAAGGTATCTCTACAGCGCACAAAGGAGTACAGAAGGTATCTCTACAGCGCACAAAGGAGTTCAGAAGGTATCTCTACAGCGCACAAAGGAGTACAGAAGGTATCTCTACAGCGCACAAAGGATTACAGAAGGTATCTCTACAGCGCACAAAGGAGTACAGAAGGTATCTCTACAGCGCACAAAGGAGTACAGAAGGTATCTCTACAGCGCACAAAGGAGTACAGGAAATATCTCTAGAACGTACAAAGGAGTACACGAGGTATCTCTACAGCGTACAAAGGAGTACAGAAGGTATCTCTACAGCGCACAAAGGAGTACAGAAGGTATCTCTACAGCGCACAAAGGAGTTCAGAAGGTATCTCTTCAGCGCACAAAGGAGTACAGAAGGTATCTCTACAGCGCACAAAGGAGTACAGAAGGTATCTCTACAGCGCACAAAGGAGTACAGGAAATATCTCTAGAACGTACAAAGGAGTACACGAGGTATCTCTACAGCGTACAAAGGAGTACAGAAGGTATCTCTACAGCGCACAAAGGAGTACAGAAGGTATCTCTACAGCGCACAAAGGAGTACAGAAGGTATCTCTACAGCGCACAAAGGAGTACAGAAGGTATCTCTACAGCGCACAAAGGAGTACAGAAGGTATCTCTACAGCGCACAAAGGAGTACAGGAGGTATCTCTACAGCGCACGAAGGAGTACAGAAGGTATCTCTACAGCGCACAAAGGAGTACAGGAAATATCTCTAGAACGTACAAAGGAGTACACGAGGTATCTCTACAGCGCACAAAGGAGTACAGAAGGTATCTCTACAGCGCACAAAGGAGTACAGAAGGTATCTCTACAGCGCACAAAGGAGTACAGAAGGTATCTCTACAGCGCACAAAGGAGTACAGAAGGTATCTCTACAGCGCACAAAGGAGTACAGGAAATATCTCTAGAACGTACAAAGGAGTACACGAGGTATCTCTACAGCGTACAAAGGAGTACAGAAGGTATCTCTACAGCGCACAAAGGAGTACAGAAGGTATCTCTACAGCGCACAAAGGAGTACAGAAGGTATCTCTACAGCGCAAAAGGAGTACAGAAGGTATCTCTACAGCGCACAAAGGAGTACAGGAAATATCTCTAGAACGTACAAAGGAGTACACGAGGTATCTCTACAGCGTACAAAGGAGTACAGAAGGTATCTCTACAGCGCACAAAGGAGTACAGAAAGTATCTCTACAGCGCACAAAGGAGTTCAGAAGGTATCTCTACAGGGCACAAAGGAGTACAGAAGGTATCTCTACAGCGCACAAAGGAGTACAGGAAATATCTTTGGAACGTACAAAGGAGTACACGAGGTATCTCTACAGCGTACAAAGGAGTACAGAAGGTATCTCTACAGCGCACAAAGGAGTACAGAAGGTATCTCTACAGCGCACAAAGGAGTACAGAAGGTATCTTTACGGCGCAAAAAGGAGTACAGAAGGTATCTCTACAGCGCACGAAGGAGTACAGAAGGTATCTCTACAGCGCACAAAGGAGTACAGAAGGTATCTCTACAGCGCAAAAAGGAGTACAGAAGGTATCTCTACAGCGCACAAAGGAGTACAGGAAATATCTCTACAACGTACAAAGGAGTACAGAAGGTATCTCTACAGCGCACGAAGGAGTACAGGAAATATCTCTAGAACGTACAAAGGAGTACACGAGGTATCTCTACAGCGTACAAAGGAGTACAGAAGGTATCTCTACAGCGCACAAAGGAGTACAGAAGGAATCTCTACAGCGCACAAAGGAGTACAGGAGGTATCTCTACAGCGCACAAAGGAGTACAGAAGGTATCTCTTCAGCGCACAAAGGAGTACACGAGGTATCTCTAAAGCGCACAAAGGAGTACAGAAGGTATCTCTACAGCGCACAAAGGAGTACAGAAGGTATCTCTACAGCGCACAAAGGAGTACAGGAAATATCTCTAGAACGTACAAAGGAGTACACGAGGTATCTCTACAGCGTACAAAGGAGTACAGAAGTTATCTCTACAGCGCACAAAGGAGTACAGAAGGTATCTCTTCAGCGCACAAAGGAGTACAGGAAATATCTCTAGAACGTACAAAGGAGTACAGAAGGTATCTCTACAGCGCACAAAGGAGTACAGAAGGTATCTCTACAGCGCACAAAGGAGTACAGAAGGTATCTCTACAGCGCACAAAGAAGTACAGAAGGTATCTCTACAGCGCACAAAGGAGTACATGAAATATCTCTAGAACGTACAAAGGAGTACACGAGGTATCTCTACAGCGTACAAAGGAGTACAGAAGGTATCTCTACAGCGCACAAAGAAGTACAGAAGGTATCTCTACAGCGCACAAAGGAGTACATGAAATATCTTTAGAACGTACAAAGGAGTACACGAGGTATCTCTACAGCGTACAAAGGAGTACAGAAGGTATCTCTACAGCGCACAAAGGAGTACAGGAAATATCTCTAGAACGTACGAAGGAGTACACGAGGTATCTCTACAGCGTACAAAGGAGTACAGAAGGTATCTCTACAGCGCACAAAGGAGTACAGAAGGTATCTCTACAGCGCACATAGGAGTACAGAAGGTATCTCTACAGCGCACAAAGGAGTACAGAAGGTATCTCTACAGCGCACAAAGGAGTACATGAAATATCTCTAGAACGTACAAAGAAGTACACGAGGTATCTCTACAGCGTACAAAGGAGTACAGAAGGTATCTCTACAGCGCACAAAGGAGTACAGAAGGTATCTCTACAGCGCACAAAGGAGTACAGAAGGTATCTCTACAGCGCACAAAGGAGTACAGAAGGTATCTCTACAGCGCACAAAGGAGTACAGAAGGTATCTCTACAGCGCACAAAGGAGTACAGAAGGTATCTCTACAGCGCACAAAGGAGTACAGAAGGTATCTCTACAGCGCACAAAGGAGTACAGAAGGTATCTCTACAGCGCACAAAGGAGTACAGAAGGTATCTCTACAGCGCACAAAGGAGTTCAGAAGGTGTCTCTACAGCGCACAAAGGAGTACAGAAGGTATCTCTACAGCGCACAAAGGATTACAGAAGGTATCTCTACAGCGCACAAAGGAGTACAGAAGGTATCTCTACAGCGCACAAAGGAGTACAGAAGGTATCTCTACAGCGCACAAAGGAGTACAGGAAATATCTCTAGAACGTACAAAGGAGTACACGAGGTATCTCTACAGCGTACAAAGGAGTACAGAAGGTATCTCTACAGCGCACAAAGGAGTACAGAAGGTATCTCTACAGCGCACAAAGGAGTACAGGAAATATCTCTAGAACGTACAAAGGAGTACACGAGGTATCTCTACAGCGTACAAAGGAGAACAGAAGGTATCTCTACAGCGCACAAAGGAGTACAGAAGGTATCTCTACAGCGCACAAAGGAGTACAGAAGGTATCTCTACAGCGCACAAAGGAGTACAGGAAATATCTCTAGAACGTACAAAGGAGTACACGAGGTATCTCTACAGCGTACAAAGGAGTACAGAAGGTATCTCTACAGCGCACAAAGGAGTACAGAAGGTATCTCTACAGCGCACAAAGAAGTACAGGAAATATCTCTAGAACGTACAAAGGAGTACAGAAGGTATCTCTACAGCGCACAAAGGATTACAGAAGGTATCTCTACAGCGCACAAAGGAGTACAGAAGGTATCTCTACAGCGCACAAAGGAGTACAGGAAATATCTCTAGAACGTACAAAGGAGAACACGAGGTATCTCTACAGCGTACAAAGGAGTACAGAAGGTATCTCTACAGCGCACAAAGGAGTACAGAAGGTATCTCTACAGCGCACAAAGGAGTACAGAAGGTATCTCTACAGCGCACAAAGGAGTACAGAAGGTATCTCTACAGCGCACAAAGGAGTACAGAAGGTATCTCTACAGCGCACAAAGGAGTACAGAAGGTATCTCTACAGCGCACAAAGGAGTACAGAAGGTATCTCTACAGCGCACAAAGGAGTACAGAAGGTATCTCTACAGCGCACAAAGGAGTACAGAAGGTATCTCTACAGCGCACAAAGGAGTACAGAAGGTATCTCTACAGCGCACAAAGGAGTACAGAAGGTATCTCTACAGTGCTCAAAGGAGTACAGAAGGTATCTCTACAGCGTACAAAGAAGTACAGAAGGTATCTCTACAGCGCACAAAGGAGTAGAGAAGGTATCTCTACAGCGCACAAAGGAGTACAGGAAATATCTCTAGAACGTACAAAGGAGTACACGAGGTATCTCTACAGCGTGCAAAGGAGTACAGAAGGTATCTCTACAGCGCACAAAGGAGTACAGAAGGTATCTCTACAGCGCACAAAGGAGTACAGAAGGTATCTCTACAGCGCACAAAGGGGTACAGAAGGTATCTCTACCGCGCACAAAGGAGTACAGGAAATATCTCTAGAACGTACAAAGGAGTACACGAGGTATCTCTACAGCGTACAAAGGAGTACAGAAGGTATCTCTACAGCGCACAAAGGAGTACAGAAGGTATCTCTACAGCGCACAAAGGAGTACAGAAGGTATCTCTACAGCGCACAAAGGAGTACAGAAGGTATCTCCACAGCGCACAAAGGAGTACAGGAAATATCTCTAGAACGTACAAAGGAGTACACGAGGTATCTCTACAGCGTACAAAGGAGTACAGAAGGTATCTCTACAGCGCACAAAGGAGTACAGAAAGTATCTCTACAGCGCACAAAGGAGTTCAGAAGGTATCTCTACAGCGCACAAAGGAGTACAGAAGGTATCTCTACAGCGCACAAAGGAGTACAGGAAATATCTTTGGAACGTACAAAGGAGTACACGAGGTATCTCTACAGCGTACAAAGGAGTACAGAAGGTATCTCTACAGCGCACAAAGGAGTACATAAGGTATCTCTACAGCGCACAAAGGAGTACAGAAGGTATCTTTACAGAGCAAAAAGGAGTACAGAAGGTATCTCTACAGCGCACGAAGGAGTACAGAAGGTATCTCTACAGCGCACAAAGGAGTACAGAAGGTATCTCTACAGCGCAAAAAGGAGTACAGAAGGTATCTCTACAGCGCACAAAGGAGTACAGGAAATATCTCTACAACGTACAAAGGAGTACAGAAGGTATCTCTACAGCGCACAAAGGAGTACAGGAAATATCTCTAGAACGTACAAAGGAGTACACGAGGTATCTCTACAGCGTACAAAGGAGTACAGAAGGTATCTCTACAGCGCACAAAGGAGTACAGAAGGAATCTCTACAGCGCACAAAGGAGTACAGAAGGTATCTCTACAGCGCCCAAAGGAGTACAGAAGGTATCTCTTCAGCGCACAAAGGAGTACACGAGGTTTCTCTAAAGCGCACAAAGGAGTACAGAAGGTATCTCTACAGCGCACAAAGGAGTACAGAAGGTATCTCTACAGCGCACAAAGGAGTACAGGAAATATCTCTAGAACGTACAAAGGAGTACACGAGGTATCTCTACAGCGTACAAAGGAGTACAGAAGTTATCTCTACAGCGCACAAAGGAGTACAGAAGGTATCTCTACAGCGCACAAAGAAGTACAGGAAATATCTCTAGAACGTACAAAGGAGTACAGAAGGTATCTCTACAGCGCACAAAGGAGTACAGAAGGTATCTCTACAGCGCACAAAGGAGTACAGAAGGTATCTCTACAGCGCACAAAGAAGTACAGAAGGTATCTCTACAGCGCACAAAGGAGTACAGGAAATATCTCTAGAACGTACAAAGGAGTACACGAGGTATCTCTACAGCGTACAAAGGAGTACAGAAGGTATCTCTACAGCGCACAAAGGAGTACAGGAAATATCTCTAGAACGTACAAAGGAGTACACGAGGTATCTCTACAGCGTACAAAGGAGTACAGAAGGTATCTCTACAGCGCACAAAGGAGTACAGAAGGTATCTCTACAGCGCACAGAGGAGTACAGAAGGTATCTCTACAGCGCACAAAGGAGTACAGAAGGTATCTCTACAGCGCACAAAGGAGTACATGAAATATCTCTAGAACGTACAAAGGAGTACACGAGGTATCTCTACAGCGTACAAAGGAGTACAGAAAGTATCTCTACAGCGCACAAAGGAGTACAGAAGGTATCTCTACAGCGCACAAAGGAGTACAGAAGGTATCTCTACAGCGCACAAAGGAGTACAGAAGGTATCTCTACAGCGCACAAAGGAGTACAGAAGGTATCTCTACAGCGCACATAGGAGTACAGAAGGTATCTCTACAGCGCACAAAGGAGTACAGAAGGTATCTCTACAGCGCACAAAGGAGTACAGAAGATATCTCTACAGCGCACAAAGGAGTACAGAAGGTATCTCTACAGCGCACAAAGGAGTTCAAAAGGTATCTCTACAGCGCACAAAGGAGTATAGAAGGTATCTCTACAGCGCACAAAGGATTACAGAAGGTATCTCTACAGCGCACAAAGGAGTACAGAAGGTATCTCTACAGCGCACAAAGGAGTACAGAAGGTATCTCTACAGCGCACAAAGGAGTACAGGAAATATCTCTAGAACGTACAAAGGAGTACACGAGGTATCTCTACAGCGTACAAAGGAGTACAGAAGGTATCTCTACAGCGCACAAAGGAGTACAGAAGGTATCTCTACAGCGCACAAAGGAGTTCAGAAGGTATCTCTTCAGCGCACAAAGGAGTACAGAAGGTATCTCTACAGCGCACAAAGGAGTACAGAAGGTATCTCTACAGCGCACAAAGGAGTACAGGAAATATCTCTAGAACGTACAAAGGAGTACACGAGGTATCTCTACAGCGTACAAAGGAGTACAGAAGGTATCTCTACAGCGCACAAAGGAGTACAGAAGGTATCTCTACAGCGCACAAAGGAGTACAGAAGGTATCTCTACAGCGCACAAAGGAGTACAGAAGGTATCTCTACAGCGCACAAAGGAGTACAGGAAATATCTCTAGAACGTACAAAGGAGTACACGAGGTATCTCTACAGCGTACAAAGGAGTACAGAAGGTATCTCTACAGCGCACAAAGGAGTACAGAAGGTATCTCTACAGCGCACAAAGGAGTACAGAAGGTATCTCTACAGCGCACAAAGGAGTACAGAAGGTATCTCTACAGCGCACAAAGGAGTACAGGAAATATCTCTAGAACGTACAAAGGAGTACACGAGGTATCTCTACAGCGTACAAAGGAGCACAGAAGGTATCTCTACAGCGCACAAAGGAGTACAGAAAGTATCTCTACAGCGCACAAAGGAGTTCAGAAGGTATCTCTACAGCGCACAAAGGAGTACAGAAGGTATCTCTACAGCGCACAAAGGAGTACAGGAAATATCTTTGGAACGTACAAAGGAGTACACGAGGTATCTCTACAGCGTACAAAGGAGTACAGAAGGTATCTCTACAGCGCACAAAGGAGTACAGAAGGTATCTCTACAGCGCACAAAGGAGTACAGAAGGTATCTTTACAGCGCAAAAAGGAGTACAGAAGGTATCTCTACAGCGCACGAAGGAGTACAGAAGGTATCTCTACAGCGCACAAAGGAGTACAGAAGGTATCTCTACAGCGCAAAAAGGAGTACAGAAGGTATCTCTACAGCGCACAAAGGAGTACAGGAAATATCTCTACAACGTACAAAGGAGTACAGAAGGTATCTCTACAGCGCACAAAGGAGTACAGGAAATATCTCTAGAACGTACAAAGGAGTACACGAGGTATCTCTACAGCGTACAAAGGAGTACAGAAGGTATCTCTACAGCGCACAAAGGAGTACAGAAGGAATCTCTACAGCGCACAAAGGAGTACAGAAGGTATCTCTACAGCGCACAAAGGAGTACAGAAGGTATCTCTTCAGCGCACAAAGGAGTACACGAGGTATCTCTAAAGCGCACAAAGAAGTACAGAAGGTATCTCTACAGCGCACAAAGGAGTACAGAAGGTATCTCTACAGCGCACAAAGGAGTACAGGAAATATCTCTAGAACGTACAAAGGAGTACACGAGGTATCTCTACAGCGTACAAAGGAGTACAGAAGTTATCTCTACAGCGCACAAAGGAGTACAGAAGGTATCTCTTCAGCGCACAAAGGAGTACAGGAAATATCTCTAGAACGTACAAAGGAGTACAGAAGGTATCTCTACAGCGCACAAAGGAGTACAGAAGGTATCTCTACAGCGCACAAAGGAGTACAGAAGGTATCTCTACAGCGCACAAAGAAGTACAGAAGGTATCTCTACAGCGCACAAAGGAGTACATGAAATATCTCTAGAACGTACAAAGGAGTACACGAGGTATCTCTACAGCGTACAAAGGAGTACAGAAGGTATCTCTACAGCGCACAAAGAAGTACAGAAGGTATCTCTACAGCGCACAAAGGAGTACAGGAAATATCTTTAGAACGTACAAAGGAGTACACGAGGTATCTCTACAGCGTACAAAGGAGTACAGAAGGTATCTCTACATCGCACAAAGGAGTACAGGAAATATCTCTAGAACGTACAAAGGAGTACACGAGGTATCTCTACAGCGTACAAAGGAGTACAGAAGGTATCTCTACAGCGCACAAAGGAGTACAGAAGGTATCTCTACAGCGCACAAAGGAGTACAGAAGGTATCTCTACAGCGCACAAAGGAGTACAGAAGGTATCTCTACAGCGCACAAAGGAGTACATGAAATATCTCTAGAACGTACAAAGAAGTACACGAGGTATCTCTACAGCGTACAAAGGAGTACAGAAGGTATCTCTACAGCGCACAAAGGAGTACAGAAGGTATCTCTACAGCGCACAAAGGAGTACAGAAGGTATCTCTACAGCGCACAAAGGAGTACAGAAGGTATCTCTACAGCGCACAAAGGAGTACAGAAGGTATCTCTACAGCGCACAAAGGAGTACAGGAAATATCTCTAGAACGTACAAAGGAGTACACGAGGTATCTCTACAGCGTACAAAGGAGTACAGAAGGTATCTCTACAGCGCACAAAGGAGTACAGAAGGTATCTCTACAGCGCACAAAGGAGTACAGAAGGTATCTCTACAGCGCACAAAGGAATACAGAAGGTATCTCTACAGCGCACAAAGGAGTACAGGAAATATCTCTAGAACGTACAAAGGAGTACACGAGGTATCTCTACAGCGTTCAAAGGAGTACAGAAGGTATCTCTACAGCGCACAAAGGAGTACAGAAGGTATCTCTACAGCGCACAAAGGAGTACAGAAG
Source organism: Morinoia aosen (assembly GCA_030386875.1). Lineage (NCBI taxonomy): Eukaryota > Metazoa > Arthropoda > Malacostraca > Amphipoda > Talitridae > Morinoia > Morinoia aosen. The sequence continues at coordinate 36,271,196 of JASJYW010000027.1, read as the reverse complement.
GTATCTCTACAGCGCACAAAGGAGTACAGAAGGTATCTCTACAGCGCACAAAGGAGTACAGGAAATATCTCTAGAACATACAAAGGAGTACACGAGGTATCTCTACAGCGTACAAAGGAGTACAGAAGGTATCTCTACAGCGCACAAAGGAGTACAGAAGGTATCTCTACAGCGCACAAAGGAGTACAGAAGGTATCTCTACAGCGCACAAAGGAGTACAGAAGGTATCTCTACAGCGCACAAAGGAGTACAGGAAATATCTCTAGAACGTACAAAGGAGTACACGAGGTATCTCTACAGCGTACAAAGGAGTACAGAAGGTATCTCTACAGCGCACAAAGGAGTACAGAAGGTATCTCTACAGCGCACAAAGAAGTACAGGAAATATCTCTAGAACGTACAAAGGAGTACAGAAGGTATCTCTACAGCGCACAAAGGATTACAGAAGGTATCTCTACAGCGCACAAAGGAGTACAGAAGGTATCTCTACAGCGCACAAAGGAGTACAGGAAATATCTCTAGAACGTACAAAGGAGAACACGAGGTATCTCTACAGCGTACAAAGGAGTACAGAAGGTATCTCTACAGCGCACAAAGGAGTACAGAAGGTATCTCTACAGCGCACAAAGGAGTACAGAAGGTATCTCTACAGCGCACAAAGGAGTACAGAAGGTATCTCTACAGCGCACAAAGGAGTACAGAAGGTATCTCTACAGCGCACAAAGGAGTACAGAAGGTATCTCTACAGCGCACAAAGGAGTACAGAAGGTATCTCTACAGCGCACAAAGGAGTACAGAAGGTATCTCTACAGCGCACAAAGGAGTACAGAAGGTATCTCTACAGCGCACAAAGGAGTACAGAAGGTATCTCTACAGCGCACAAAGGAGTACAGAAGGTATCTCTACAGTGCTCAAAGGAGTACAGAAGGTATCTCTACAGCGTACAAAGAAGTACAGAAGGTATCTCTACAGCGCACAAAGGAGTAGAGAAGGTATCTCTACAGCGCACAAAGGAGTACAGGAAATATCTCTAGAACGTACAAAGGAGTACACGAGGTATCTCTACAGCGTGCAAAGGAGTACAGAAGGTATCTCTACAGCGTACAAAGGAGTACAGAAGGTATCTCTACAGCGCACAAAGGAGTACAGAAGGTATCTCTACAGCGCACAAAGGAGTACAGAAGGTATCTCTACAGCGCACAAAGGAGTACAGAAGGTATCTCTACAGCGCACAAAGGAGTACAGAAGGTATCTCTACAGCGCACAAAGGAGTACAGAAGGTATCTCTACAGCGCACAAAGGAGTACAGAAGGTATCTCTACAGCGCACAAAGGAGTACAGAAGGTATCTCTACAGCGCACAAAGGAGTACAGAAGGTATCTCTACAGCGCACAAAGGGGTACAGAAGGTATCTCTACAGCGCACAAAGGAGTTCAGAAGGTATCTCTACAGCGCACAAAGGAGTACAGAAGGTATCTCTACAGCGCACAAAGGATTACAGAAGGTATCTCTACAGCGCACAAAGGAGTACAGAAGGTATCTCTACAGCGCACAAAGGAGTACAGAAGGTATCTCTACAGCGCACAAAGGAGTACAGGAAATATCTCTAGAACGTACAAAGGAGTACATGAGGTATCTCTACAGCGTACAAAGGAGTACAGAAGGTATCTCTACAGCGCACAAAGGAGTACAGAAGGTATCTCTACAGCGCACAAAGGAGTTCAGAAGGTATCTCTTCAGCGCACAAAGGAGTACAGAAGGTATCTCTACAGCGCACAAAGGAGTACAGAAGGTATCTCTACAGCGCACAAAGGAGTACAGGAAATATCTCTAGAACGTACAAAGGAGTACACGAGGTATCTCTACAGCGTACAAAGGAGTACAGAAGGTATCTCTACAGCGCACAAAGGAGTACAGAAGGTATCTCTACAGCGCACAAAGGAGTACAGAAGGTATCTCTACAGCGCACAAAGGAGTACAGAAGGTATCTCTACAGCGCACAAAGGAGTACAGAAGGTATCTCTACAGCGCACAAAGGAGTACAGGAGGTATCTCTACAGCGCACGAAGGAGTACAGAAGGTATCTCTACAGCGCACAAAGGAGTACAGGAAATATCTCTAGAACGTACATAGGAGTACACGAGGTATCTCTACAGCGCACAAAGGAGTACAGAAGGTATCTCTACAGCGCACAAAGGAGTACAGAAGGTATCTCTACAGCGCACAAAGGAGTACAGAAGGTATCTCTACAGCGCACAAAGGAGTACAGAAGGTATCTCTACAGCGCACAAAGGAGTACAGGAAATATCTCTAGAACGTACAAAGGAGTACACGAGGTATCTCTACAGCGTACAAAGGAGTACAGAAGGTATCTCTACAGCGCACAAAGGAGTACAGAAGGTATCTCTACAGCGCACAAAGGAGTACAGAAGGTATCTCTACAGCGCACAAAGGAGTACAGAAGGTATCTCTACAGCGCACAAAGGAGTACAGGAAATATCTCTAGAACGTACAAAGGAGTACACGAGGTATCTCAACAGCGTACAAAGGAGTACAGAAGGTATCTCTACAGCGCACAAAGGAGTACAGAAAGTATCTCTACAGCGCACAAAGGAGTTCAGAAGGTATCTCTACAGCGCACAAAGGAGTACAGAAGGTATCTCTACAGCGCACAAAGGAGTACAGGAAATATCTTTGGAACGTACAAAGGAGTACACGAGGTATCTCTACAGCGTACAAAGGAGTACAGAAGGTATCTCTACAGCGCACAAAGGAGTACAGAAGGTATCTCTACAGCGCACAAAGGAGTACAGAAGGTATCTTTACAGCGCAAAAAGGAGTACAGAAGGTATCTCTACAGCGCACGAAGGAGTACAGAAGGTATCTCTACAGCGCACAAAGGAGTACAGAAGGTATCTCTACAGCGCAAAAAGGAGTACAGAAGGTATCTCTACAGCGCACAAAGGAGTACAGGAAATATCTCTACAACGTACAAAGGAGTACAGAAGGTATCTCTACAGCGCACAAAGGAGTACAGGAAATATCTCTAGAACGTACAAAGGAGTACACGAGGTATCTCTACAGCGTACAAAGGAGTACAGAAGGTATCTCTACAGCGCACAAAGGAGTACAGAAGGAATCTCTACAGCGCACAAAGGAGTACAGAAGGTATCTCTACAGCGCACAAAGGAGTACAGAAGGTATCTCTTCAGCGCACAAAGGAGTACACGAGGTATCTCTAAAGCGCACAAAGGAGTACAGAAGGTATCTCTACAGCGCACAAAGGAGTACAGAAGGTATCTCTACAGCGCACAAAGGAGTACAGGAAATATCTCTAGAACGTACAAAGGAGTACACGAGGTATCTCTACAGCGTACAAAGGAGTACAGAAGTTATCTCTACAGCGCACAAAGGAGTACAGAAGGTATCTCTTCAGCGCACAAAGGAGTACAGGAAATATCTCTAGAACGTACAAAGGAGTACAGAAGGTATCTCTACAGCGCACAAAGGAGTACAGAAGGTATCTCTACAGCGCACAAAGGAGTACAGAAGGTATCTCTACAGCGCACAAAGAAGTACAGAAGGTATCTCTACAGCGCACAAAGGAGTACATGAAATATCTCTAGAACGTACAAAGGAGTACACGAGGTATCTCTACAGCGTACAAAGGAGTACAGAAGGTATCTCTACAGCGCACAAAGAAGTACAGAAGGTATCTCTACAGCGCACAAAGGAGTACAGGAAATATCTTTAGAACGTACAAAGGAGTACACGAGGTATCTCTACAGCGTACAAAGGAGTACAGAAGGTATCTCTACAGCGCACAAAGGAGTACAGGAAATATCTCTAGAACGTACAAAGGAGTACACGAGGTATCTCTACAGCGTACAAAGGAGTACAGAAGGTATCTCTACAGCGCACAAAGGAGTACAGAAGGTATCTCTACAGCGCACAAAGGAGTACAGAAGGTATCTCTACAGCGCACAAAGGAGTACAGAAGGTATCTCTACAGCGCACAAAGGAGTACATGAAATATCTCTAGAACGTACAAAGAAGTACACGAGGTATCTCTACAGCGTACAAAGGAGTACAGAAGGTATCTCTACAGCGCACAAAGGAGTACAGAAGGTATCTCTACAGCGCACAAAGGAGTACAGAAGGTATCTCTACAGCGCACAAAGGAGTACAGAAGGTATCTCTACAGCGCACAAAGGAGTACAGAAGGTATCTCTACAGCGCACAAAGGAGTACAGGAAATATCTCTAGAACGTACAAAGGAGTACACGAGGTATCTCTACAGCGTACAAAGGAGTACAGAAGGTATCTCTACAGCGCACAAAGGAGTACAGAAGGTATCTCTACAGCGCACAAAGGAGTACAGAAGGTATCTCTACAGCGCACAAAGGAATACAGAAGGTATCTCTACAGCGCACAAAGGAGTACAGGAAATATCTCTAGAACGTACAAAGGAGTACACGAGGTATCTCTACAGCGTTCAAAGGAGTACAGAAGGTATCTCTACAGCGCACAAAGGAGTACAGAAGGTATCTCTACAGCGCACAAAGGAGTACAGAAGGTATCTCTACAGCGCACAAAGGAGTACAGAAGGTATCTCTACAGCGCACAAAGGAGTACAGGAAATATCTCTAGAACATACAAAGGAGTACACGAGGTATCTCTACAGCGTACAAAGGAGTACAGAAGGTATCTCTACAGCGCACAAAGGAGTACAGAAGGTATCTCTACAGCGCACAAAGGAGTACAGAAGGTATCTCTACAGCGCACAAAGGAGTACAGAAGGTATCTCTACAGCGCACAAAGGAGTACAGGAAATATCTCTAGAACGTACAAAGGAGTACACGAGGTATCTCTACAGCGTACAAAGGAGTACAGAAGGTATCTCTACAGCGCACAAAGGAGTACAGAAGGTATCTCTACAGCGCACAAAGAAGTACAGGAAATATCTCTAGAACGTACAAAGGAGTACAGAAGGTATCTCTACAGCGCACAAAGGATTACAGAAGGTATCTCTACAGCGCACAAAGGAGTACAGAAGGTATCTCTACAGCGCACAAAGGAGTACAGGAAATATCTCTAGAACGTACAAAGGAGAACACGAGGTATCTCTACAGCGTACAAAGGAGTACAGAAGGTATCTCTACAGCGCACAAAGGAGTACAGAAGGTATCTCTACAGCGCACAAAGGAGTACAGAAGGTATCTCTACAGCGCACAAAGGAGTACAGAAGGTATCTCTACAGCGCACAAAGGAGTACAGAAGGTATCTCTACAGCGCACAAAGGAGTACAGAAGGTATCTCTACAGCGCACAAAGGAGTACAGAAGGTATCTCTACAGCGCAAAAAGGAGTACAGAAGGTATCTCTACAGCGCACAAAGGAGTACAGAAGGTATCTCTACAGCGCACAAAGGAGTACAGAAGGTATCTCTACAGCGCACAAAGGAGTACCGAAGGTATCTCTACAGTGCTCAAAGGAGTACAGAAGGTATCTCTACAGCGTACAAAGAAGTACAGAAGGTATCTCTACAGCGCACAAAGGAGTAGAGAAGGTATCTCTACAGCGCACAAAGGAGTACAGGAAATATCTCTAGAACGTACAAAGGAGTACACGAGGTATCTCTACAGCGTGCAAAGGAGTACAGAAGGTATCTCTACAGCGCACAAAGGAGTACAGAAGGTATCTCTACAGCGCACAAAGGAGTACAGAAGGTATCTCTACAGCGCACAAAGGGGTACAGAAGGTATCTCTACAGGGCACAAAGGAGTACAGGAAATATCTCTAGAACGTACAAAGGAGTACACGAGGTATCTCTACAGCGTACAAAGGAGTACAGAAGGTATCTCTACAGCGCACAAAGGAGTACAGAAGGTATCTCTACAGCGCACAAAGGAGTACAGAAGGTATCTCTACAGCGCACAAAGGAGTACAGAAGGTATCTCTACAGCGCACAAAGGAGTACAGGAAATATCTCTAGAACGTACAAAGGAGTACACGAGGTATCTCTACAGCGTACAAAGGAGTACAGAAGGTATCTCTACAGCGCACAAAGGAGTACAGAAAGTATCTCTACAGCGCACAAAGGAGTTCAGAAGGTATCTCTACAGCGCACAAAGGAGTACAGAAGGTATCTCTACAGCGCACAAAGGAGTACAGGAAATATCTTTGGAACGTACAAAGGAGTACACGAGGTATCTCTACAGCGTACAAAGGAGTACAGAAGGTATCTCTACAGCGCACAAAGGAGTACATAAGGTATCTCTACAGCGCACAAAGGAGTACAGAAGGTATCTTTACAGAGCAAAAAGGAGTACAGAAGGTATCTCTACAGCGCACGAAGGAGTACAGAAGGTATCTCTACAGCGCACAAAGGAGTACAGAAGGTATCTCTACAGCGCAAAAAGGAGTACAGAAGGTATCTCTACAGCGCACAAAGGAGTACAGGAAATATCTCTACAACGTACAAAGGAGTACAGAAGGTATCTCTACAGCGCACAAAGGAGTACAGGAAATATCTCTAGAACGTACAAAGGAGTACACGAGGTATCTCTACAGCGTACAAAGGAGTACAGAAGGTATCTCTACAGCGCACAAAGGAGTACAGAAGGAATCTCTACAGCGCACAAAGGAGTACAGAAGGTATCTCTACAGCGCCCAAAGGAGTACAGAAGGTATCTCTTCAGCGCACAAAGGAGTACACGAGGTTTCTCTAAAGCGCACAAAGGAGTACAGAAGGTATCTCTACAGCGCACAAAGGAGTACAGAAGGTATCTCTACAGCGCACAAAGGAGTACAGGAAATATCTCTAGAACGTACAAAGGAGTACACGAGGTATCTCTACAGCGTACAAAGGAGTACAGAAGTTATCTCTACAGCGCACAAAGGAGTACAGAAGGTATCTCTACAGCGCACAAAGAAGTACAGGAAATATCTCTAGAACGTACAAAGGAGTACAGAAGGTATCTCTACAGCGCACAAAGGAGTACAGAAGGTATCTCTACAGCGCACAAAGGAGTACAGAAGGTATCTCTACAGCGCACAAAGAAGTACAGAAGGTATCTCTACAGCGCACAGAGGAGTACAGGAAATATCTCTAGAACGTACAAATGAGTACACGAGGTATCTCTACAGCGTACAAAGGAGTACAGAAGGTATCTCTACAGCGCACAAAGGAGTACAGGAAATATCTCTAGAACGTACAAAGGAGTACACGAGGTATCTCTACAGCGTACAAAGGAGTACAGAAGGTATCTCTACAGCGCACAAATAAGTACAGAAGGTATCTCTACAGCGCACAGAGGAGTACAGAAGGTATCTCTACAGCGCACAAAGGAGTACAGAAGGTATCTCTACAGCGCACAAAGGAGTACATGAAATATCTCTAGAACGTACAAAGGAGTACACGAGGTATCTCTACAGCGTACAAAGGAGTACAGAAGGTATCTCTACAGCGCACAAAGGAGTACAGAAGGTATCTCTACAGCGCACAAAGGAGTACAGAAGGTATCTCTACAGCGCACAAAGGAGTACAGAAGGTATCTCTACAGCGCACAAAGGAGTACAGAAGGTATCTCTACAGCGCACAAAGGAGTACAGAAGGTATCTCTACAGCGCACAAAGGAGTACAGAAGGTATCTCTACAGCGCACAAAGGAGTACAGAAGGTATCTCTACAGCGCACAAAGGAGTACAGAAGGTATCTCTACAGCGCACAAAGGAGTTCAGAAGGTATCTCTACAGCGCACAAAGGAGTATAGAAGGTATCTCTACAGCGCACAAAGGATTACAGAAGGTATCTCTACAGCGCACAAAGGAGTACAGAAGGTATCTCTACAGCGCACAAAGGAGTACAGAAGGTATCTCTACAGCGCACAAAGGAGTACAGGAAATATCTCTAGAACGTACAAAGGAGTACACGAGGTATCTCTACAGCGTACAAAGGAGTACAGAAGGTATCTCTACAGCGCAGAAAGGAGTACAGAAGGTATCTCTACAGCGCACAAAGGAGTTCAGAAGGTATCTCTTCAGCGCACAAAGGAGTACAGAAGGTATCTCTACAGCGCACAAAGGAGTACAGAAGGTATCTCTACAGCGCACAAAGAAGTACAGGAAATATCTCTAGAACGTACAAAGGAGTACACGAGGTATCTCTACAGCGTACAAAGGAGTACAGAAGGTATCTCTACAGCGCACAAAGGAGTACAGAAGGTATCTCTACAGCGCACAAAGGAGTACAGAAGGTATCTCTACAGCGCACAAAGGAGTACTGAAGGTATCTCTACAGCGCACAAAGGAGTACAGGAAATATCTCTAGAACGTACAAAGGAGTACACGAGGTATCTCTACAGCGTACAAAGGAGTACAGAAGGTATCTCTACAGCGCACAAAGGAGTACAGAAGGTATCTCTACAGCGCACAAAGGAGTACAGAAGGTATCTCTACAGCGCACAAAGGAGTACAGAAGGTATCTCTACAGCGCACAAAGGAGTACAGGAAATATCTCTAGAACGTACAAAGGAGTACACGAGGTATCTCTACAGCGTACAAAGGAGTACAGAAGGTATCTCTACAGCGCACAAAGGAGTACAGAAAGTATCTCTACAGCGCACAAAGGAGTTCAGAAGGTATCTCTACAGCGCACAAAGGAGTACAGAAGGTATCTCTACAGCGCACAAAGGAGTACAGGAAATATCTTTGGAACGTACAAAGGAGTACACGAGGTATCTCTACAGCGTACAAAGGAGTACAGAAGGTATCTCTACAGCGCACAAAGGAGTACAGAAGGTATCTCTACAGCGCACAAAGGAGTACAGAAGGTATCTTTACAGCGCAAAAAGGAGTACAGAAGGTATCTCTACAGCGCACGAAGGAGTACAGAAGGTATCTCTACAGCGCACAAAGGAGTACAGAAGGTATCTCTACAGCGCAAAAAGGAGTACAGAAGGTATCTCTACAGCGCACAAAGGAGTACAGGAAATATCTCTACAACGTACAAAGGAGTACAGAAGGTATCTCTACAGCGCACAAAGGAGTACAGGAAATATCTCTAGAACGTACAAAGGAGTACACGAGGTATCTCTACAGCGTACAAAGGAGTACAGAAGGTATCTCTACAGCGCACAAAGGAGTACAGAAGGAATCTCTACAGCGCACAAAGGAGTACAGAAGGTATCTCTACAGCGCACAAAGGAGTACAGAAGGTATCTCTTCAGCGCACAAAGGAGTACACGAGGTATCTCTAAAGCGCACAAAGGAGTACAGAAGGTATCTCTACAGCGCACAAAGGAGTACAGAAGGTATCTCTACAGCGCACAAAGGAGTACAGGAAATATCTCTAGAACGTACAAAGGAGTACACGAGGTATCTCTACAGCGTACAAAGGAGTACAGAAGTTATCTCTACAGCGCACAAAGGAGTACAGAAGGTATCTCTTCAGCGCACAAAGGAGTACAGGAAATATCTCTAGAACGTACAAAGGAGTACAGAAGGTATCTCTACAGCGCACAAAGGAGTACAGAAGGTATCTCTACAGCGCACAAAGGAGTACAGAAGGTATCTCTACAGCGCACAAAGAAGTACAGAAGGTATCTCTACAGCGCACAAAGGAGTACATGAAATATCTCTAGAACGTACAAAGGAGTACACGAGGTATCTCTACAGCGTACAAAGGAGTACAGAAGGTATCTCTACAGCGCACAAAGAAGTACAGAAGGTATCTCTACAGCGCACAAAGGAGTACAGGAAATATCTTTAGAACGTACAAAGGAGTACACGAGGTATCTCTACAGCGTACAAAGGAGTACAGAAGGTATCTCTACAGCGCACAAAGGAGTACAGGAAATATCTCTAGAACGTACAAAGGAGTACACGAGGTATCTCTACAGCGTACAAAGGAGTACAGAAGGTATCCCTACAGCGCACAAAGGAGTACAGAAGGTATCTCTACAGCGCATAAAGGAGTACAGAAGGTATCTCTACAGCGCACAAAGGAGTACAGAAGGTATCTATACAGCGCACAAAGGAGTACATGAAATATCTCTAGAACGTACAAAGAAGTACACGAGGTATCTCTACAGCGTACAAAGGAGTACAGAAGGTATCTCTACAGCGCACAAAGGAGTACAGAAGGTATCTCTACAGCGCACAAAGGAGTACAGAAGGTATCTCTACAGCGCACAAAGGAGTACAGAAGGTATCTCTACAGCGCACAAAGGAGTACAGAAGGTATCTCTACAGCGCACAAAGGAGTACAGGAAATATCTCTAGAACGTACAAAGGAGTACACGAGGTATCTCTACAGCGTACAAAGGAGTACAGAAGGTATCTCTACAGCGCACAAAGGAGTACAGAAGGTATCTCTACAGCGCACAAAGGAGTACAGAAGGTATCTCTACAGCGCACAAAGGAATACAGAAGGTATCTCTACAGCGCACAAAGGAGTACAGGAAATATCTCTAGAACGTACAAAGGAGTACACGAGGTATCTCTACAGCGTTCAAAGGAGTACAGAAGGTATCTCTACAGCGCACAAAGGAGTACAGAAGGTATCTCTACAGCGCACAAAGGAGTACAGAAGGTATCTCTACAGCGCACAAAGGAGTACAGAAGGTATCTCTACAGCGCACAAAGGAGTACAGGAAATATCTCTAGAACATACAAAGGAGTACACGAGGTATCTCTACAGCGTACAAAGGAGTACAGAAGGTATCTCTACAGCGCACAAAGGAGTACAGAAGGTATCTCTACAGCGCACAAAGGAGTACAGAAGGTATCTCTACAGCGCACAAAGGAGTACAGAAGGTATCTCTACAGCGCACAAAGGAGTACAGGAAATATCTCTAGAACGTACAAAGGAGTACACGAGATATCTCTACAGCGTACAAAGGAGTACAGAAGGTATCTCTACAGCGCACAAAGGAGTACAGAAGGTATCTCTACAGCGCACAAAGAAGTACAGGAAATATCTCTAGAACGTACAAAGGAGTACAGAAGGTATCTCTACAGCGCACAAAGGATTACAGAAGGTATCTCTACAGCGCACAAAGGAGTACAGAAGGTATCTCTACAGCGCACAAAGGAGTACAGGAAATATCTCTAGAACGTACAAAGGAGAACACGAGGTATCTCTACAGCGTACAAAGGAGTACAGAAGGTATCTCTACAGCGCACAAAGGAGTACAGAAGGTATCTCTACAGCGCACAAAGGAGTACAGAAGGTATCTCTACAGCGCACAAAGGAGTACAGAAGGTATCTCTACAGCGCACAAAGGAGTACAGAAGGTATCTCTACAACGCACAAAGGAGTACAGAAGGTATCTCTACAGCGCACAAAGGAGTACAGAAGGTATCTCTACAGCGCACAAAGGAGTACAGGAAATATCTCTAGAACGTACAAAGGAGTACACGAGGTATCTCTACAGCGTGCAAAGGAGTACAGAAGGTATCTCTACAGCGCACAAAGGAGTACAGAAGGTATCTCTACAGCGCACAAAGGAGTACAGAAGGTATCTCTACAGCGCACAAAGGGGTACAGAAGGTATCTCTACAGCGCACAAAGGAGTACAGGAAATATCTCTAGAACGTACAAAGGAGTACACGAGGTATCTCTACAGCGTACAAAGGAGTACAGAAGGTATCTCTACAGCGCACAAAGGAGTACAGAAGGTATCTCTACAGCGCACAAAGGAGTACAGAAGGTATCTCTACAGCGCACAAAGGAGTACAGAAGGTATCTCTTCAGCGCACAAAGGAGTACAGGAAATATCTCTAGAACGTACAAAGGAGTACACGAGGTATCTCTACAGCGTACAAAGGAGTACAGAAGGTATCTCTACAGCGCACAAAGGAGTACAGAAAGTATCTCTACAGCGCACAAAGGAGTTCAGAAGGTATCTCTACAGCGCACAAAGGAGTACAGAAGGTATCTCTACAGCGCACAAAGGAGTACAGGAAATATCTTTGGAACGTACAAAGGAGTACACGAGGTATCTCTACAGCGTACAAAGGAGTACAGAAGGTATCTCTACAGCGCACAAAGGAGTACATAAGGTATCTCTACAGCGCACAAAGGAGTACAGAAGGTATCTTTACAGAGCAAAAAGGAGTACAGAAGGTATCTCTACAGCGCACGAAGGAGTACAGAAGGTATGTCTACAGCGCACAAAGGAGTACAGAAGGTATCTCTACAGCGCAAAAAGGAGTACAGAAGGTATCTCTACAGCGCACAAAGGAGTACAGGAAATATCTCTACAACGTACGAAGGAGTACAGAAGGTATCTCTACAGCGCACAAAGGAGTACAGGAAATATCTCTAGAACGTACAAATGAGTACACGAGGTATCTCTACAGCGTACAAAGGAGTACAGAAGGTATCTCTACAGCGCACAAAGGAGTACAGAAGGAATCTCTACAGCGCACAAAGGAGTACAGAAGGTATCTCGACAGCGCCCAAAGGAGTACAGAAGGTGTCTCTTCAGCGCACAAAGGAGTACACGAGGTTTCTCTAAAGCGCACAAAGGAGTACAGAAGGTATCTCTACAGCGCACAAAGGAGTACAGAAGGTATCTCTACAGCGCACAAAGGAGTACAGGAAATATCTCTAGAACGTACAAAGGAGTACACGAGGTATCTCTACAGCGTACAAAGGAGTACAGAAGGTATCTCTACAGCGCACAAAGGAGTACAGAAAGTATCTCTACAGCGCACAAAGGAGTTCAGAAGGTATCTCTACAGCGCACAAAGGAGTACAGAAGGTATCTCTACAGCGCACAAAGGAGTACAGGAAATATCTTTGGAACGTACAAAGGAGTACACGAGGTATCTCTACAGCGTACAAAGGAGTACAGAAGGTATCTCTACAGCGCACAAAGGAGTACATAAGGTATCTCTACAGCGCACAAAGGAGTACAGAAGGTATCTTTACAGAGCAAAAAGGAGTACAGAAGGTATCTCTACAGCGCACGAAGGAGTACAGAAGGTATCTCTACAGCGCACAAAGGAGTACAGAAGGTATCTCTACAGCGCAAAAAGGAGTACAGAAGGTATCTCTACAGCGCACAAAGGAGTACAGGAAATATCTCTACAACGTACAAAGGAGTACAGAAGGTATCTCTACAGCGCACAAAGGAGTACAGGAAATATCTCTAGAACGTACAAAGGAGTACACGAGGTATCTCTACAGCGTACAAAGGAGTACAGAAGGTATCTCTACAGCGCACAAAGGAGTACAGAAGGAATCTCTACAGCGCACAAAGGAGTACAGAAGGTATCTCTACAGCGCCCAAAGGAGTACAGAAGGTATCTCTTCAGCGCACAAAGGAGTACACGAGGTTTCTCTAAAGCGCACAAAGGAGTACAGAAGGTATCTCTACAGCGCACAAAGGAGTACAGAAGGTATCTCTACAGCGCACAAAGGAGTACAGGAAATATCTCTAGAATGTACAAAGGAGTACACGAGGTATCTCTACAGCGTACAAAGGAGTACAGAAGTTATCTCTACAGCGCACAAAGGAGTACAGAAGGTATCTCTACAGCGCACAAAGAAGTACAGGAAATATCTCTAGAACGTACAAAGGAGTACAGAAGGTATCTCTACAGCGCACAAAGGAGTACAGAAGGTATCTCTACAGCGCACAAAGGAGTACAGAAGGTATCTCTACAGCGCACAAAGAAGTACAGAAGGTATCTCTACAGCGCACAAAGGAGTACAGGAAATATCTCTAGAACGTACAAATGAGTACACGAGGTATCTCTACAGCGTACAAAGGAGTACAGAAGGTATCTCTACAGCGCACAAAGGAGTACAGGAAATATCTCTAGAACGTACAAAGGAGTACACGAGGTATCTCTACAGCGTACAAAGGAGTACAGAAGGTATCTCTACAGCGCACAAATAAGTACAGAAGGTATCTCTACAGCGCACAGAGGAGTACAGAAGGTATCTCTACAGCGCACAAAGGAGTACAGAAGGTATCTCTACAGCGCACAAAGGAGTACATGAAATATCTCTAGAACGTACAAAGGAGTACACGAGGTATCTCTACAGCGTACAAAGGAGTACAGAAGGTATCTCTACAGCGCACAAAGGAGTACAGAAGGTATCTCTACAGCGCACAAAGGAGTACAGAAGGTATCTCTACAGCGCACAAAGGAGTACAGAAGGTATCTCTACAGCGCACAAAGGAGTACAGAAGGTATCTCTACAGCGCACAAAGGAGTACAGAAGGTATCTCTACAGCGCACAAAGGAGTACAGAAGGTATCTCTACAGCGCACAAAGGAGTACAGAAGGTATCTCTACAGCGCACAAAGGAGTACAGAAGGTATCTCTACAGCGCACAAAGGAGTTCAGAAGGTATCTCTACAGCGCACAAAGGAGTATAGAAGGTATCTCTACAGCGCACAAAGGATTACAGAAGGTATCTCTACAGCGCACAAAGGAGTACAGAAGGTATCTCTACAGCGCACAAAGGAGTACAGAAGGTATCTCTACAGCGCACAAAGGAGTACAGGAAATATCTCTAGAACGTACAAAGGAGTACACGAGGTATCTCTACAGCGTACAAAGGAGTACAGAAGGTATCTCTACAGCGCAGAAAGGAGTACAGAAGGTATCTCTACAGCGCACAAAGGAGTTCAGAAGGTATCTCTTCAGCGCACAAAGGAGTACAGAAGGTATCTCTACAGCGCACAAAGGAGTACAGAAGGTATCTCTACAGCGCACAAAGAAGTACAGGAAATATCTCTAGAACGTACAAAGGAGTACACGAGGTATCTCTACAGCGTACAAAGGAGTACAGAAGGTATCTCTACAGCGCACAAAGGAGTACAGAAGGTATCTCTACAGCGCACAAAGGAGTACAGAAGGTATCTCTACAGCGCACAAAGGAGTACAGAAGGTATCTCTACAGCGCACAAAGGAGTACAGGAAATATCTTTGGAACGTACAAAGGAGTACACGAGGTATCTCTACAGCGTACAAAGGAGTACAGAAGGTATCTCTACAGCGCACAAAGGAGTACATAAGGTATCTCTACAGCGCACAAAGGAGTACAGAAGGTATCTTTACAGAGCAAAAAGGAGTACAGAAGGTATCTCTACAGCGCACGAAGGAGTACAGAAGGTATCTCTACAGCGCACAAAGGAGTACAGAAGGTATCTCTACAGCGCAAAAAGGAGTACAGAAGGTATCTCTACAGCGCACAAAGGAGTACAGGAAATATCTCTACAACGTACAAAGGAGTACAGAAGGTATCTCTACAGCGCACAAAGGAGTACAGGAAATATCTCTAGAACGTACAAAGGAGTACACGAGGTATCTCTACAGCGTACAAAGGAGTACAGAAGGTATCTCTACAGCGCACAAAGGAGTACAGAAGGAATCTCTACAGCGCACAAAGGAGTACAGAAGGTATCTCTACAGCGCCCAAAGGAGTACAGAAGGTATCTCTTCAGCGCACAAAGGAGTACACGAGGTTTCTCTAAAGCGCACAAAGGAGTACAGAAGGTATCTCTACAGCGCACAAAGGAGTACAGAAGGTATCTCTACAGCGCACAAAGGAGTACAGGAAATATCTCTAGAACGTACAAAGGAGTACACGAGGTATCTCTACAGCGTACAAAGGAGTACAGAAGTTATCTCTACAGCGCACAAAGGAGTACAGAAGGTATCTCTACAGCGCACAAAGAAGTACAGGAAATATCTCTAGAACGTACAAAGGAGTACAGAAGGTATCTCTACAGCGCACAAAGGAGTACAGAAGGTATCTCTACAGCGCACAAAGGAGTACAGAAGGTATCTCTACAGCGCACAAAGAAGTACAGAAGGTATCTCTACAGCGCACAGAGGAGTACAGGAAATATCTCTAGAACGTACAAATGAGTACACGAGGTATCTCTACAGCGTACAAAGGAGTACAGAAGGTATCTCTACAGCGCACAAAGGAGTACAGGAAATATCTCTAGAACGTACAAAGGAGTACACGAGGTATCTCTACAGCGTACAAAGGAGTACAGAAGGTATCTCTACAGCGCACAAATAAGTACAGAAGGTATCTCTACAGCGCACAGAGGAGTACAGAAGGTATCTCTACAGCGCACAAAGGAGTACAGAAGGTATCTCTACAGCGCACAAAGGAGTACATGAAATATCTCTAGAACGTACAAAGGAGTACACGAGGTATCTCTACAGCGTACAAAGGAGTACAGAAGGTATCTCTACAGCGCACAAAGGAGTACAGAAGGTATCTCTACAGCGCACAAAGGAGTACAGAAGGTATCTCTACAGCGCACAAAGGAGTACAGAAGGTATCTCTACAGCGCACAAAGGAGTACAGAAGGTATCTCTACAGCGCACAAAGGAGTACAGAAGGTATCTCTACAGCGCACAAAGGAGTACAGAAGGTATCTCTACAGCGCACAAAGGAGTACAGAAGGTATCTCTACAGCGCACAAAGGAGTACAGAAGGTATCTCTACAGCGCACAAAGGAGTTCAGAAGGTATCTCTACAGCGCACAAAGGAGTATAGAAGGTATCTCTACAGCGCACAAAGGATTACAGAAGGTATCTCTACAGCGCACAAAGGAGTACAGAAGGTATCTCTACAGCGCACAAAGGAGTACAGAAGGTATCTCTACAGCGCACAAAGGAGTACAGGAAATATCTCTAGAACGTACAAAGGAGTACACGAGGTATCTCTACAGCGTACAAAGGAGTACAGAAGGTATCTCTACAGCGCAGAAAGGAGTACAGAAGGTATCTCTACAGCGCACAAAGGAGTTCAGAAGGTATCTCTTCAGCGCACAAAGGAGTACAGAAGGTATCTCTACAGCGCACAAAGGAGTACAGAAGGTATCTCTACAGCGCACAAAGAAGTACAGGAAATATCTCTAGAACGTACAAAGGAGTACACGAGGTATCTCTACAGCGTACAAAGGAGTACAGAAGGTATCTCTACAGCGCACAAAGGAGTACAGAAGGTATCTCTACAGCGCACAAAGGAGTACAGAAGGTATCTCTACAGCGCACAAAGGAGTACTGAAGGTATCTCTACAGCGCACAAAGGAGTACAGGAAATATCTCTAGAACGTACAAAGGAGTACACGAGGTATCTCTACAGCGTACAAAGGAGTACAGAAGGTATCTCTACAGCGCACAAAGGAGTACAGAAGGTATCTCTACAGCGCACAAAGGAGTACAGAAGGTATCTCTACAGCGCACAAAGGAGTACAGAAGGTATCTCTACAGCGCACAAAGGAGTACAGGAAATATCTCTAGAACGTACAAAGGAGTACACGAGGTATCTCTACAGCGTACAAAGGAGTACAGAAGGTATCTCTACAGCGCACAAAGGAGTACAGAAAGTATCTCTACAGCGCACAAAGGAGTTCAGAAGGTATCTCTACAGCGCACAAAGGAGTACAGAAGGTATCTCTACAGCGCACAAAGGAGTACAGGAAATATCTTTGGAACGTACAAAGGAGTACACGAGGTATCTCTACAGCGTACAAAGGAGTACAGAAGGTATCTCTACAGCGCACAAAGGAGTACAGAAGGTATCTCTACAGCGCACAAAGGAGTACAGAAGGTATCTTTACAGCGCAAAAAGGAGTACAGAAGGTATCTCTACAGCGCACGAAGGAGTACAGAAGGTATCTCTACAGCGCACAAAGGAGTACAGAAGGTATCTCTACAGCGCAAAAAGGAGTACAGAAGGTATCTCTACAGCGCACAAAGGAGTACAGGAAATATCTCTACAACGTACAAAGGAGTACAGAAGGTATCTCTACAGCGCACAAAGGAGTACAGGAAATATCTCTAGAACGTACAAAGGAGTACACGAGGTATCTCTACAGCGTACAAAGGAGTACAGAAGGTATCTCTACAGCGCACAAAGGAGTACAGAAGGAATCTCTACAGCGCACAAAGGAGTACAGAAGGTATCTCTACAGCGCACAAAGGAGTACAGAAGGTATCTCTTCAGCGCACAAAGGAGTACACGAGGTATCTCTAAAGCGCACAAAGGAGTACAGAAGGTATCTCTACAGCGCACAAAGGAGTACAGAAGGTATCTCTACAGCGCACAAAGGAGTACAGGAAATATCTCTAGAACGTACAAAGGAGTACACGAGGTATCTCTACAGCGTACAAAGGAGTACAGAAGTTATCTCTACAGCGCACAAAGGAGTACAGAAGGTATCTCTTCAGCGCACAAAGGAGTACAGGAAATATCTCTAGAACGTACAAAGGAGTACAGAAGGTATCTCTACAGCGCACAAAGGAGTACAGAAGGTATCTCTACAGCGCACAAAGGAGTACAGAAGGTATCTCTACAGCGCACAAAGAAGTACAGAAGGTATCTCTACAGCGCACAAAGGAGTACATGAAATATCTCTAGAACGTACAAAGGAGTACACGAGGTATCTCTACAGCGTACAAAGGAGTACAGAAGGTATCTCTACAGCGCACAAAGAAGTACAGAAGGTATCTCTACAGCGCACAAAGGAGTACAGGAAATATCTTTAGAACGTACAAAGGAGTACACGAGGTATCTCTACAGCGTACAAAGGAGTACAGAAGGTATCTCTACAGCGCACAAAGGAGTACAGGAAATATCTCTAGAACGTACAAAGGAGTACACGAGGTATCTCTACAGCGTACAAAGGAGTACAGAAGGTATCCCTACAGCGCACAAAGGAGTACAGAAGGTATCTCTACAGCGCATAAAGGAGTACAGAAGGTATCTCTACAGCGCACAAAGGAGTACAGAAGGTATCTATACAGCGCACAAAGGAGTACATGAAATATCTCTAGAACGTACAAAGAAGTACACGAGGTATCTCTACAGCGTACAAAGGAGTACAGAAGGTATCTCTACAGCGCACAAAGGAGTACAGAAGGTATCTCTACAGCGCACAAAGGAGTACAGAAGGTATCTCTACAGCGCACAAAGGAGTACAGAAGGTATCTCTACAGCGCACAAAGGAGTACAGAAGGTATCTCTACAGCGCACAAAGGAGTACAGGAAATATCTCTAGAACGTACAAAGGAGTACACGAGGTATCTCTACAGCGTACAAAGGAGTACAGAAGGTATCTCTACAGCGCACAAAGGAGTACAGAAGGTATCTCTACAGCGCACAAAGGAGTACAGAAGGTATCTCTACAGCGCACAAAGGAATACAGAAGGTATCTCTACAGCGCACAAAGGAGTACAGGAAATATCTCTAGAACGTACAAAGGAGTACACGAGGTATCTCTACAGCGTTCAAAGGAGTACAGAAGGTATCTCTACAGCGCACAAAGGAGTACAGAAGGTATCTCTACAGCGCACAAAGGAGTACAGAAGGTATCTCTACAGCGCACAAAGGAGTACAGAAGGTATCTCTACAGCGCACAAAGGAGTACAGGAAATATCTCTAGAACATACAAAGGAGTACACGAGGTATCTCTACAGCGTACAAAGGAGTACAGAAGGTATCTCTACAGCGCACAAAGGAGTACAGAAGGTATCTCTACAGCGCACAAAGGAGTACAGAAGGTATCTCTACAGCGCACAAAGGAGTACAGAAGGTATCTCTACAGCGCACAAAGGAGTACAGGAAATATCTCTAGAACGTACAAAGGAGTACACGAGATATCTCTACAGCGTACAAAGGAGTACAGAAGGTATCTCTACAGCGCACAAAGGAGTACAGAAGGTATCTCTACAGCGCACAAAGAAGTACAGGAAATATCTCTAGAACGTACAAAGGAGTACAGAAGGTATCTCTACAGCGCACAAAGGATTACAGAAGGTATCTCTACAGCGCACAAAGGAGTACAGAAGGTATCTCTACAGCGCACAAAGGAGTACAGGAAATATCTCTAGAACGTACAAAGGAGAACACGAGGTATCTCTACAGCGTACAAAGGAGTACAGAAGGTATCTCTACAGCGCACAAAGGAGTACAGAAGGTATCTCTACAGCGCACAAAGGAGTACAGAAGGTATCTCTACAGCGCACAAAGGAGTACAGAAGGTATCTCTACAGCGCACAAAGGAGTACAGAAGGTATCTCTACAACGCACAAAGGAGTACAGAAGGTATCTCTACAGCGCACAAAGGAGTACAGAAGGTATCTCTACAGCGCACAAAGGAGTACAGGAAATATCTCTAGAACGTACAAAGGAGTACACGAGGTATCTCTACAGCGTGCAAAGGAGTACAGAAGGTATCTCTACAGCGCACAAAGGAGTACAGAAGGTATCTCTACAGCGCACAAAGGAGTACAGAAGGTATCTCTACAGCGCACAAAGGGGTACAGAAGGTATCTCTACAGCGCACAAAGGAGTACAGGAAATATCTCTAGAACGTACAAAGGAGTACACGAGGTATCTCTACAGCGTACAAAGGAGTACAGAAGGTATCTCTACAGCGCACAAAGGAGTACAGAAGGTATCTCTACAGCGCACAAAGGAGTACAGAAGGTATCTCTACAGCGCACAAAGGAGTACAGAAGGTATCTCTTCAGCGCACAAAGGAGTACAGGAAATATCTCTAGAACGTACAAAGGAGTACACGAGGTATCTCTACAGCGTACAAAGGAGTACAGAAGGTATCTCTACAGCGCACAAAGGAGTACAGAAAGTATCTCTACAGCGCACAAAGGAGTTCAGAAGGTATCTCTACAGCGCACAAAGGAGTACAGAAGGTATCTCTACAGCGCACAAAGGAGTACAGGAAATATCTTTGGAACGTACAAAGGAGTACACGAGGTATCTCTACAGCGTACAAAGGAGTACAGAAGGTATCTCTACAGCGCACAAAGGAGTACATAAGGTATCTCTACAGCGCACAAAGGAGTACAGAAGGTATCTTTACAGAGCAAAAAGGAGTACAGAAGGTATCTCTACAGCGCACGAAGGAGTACAGAAGGTATGTCTACAGCGCACAAAGGAGTACAGAAGGTATCTCTACAGCGCAAAAAGGAGTACAGAAGGTATCTCTACAGCGCACAAAGGAGTACAGGAAATATCTCTACAACGTACGAAGGAGTACAGAAGGTATCTCTACAGCGCACAAAGGAGTACAGGAAATATCTCTAGAACGTACAAATGAGTACACGAGGTATCTCTACAGCGTACAAAGGAGTACAGAAGGTATCTCTACAGCGCACAAAGGAGTACAGAAGGAATCTCTACAGCGCACAAAGGAGTACAGAAGGTATCTCGACAGCGCCCAAAGGAGTACAGAAGGTGTCTCTTCAGCGCACAAAGGAGTACACGAGGTTTCTCTAAAGCGCACAAAGGAGTACAGAAGGTATCTCTACAGCGCACAAAGGAGTACAGAAGGTATCTCTACAGCGCACAAAGGAGTACAGGAAATATCTCTAGAACGTACAAAGGAGTACACGAGGTATCTCTACAGCGTACAAAGGAGTACAGAAGGTATCTCTACAGCGCACAAAGGAGTACAGAAAGTATCTCTACAGCGCACAAAGGAGTTCAGAAGGTATCTCTACAGCGCACAAAGGAGTACAGAAGGTATCTCTACAGCGCACAAAGGAGTACAGGAAATATCTTTGGAACGTACAAAGGAGTACACGAGGTATCTCTACAGCGTACAAAGGAGTACAGAAGGTATCTCTACAGCGCACAAAGGAGTACATAAGGTATCTCTACAGCGCACAAAGGAGTACAGAAGGTATCTTTACAGAGCAAAAAGGAGTACAGAAGGTATCTCTACAGCGCACGAAGGAGTACAGAAGGTATCTCTACAGCGCACAAAGGAGTACAGAAGGTATCTCTACAGCGCAAAAAGGAGTACAGAAGGTATCTCTACAGCGCACAAAGGAGTACAGGAAATATCTCTACAACGTACAAAGGAGTACAGAAGGTATCTCTACAGCGCACAAAGGAGTACAGGAAATATCTCTAGAACGTACAAAGGAGTACACGAGGTATCTCTACAGCGTACAAAGGAGTACAGAAGGTATCTCTACAGCGCACAAAGGAGTACAGAAGGAATCTCTACAGCGCACAAAGGAGTACAGAAGGTATCTCTACAGCGCCCAAAGGAGTACAGAAGGTATCTCTTCAGCGCACAAAGGAGTACACGAGGTTTCTCTAAAGCGCACAAAGGAGTACAGAAGGTATCTCTACAGCGCACAAAGGAGTACAGAAGGTATCTCTACAGCGCACAAAGGAGTACAGGAAATATCTCTAGAATGTACAAAGGAGTACACGAGGTATCTCTACAGCGTACAAAGGAGTACAGAAGTTATCTCTACAGCGCACAAAGGAGTACAGAAGGTATCTCTACAGCGCACAAAGAAGTACAGGAAATATCTCTAGAACGTACAAAGGAGTACAGAAGGTATCTCTACAGCGCACAAAGGAGTACAGAAGGTATCTCTACAGCGCACAAAGGAGTACAGAAGGTATCTCTACAGCGCACAAAGAAGTACAGAAGGTATCTCTACAGCGCACAAAGGAGTACAGGAAATATCTCTAGAACGTACAAATGAGTACACGAGGTATCTCTACAGCGTACAAAGGAGTACAGAAGGTATCTCTACAGCGCACAAAGGAGTACAGGAAATATCTCTAGAACGTACAAAGGAGTACACGAGGTATCTCTACAGCGTACAAAGGAGTACAGAAGGTATCTCTACAGCGCACAAATAAGTACAGAAGGTATCTCTACAGCGCACAGAGGAGTACAGAAGGTATCTCTACAGCGCACAAAGGAGTACAGAAGGTATCTCTACAGCGCACAAAGGAGTACATGAAATATCTCTAGAACGTACAAAGGAGTACACGAGGTATCTCTACAGCGTACAAAGGAGTACAGAAGGTATCTCTACAGCGCACAAAGGAGTACAGAAGGTATCTCTACAGCGCACAAAGGAGTACAGAAGGTATCTCTACAGCGCACAAAGGAGTACAGAAGGTATCTCTACAGCGCACAAAGGAGTACAGAAGGTATCTCTACAGCGCACAAAGGAGTACAGAAGGTATCTCTACAGCGCACAAAGGAGTACAGAAGGTATCTCTACAGCGCACAAAGGAGTACAGAAGGTATCTCTACAGCGCACAAAGGAGTACAGAAGGTATCTCTACAGCGCACAAAGGAGTTCAGAAGGTATCTCTACAGCGCACAAAGGAGTATAGAAGGTATCTCTACAGCGCACAAAGGATTACAGAAGGTATCTCTACAGCGCACAAAGGAGTACAGAAGGTATCTCTACAGCGCACAAAGGAGTACAGAAGGTATCTCTACAGCGCACAAAGGAGTACAGGAAATATCTCTAGAACGTACAAAGGAGTACACGAGGTATCTCTACAGCGTACAAAGGAGTACAGAAGGTATCTCTACAGCGCAGAAAGGAGTACAGAAGGTATCTCTACAGCGCACAAAGGAGTTCAGAAGGTATCTCTTCAGCGCACAAAGGAGTACAGAAGGTATCTCTACAGCGCACAAAGGAGTACAGAAGGTATCTCTACAGCGCACAAAGAAGTACAGGAAATATCTCTAGAACGTACAAAGGAGTACACGAGGTATCTCTACAGCGTACAAAGGAGTACAGAAGGTATCTCTACAGCGCACAAAGGAGTACAGAAGGTATCTCTACAGCGCACAAAGGAGTACAGAAGGTATCTCTACAGCGCACAAAGGAGTACAGAAGGTATCTCTACAGCGCACAAAGGAGTACAGGAAATATCTCTAGAACGTACAAAGGAGTACACGAGGTATCTCTACAGCGTACAAAGGAGTACAGAAGGTATCTCTACAGCGCACAAAGGAGTACAGAAGGTATCTCTACAGCGCACAAAGGAGTACAGAAGGTATCTCTACAGCGCACAAAGGAGTACAGAAGGTATCTCTACAGCGCACAAAGGAGTACAGGAAATATCTCTAGAACGTACAAAGGAGTACACGAGGTATCTCTACAGCGTACAAAGGAGTACAGAAGGTATCTCTACAGCGCACAAAGGAGTACAGAAAGTATCTCTACAGCGCACAAAGGAGTTCAGAAGGTATCTCTACAGCGCACAAAGGAGTACAGAAGGTATCTCTACAGCGCACAAAGGAGTACAGGAAATATCTTTGGAACGTACAAAGGAGTACACGAGGTATCTCTACAGCGTACAAAGGAGTACAGAAGGTATCTCTACAGCGCACAAAGGAGTACAGAAGGTATCTCTACAGCGCACAAAGGAGTACAGAAGGTATCTTTACAGCGCAAAAAGGAGTACAGAAGGTATCTCTACAGCGCACGAAGGAGTACAGAAGGTATCTCTACAGCGCACAAAGGAGTACAGAAGGTATCTCTACAGCGCAAAAAGGAGTACAGAAGGTATCTCTACAGCGCACAAAGGAGTACAGGAAATATCTCTACAACGTACAAAGGAGTACAGAAGGTATCTCTACAGCGCACAAAGGAGTACAGGAAATATCTCTAGAACGTACAAAGGAGTACACGAGGTATCTCTACAGCGTACAAAGGAGTACAGAAGGTATCTCTACAGCGCACAAAGGAGTACAGAAGGAATCTCTACAGCGCACAAAGGAGTACAGAAGGTATCTCTACAGCGCACAAAGGAGTACAGAAGGTATCTCTTCAGCGCACAAAGGAGTACACGAGGTATCTCTAAAGCGCACAAAGGAGTACAGAAGGTATCTCTACAGCGCACAAAGGAGTACAGAAGGTATCTCTACAGCGCACAAAGGAGTACAGGAAATATCTCTAGAACGTACAAAGGAGTACACGAGGTATCTCTACAGCGTACAAAGGAGTACAGAAGTTATCTCTACAGCGCACAAAGGAGTACAGAAGGTATCTCTTCAGCGCACAAAGGAGTACAGGAAATATCTCTAGAACGTACAAAGGAGTACAGAAGGTATCTCTACAGCGCACAAAGGAGTACAGAAGGTATCTCTACAGCGCACAAAGGAGTACAGAAGGTATCTCTACAGCGCACAAAGAAGTACAGAAGGTATCTCTACAGCGCACAAAGGAGTACATGAAATATCTCTAGAACGTACAAAGGAGTACACGAGGTATCTCTACAGCGTACAAAGGAGTACAGAAGGTATCTCTACAGCGCACAAAGAAGTACAGAAGGTATCTCTACAGCGCACAAAGGAGTACAGGAAATATCTTTAGAACGTACAAAGGAGTACACGAGGTATCTCTACAGCGTACAAAGGAGTACAGAAGGTATCTCTACAGCGCACAAAGGAGTACAGGAAATATCTCTAGAACGTACAAAGGAGTACACGAGGTATCTCTACAGCGTACAAAGGAGTACAGAAGGTATCCCTACAGCGCACAAAGGAGTACAGAAGGTATCTCTACAGCGCATAAAGGAGTACAGAAGGTATCTCTACAGCGCACAAAGGAGTACAGAAGGTATCTATACAGCGCACAAAGGAGTACATGAAATATCTCTAGAACGTACAAAGAAGTACACGAGGTATCTCTACAGCGTACAAAGGAGTACAGAAGGTATCTCTACAGCGCACAAAGGAGTACAGAAGGTATCTCTACAGCGCACAAAGGAGTACAGAAGGTATCTCTACAGCGCACAAAGGAGTACAGAAGGTATCTCTACAGCGCACAAAGGAGTACAGAAGGTATCTCTACAGCGCACAAAGGAGTACAGGAAATATCTCTAGAACGTACAAAGGAGTACACGAGGTATCTCTACAGCGTACAAAGGAGTACAGAAGGTATCTCTACAGCGCACAAAGGAGTACAGAAGGTATCTCTACAGCGCACAAAGGAGTACAGAAGGTATCTCTACAGCGCACAAAGGAATACAGAAGGTATCTCTACAGCGCACAAAGGAGTACAGGAAATATCTCTAGAACGTACAAAGGAGTACACGAGGTATCTCTACAGCGTTCAAAGGAGTACAGAAGGTATCTCTACAGCGCACAAAGGAGTACAGAAGGTATCTCTACAGCGCACAAAGGAGTACAGAAGGTATCTCTACAGCGCACAAAGGAGTACAGAAGGTATCTCTACAGCGCACAAAGGAGTACAGGAAATATCTCTAGAACATACAAAGGAGTACACGAGGTATCTCTACAGCGTACAAAGGAGTACAGAAGGTATCTCTACAGCGCACAAAGGAGTACAGAAGGTATCTCTACAGCGCACAAAGGAGTACAGAAGGTATCTCTACAGCGCACAAAGGAGTACAGAAGGTATCTCTACAGCGCACAAAGGAGTACAGGAAATATCTCTAGAACGTACAAAGGAGTACACGAGATATCTCTACAGCGTACAAAGGAGTACAGAAGGTATCTCTACAGCGCACAAAGGAGTACAGAAGGTATCTCTACAGCGCACAAAGAAGTACAGGAAATATCTCTAGAACGTACAAAGGAGTACAGAAGGTATCTCTACAGCGCACAAAGGATTACAGAAGGTATCTCTACAGCGCACAAAGGAGTACAGAAGGTATCTCTACAGCGCACAAAGGAGTACAGGAAATATCTCTAGAACGTACAAAGGAGAACACGAGGTATCTCTACAGCGTACAAAGGAGTACAGAAGGTATCTCTACAGCGCACAAAGGAGTACAGAAGGTATCTCTACAGCGCACAAAGGAGTACAGAAGGTATCTCTACAGCGCACAAAGGAGTACAGAAGGTATCTCTACAGCGCACAAAGGAGTACAGAAGGTATCTCTACAACGCACAAAGGAGTACAGAAGGTATCTCTACAGCGCACAAAGGAGTACAGAAGGTATCTCTACAGCGCACAAAGGAGTACAGAAGGTATCTCTACAGCGCACAAAGGAGTACAGAAGGTATCTCTACAGCGCACAAAGGAGTACAGAAGGTATCTCTACAGCGCACAAAGGAGTACAGAAGGTATCTCTACAGTGCTCAAAGGAGTACAGAAGGTATCTCTACAGCGTACAAAGAAGTACAGAAGGTATCTCTACAGCGCACAAAGGAGTAGAGAAGGTATCTCTACAGCGCACAAAGGAGTACAGGAAATATCTCTAGAACGTACAAAGGAGTACACGAGGTATCTCTACAGCGTGCAAAGGAGTACAGAAGGTATCTCTACAGCGCACAAAGGAGTACAGAAGGTATCTCTACAGCGCACAAAGGAGTACAGAAGGTATCTCTACAGCGCACAAAGGGGTACAGAAGGTATCTCTACAGCGCACAAAGGAGTACAGGAAATATCTCTAGAACGTACAAAGGAGTACACGAGGTATCTCTACAGCGTACAAAGGAGTACAGAAGGTATCTCTACAGCGCACAAAGGAGTACAGAAGGTATCTCTACAGCGCACAAAGGAGTACAGAAGGTATCTCTACAGCGCACAAAGGAGTACAGAAGGTATCTCTTCAGCGCACAAAGGAGTACAGGAAATATCTCTAGAACGTACAAAGGAGTACACGAGGTATCTCTACAGCGTACAAAGGAGTACAGAAGGTATCTCTACAGCGCACAAAGGAGTACAGAAAGTATCTCTACAGCGCACAAAGGAGTTCAGAAGGTATCTCTACAGCGCACAAAGGAGTACAGAAGGTATCTCTACAGCGCACAAAGGAGTACAGGAAATATCTTTGGAACGTACAAAGGAGTACACGAGGTATCTCTACAGCGTACAAAGGAGTACAGAAGGTATCTCTACAGCGCACAAAGGAGTACATAAGGTATCTCTACAGCGCACAAAGGAGTACAGAAGGTATCTTTACAGAGCAAAAAGGAGTACAGAAGGTATCTCTACAGCGCACGAAGGAGTACAGAAGGTATCTCTACAGCGCACAAAGGAGTACAGAAGGTATCTCTACAGCGCAAAAAGGAGTACAGAAGGTATCTCTACAGCGCACAAAGGAGTACAGGAAATATCTCTACAACGTACGAAGGAGTACAGAAGGTATCTCTACAGCGCACAAAGGAGTACAGGAAATATCTCTAGAACGTACAAATGAGTACACGAGGTATCTCTACAGCGTACAAAGGAGTACAGAAGGTATCTCTACAGCGCACAAAGGAGTACAGAAGGAATCTCTACAGCGCACAAAGGAGTACAGAAGGTATCTCTACAGCGCCCAAAGGAGTACAGAAGGTGTCTCTTCAGCGCACAAAGGAGTACACGAGGTTTCTCTAAAGCGCACAAAGGAGTACAGAAGGTATCTCTACAGCGCACAAAGGAGTACAGAAGGTATCTCTACAGCGCACAAAGGAGTACAGGAAATATCTCTAGAACGTACAAAGGAGTACACGAGGTATCTCTACAGCGTACAAAGGAGTACAGAAGTTATCTCTACAGCGCACAAAGGAGTACAGAAGGTATCTCTACAGCGCACAAAGAAGTACAGGAAATATCTCTAGAACGTACAAAGGAGTACAGAAGGTATCTCTACAGCGCACAAAGGAGTACAGAAGGTATCTCTACAGCGCACAAAGGAGTACAGAAGGTATCTCTACAGCGCACAAAGAAGTACAGAAGGTATTTCTACAGCGCACAAAGGAGTACAGGAAATATCTCTAGAACGTACAAAGGAGTACACGAGGTATCTCTACAGCGTACAAAGGAGAACAGAAGGTATCTCTACAGCGCACAAAGGAGTACAGGAAATATCTCTAGAACGTACAAAGGAGTACACGAGGTATCTCTACAGCGTACAAAGGAGTACAGAAGGTATCTCTACAGCGCACAAAGGAGTACAGAAGGTATCTCTACAGCGCACAAAGGAGTACAGAAGGTATCTCTACAGCGCACAAAGGAGTACAGAAGGTATCTCTACAGCGCACAAAGGAGTACATGAAATATCTCTAGAACGTACAAAGGAGTACACGAGGTATCTCTACAGCGTACAAAGGAGTACAGAAGGTATCTCTACAGCGCACAAAGGAGTACAGAAGGTATCTCTACAGCGCACAAAGGAGTACAGAAGGTATCTCTACAGCGCACAAAGGAGTACAGAAGGTATCTCTACAGCGCACAAAAGAGTACAGAAGGTATCTCTACAGCGCACAAAGGAGTACAGAAGGTATCTCTACAGCGCACAAAGGAGTACAGAAGGTATCTCTACAGCGCACAAAGGAGTTCAGAAGGTATCTCTACAGCGCACAAAGGAGTACAGAAGGTATCTCTACAGCGCACAAAGGATTACAGAAGGTATCTCTACAGCGCACAAAGGAGTACAGAAGGTATCTCTACAGCGCACAAAGGAGTACAGAAGGTATCTCTACAGCGCACAAAGGAGTACAGGAAATATCTCTAGAACGTACAAAGGAGTACACGAGGTATCTCAACAGCGTACAAAGGAGTACAGAAGGTATCTCTACAGCGCACAAAGGAGTACAGAAGGTATCTCTACAGCGCACAAAGGAGTTCAGAAGGTATCTCTTCAGCGCACAAAGGAGTACAGAAGGTATCTCTACAGCGCACAAAGGAGTACAGAAGGTATCTCTACAGCGCACAAAGGAGTACAGGAAATATCTCTAGAACGTACAAAGGAGTACACGAGGTATCTCTACAGCGTACAAAGGAGTACAGAAGGTATCTCTACAGCGCACAAAGGAGTACAGAAGGTATCTCTACAGCGCACAAAGGAGTACAGAAGGTATCTCTACAGCGCACAAAGGAGTACAGAAGGTATCTCTACAGCGCACAAAGGAGTACAGAAGGTATCTCTACAGCGCACAAAGGAGTACAGGAGGTATCTCTACAGCGCACGAAGGAGTACAGAAGGTATCTCTACAGCGCACAAAGGAGTACAGGAAATATCTCTAGAACGTACAAAGGAGTACACGAGGTATCTCTACAGCGCACAAAGGAGTACAGAAGGTATCTCTACAGCGCACAAAGGAGTACAGAAGGTATCTCTACAGCGCACAAAGGAGTACAGAAGGTATCTCTACAGCGCACAAAGGAGTACAGAAGGTATCTCTACAGCGCACAAAGGAGTACAGGAAATATCTCTAGAACGTACAAAGGAGTACACGAGGTATCTCTACAGCGTACAAAGGAGTACAGAAGGTATCTCTACAGCGCACAAAGGAGTACAGAAGGTATCTCTACAGCGCACAAAGGAGTACAGAAGGTATCTCTACAGCGCAAAAGGAGTACAGAAGGTATCTCTACAGCGCACAAAGGAGTACAGGAAATATCTCTAGAACGTACAAAGGAGTACACGAGGTATCTCTACAGCGTACAAAGGAGTACAGAAGGTATCTCTACAGCGCACAAAGGAGTACAGAAAGTATCTCTACAGCGCACAAAGGAGTTCAGAAGGTATCTCTACAGGGCACAAAGGAGTACAGAAGGTATTTCTACAGCGCACAAAGGAGTACAGGAAATATCTTTGGAACGTACAAAGGAGTACACGAGGTATCTCTACAGCGTACAAAGGAGTACAGAAGGTATCTCTACAGCGCACAAAGGAGTACAGAAGGTATCTCTACAGCGCACAAAGGAGTACAGAAGGTATCTTTACGGCGCAAAAAGGAGTACAGAAGGTATCTCTACAGCGCACGAAGGAGTACAGAAGGTATCTCTACAGCGCACAAAGGAGTACAGAAGGTATCTCTACAGCGCAAAAAGGAGTACAGAAGGTATCTCTACAGCGCACAAAGGAGTACAGGAAATATCTCTACAACGTACAAAGGAGTACAGAAGGTATCTCTACAGCGCACGAAGGAGTACAGGAAATATCTCTAGAACGTACAAAGGAGTACACGAGGTATCTCTACAGCGTACAAAGGAGTACAGAAGGTATCTCTACAGCGCACAAAGGAGTACAGAAGGAATCTCTACAGCGCACAAAGGAGTACAGGAGGTATCTCTACAGCGCACAAAGGAGTACAGAAGGTATCTCTTCAGCGCACAAAGGAGTACCCGAGGTATCTCTAAAGCGCACAAAGGAGTACAGAAGGTATCTCTACAGCGCACAAAGGAGTACAGAAGGTATCTCTACAGCGCACAAAGGAGTACAGGAAATATCTCTAGAACGTACAAAGGAGTACACGAGGTATCTCTACAGCGTACAAAGGAGTACAGAAGTTATCTCTACAGCGCACAAAGGAGTACAGAAGGTATCTCTTCAGCGCACAAAGGAGTACAGGAAATATCTCTAGAACGTACAAAGGAGTACAGAAGGTATCTCTACAGCGCACAAAGGAGTACAGAAGGTATCTCTACAGCGCACAAAGGAGTACAGAAGGTATCTCTACAGCGCACAAAGAAGTACAGAAGGTATCTCTACAGCGCACAAAGGAGTACATGAAATATCTCTAGAACGTACAAAGGAGTACACGAGGTATCTCTACAGCGTACAAAGGAGTACAGAAGGTATCTCTACAGCGCACAAAGAAGTACAGAAGGTATCTCTACAGCGCACAAAGGAGTACATGAAATATCTTTAGAACGTACAAAGGAGTACACGAAGTATCTCTACAGCGTACAAAGGAGTACAGAAGGTATCTCTACAGCGCACAAAGGAGTACAGGAAATATCTCTAGAACGTACGAAGGAGTACACGAGGTATCTCTACAGCGTACAAAGGAGTACAGAAGGTATCTCTACAGCGCACAAAGGAGTACAGAAGGTATCTCTACAGCGCACAAAGGAGTACAGAAGGTATCTCTACAGCGCACAAAGGAGTACAGAAGGTATCTCTACAGCGCACAAAGGAGTACA
The DNA here is from genome assembly GCA_030386875.1 of Morinoia aosen. Lineage (NCBI taxonomy): Eukaryota > Metazoa > Arthropoda > Malacostraca > Amphipoda > Talitridae > Morinoia > Morinoia aosen. The sequence continues at coordinate 36,239,521 of JASJYW010000027.1, read as the reverse complement.
TGAAATATCTCTAGAACGTACAAAGAAGTACACGAGGTATCTCTACAGCGTACAAAGGAGTACAGAAGGTATCTCTACAGCGCACAAAGGAGTACAGAAGGTATCTCTACAGCGCACAAAGGAGTACAGAAGGTATCTCTACAGCGCACAAAGGAGTACAGAAGGTATCTCTACAGCGCACAAAGGAGTACAGAAGGTATCTCTACAGCGCACAAAGGAGTACAGAAGGTATCTCTACAGCGCACAAAGGAGTACAGAAGGTATCTCTACAGCGCACAAAGGAGTACAGAAGGTATCTCTACAGCGCACAAAGGAGTACAGAAGGTATCTCTACAGCGCACAAAGGAGTTCAGAAGGTGTCTCTACAGCGCACAAAGGAGTACAGAAGGTATCTCTACAGCGCACAAAGGATTACAGAAGGTATCTCTACAGCGCACAAAGGAGTACAGAAGGTATCTCTACAGCGCACAAAGGAGTACAGAAGGTATCTCTACAGCGCACAAAGGAGTACAGGAAATATCTCTAGAACGTACAAAGGAGTACACGAGGTATCTCTACAGCGTACAAAGGAGTACAGAAGGTATCTCTACAGCGCACAAAGGAGTACAGAAGGTATCTCTACAGCGCACAAAGGAGTACAGGAAATATCTCTAGAACGTACAAAGGAGTACACGAGGTATCTCTACAGCGTACAAAGGAGAACAGAAGGTATCTCTACAGCGCACAAAGGAGTACAGAAGGTATCTCTACAGCGCACAAAGGAGTACAGAAGGTATCTCTACAGCGCACAAAGGAGTACAGGAAATATCTCTAGAACGTACAAAGGAGTACACGAGGTATCTCTACAGCGTACAAAGGAGTACAGAAGGTATCTCTACAGCGCACAAAGGAGTACAGAAGGTATCTCTACAGCGCACAAAGAAGTACAGGAAATATCTCTAGAACGTACAAAGGAGTACAGAAGGTATCTCTACAGCGCACAAAGGATTACAGAAGGTATCTCTACAGCGCACAAAGGAGTACAGAAGGTATCTCTACAGCGCACAAAGGAGTACAGGAAATATCTCTAGAACGTACAAAGGAGAACACGAGGTATCTCTACAGCGTACAAAGGAGTACAGAAGGTATCTCTACAGCGCACAAAGGAGTACAGAAGGTATCTCTACAGCGCACAAAGGAGTACAGAAGGTATCTCTACAGCGCACAAAGGAGTACAGAAGGTATCTCTACAGCGCACAAAGGAGTACAGAAGGTATCTCTACAGCGCACAAAGGAGTACAGAAGGTATCTCTACAGCGCACAAAGGAGTACAGAAGGTATCTCTACAGCGCACAAAGGAGTACAGAAGGTATCTCTACAGCGCACAAAGGAGTACAGAAGGTATCTCTACAGCGCACAAAGGAGTACAGAAGGTATCTCTACAGCGCACAAAGGAGTACAGAAGGTATCTCTACAGTGCTCAAAGGAGTACAGAAGGTATCTCTACAGCGTACAAAGAAGTACAGAAGGTATCTCTACAGCGCACAAAGGAGTAGAGAAGGTATCTCTACAGCGCACAAAGGAGTACAGGAAATATCTCTAGAACGTACAAAGGAGTACACGAGGTATCTCTACAGCGTGCAAAGGAGTACAGAAGGTATCTCTACAGCGCACAAAGGAGTACAGAAGGTATCTCTACAGCGCACAAAGGAGTACAGAAGGTATCTCTACAGCGCACAAAGGGGTACAGAAGGTATCTCTACCGCGCACAAAGGAGTACAGGAAATATCTCTAGAACGTACAAAGGAGTACACGAGGTATCTCTACAGCGTACAAAGGAGTACAGAAGGTATCTCTACAGCGCACAAAGGAGTACAGAAGGTATCTCTACAGCGCACAAAGGAGTACAGAAGGTATCTCTACAGCGCACAAAGGAGTACAGAAGGTATCTCCACAGCGCACAAAGGAGTACAGGAAATATCTCTAGAACGTACAAAGGAGTACACGAGGTATCTCTACAGCGTACAAAGGAGTACAGAATGTATCTCTACAGCGCACAAAGGAGTACAGAAAGTATCTCTACAGCGCACAAAGGAGTTCAGAAGGTATCTCTACAGCGCACAAAGGAGTACAGAAGGTATCTCTACAGCGCACAAAGGAGTACAGGAAATATCTTTGGAACGTACAAAGGAGTACACGAGGTATCTCTACAGCGTACAAAGGAGTACAGAAGGTATCTCTACAGCGCACAAAGGAGTACATAAGGTATCTCTACAGCGCACAAAGGAGTACAGAAGGTATCTTTACAGAGCAAAAAGGAGTACAGAAGGTATCTCTACAGCGCACGAAGGAGTACAGAAGGTATCTCTACAGCGCACAAAGGAGTACAGAAGGTATCTCTACAGCGCAAAAAGGAGTACAGAAGGTATCTCTACAGCGCACAAAGGAGTACAGGAAATATCTCTACAACGTACAAAGGAGTACAGAAGGTATCTCTACAGCGCACAAAGGAGTACAGGAAATATCTCTAGAACGTACAAAGGAGTACACGAGGTATCTCTACAGCGTACAAAGGAGTACAGAAGGTATCTCTACAGCGCACAAAGGAGTACAGAAGGAATCTCTACAGCGCACAAAGGAGTACAGAAGGTATCTCTACAGCGCCCAAAGGAGTACAGAAGGTATCTCTTCAGCGCACAAAGGAGTACACGAGGTTTCTCTAAAGCGCACAAAGGAGTACAGAAGGTATCTCTACAGCGCACAAAGGAGTACAGAAGGTATCTCTACAGCGCACAAAGGAGTACAGGAAATATCTCTAGAACGTACAAAGGAGTACACGAGGTATCTCTACAGCGTACAAAGGAGTACAGAAGTTATCTCTACAGCGCACAAAGGAGTACAGAAGGTATCTCTACAGCGCACAAAGAAGTACAGGAAATATCTCTAGAACGTACAAAGGAGTACAGAAGGTATCTCTACAGCGCACAAAGGTGTTTAGAAGGTATCTCTACAGCGCACAAAGGAGTACAGAAGGTATCTCTACAGCGCACAAAGAAGTACAGAAGGTATCTCTACAGCGCACAAAGGAGTACAGGAAATATCTCTAGAACGTACAAAGGAGTACACGAGGTATCTCTACAGCGTACAAAGGAGTACAGAAGGTATCTCTACAGCGCACAAAGGAGTACAGGAAATATCTCTAGAACGTACAAAGGAGTACACGAGGTATCTCTACAGCGTACAAAGGAGTACAGAAGGTATCTCTACAGCGCACAAAGGAGTACAGAAGGTATCTCTACAGCGCACAGAGGAGTACAGAAGGTATCTCTACAGCGCACAAAGGAGTACAGAAGGTATCTCTACAGCGCACAAAGGAGTACATGAAATATCTCTAGAACGTACAAAGGAGTACACGAGGTATCTCTACAGCGTACAAAGGAGTACAGAAAGTATCTCTACAGCGCACAAAGGAGTACAGAAGGTATCTCTACAGCGCACAAAGGAGTACAGAAGGTATCTCTACAGCGCACAAAGGAGTACAGAAGGTATCTCTACAGCGCACAAAGGAGTACAGAAGGTATCTCTACAGCGCACATAGGAGTACAGAAGGTATCTCTACAGCGCACAAAGGAGTACAGAAGGTATCTCTACAGCGCACAAAGGAGTACAGAAGATATCTCTACAGCGCACAAAGGAGTACAGAAGGTATCTCTACAGCGCACAAAGGAGTTCAAAAGGTATCTCTACAGCGCACAAAGGAGTATAGAAGGTATCTCTACAGCGCACAAAGGATTACAGAAGGTATCTCTACAGCGCACAAAGGAGTACAGAAGGTATCTCTACAGCGCACAAAGGAGTACAGAAGGTATCTCTACAGCGCACAAAGGAGTACAGGAAATATCTCTAGAACGTACAAAGGAGTACACGAGGTATCTCTACAGCGTACAAAGGAGTACAGAAGGTATCTCTACAGCGCACAAAGGAGTACAGAAGGTATCTCTACAGCGCACAAAGGAGTTCAGAAGGTATCTCTTCAGCGCACAAAGGAGTACAGAAGGTATCTCTACAGCGCACAAAGGAGTACAGAAGGTATCTCTACAGCGCACAAAGGAGTACAGGAAATATCTCTAGAACGTACAAAGGAGTACACGAGGTATCTCTACAGCGTACAAAGGAGTACAGAAGGTATCTCTACAGCGCACAAAGGAGTACAGAAGGTATCTCTACAGCGCACAAAGGAGTACAGAAGGTATCTCTACAGCGCACAAAGGAGTACAGAAGGTATCTCTACAGCGCACAAAGGAGTACAGGAAATATCTCTAGAACGTACAAAGGAGTACACGAGGTATCTCTACAGCGTACAAAGGAGTACAGAAGGTATCTCTACAGCGCACAAAGGAGTACAGAAGGTATCTCTACAGCGCACAAAGGAGTACAGAAGGTATCTCTACAGCGCACAAAGGAGTACAGAAGGTATCTCTACAGCGCACAAAGGAGTACAGGAAATATCTCTAGAACGTACAAAGGAGTACACGAGGTATCTCTACAGCGTACAAAGGAGCACAGAAGGTATCTCTACAGCGCACAAAGGAGTACAGAAAGTATCTCTACAGCGCACAAAGGAGTTCAGAAGGTATCTCTACAGCGCACAAAGGAGTACAGAAGGTATCTCTACAGCGCACAAAGGAGTACAGGAAATATCTTTGGAACGTACAAAGGAGTACACGAGGTATCTCTACAGCGTACAAAGGAGTACAGAAGGTATCTCTACAGCGCACAAAGGAGTACAGAAGGTATCTCTACAGCGCACAAAGGAGTACAGAAGGTATCTTTACAGCGCAAAAAGGAGTACAGAAGGTATCTCTACAGCGCACGAAGGAGTACAGAAGGTATCTCTACAGCGCACAAAGGAGTACAGAAGGTATCTCTACAGCGCAAAAAGGAGTACAGAAGGTATCTCTACAGCGGACAAAGGAGTACAGGAAATATCTCTACAACGTACAAAGGAGTACAGAAGGTATCTCTACAGCGCACAAAGGAGTACAGGAAATATCTCTAGAACGTACAAAGGAGTACACGAGGTATCTCTACAGCGTACAAAGGAGTACAGAAGGTATCTCTACAGCGCACAAAGGAGTACAGAAGGAATCTCTACAGCGCACAAAGGAGTACAGAAGGTATCTCTACAGCGCACAAAGGAGTACAGAAGGTATCTCTTCAGCGCACAAAGGAGTACACGAGGTATCTCTAAAGCGCACAAAGAAGTACAGAAGGTATCTCTACAGCGCACAAAGGAGTACAGAAGGTATCTCTACAGCGCACAAAGGAGTACAGGAAATATCTCTAGAACGTACAAAGGAGTACACGAGGTATCTCTACAGCGTACAAAGGAGTACAGAAGTTATCTCTACAGCGCACAAAGGAGTACAGAAGGTATCTCTTCAGCGCACAAAGGAGTACAGGAAATATCTCTAGAACGTACAAAGGAGTACAGAAGGTATCTCTACAGCGCACAAAGGAGTACAGAAGGTATCTCTACAGCGCACAAAGGAGTACAGAAGGTATCTCTACAGCGCACAAAGAAGTACAGAAGGTATCTCTACAGCGCACAAAGGAGTACATGAAATATCTCTAGAACGTACAAAGGAGTACACGAGGTATCTCTACAGCGTACAAAGGAGTACAGAAGGTATCTCTACAGCGCACAAAGAAGTACAGAAGGTATCTCTACAGCGCACAAAGGAGTACAGGAAATATCTTTAGAACGTACAAAGGAGTACACGAGGTATCTCTACAGCGTACAAAGGAGTACAGAAGGTATCTCTACATCGCACAAAGGAGTACAGGAAATATCTCTAGAACGTACAAAGGAGTACACGAGGTATCTCTACAGCGTACAAAGGAGTACAGAAGGTATCTCTACAGCGCACAAAGGAGTACAGAAGGTATCTCTACAGCGCACAAAGGAGTACAGAAGGTATCTCTACAGCGCACAAAGGAGTACAGAAGGTATCTCTACAGCGCACAAAGGAGTACATGAAATATCTCTAGAACGTACAAAGAAGTACACGAGGTATCTCTACAGCGTACAAAGGAGTACAGAAGGTATCTCTACAGCGCACAAAGGAGTACAGAAGGTATCTCTACAGCGCACAAAGGAGTACAGAAGGTATCTCTACAGCGCACAAAGGAGTACAGAAGGTATCTCTACAGCGCACAAAGGAGTACAGAAGGTATCTCTACAGCGCACAAAGGAGTACAGGAAATATCTCTAGAACGTACAAAGGAGTACACGAGGTATCTCTACAGCGTACAAAGGAGTACAGAAGGTATCTCTACAGCGCACAAAGGAGTACAGAAGGTATCTCTACAGCGCACAAAGGAGTACAGAAGGTATCTCTACAGCGCACAAAGGAATACAGAAGGTATCTCTACAGCGCACAAAGGAGTACAGGAAATATCTCTAGAACGTACAAAGGAGTACACGAGGTATCTCTACAGCGTTCAAAGGAGTACAGAAGGTATCTCTACAGCGCACAAAGGAGTACAGAAGGTATCTCTACAGCGCACAAAGGAGTACAGAAGGTATCTCTACAGCGCACAAAGGAGTACAGAAGGTATCTCTACAGCGCCCAAAGGAGTACAGAAGGTATCTCTTCAGCGCACAAAGGAGTACACGAGGTTTCTCTAAAGCGCACAAAGGAGTACAGAAGGTATCTCTACAGCGCACAAAGGAGTACAGAAGGTATCTCTACAGCGCACAAAGGAGTACAGGAAATATCTCTAGAACGTACAAAGGAGTACACGAGGTATCTCTACAGCGTACAAAGGAGTACAGAAGTTATCTCTACAGCGCACAAAGGAGTACAGAAGGTATCTCTACAGCGCACAAAGAAGTACAGGAAATATCTCTAGAACGTACAAAGGAGTACAGAAGGTATCTCTACAGCGCACAAAGGAGTACAGAAGGTATCTCTACAGCGCACAAAGGAGTACAGGAAATATCTCTAGAACGTACAAAGGAGTACACGAGGTATCTCTACAGCGTACAAAGGAGTACAGAAGGTATCTCTACAGCGCACAAAGGAGTACAGGAAATATCTCTAGAACGTACAAAGGAGTACACGAGGTATCTCTACAGCGTACAAAGGAGTACAGAAGGTATCTCTACAGCGCACAAAGGAGTACAGAAGGTATCTCTACAGCGCACAAAGGAGTACAGAAGGTATCTCTACAGCGCACAAAGGAGTACAGAAGGTATCTCTACAGCGCACAAAGGAGTACATGAAATATCTCTAGAACGTACAAAGGAGTACACGAGGTATCTCTACAACGTACAAAGGAGTACAGAAGGTATCTCTACAGCGCACAAAGGAGTACAGAAGGTATCTCTACAGCGCACAAAGGAGTACAGAAGGTATCTCTACAGCGCACAAAGGAGTACAGAAGGTATCTCTACAGCGCACAAAGGAGTACAGAAGGTATCTCTACAGCGCACAAAGAAGTACAGAAGGTATCTCTACAGCGCACAAAGGAGTACAGAAGGTATCTCTACAGCGCACAAAGGAGTACAGAAGGTATCTCTACAGCGCACAAAGGAGTACAGAAGGTATCTCTACAGCGCACAAAGGAGTTCAGAAGGTATCTCTACAGCGCACAAAGGAGTACAGAAGGTATCTCTACAGCGCACAAAGGATTACAGAAGGTATCTCTACAGCGCACAAAGGAGTACAGAAGGTATCTCTACAGCGCACAAAGGAGTACAGAAGGTATCTCTACAGCGCACAAAGGAGTACAGGAAATATCTCTAGAACGTACAAAGGAGTACACGAGGTATCTCTACAGCGTACAAAGGAGTACAGAAGGTATCTCTACAGCGCACAAAGGAGTACTGAAGGTATCTCTACAGCGCACAAAGGAGTTCAGAAGGTATCTCTTCAGCGCACAAAGGAGTACAGAAGGTATCTCTACAGCGCACAAAGGAGTACAGAAGGTATCTCTACAGCGCACAAAGGAGTACAGGAAATATCTCTAGAACGTACAAAGGAGTACACGAGGTATCTCTACAGCGTACAAAGGAGTACAGAAGGTATCTCTACAGCGCACAAAGGAGTACAGAAGGTATCTCTACAGCGCACAAAGGAGTACAGAAGGTATCTCTACAGCGCACAAAGGAGTACAGAAGGTATCTCTACAGCGCACAAAGGAGTACAGAAGGTATCTCTACAGCGCACAAAGGAGTACAGGAGGTATCTCTACAGCGCACGAAGGAGTACAGAAGGTATCTCTACAGCGCACAAAGGAGTACAGGAAATATCTCTAGAACGTACAAAGGAGTACACGAGGTATCTCTACAGCGCACAAAGGAGTACAGAAGGTATCTCCACAGCGCACAAAGGAGTACAGAAGGTATCTCTACAGCGCACAAAGGAGTACATAAGGTATCTCTACAGCGCACAAAGGAGTACAGAAGGTATCTCTACAGCGCACAAAGGAGTACAGGAAATATCTCTAGAACGTACAAAGGAGTACACGAGGTATCTCTACAGCGTACAAAGGAGTACAGAAGGTATCTCTACAGCGCACAAAGGAGTACAGAAGGTATCTCTACAGCGCACAAAGGAGTACAGAAGGTATCTCTACAGCGCAAAAGGAGTACAGAAAGTATCTCTACAGCGCACAAAGGAGTACAGGAAATATCTCTAGAACGTACAAAGGAGTACACGAGGTATCTCTACAGCGTACAAAGGAGTACAGAAGGTATCTCTACAGCGCACAAAGGAGTACAGAAAGTATCTCTACAGCGCACAAAGGAGTTCAGAAGGTATCTCTACAGCGCACAAAGGAGTACAGAAGGTATCTCTACAGCGCACAAAGGAGTACAGGAAATATCTTTGGAACGTACAAAGGAGTACACGAGGTATCTCTACAGCGTACAAAGGAGTACAGAAGGTATCTCTACAGCGCACAAAGGAGTACAGAAGGTATCTCTACAGCGCACAAAGGAGTACAGAAGGTATCTTTACAGCGCAAAAAGGAGTACAGAAGGTATCTCTACAGCGCACGAAGGAGTACAGAAGGTATCTCTACAGCGCACAAAGGAGTACAGAAGGTATCTCTACAGCGCAAAAAGGAGTACAGAAGGTATCTCTACAGCGCACAAAGGAGTACAGGAAATATCTCTACAACGTACAAAGGAGTACAGAAGGTATCTCTACAGCGCACAAAGGAGTACAGGAAATATCTCTAGAACGTACAAAGGAGTACACGAGGTATCTCTACAGCGTACAAAGGAGTACAGAAGGTATCTCTACAGCGCACAAAGGAGTACAGAAGGAATCTCTACAGCGCACAAAGGAGTACAGGAGGTATCTCTACAGCGCACAAAGGAGTACAGAAGGTATCTCTTCAGCGCACAAAGGAGTACACGAGGTATCTCTAAAGCGCACAAAGGAGTACAGAAGGTATCTCTACAGCGCACAAAGGAGTACAGAAGGTATCTCTACAGCGCACAAAGGAGTACAGGAAATATCTCTAGAACGTACAAAGGAGTACACGAGGTATCTCTACAGCGTACAAAGGAGTACAGAAGTTATCTCTACAGCGCACAAAGGAGTACAGAAGGTATCTCTTCAGCGCACAAAGGAGTACAGGAAATATCTCTAGAACGTACAAAGGAGTACAGAAGGTATCTCTACAGCGCACAAAGGAGTACAGAAGGTATCTCTACAGCGCACAAAGGAGTACAGAAGGTATCTCTACAGCGCACAAAGAAGTTCAGAAGGTATCTCTACAGCGCACAAAGGAGTACATGAAATATCTCTAGAACGTACAAAGGAGTACACGAGGTATCTCTACAGCGTACAAAGGAGTACAGAAGGTATCTCTACAGCGCACAAAGAAGTACAGAAGGTATCTCTACAGCGCACAAAGTAGTACAGGAAATATCTTTAGAACGTACAAAGGAGTACACGAGGTATCTCTACAGCGTACAAAGGAGTACAGAAGGTATCTCTACAGCGCACAAAGGAGTACGGAAGGTATCTCTACAGCGCACAAAGGAGTACATGAAATATCTCTAGAACGTACAAAGAAGTACACGAGGTATCTCTACAGCGTACAAAGGAGTACAGAAGGTATCTCTACAGCGCACAAAGGAGTACAGAAGGTATCTCTACAGCGCACAAAGGAGTACAGAAGGTATCTCTACAGCGCACAAAGGAGTACAGAAGGTATCTCTACAGCGCACAAAGGAGTACAGAAGGTATCTCTACAGCGCACAAAGGAGTACAGAAGGTATCTCTACAGCGCACAAAGGAGTACAGAAGGTATCTCTACAGCGCACAAAGGAGTACAGAAGGTATCTCTACAGCGCACAAAGGAGTACAGAAGGTATCTCTACAGCGCACAAAGGAGTTCAGAAGGTATCTCTACAGCGCACAAAGGAGTACAGAAGGTATCTCTACAGCGCACAAAGGATTACAGAAGGTATCTCTACAGCGCACAAAGGAGTACAGAAGGTATCTCTACAGCGCACAAAGGAGTACAGAAGGTATCTCTACAGCGCACAAAGGAGTACAGGAAATATCTCTAGAACGTACAAAGGAGTACACGAGGTATCTCTACAGCGTACAAAGGAGTACAGAAGGTATCTCTACAGCGCACAAAGGAGTACAGAAGGTATCTCTACAGCGCACAAAGGAGTACAGGAAATATCTCTAGAACGTACAAAGGAGTACACGAGGTATCTCTACAGCGTACAAAGGAGTACAGAAGGTATCTCTACAGCGCACAAAGGAGTACAGAAGGTATCTCTACAGCGCACAAAGGAGTACGGAAGGTATCCCTACAGCGCACAAAGGAGTACAGAAGGTATCTCTACAGCGCACAAAGGAGTACAGGAAATATCTCTAGAACGTACAAAGGAGTACACGAGGTATCTCTACAGCTTACAAAGGAGTACAGAAGGTATCTCTACAGCGCACAAAGGAGTACAGAAGGTATCTCTACAGCGCACAAAGGAGTACAGAAGGTATCTCTACAGCGCACAAAGGAGTACAGAAGGTATCTCTACAGCGCACAAAGGAGTACAGGAAATATCTCTAGAACGTACAAAAGAGTACACGAGGTATCTCTACAGCGTACAAAGGAGTACAGAAGGTACCTCTACAGCGCACAAAGGAGTACAGAAGGTATCTCTACAGCGCACAAAGGAGTACACAAGGTATCTCTACAGCGCACAAAGGAGTACAGAAGGTATCTCTACAGCGCAAAAAGGAGTACAGAAGGTATCTCTACAGCGCACAAAGGAGTACAGAAGGTATCTCTACAGCGCACAAAGGAGTACAGAAGGTATCTCTACAGCGCACAAAGGAGTACAGAAGGTATCTCTACAGCGCACAAAGGAGTACAGAAGGTATCTCTACAGCGCACAAAGGAGTTCAGAAGGTATCTCTACAGCGCACAAAGGAGTACAGAAGGTATCTCTACAGCGCACAAAGGATTACAGAAGGTATCTCTACAGCGCACAAAGGAGTACAGAAGGTATCTCTAATGTGCACAAAGGAGTACAGAAGGTATCTCTACAGCACACAAAGGAGTACAGAAGGTATCTCTACAGTGCACAAAGGAGTACAGGAAATATCTCTAGAACGTACAAAAGAGTACACGAGGTATCTCTACAGCGTACAAAGGAGTACAGAAGGTACCTCTACAGCGCACAAAGGAGTACAGAAGGTATCTCTACAGCGCACAAAGGAGTACAGAAGGTATCTCTACAGCGCACAAAGGAGTACAGAAGGTATCTCTACAGCGCAAAAAGGAGTACAGAAGGTATCTCTACAGCGCACAAAGGAGTACAGTAAATATCTCTAGAACGTACAAAGGAGTACACGAGGTATCTCTACAGCGTACAAAGGAGTACAGAAGGTATCTCTACAGCGCACAAAGGAGTACAGAAGGTATCTCTACAGCGCACAAAGGAGTACAGAAGGTATCTCTACAGCGCACAAAGGAGTACAGAAGGTATATCTACAGCGCACAAAGGAGTACAGAAGGTATCTCTACAGCGCACAAAGGAGTACAGGAAATATCTCTAGAACGTACAAAGGAGTACAGAAGGGATCTCTACAGCGCACAAAGGAGTACAGAAGGTATCTCTACAGCGCACAAAGGAGTACAGAAGGTATCTCTACAGCGCACAAAGGAGTACAGAAGGTATCTCTACAGCGCACAAAGGAGTACAGGAAATATCTCTAGAACGTACAAAGGAGTACACGAGGTATCTCTACAGCGTACAAAGGAGTACAGAAGGTATCTCTACAGCGCACAAAGGAGTACAGGAAATATCTCTAGAACGTACAAAGGAGTACACGAGGTATCTCTACAGCGTACAAAGGAGTACAGAAGGTATCTCTACAGCGCATAAAGGAGTACAGAAGGTATCTCTACAGCGCACAAAGGAGTACAGAAGGTATCTCTACAGCGCACAAAGGAGTACAGAAGGTATCTCTACAGCGCACAAAGGAGTACAGAAGGTATCTCTACAGCGCACAAAGGAGTACAGGAAATATCGCTAGAACGTACAAAGGAGTACACGAGGTATCTCTACAGCGTACAAAGGAGTACAGAAGGTATCTCTACAGCGCACAAAGGAGTACAGAAGGTATCTCTACAGCGCACAAAGGAGTACACGAGGTATCTCTACAGCGCACAAAGGAGTACAGAAGGTATCTCTACAGCGCACAAAGGAGTACAGGAAATATCTCTAGAACGTACAAAGGAGTACACGAGGTATCTCTACAGCGTACAAAGGAGTACAGAAGGTATCTCTACAGCGCACAAAGGAGTAAAGAAGGTATCTCTACAGCGCACAAAGGAGTACAGAAGGTATCTCTACAGCGCACAAAGGAGTACAGAAGGTATCTCTACAGCGCACAAAGGAGTACAGGAAATATCTCTAGAACGTACAAAGGAGTACACGAGGTATCTCTACAGCGTACAAAGGAGTACAGAAGGTATCTCTACAGCGCACAAAGGAGTACAGAAGGTATCTCTACAGCGCACAAAGGAGTACAGAAGGTATCTCTACAGCGCACAAAGGAGTACAGAAGGTATCTCTACAGCGCACAAAGGAGTACAGGAAATATCTCTAGAACGTACAAAGGAGTACACGATGTATCTCTACAGCGTACAAAGGAGTACAGAAGGTATCTCTACAGCGCACAAAGGAGTACAGAAAGTATCTCTACAGCGCACAAAGGAGTACAGGAAAAATCTCTAGAACGTACAAAGGAGTACACGAGGTATCTCTACAGCGTACAAAGAGTACAGAAGGTATCTCTACAGCGCACAAAGGAGTACAGAAAGTATCTCTACAGCGCACAAAGGAGTTCAGAAGGTATCTCTACAGCGCACAAAGGAGTACAGAAGGTATCTCTACAGCGCACAAAGGAGTACAGGAAATATCTTTGGAACGTACAAAGGAGTACACGAGGTATCTCTACAGCGCACGAAGGAGTACAGAAGGTATCTCTACAGCGCACAAAGGAGTACAGAAGGTATCTCTACAGCCCAAAAAGGAGTACAGAAGGTATCTCTACAGCGCACAAAGGAGTACAGGAAATATCTCTACAACGTACAAAGGAGTACAGAAGGTATCTCTACAGCGTACAAAGGAGTACAGGAAATATCTCTAGAACGTACAAAGGAGTACACGAGGTACCTCTACAGCGTACAAAGGAGTACAGAAGGTATCTCTACAGCGCACAAAGGAGTACAGAAGGAATCTCTACAGCGCACAAAGGAGTACAGAAGGTATCTCTACAGCGCACAAAGGAGTACAGAAGGTATCTCTTCAGCGCACAAAGGAGTACACGAGGTATCTCTAAAGCGCACAAAGGAGTAAAGAAGGTATCTCTACAGCGCACAAAGGAGTACAGAAGGTATCTCTACAGCGCACAAAGGAGTACAGGAAATATCTCTAGAACGTACAAAGGAGTACACGAGGTATCTCTACAGCGTACAAAGGAGTACAGAAGTTATCTCTACAGCTCACAAAGGAGTACAGAAGGTATCTCTACAGCGCACAAAGGAGTACAGGAAATATCTCTAGAACGTACAAAGGAGTACAGAAGGTATCTCTACAGCGCACAAAGGAGTACAGAAGGTATCTCTACAGCGCACAAAGGAGTACAGAAGGTATCTCTACAGCGCACAAAGAAGTACAGAAGGTATCTCTACAGCGCACAAAGGAGTACAGGAAATATCTCTAGAACGAACAAAGGAGTACACGAGGTATCTCTACAGCGTACAAAGGAGTACAGAAGGTATCTCTACAGCGCACAAAGAAGTACAGAAGGTATCTCTACAGCGCACAAAGGAGTACAGGAAATATCTCTAGAACGTACAAAGGAGTACACGAGGTATCTCTACAGCGTACAAAGGAGTACAGAAGGTATCTCTACAGCGCACAAAGGAGTACAGGAAATATCTCTAGAACGTACAAAGGAGTACACGAGGTATCTCTACAGCGTACAAAGGAGTACAGAAGGTATCTCTACAGCGCACAAAGGAGTACAGAAGGTATCTCTACAGCGCACAAAGGAGTACAGAAGGTATCTCTACAGCGCACAAAGGAGTACAGAAGGTATCTCTACAGCGCACAAAAGAGTACATGAAATATCTCTAGAACGTACAAAGGAGTACACGAGGTATCTCTACAGCGTACAAAGGAGTACAGAAAGTATCTCTACAGCGCACAAAGGAGTACAGAAGGTATCTCTACAGCGCACAAAGGAGTACAGAAGGTATCTCTACAGCGCACAAAGGAGTACAGAAGGTATCTCTACAGCGCACAAAGGAGTACAGAAGGTATCTCTACAGCGCACAAAGGAGTACAGAAGGTATCTCTACAGCGCACAAAGGAGTACAGAAGGTATCTCTACAGCGCACAAAGGAGTACAGAAGGTATCTCTACAGCGCACAAAGGAGTACAGAAGGTATCTCTACAGCGCACAAAGGAGTTCAGAAGGTATTTCTACAGCGCACAAAGGAGTACAGAAGGTATCTCTACAGCGCACAAAGGATTACAGAAGGTATCTCTACAGCGCACAAAGGAGTACAGAAGGTATCTCTACAGCGCACAAAGGAGTACAGAAGGTATCTCTACAGCGCACAAAGGAGTACAGGAAATATCTCTAGAACGTACAAAGGAGTACACGAGGTATCTCTACAGCGTACACAGGAGTACAGAAGGTATCTCTACAGCGCACAAAGGAGTACAGAAGGTATCTCTACAGCGCACAAAGGAGTACAGGAAATATCTCTAGAACGTACAAAGGAGTACACGAGGTACCTCTACAGCGTACAAAGGAGTACAGAAGGTATCTCTACAGCGCACAAAGGAGTACAGAAGGTATCTCTACAGCGCACAAAGGAGTACGGAAGGTATCCCTACAGCGCACAAAGGAGTACAGAAGGTATCTCTACAGCGCACAAAGGAGTACAGGAAATATCTCTAGAACGTACAAAGGAGTACACGAGGTATCTCTACAGCTTACAAAGGAGTACAGAAGGTATCTCTACAGCGCACAAAGGAGTACAGAAGGTATCTCTACAGCGCACAAAGGAGTACACGAGGTATCTCTACAGCGCACAAAGGAGTACAGAAGGTATCTCTACAGCGCACAAAGGAGTACAGAAGGTATCTCTACAGCGCACAAAGGAGTACAGGAAATATCTCTAGAACGTACAAAAGAGTACACGAGGTATCTCTACAGCGTACAAAGGAGTACAGAAGGTACCTCTACAGCGCACAAAGGAGTACAGAAGGTATCTCTACAGCGCCCAAAGGAGTACAGAAGGAATCTCTACAGCGCACAAAGGAGTACAGAAGGTATCTCTACAGCGCAAAAAGGAGTACAGAAGGTATCTCTACAGCGCACAAAGGAGTACAGTAAATATCTCTAGAACGTACAAAGGAGTACACGAGGTATCTCTACAGCGTACAAAGGAGTACAGAAGGTATCTCTACAGCGCACAAAGGAGTACAGAAGGTATCTCTACAGCGCACAAAGGAGTACAGAAGGTATCTCTACAGCGCACAAAGGAGTACAGAAGGTATCTCTACAGCGCACAAAGGAGTACAGAAGGTATCTCTACAGCGCACAAAGGAGTACAGAAGGTATCTCTACAGCGCACAAAGAAGTACAGAAGGTATCTCTACAGCGCACAAAGGAGTACAGGAGGTATCTCTACAGCGCACAAAGGAGTACGGAAGGTATCTCTACAGCGCACAAAGGAGTACAGGAAATATCTCTAGAACGTACAAAGGAGTACACGAGGTATCTCTACAGCGCACAAAGGAGTACAGAAGGTATCTCTACAGCGCACAAAGGAGTACAGAAGGTATCTCTACAGCGCACAAAGGAGTACAGAAGGTATCTCTACAGCGCACAAAGGAGTACAGAAGGTATCTCTACAGCGCACAAAGGAGTACAGGAAATATCTCTAGAACGTACAAAGGAGTACACGAGGTATCTCTACAGCGTACAAAGGAGTACAGAAGGTATCTCTACAGCGCACAAAGGAGTACAGAAGGTATCTCTACAGCGCACAAAGGAGTACAGAAGGTATCTCTACAGCGCACAAAGGAGTACAGAAGGTATCTCTACAGCGCACAAAGGAGTACAGGAAATATCTCTAGAACGTACAAAGGAGCACACGAGGTATCTCTACAGCGTACAAAGGAGTACAGAAGGTATCTCTACAGCGCACAAAGGAGTACAGAAAGTATCTCTACAGCGCACAAAGGAGTTCAGAAGGTATCTCTACAGCGCACAAAGAAGTACAGAAGGTATCTCTACAGCGCACAAAGGAGTACAGGAAATATCTTTGGAACGTACAAAGGAGTACACGAGGTATCTCTACAGCGTACAAAGGAGTACAGAAGGTATCTCTACAGCGCACAAAGGAGTACAGAAGGTATCTCTACAGCGCACAAAGGAGTACAGAAGGTATCTTTACAGCGCAAAAAGGAGTACAGAAGGTATCTCTACAGCGCACGAAGGAGTACAGAAGGTATCTCTACAGCGCACAAAGGAGTACAGAAGGTATCTCTACAGCGCAAAAAGGAGTACAGAAGGTATCTCTACAGCGCACAAAGGAGTACAGGAAATATCTCTACAACGTACAAAGGAGTACAGAAGGTATCTCTACAGCGCACAAAGAAGTACAGGAAATATCTCTAGAACGTACAAAGGAGTACACGAGGAATCACTACAGCGTACAAAGGAGTACAGAAGGTATCTCTACAGCGCACAAAGGAGTACAGAAGGAATCTCTACAGCGCACAAAGGAGTACAGAAGGTATCTCTACAGCGCACAAAGGAGTACAGAAGGTATCTCTTCAGCGCACAAAGGAGTACACGAGGTATCTCTAAAGCGCACAAAGGAGTACAGAAGGTATCTCTACAGCGCACAAAGGAGTACAGAAGGTATCTCTACAGCGCACAAAGGAGTACAGGAAATATCTCTAGAACGTACAAAGGAGTACACGAGGTATCTCTACAGCGTACAAAGGAGTACAGAAGTTATCTCTACAGCGCACAAAGGAGTACAGAAGGTATCTCTACAGCGCACAAAGGAGTACAGGAAATATCTCTAGAACGTACGAAGGAGTACAGAAGGTATCTCTACAGCGCACAAAGGAGTACAGAAGGTATCTCTACAGCGCACAAAGGAGTACAGAAGGTATCTCTACAGCGCACAAAGAAGTACAGAAGGTATCTCTACAGCGCACAAAGGAGTACAGGAAATATCTCTAGAACGTACAAAGGAGTACACGAGGTATCTCTACAGCGTACAAAGGAGTACAGAAGGTATCTCTACAGCGCACAAAGGAGTACAGGAAATATCTCTAGAACGCACAAAGGAGTACACGAGGTATCTCTACAGCGTACAAAGGAGTACAGAAGGTATCTCTACAGCGTACAAAGGAGTACAGAAGGTATCTCTACAGCGCACAAAGGAGTACAGAAGGTATCTCTACAGCGCACAAAGGAGTACAGAAGGTATCTCTACAGCGCACAAAGGAGTACAGAAGGAATCTCTACAGCGCACAAAGGAGTACAGAAGGTATCTCTACAGCGCACAAAGGAGTACAGAAGGTATCTCTTCAGCGCACAAAGGAGTACACGAGGTATCTCTAAAGCGCACAAAGGAGTACAGAAGGTATCTCTACAGCGCACAAAGGAGTACAGAAGGTATCTCTACAGCGCACAAAGGAGTACAGGAAATATCTCTAGAACGTACAAAGGAGTACACGAGGTATCTCTACAGCGTACAAAGGAGTACAGAAGTTATCTCTACAGCGCACAAAGGAGTACAGAAGGTATCTCTACAGCGCACAAAGGAGTACAGGAAATATCTCTAGAACGTACGAAGGAGTACAGAAGGTATCTCTACAGCGCACAAAGGAGTACAGAAGGTATCTCTACAGCGCACAAAGGAGTACAGAAGGTATCTCTACAGCGCACAAAGAAGTACAGAAGGTATCTCTACAGCGCACAAAGGAGTACAGGAAATATCTCTAGAACGTACAAAGGAGTACACGAGGTATCTCTACAGCGTACAAAGGAGTACAGAAGGTATCTCTACAGCGCACAAAGGAGTACAGGAAATATCTCTAGAACGCACAAAGGAGTACACGAGGTATCTCTACAGCGTACAAAGGAGTACAGAAGGTATCTCTACAGCGCACAAAGGAGTACAGAAGGTATCTCTACAGCGCACAAAGGAGTACAGAAGGTATCTCTACAGCGCACAAATGAGTACAGAAGGTATCTCTACAGCGCACAAAGGAGTACATGAAATATCTCTAGAACGTACAAAGGAGTACACGAGGTATCTCTACAGCGTACAAAGGAGTACAGAAGGTATCTCTACAGCGCACAAAGGAGTACAGAAGGTATCTCTACAGCGCACAAAGGAGTACAGAAGGTATCTCTACAGCGCACAAAGGAGTACAGAAGGTATCTCTACAGCGCACAAAGGAGTACAGAAGGTATCTCTACAGCGCACAAAGGAGTACAGAAGGTATCTCAACAGCGCACAAAGGAGTACAGAAGGTATCTCCACAGCGCACAAAGGAGTACAGAAGGTATCTCTACAGCGCACAAAGGAGTACAGAAGGTATCTCTACAGCGCACAAAGGAGTTCAGAAGGTATCTCTACAGCGCACAAAGGAGTACAGAAGGTATCTCTACAGCGCACAAAGGATTACAGAAGGTATCTCTACAGCGCACAAAGGAGTACAGAAGGTATCTCTACAGCGCACAAAGGAGTACAGAAGGTATCTCTACAGCGCACAAAGGAGTACAGGAAAAATCTCTAGAACGTACAAAGGAGTACACGAGGTATCTCTACAGCGTACAAAGGAGTACAGAAGGTATCTCTACAGCGCACAAAGAAGTACAGAAGGTATCTCTACAGCGCACAAAGGAGTACAGGAAATATCTCTAGAACGTACAAAGGAGTACACGAGGTATCTACAGCGTACAAAGGAGTACAGAAGGTATCTCTACAGCGCACAAAGGAGTACAGAAGGTATCTCTTCAGCGCACAAAGGAGTACAGAAGGTATCCCTACAGCGCACAAAGGAGTACAGAAGGTATCTCTACAGCGCACAAAGGAGTACAGGAAATATCTCTAGAACGTACAAAGGAGTACACGAGGTATCTCTACAGCTTACAAAGGAGTACAGAAGGTATCTCTACAGCGCACAAAGGAGTACAGAAGGTATCTCTACAGCGCACAAAGGAGTACACGAGGTATCTCTACAGCGCACAAAGGAGTACAGAAGGTATCTCTACAGCGCACAAAGGAGTACAGGAAATATCTCTAGAACGTACAAAGGAGTATACGAGGTATCTCTACAGCGTACAAAGGAGTACAGAAGGCATCTCTACAGCGCACAAAGGAGTACAGAAGGTATCTCTACAGCGCACAAAGGAGTACAGAAGGTATCTCTACAGCGCACAAAGGAGTACAGAAGGTATCTCTACAGCGCACAAAGGAGTACAGGAAATATCTCTAGAACGTACAAAGGAGTACACGAGGTATCTCTACAGCGTACAAAGGAGTACAGAAGGTATCTCTACAGCGCACAAAGGAGTACAGAAGGTATCTCTACAGCGCACAAAGGAGTACAGAAGGTATCTCTACAGCGCACATAGAGGTACAGAAGGTCTCTCTACAGCGCACAAAGGAGTACAGGAAATATCTCTAGAACGTACAAAGGAGTACACGAGGTATCTCTACAGCGTACAAAGGAGTACAGAAGGCATCTCTACAGCGCACAAAGGAGTACAGAAAGTATCTCTACAGCGCACAAAGGAGTTCAGAAGGTATCTCTACAGCGCACAAAGGAGTACAGAAGGTATCTCTACAGCGCACAAAGGAGTACAGGAAATATCTTTGGAACGTACAAAAGAGTACACGAGGTATCTCTACCGCGTACAAAGGAGTACAGAAGGTATCTCTACAGCGCACAAAGGAGTACAGAAGGTATCTCTACAGCGCACAAAGGAGTACAGAAGGTATCTTTAAAGCGCAAAAAGGAGTACAGAAGGTATCTCTACAGCGCACGAAGGAGTACAGAAGGTATCTCTACAGCGCACAAAGGAGTACAGAAGGTATCTCTACAGCGCAAAAAGGAGTACAGAAGGTATCTCTACAGCGCACAAAGGAGTACAGGAAATATCTCTACAACGTACAAAGGAGTACAGAAGGTATCTCTACAGCGCACAAAGGAGTACAGGAAATATCTCTAGAACGTACAAAGGAGTACACGAGGTATCTCTACAGCGTACAAAGGAGTACAGAAGGTATCTCTACAGCGCACAAAGGAGTACAGAAGGAATCTCTACAGCGCACAAAGGAGTACAGAAGGTATCTCTACAGCGCACAAAGGAGTACAGAAGGTATCTCTTCAGCGCACAAAGGAGATACACGAGGTATCTCTAAAGCGCACAAAGGAGTACAGAAGGTATCTCTACAGCGCACAAAGGAGTACAGAAGGTATCTCTACAGCGCACAAAGGAGTACAGGAAATATCTCTTGAACGTACAAAGGAGTACAGAAGGTATCTCTACAGCGCACAAAGGAGTACAGGAAATATCTCTAGAACGTACAAAGGAGTACAGAAGGTATCTCTACAGCGCACAAAGGAGTACAGAAGGTATCTCTACAGCGCACAAAGGAGTACAGAAGGTATCTCTACAGCGCACAAAGAAATACAGAAGGTATCTCTACAGCGCACAAAGGAGTACAGGAAATATCTCTAGAACGTACAAAGGAGTACACGAGGTATCTCTACAGCGTACAAAGGAGTACAGAAGGTATCTCTACAGCGCACAAAGGAGTACAGGAAATATCTCTAGAACGTACAAAGGAGTACACGAGGTATCTCTACAGCGTACAAAGGAGTACAGAAGGTATCTCTACAGCGCACAAAGGAGTACAGAAGGTATCTCTACAGCGCACAAAGGAGTACAGAAGGTATCTCTACAGCGCACAAAGGAGTACAGAAGGTATCTCTACAGCGCACAAAGGAGTACATGAAATATCTCTAGAACGTACAAAGGAGTACACGAGGTATCTCTACAGCGTACAAAGGAGTACAGAAGGTATCTCTACAGCGCACAAAGGAGTACAGAAGGTATCTCTACAGCGCACAAAGGAGTACAGAAGGTATCTCTACAGCGCACAAAGGAGTACAGAAGGTATCTCTACAGCGCACAAAGGAGTACAGAAGGTATCTCTACAGCGCACAAAGGAGTACAGAAGGTATCTCTACAGCGCACAAAGGAGTACAGAAGGTATCTCTACAGCGCACAAAGGATTACAGAAGGTATCTCTACAGCGCACAAAGGAGTACAGAAGGTATCTCTACAGCGCACAAAGGAGTTCAGAAGGTATCTCTACAGCGCACAAAGGAGTACAGAAGGTATCTCTACAGCGCACAAAGGATTACAGAAGGTATCTCTACAGCGCACAAAGGAGTACAGAAGGTATCTCTACAGCGCACAAAGGAGTACAGAAGGTATCTCTACAGCGCACGAAGGAGTACAGGAAATATCTCTAGAACGTACAAAGGAGTACACGAGGTATCTCTACAGCGTACAAAAGAGTACAGAAGGTATCTCTACAGCGCACAAAGGAGTACAGAAGGTATCTCAACAGCGCACAAAGGAGTACAGGAAATATCTCTAGAACGTACAAAGGAGTACAGAAGGTATCTCTACAGCGCACAAAGGTGTACAGAAGGTATCTCTACAGCGCACAAAGGAGTACAGAAGGTATCCCTACAGCGCACAAAGGAGTACAGAAAGTATCTCTACAGCGCACAAAGGAGTACAGGAAATATCTCTAGAACGTACAAAGGAGTACACGAGGTATCTCTACAGCTTACAAAGGAGTACAGAAGGTATCTCTACAGCGCACAAAGGAGTACAGAAGGTATCTCTACAGCGCACAAAGGAGTACACGAGGTATCTCTACAGCGCACAAAGGAGTACAGAAGGTATCTCTACAGCGCACAAAGGAGTACAGAAGGTATCTCTACAGCGCACAAAGGAGTACAGGAAATATCTCTGTTTCGTACAAAAGAGTACACGAGGTATCTCTACAGCGTACAAAGGAGTACAGAAGGTACCTCTACAGCGCACAAAGGAGTACAGAAGGTATCTCTACAGCGCACAAAGGAGTACAGAAGGTAACTCTACAGCGCACAAAGGAGTACAGAAGATATCTCTACAGCGCAAAAAGGAGTACAGAAGGTATCTCTACAGCGCACAAAGGAGTACAGTAAATATCTCTAGAACGTACAAAGGAGTACACGAGGTATCTCTACAGCGTACAAAGGAGTACAGAAGGTATCTCTACAGCGCACAAAGGAGTACAGAAGGTATCTCTACAGCGCACAAAGGAGTACAGAAGGTATCTCTACAGCGCACAAAGGAGTACAGAAGGTATCTCTACAGCGCACGAAGGAGTACAGAAGGTATCTCTACAGCGCACAAAGGAGTACAGGAAATATCTCTAGAACGTACAAAGGAGTACAGAAGGTATCTCTACAGCGCACAAAGGAGTACAGAAGGTATCTCTACAGCGCACAAAGGAGTACAGAAGGTATCTCTACAGCGCACAAAGGAGTACAGAAGGTATCTCTACAGCGCACAAAGGAGTACAGGAAATATCTCTAGAATGTACAAAGGAGTACACGAGGTATCTCTACAGCTTACAAAGGAGTACAGAAGGTATCTCTACAGCGCACAAAGGAGTACAGGAAATATCTCTAGAACGTACAAAGGAGTACACGAGGTATCTCTACAGCGTACAAAGGAGTACAGAAGGTATCTCTACAGCGCATAAAGGAGTACAGAAGGTATCTCTACAGCGCACAAAGGAGTACAGAAGGTATCTCTACAGCGCACGAAGGAGTACAGAAGGTATCTCTACAGCGCACAAAGGAGTACAGAAGGTATCTCTACAGCGCACAAAGGAGTACAGGAAATATCGCTAGAACGTACAAAGGAGTACACGAGGTATCTCTACAGCGTACAAAGGAGTACAGAAGGTATCTCTACAGCGCACAAAGGAGTACAGAAGGTATCTCTACAGCACACAAAGGAGTACAGGAAATTTCTCTAGAACGTACCAAGGAGTACACGAGGTATCTCTACAGCGTACAAAGGAGTACAGAAGGTATCTCTACAGCGCACAAAGGAGTACAGAAGGTATCTCTACAGCGCACAAAGGAGTTCAGAAGGTATCTCTACAGCGCACAAAGGAGTACAGAAGG
Organism: Morinoia aosen; assembly: GCA_030386875.1. Taxonomy (NCBI): domain Eukaryota; kingdom Metazoa; phylum Arthropoda; class Malacostraca; order Amphipoda; family Talitridae; genus Morinoia; species Morinoia aosen. The sequence continues at coordinate 36,215,679 of JASJYW010000027.1, read as the reverse complement.
TATCTCTACAGCGCACAAAGGAGTACAGAAGGTATCTCTACAGCGCACAAAGGAGTACAGGAAATATCTCTAGAACGTACAAAGGAGTACACGAGGTATCTCTACAGCGTACAAAGGAGTACAGAAGGTATCTCTACAGCGCACAAAGGAGTAAAGAAGGTATCTCTACAGTGCACAAAGGAGTACAGAAGGTATCTCTACAGCGCACAAAGGAGTACAGAAGGTATCTCTACAGCGCACAAAGGAGTACAGAATGTGTCTCTACAGCGCACAAAGGAGTACAGGAGGTATCTCTACAGCGCACAAAGGAGTACAGAAGCTATCTCTACAGCGCACAAAGGAGTACAGGAAATATCTCTAGAACGTACAAAGGAGTACACGAGGTATCTCTACAGCGCACAAAGGAGTACAGAAGGTATCTCTACAGCGCACAAAGGAGTACAGAAGGTATCTCTACAGCGCACAAAGTTGTACAGAAGGTATCTCTACAGCGCACAAAGGAGTACAGAAGGTATCTCTACAGCGCACAAAGGAGTACAGAAGGTATCTCTACAGCGCACAAAGGAGTACAGAAGGTATCTCTACAGCGCACAAAGGAGTACAGAAGGTATCTCTACAGCGCACAAAGGAGTACAGAAGGTATCTCTACAGCGCACAAAGGAGTTCAGAAGGTATCTCTACAGCGCACAAAGGAGTACAGAAGGTATCTCTACAGCGCACAAAGGATTACAGATGGTATCTCTACAGCGCACAAAGGAGTACAGAAGGTATCTCTACAGCGCACAAAGGAGTACAGAAGGTATCTCTACAGCGCACGAAGGAGTACAGGAAATATCTCTAGAACGTACAAAGGAGTACACGAGGTATCTCTACAGCGTACAAAGGAGTACAGAAGGTATCTCTACAGCGCACAAAGGAGTACAGAAGGTATCTCTACAGCGCACAAAGGAGTACAGGAAATATCTCTAGAACGTACAAAGGAGTACAGAAAGTATCTCTACAGCGCACAAAGGAGTACAGAAGGTATCTCTACAGCGCACAAAGGAGTACAGAAGGTATCCCTACAGCGCACAAAGGAGTACAGAAAGTATCTCTACAGCGCACAAAGGAGTACAGGAAATATCTCTAGAACGTACAAAGGAGTACACGAGGTATCTCTACAGCTTACAAAGGAGTACAGAAGGTATCTCTACAGCGCACAAAGGATTACAGAAGGTATCTCTACAGCGCACAAAGGAGTACACGAGGTATCTCTACAGCGCACAAAGGAGTAGAGAAGGTATCTCTACAGCGCACAAAGGAGTACAGAAGGTATCTCTACAGCGCACAAAGGAGTACAGGAAATATCTCTAGAACGTACAAAAGAGTACACGAGGTATCTCTACAGCGTACAAAGGAGTACAGAAGGTACCTCTACAGCGCACAAAGGAGTACAGAAGGTATCTCTACAGCGCACAAAGGAGTACAGAAGGTATCTCTACAGCGCACAAAGGAGTACAGAAGGTATCTCTACAGCGCAAAAAGGAGTACAGAAGGTATCTCTACAGCGCACAAAGGAGTACAGAAGGTATCTCTACAGCGCACAAAGGAGTACAGAAGGTATCTCTACAGCGCACAAAGGAGTACAGAAGGTATCTCTACAGCGCACGAAGGAGTACAGAAGGTATCTCTACAGCGCACAAAGGAGTACAGGAAATATCTCTAGAACGTACAAAGGAGTACAGAAGGTATCTCTACAGCGCACAAAGGAGTACAGAAGGTATCTCTACAGCGCACAAAGGAGTACAGAAGGTATCTCTACAGCGCACAAAGGAGTACAGAAGGTATCTCTACAGCGCACAAAGGAGTACAGGAAATATCTCTAGAATGTACAAAGGAGTACACGAGGTATCTCTACAGCTTACAAAGGAGTACAGAAGGTATCTCTACAGCGCACAAAGGAGTACAGGAAATATCTCTAGAACGTACAAAGGAGTACACGAGGTATCTCTACAGCGTACAAAGGAGTACAGAAGGTATCTCTACAGCGCATAAAGGAGTACAGAAGGTATCTCTACAGCGCACAAAGGAGTACAGAAGGTATCTCTACAGCGCACGAAGGAGTACAGAAGGTATCTCTACAGCGCACAAAGGAGTACAGAAGGTATCTCTACAGCGCACAAAGGAGTACAGGAAATATCGCTAGAACGTACAAAGGAGTACACGAGGTATCTCTACAGCGTACAAAGGAGTACAGAAGGTATCTCTACAGCGCACAAAGGAGTACAGAAGGTATCTCTACAGCACACAAAGGAGTACAGGAAATTTCTCTAGAACGTACCAAGGAGTACACGAGGTATCTCTACAGCGTACAAAGGAGTACAGAAGGTATCTCTACAGCGCACAAAGGAGTACAGAAGGTATCTCTACAGCGCACAAAGGAGTTCAGAAGGTATCTCTACAGCGCACAAAGGAGTACAGAAGGTATCTCTACAGCGCACAAAGGAGTACAGAAGGTATCTCTACAGCGCACAAAGGAGTACAGGAAATATCTCTAGAACGTACAAAGGAGTACACGAGGTATCTCTACAGCGTACAAAGGAGTACAGAAGGTATCTCTACAGCGCACAAAGGAGTAAAGAAGGTATCTCTACAGTGCACAAAGGAGTACAGAAGGTATCTCTACAGCGCACAAAGGAGTACAGAAGGTATCTCTACAGCGCACAAAGGAGTACAGAATGTGTCTCTACAGCGCACAAAGGAGTACAGGAGGTATCTCTACAGCGCACAAAGGAGTACAGAAGCTATCTCTACAGCGCACAAAGGAGTACAGGAAATATCTCTAGAACGTACAAAGGAGTACACGAGGTATCTCTACAGCGCACAAAGGAGTACAGAAGGTATCTCTACAGCGCACAAAGGAGTACAGAAGGTATCTCTACAGCGCACAAAGTTGTACAGAAGGTATCTCTACAGCGCACAAAGGAGTACAGAAGGTATCTCTACAGCGCACAAAGGAGTACAGAAGGTATCTCTACAGCGCACAAAGGAGTACAGAAGGTATCTCTACAGCGCACAAAGGAGTACAGAAGGTATCTCTACAGCGCACAAAGGAGTACAGAAGGTATCTCTACAGCGCACAAAGGAGTTCAGAAGGTATCTCTACAGCGCACAAAGGAGTACAGAAGGTATCTCTACAGCGCACAAAGGATTACAGATGGTATCTCTACAGCGCACAAAGGAGTACAGAAGGTATCTCTACAGCGCACAAAGGAGTACAGAAGGTATCTCTACAGCGCACGAAGGAGTACAGGAAATATCTCTAGAACGTACAAAGGAGTACACGAGGTATCTCTACAGCGTACAAAGGAGTACAGAAGGTATCTCTACAGCGCACAAAGGAGTACAGAAGGTATCTCTACAGCGCACAAAGGAGTACAGGAAATATCTCTAGAACGTACAAAGGAGTACAGAAAGTATCTCTACAGCGCACAAAGGAGTACAGAAGGTATCTCTACAGCGCACAAAGGAGTACAGAAGGTATCCCTACAGCGCACAAAGGAGTACAGAAAGTATCTCTACAGCGCACAAAGGAGTACAGGAAATATCTCTAGAACGTACAAAGGAGTACACGAGGTATCTCTACAGCTTACAAAGGAGTACAGAAGGTATCTCTACAGCGCACAAAGGATTACAGAAGGTATCTCTACAGCGCACAAAGGAGTACACGAGGTATCTCTACAGCGCACAAAGGAGTAGAGAAGGTATCTCTACAGCGCACAAAGGAGTACAGAAGGTATCTCTACAGCGCACAAAGGAGTACAGGAAATATCTCTAGAACGTACAAAAGAGTACACGAGGTATCTCTACAGCGTACAAAGGAGTACAGAAGGTACCTCTACAGCGCACAAAGGAGTACAGAAGGTATCTCTACAGCGCACAAAGGAGTACAGAAGGTATCTCTACAGCGCACAAAGGAGTACAGAAGGTATCTCTACAGCGCAAAAAGGAGTACAGAAGGTATCTCTACAGCGCACAAAGGAGTACAGTAAATATCTCTAGAACGTACAAAGGAGTACACGAGGTATCTCTACAGCGTACAAAGGAGTACAGAAGGTATCTCTACAGCGCACAAAGGAGTACAGAAGGTATCTCTACAGCGCACAAAGGAGTACAGAAGGTATCTCTACAGCGCACAAAGGAGTACAGAAGGTATCTCTACAGCGCACGAAGGAGTACAGAAGGTATCTCTACAGCGCACAAAGGAGTACAGGAAATATCTCTAGAACGTACAAAGGAGTACAGAAGGTATCTCTACAGCGCACAAAGGAGTACAGAAGGTATCTCTACAGCGCACAAAGGAGTACAGAAGGTATCTCTACAGCGCACAAAGGAGTACAGAAGGTATCTCTACAGCGCACAAAGGAGTACAGGAAATATCTCTAGAACGTACAAAGGAGTACACGAGGTATCTCTACAGCTTACAAAGGAGTACAGAAGGTATCTCTACAGCGCACAAAGGAGTACAGAAGGTATCTCTACAGCGCACAAAGTTGTACAGAAGGTATCTCTACAGCGCACAAAGGAGTACAGAAGGTATCTCTACAGCGCACAAAGGAGTACAGAAGGTATCTCTACAGCGCACAAAGGAGTACAGAAGGTATCTCTACAGCGCACAAAGGAGTACAGAAGGTATCTCTACAGCGCACAAAGGAGTACAGAAGGTATCTCTACAGCGCACAAAGGAGTTCAGAAGGTATCTCTACAGCGCACAAAGGAGTACAGAAGGTATCTCTACAGCGCACAAAGGATTACAGAAGGTATCTCTACAGCGCACAAAGGAGTACAGAAGGTATCTCTACAGCGCACAAAGGAGTACAGAAGGTATCTCTACAGCGCACGAAGGAGTACAGGAAATATCTCTAGAACGTACAAAGGAGTACACGAGGTATCTCTACAGCGTACAAAGGAGTACAGAAGGTATCTCTACAGCGCACAAAGGAGTACAGAAGGTATCTCTACAGCGCACAAAGGAGTACAGGAAATATCTCTAGAACGTACAAAGGAGTACAGAAAGTATCTCTACAGCGCACAAAGGAGTACAGAAGGTATCTCTACAGCGCACAAAGGAGTACAGAAGGTATCCCTACAGCGCACAAAGGAGTACAGAAAGTATCTCTACAGCGCACAAAGGAGTACAGGAAATATCTCTAGAACGTACAAAGGAGTACACGAGGTATCTCTACAGCTTACAAAGGAGTACAGAAGGTATCTCTACAGCGCACAAAGGATTACAGAAGGTATCTCTACAGCGCACAAAGGAGTACACGAGGTATCTCTACAGCGCACAAAGGAGTAGAGAAGGTATCTCTACAGCGCACAAAGGAGTACAGAAGGTATCTCTACAGCGCACAAAGGAGTACAGGAAATATCTCTAGAACGTACAAAAGAGTACACGAGGTATCTCTACAGCGTACAAAGGAGTACAGAAGGTACCTCTACAGCGCACAAAGGAGTACAGAAGGTATCTCTACAGCGCACAAAGGAGTACAGAAGGTATCTCTACAGCGCACAAAGGAGTACAGAAGGTATCTCTACAGCGCAAAAAGGAGTACAGAAGGTATCTCTACAGCGCACAAAGGAGTACAGTAAATATCTCTAGAACGTACAAAGGAGTACACGAGGTATCTCTACAGCGTACAAAGGAGTACAGAAGGTATCTCTACAGCGCACAAAGGAGTACAGAAGGTATCTCTACAGCGCACAAAGGAGTACAGAAGGTATCTCTACAGCGCACAAAGGAGTACAGAAGGTATCTCTACAGCGCACGAAGGAGTACAGAAGGTATCTCTACAGCGCACAAAGGAGTACAGGAAATATCTCTAGAACGTACAAAGGAGTACAGAAGGTATCTCTACAGCGCACAAAGGAGTACAGAAGGTATCTCTACAGCGCACAAAGGAGTACAGAAGGTATCTCTACAGCGCACAAAGGAGTACAGAAGGTATCTCTACAGCGCACAAAGGAGTACAGGAAATATCTCTAGAACGTACAAAGGAGTACACGAGGTATCTCTACAGCTTACAAAGGAGTACAGAAGGTATCTCTACAGCGCACAAAGGAGTACAGGAAATATCTCTAGAACGTACAAAGGAGTACACGAGGTATCTCTACAGCGTACAAAGGAGTACAGAAGGTATCTCTACAGCGCATAAAGGAGTACAGAAGGTATCTCTACAGCGCACAAAGGAGTACAGAAGGTATCTCTACAGCGCACAAAGGAGTACAGAAGGTATCTCTACAGCGCACAAAGGAGTACAGAAGGTATCTCTACAGCGCACAAAGGAGTACAGGAAATATCGCTAGAACGTACAAAGGAGTACACGAGGTATCTCTACAGCGTACAAAGGAGTACAGAAGGTATCTCTACAGCGCACAAAGGAGTACAGAAGGTATCTCTACAGCACACAAAGGAGTACAGGAAATTTCTCTAGAACGTACCAAGGAGTACACGAGGTATCTCTACAGCGTACAAAGGAGTACAAAAGGTATCTCTACAGCGCACAAACGAGTACAGAAGGTATCTCTACAGCGCACAAAGGAGTTCAGAAGGTATCTCTACAGCGCACAAAGGAGTACAGAAGGTATCTCTACAGCGCACAAAGGAGTACAGAAGGTATCTCTACAGCGCACAAAGGAGTACAGGAAATATCTCTAGAACGTACAAAGGAGTACACGAGGTATCTCTACAGCGTACAAAGGAGTACAGAAGGTATCTCTACAGCGCACAAAGGAGTACAGAAGGTATCTCTACAGCGCACAAAGGAGTACAGAAGGTGTCTCTACAGCGCACAAAGGAGTACAGGAGGTATCTCTACAGCGCACAAAGGAGTACAGAAGCTATCTCTACAGCGCACAAAGGAGTACAGGAAATATCTCTAGAACGTACAAAGGAGTACACGAGGTATCTCTACAGCGCACAAAGGAGTACAGAAGGTATCTCTACAGCGCACAAAGGAGTACAGAAGGTATCTCTACAGCGCACAAAGGAGTACAGAAGGTATCTTTACAGCGCACAAAGGAGTACAGAAGGTATCTCTACAGCGCACAAAGGAGTACAGAAGGTATCTCTACAGCGCACAAAGGAGTACAGAAGCTATCTCTACAGCGCACAAAGGAGTACAGAAGGTATCTCTACAGCGCACAAAGGAGTACAGAAGGTATCTCTACAGCGCACAAAGGAGTACAGAAGGTATCTCTACAGCGCACAAAGGAGTACACGAGATATCTCTACAGCGCACAAAGGAGTACAGAAGGTATCTCTACAGCGCACAAAAGAGTACAGGAAATATCTCTAGAACGTACAAAGGAGTACACGAGGTATCTCTACAGCGTACAAAGGAGTACAGAAGGTATCTCTACAGCGCACAAAGGAGTACAGAAGGTATCTCTACAGCGCACAAAGGAGTACAGAAGGTATCTCTACAGCGCACAAAGGAGTACAGAAGGTATCTCTACAGCGCAAAAAGGAGTACAGGGAATATCTCTAGAGCGTACAAAGGAGTACACGAGGTATCTCTACAGCGTACAAAGGAGTACAGAAGGTATCTCTACAGCGCACAAAGGAGTACAGAAGGTATCTCTACAGCGCACAAAGGAGTACACGAGGTATCTCTACAGCGCACAAAGGAGTACAGATGGTATCTCTACAGCGCACAAAGGAGTACAGAAGGTATCTCTACAGCGCACAAAGGAGTACAGGCAATATCTCTAGAACGTACAAAGGAGTACACGAGGTATCTCTACAGCGTACAAAAAAGTACAGAAGGTATCTCTACAGCGCACAAAGGAGTACAGAAGGTATCTCTACAGCGCACAAAAGAGTACAGAAGGTATCTCTACAGCGCACAAAGGAGTACAGAAGGTATCTCTACAGCGCACAAAGGAGTACAGAAGGTATCTCTACAGCGCACAAAGGAGTACAGGAAATATCTCTAGAACGTACAAAGGAGTACACGAGGTATCTCTACAGCGTAAAAAGGAGTACAGAAGGTATCTCTAAAGCACACAAAGGAGTGCAGAAGGTATCTCTACAGCGCACAAAGGAGTACAGAAGGTATCTCTACAGCGCACAAAGGAGTACAGAAGGTATCTCTACAGCGCACAAAGGAGTACATAAGGTATCTCTACAGCGCACAAAGGAGTACAGGAAATATCTCTAGAACGTACAAAGGAGTACATGAGGTATCTCTACAGCGTACAAAGGAGAACAGAAGGTATCTCTACAGCGCACAAAGGAGTACAGAAGGTATCTCTACAGCGCACAAAGGAGTACAGGAAATATCTCTAGAACGTACGAAGGAGTACACGAGGTATCTCTACAGCGTACAAAGGAGTACAGAAGGTATCTCTACAGCGCACAAAGGAGTACAGAAGGTATCTCTACAGCGCACAAAGGAGTACAGAAGTTATCTCTACAGCGCACAAAGGAGTACAGAAGGTATCTTTACAGCGCACAAAGGAGTACAGAAGGTATCTCTACAGCGCACAAAGGAGTACAGGAAATATCTCTAGAACGTACAAAGGAGTACACGAGGTATCTCTACAGCGTACAAAGGAGTACAGAAGGTATCTCTACAGCGCACAAAGGAGTACAGAAGGTATCTCTACAGCGCACAAAGGAGTACAGAAGGTATCTCTACAGCGCACAAAGGAGTACAGAAGGTATCTCTACAGCGCACAAAGGAGTACAGGAAATATCTCTAGAACGTACAAAGGAGTACACGAGGTATCTCTACAGCGTACAAAGGAGTACAGAAGGTATCTCTACAGCGCACAAAGGAGTACAGAAGGTATCTCTACAGCGCACAAAGGAGTACAGAAGGTATCCCTACAGCGCACAAAGGAGTACAGAAAGTATCTCTACAGCGCACAAAGGAGTACAGGAAATATCTCTAGAACGTACAAAGGAGTACACGAGGTATCTCTACAGCTTACAAAGGAGTACAGAAGGTATCTCTACAGCGCACAAAGGATTACAGAAGGTATCTCTACAGCGCACAAAGGAGTACACGAGGTATCTCTACAGCGCACAAAGGAGTAGAGAAGGTATCTCTACAGCGCACAAAGGAGTACAGAAGGTATCTCTACAGCGCACAAAGGAGTACAGGAAATATCTCTAGAACGTACAAAAGAATACACGAGGTATCTCTACAGCGTACAAAGGAGTACAGAAGGTACCTCTACAGCGCACAAAGGAGTACAGAAGGTATCTCTACAGCGCACAAAGGAGTACAGAAGGTATCTCTACAGCGCACAAAGGAGTACAGAAGGTATCTCTACAGCGCAAAAAGGAGTACAGAAGGTATCTCTACAGCGCACAAAGGAGTACAGTAAATATCTCTAGAACGTACAAAGGAGTACACGAGGTATCTCTACAGCGTACAAAGGAGTACAGAAGGTATCTCTACAGCGTACAAAGGAGTACAGAAGGTATCTCTACAGCACACAAAGGAGTACAGAAGGTATCTCTACAGCGCACAAAGGAGTACAGAAGGTATCTCTACAGCGCACGAAGGAGTACAGAAGGTATCTCTACAGCGCACAAAGGAGTACAGGAAATATCTCTAGAACGTACAAAGGAGTACAGAAGGTATCTCTACAGCGCACAAAGGAGTACAGAAGGTATCTCTACAGCGCACAAAGGAGTACAGGAAATATCTCTAGAACGTACAAAGGAGTACACGAGGTATCTCTACAGCTTACAAAGGAGTACAGAAGGTATCTCTACAGCGCACAAAGGAGTACAGGAAATATCTCTAGAACGTACAAAGGAGTACACGAGGTATCTCTACAGCGTACAAAGGAGTACAGAAGGTATCTCTACAGCGCATAAAGGAGTACAGAAGGTATCTCTACAGCGCACAAAGGAGTACAGAAGGTATCTCTACAGCGCACAAAGGAGTACAGAAGGTATCTCTACAGCGCACAAAAGAGTACAGAAGGTATCTCTACAGCGCACAAAGGAGTACAGTTAATATCGCTAGAACGTACAAAGGAGTACACGAGGTATCTCTACAGCGTACAAAGGAGTACAGAAGGTATCTCTACAGCGCACAAAGGAGTACAGAAGGTATCTCTACAGCACACAAAGGAGTACAGGAAATTTCTCTAGAACGTACCAAGGAGTACACGAGGTATCTCTACAGCGTACAAAGGAGTACAGAAGGTATCTCTACAGCGCACAAAGGAGTACAGAAGGTATCTCTACAGCGCACAAAGGAGTTCAGAAGGTATCTCTACAGCGCACAAAGGAGTACAGAAGGTGTCTCTACAGCGCACAAAGGAGTACAGGAGGTATCTCTACAGCGCACAAAGGAGTACAGAAGCTATCTCTACAGCGCACAAAGGAGTTCAGAAGGTATCTCTACAGCGCACAAAGGAGTACAGAAGGTATCTCTACAGCGCACAAAGGAGTACAGAAGGTATCTCTACAGCGCACAAAGGAGTACAGGAAATATCTCTAGAACGTACAAAGGAGTACACGAGGTATCTCTACAGCGTACAAAGGAGTACAGAAGGTATCTCTACAGCGCACAAAGGAGTACAGAAGGTATCTCTACAGCGCACAAAGGAGTACAGAAGGTATCTCTACAGCGCACAAAGGAGTACAGAAGGTATCTCTACAGCGCACAAAGGAGTACAGAAGGTGTCTCTACAGCGCACAAAGGAGTACAGGAGGTATCTCTACAGCGCACAAAGGAGTACAGAAGCTATCTCTACAGCGCACAAAGGAGTACAGGAAATATCTCTAGAACGTACAAAGGAGTACACGAGGTATCTCTACAGCGCACAAAGGAGTACAGAAGGTATCTCTACAGCGCACAAAGGAGTACAGAAGGTATCTCTACAGCGCACAAAGGAGTACAGAAGGTATCTCTACAGCGCACAAAGGAGTACAGAAGGTATCTCTACAGCGCACAAAGGAGTACAGAAGGTATCTCTACAGCGCACAAAGGAGTACAGAAGCTATCTCTACAGCGCACAAAGGAGTACAGAAGGTATCTCTACAGCGCACAAAGGAGTACAGAAGGTATCTCTACAGCGCACAAAGGAGTACAGAAGGTATCTCTACAGCGCACAAAGGAGTACACGAGATATCTCTACAGCGCACAAAGGAGTACAGAAGGTATCTCTACAGCGCACAAAAGAGTACAGGAAATATCTCTAGAACGTACAAAGGAGTACACGAGGTATCTCTACAGCGTACAAAGGAGTACAGAAGGTATCTCTACAGCGCACAAAGGAGTACAGAAGGTATCTCTACAGCGCACAAAGGAGTACAGAAGGTATCTCTACAGCGCACAAAGGAGTACAGAAGGTATCTCTACAGCGCAAAAAGGAGTACAGGGAATATCTCTAGAGCGTACAAAGGAGTACACGAGGTATCTCTACAGCGTACAAAGGAGTACAGAAGGTATCTCTACAGCGCACAAAGGAGTACAGAAGGTATCTCTACAGCGCACAAAGGAGTACAGGCAATATCTCTAGAACGTACAAAGGAGTACATGAGGTATCTCTACAGCGTACAAAAAAGTACAGAAGGTATCTCTACAGCGCACAAAGGAGTACAGAAGGTATCTCTACAGCGCACAAAAGAGTACAGAAGGTATCTCTACAGCGCACAAAGGAGTACAGAAGGTATCTCTACAGCGCACAAAGGAGTACAGAAGGTATCTCTACAGCGCACAAAGGAGTACAGGAAATATCTCTAGAACGTACAAAGGAGTACACGAGGTATCTCTACAGCGTAAAAAGGAGTACAGAAGGTATCTCTACAGCACACAAAGGAGTGCAGAAGGTATCTCTACAGCGCACAAAGGAGTACAGAAGGTATCTCTACAGCGCACAAAGGAGTACAGAAGGTATCTCTACAGCGCACAAAGGAGTACATAAGGTATCTCTACAGCGCACAAAGGAGTACAGGAAATATCTCTAGAACGTACAAAGGAGTACATGAGGTATCTCTACAGCGTACAAAGGAGAACAGAAGGTATCTCTACAGCGCACAAAGGAGTACAGAAGGTATCTCTACAGCGCACAAAGGAGTACAGGAAATATCTCTAGAACGTACGAAGGAGTACACGAGGTATCTCTACAGCGTACAAAGGAGTACAGAAGGTATCTCTACAGCGCACAAAGGAGTACAGAAGGTATCTCTACAGCGCACAAAGGAGTACAGAAGGTATCTCTACAGCGCACAAAGGAGTACAGGAAATATCTCTAGAACGTACAAAGGAGTACACGAGGTATCTCTACAGCGTACAAAGGAGTACAGAAGGTATCTCTACAGCGCACAAAGGAGTACAGAAAATATCTCTAGAACGTACAAAGGAGTACACGAGGTATCTCTACAGCGTACAAAGGAGTACAGAAGGTATCTCTACAGCGCACAAAGGAGTACAGAAGGTATCTCTACAGCGCACAAAGGAGTACACGAGGTATCTCTACAGCGCACAAAGGAGTACAGAAGGTATCTCTACAGCGCAAAAAGGAGTACAGAAGGTATCTCTACAGCGCACAAAGGAGTACAGGAAATATCTCTAGAACGTACAAAGGAGTACACGAGGTATCTCTACAGCGTACAAAGGAGTACAGAAGGTATCTCTACAGCGCACAAAGGAGTACAGGAAATATCTCTAGAACGTACAAAGGAGTACACGAGGTATCTCTCCAGCGTACAAAGGAGTACAGAAGGTATCTCTACAGCGCACAAAGGAGTACAGAAGGTATCTCTACAGCGCACAAAGGAGTACAGAATGTATCTCTACAGCGCACAAAGGAGTACAGAAGGTATCTCTACAGCGCACAAAGGAGTACAGAAGGTATCTCTACAGCGCACAAAGGAGTACAGAAGGTATCTCTACAGCGCACAAAGGAGTACAGGAAATATCTCTAGAACGTACAAAGGAGTACACGAGATATCTCTAAAGCGTACAAAGGAGTACAGAAGGTATCTCTACAGCGCACAAAGGAGTACAGAAGGTATCTCTACAGCGCACAAAGGAGTACAGAAGGTATCTCTACAGCGCACAAAGGAATACAGAAGGTATCTTTACAGCGCACAAAGGAGTACAGGAAATATCTCTAGAACGTACAAAGGAGTACACGAGGTATCTCTACAGCGTACAAAGGAGTACAGAAGGTATCTCTACAGCGCAAAAAGGAGTACAGAAGGTATCTCTACAGCGCACAAAGGAGTACAGAAGGTATCTCTACAGCGCACAAAGGAGTACAGAAGGTATCTCTACAGCGCACAAAGGAGTACAGAAGGTATCTCTACAGCGCACAAAGGAGTACAGAAGGTATCTCTACAGCGCACAAAGGAGTACAGGAAATATCTCTAGAACGTACAAAGGAGTACACGAGGTATCTCTACAGCGTACAAAGGAGTACAGAAGGTATCTCTACAGCGCACAAAGGAGTACAGAAGGTATCTCTACAGCGCACAAAGGAGTACAGAAGGTATCTCTACAGCGCACAAAGGAGTACAGAAGGTATCTCTACAGCGCACAAAGGAGTACAGGAAATATCTCTAGAACGTACAAAGGAGTACACGAGGTATCTCTACAGCGTACAAAGGAGTACAGAAGGTATCTCTACAGCGCACAAAGGAGTACAGAAGGTATCTGTACAGCGAACAAAGGAGTACAGAAGGTATCTCTAAAGCGCACAAAGGAGTACAGAAGGTATCTCTACAGCGCACAAAGGAGTACAGAAGGTATCTCTACAGCGCACAAAGGAGTACAGAAGGTATCTCTACAGCGCACAAAGGAGTACAGAAGGTATCTCTACAGCGCACAAAGGAGTACAGAAGGTATCTCTACAGCGCACAAAGGAGTACAGAAGGTATCTCTACAGCGCACAAAGGAGTACAGAAGGTATCTCTACAGCGCACAAAGGAGTACAGAAGGTATCTCTACAGCGCACAAAGGAGTACAGGAAATATCTCTAGAACGTACAAAGGAGTACACGAGGTATCTCTACAGCGTACAAAGGAGTACAGAAGGTAACTCTACAGCGCACAAAGGAGTACAGAAGGTATCTCTACAGCGCACAAAGGAGTACAGAAGGTATCTCTACAGCGCACAAAGGAGTACAGAAGGTATCTCCACAGCGCACAAAGGAGTACAGGAAATATCTCTAGAACGTACAAAGGAGTACGCGAGGTATCTCTACAGCGTACAAAGGAGTACAGAAGGTATCTCTACAGCGCACAAAGGAGTACAGAAGGTATCTCTACAGCGCACAAAGGAGTACAGAAGGTATCTCTACAGCGCACAAAGGAGTACAGAAGGTATCTCTACAGCGCACAAAGGAGTACAGAAGGTATCTCTACAGCGCACAAAGGAGTACAGAAGGTATCTCTACAGCGCACAAAGGAGTACAGAAGGTATCTCTGCAGCGCACAAAGGAGTACAGAAGGTATCTCTACAGCGCACAAAGGAGTACAGGAAATATCTCTAGAACGTACAAAGGAGTACACGAGGTATCTCTACAGCGTACAAAGAAGTACAGAAGGTATCTCTACAGCGCACAAAGGAGTACAGAAGGTATCTCTACAGCGCACAAAGGAGTACAGGAGGTATCTCTACAGCGCACAAAGGAGTACAGAAGGTATCTCTACAGCGCACAAAGGAGTACAGGAAATATCTCTAGAACGTACAAAGGAGTACACGAGGTATCTCTACAGCGTACAAAGGAGTACAGAAGGTATCTCTACAGCGCACAAAGGAGTACAGGAAATATCTCTAGAACGTACAAAGAAGTACACGAGGTATCTCTACAGCGTACGAAGGAGTACAGAAGGTATCTCTACAGCGCACAAAGGAGTACAGAAGGTATCTCTACAGCGCACAAAGGAGTACACGATGTATCTCTACAGCACACAAAGGAGTACAGAAGGTATCTCTACAGCGCACAAAGGAGTACAGAAGGTATCTCTACAGCGCACAAAGGAGTACAGGAAATATCTCTAGAACGTACAAAGGAGTACACGAGGTATCTCTACAGCGTACAAAGGAGTACAGAAGGTATCTCTACAGCGCACAAAGGAGTACAGAAGGTATCTCTACAGCGCACAAAGGAGTACAGAAGGTATCTCTACAGCGCACAAAGGAGTACAGAAGGTATCTCTACAGCGCACAAAGGAGTACAGGAAATCTCTCTAGAACGTACAAAGGAGTACACGAGGTATCTCTACAGCGTACAAAGGAGTACAGAAGGTATCTCTACAGCGCACAAAGGAGTACAGAAGGTATCTCTACAGCGCACAAAGGAGTACATGAGGTATCTCTACAGCGCACAAAGGAGTACAGAAGGTATCTCTACAGCGCACAAAGGAGTACAGAAGGTATCTCTACAGCGCACAAAGGAGTACAGAAGGTATCTCTACAGCGCACAAAGGAGTACAGGAAATATCTCTAGAACGTACAAAGGAGTACACGAGGTATCTCTACAGCCTACAAAGGAGTACAGAAGGTATCTCTACAGCGCACAAAGGAGTACAGAAGGTATCTCTACAGCGCACAAAGGAGTACAGAAGGTATCTCTACAGCGCACAAAGGAGTACAGAAGGTATCTCTACAGCGCACAAAGGAGTACAGGAAATATCTCTAGAACGTACAAAGGAGTACAGAAGGTATCTCTACAGCGCACAAAGGAGTACAGAAGGTATCTCTACAGCGCACATAGGAGTACAGAAGGTATCTCTACAGCGCACAAAGGAGTACACGAGGTATCTCTACAGCGTACAAAGGAGTACAGAAGGTATCTCTACAGCGCACAAAGGAGTACAGAAGGTATCTCTACAGCGCACAAAGGAGTACAGAAGGTATCTCTACAGCGCACAAAGGAGTACAGGAAATATCTCTAGAACGTACGAAGGAGTACACGAGGTATCTCTACAGCGTACAAAGGAGTACAGAAGGTATCTCTACAGCGCACAAAGGAGTACAGAAGGTATCTCTACAGCGCACAAAGGAGTACAGAAGTTATCTCTACAGCGCACAAAGGAGTACAGAAGGTATCTCTACAGCGCACAAAGGAGTACAGAAGGTATCTCTACAGCGCACAAAGGAGTACAGGAAATATCTCTAGAACGTACAAAGGAGTACACGAGGTATCTCTACAGCGTACAAAGGAGTACAGAAGGTATCTCTACAGCGCACAAAGGAGTACAGCAGGTATCTCTACAGCGCACAAAGGAGTACAGAAGGTATCTCTACAGCGCACAAAGGAGTACAGAAGGTATCTCTACAGCGCACAAAGGAGTACAGGAAATATCTCTAGAACGTACAAAGGAGTACACGAGGTATCTCTACAGCGTACAAAGGAGTACAGAAGGTATCTCTATAGCGCACAAAGGAGTACAGGAAATATCTCTAGAACGTACAAAGGAGTACACGAGGTATCTCTACAGCGTACAAAGGAGTACAGAAGGTATCTCTACAGCGCACAAAGGAGTACAGAAGGTATCTCTACAGCGCACAAAGGAGTACACGAGGTATCTCTACAGCGCACAAAGGAGTACAGAAGGTATCTCTACAGCGCACAAAGGAGTACAGAAGGTATCTCTACAGCGCACAAAGGAGTACAGGAAATATCTCTAGAACGTACAAAGGAGTACACGAGGTATCTCTACAGCGTACAAAGGAGTACAGAAGGTATCTCTACAGCGCACAAAGGAGTACAGGAAATATCTCTAGAACGTACAAAGGAGTACACGAGGTATCTCTACAGCGTACAAAGGAGTACAGAAGGTATCTCTACAGCGCACAAAGGAGTACAGAAGGTATCTCTACAGCGCACAAAGGAGTACAGAATGTATCTCTACAGCGCACAAAGGAATACAGAAGGTATCTTTACAGCGCACAAAGGAGTACAGGAAATATCTCTAGAACGTACAAAGGAGTACACGAGGTATCTCTACAGCGTACAAAGGAGTACAGAAGGTATCTCTACAGCGCACAAAGGAGTACAGAAGGTATCTCTACAGCGCACAAAGGAGTACAGAAGGTATCTCTACAGCGCACAAAGGAGTACAGAAGGTATCTCTACAGCGCACAAAGGAGTACAGAAGGTATCTCTACAGCGCACAAAGGAGTACAGAAGGTATCTCTACAGCGCACAAAGGAGTACAGGAAATATCTCTAGAACGTACAAAGGAGTACACGAGGTATCTCTACAGCGTACAAAGGAGTACAGAAGGTATCTCTACAGCGCACAAAGGAGTACAGAAGGTATCTCTACAGCGCACAAAGGAGTACAGAAGGTATCTCTACAGCGCACAAAGGAGTACAGAAGGTATCTCTACAGCGCACAAAGGAGTACAGGAAATATCTCTAGAACGTACAAAGGAGTACACGAGGTATCTCTACAGCGTACAAAGGAGTACAGAAGGTATCTCTACAGCGCACAAAGGAGTACAGAAGGTATCTGTACAGCGCACAAAGGAGTACAGAAGGTATCTCTACAGCGCACAAAGGAGTACAGAAGGTATCTCTACAGCGCACAAAGGAGTACAGAAGGTATCTCTACAGCGCACAAAGGAGTACAGGAAATATCTCTAGAACGTACAAAGGAGTACACGAGGTATCTCTACAGCGTACAAAGGAGTACAGAAGGTATCTCTACAGCGCACAAAGGAGTACAGCAGGTATCTCTACAGCGCACAAAGGAGTACAGAAGGTATCTCTACAGCGCACAAAGGAGTACAGAAGGTATCTCTACAGCGCACAAAGGAGTACAGGAAATATCTCTAGAACGTACAAAGGAGTACACGAGGTATCTCTACAGCGTACAAAGGAGTACAGAAGGTATCTCTACAGCGCACAAAGGAGTACAGGAAATATCTCTAGAACGTACAAAGGAGTACACGAGGTATCTCTACAGCGTACAAAGGAGTACAGAAGGTATCTCTACAGCGCACAAAGGAGTACAGAAGGTATCTCTACAGCGCACAAAGGAGTACACGAGGTATCTCTACAGCGCACAAAGGAGTACAGAAGGTATCTCTACAGCGCACAAAGGAGTACAGAAGGTATCTCTACAGCGCACAAAGGAGTACAGGAAATATCTCTAGAACGTACAAAGGAGTACACGAGGTATCTCTACAGCGTACAAAGGAGTACAGAAGGTATCTCTACAGCGCACAAAGGAGTACAGGAAATATCTCTAGAACGTACAAAGGAGTACACGAGGTATCTCTACAGCGTACAAAGGAGTACAGAAGGTATCTCTACAGCGCACAAAGGAGTGCAGAAGGTATCTCTACAGCGCACAAAGGAGTACAGAATGTATCTCTACAGCGCACAAAGGAGTACAGAAGGTATCTCTACAGCGCACAAAGGAGTACAGAAGGTATCTCTACGGCGCACAAAGGAGTACAGAAGGTATCTCTACAGCGCACAAAGGAGTACAGGAAATATCTCTAGAACGTACAAAGGAGTACACGAGATATCTCTAAAGCGTACAAAGGAGTACAGAAGGTATCTCTACAGCGCACAAAGGAGTACAGAAGGTATCTCTACAGCGCACAAAGGAGTACAGAAGGTATCTCTACAGCGCACAAAGGAATACAGAAGGTATCTTTACAGCGCACAAAGGAGTACAGGAAATATCTCTAGAACGTACAAAGGAGTACACGAGGTATCTCTACAGCGTACAAAGGAGTACAGAAGGTATCTCTACAGCGCACAAAGGAGTACAGAAGGTATCTCTACAGCGCACAAAGGAGTACAGAAGGTATCTCTACAGCGCACAAAGGAGTACAGAAGGTATCTCTACAGCGCACAAAGGAGTACAGAAGGTATCTCTACAGCGCACAAAGGAGTACAGAAGGTATCTCTACAGCGCACAAAGGAGTACAGGAAATATCTCTAGAACGTACAAAGGAGTACACGAGATATCTCTACAGCGTACAAAGGAGTACAGAAGGTATCTCTACAGCGCACAAAGGAGTACAGAAGGTATTTCTACAGCGCACAAAGGAGTACAGAAGGTATCTCTACAGCGCACAAAGGAGTACAGAAGGTATCTCTACAGCGCACAAAGGAGTACAGGAAATATCTCTAGAACGTACAAAGGAGTACACGAGGTATCTCTACAGCGTACAAAGGAGTACAGAAGGTATCTCTACAGCGCACAAAGGAGTACAGAAGGTATCTGTACAGCGCACAAAGGAGTACAGAAGGTATCTCTAAAGCGCACAAAGGAGTACAGAAGGTATCTCTACAGCGCACAAAGGAGTACAGAAGGTATCTCTACAGCGCACAAAGGAGTACAGAAGGTATCTCTACAGCGCACAAAGGAGTACAGAAGGTATCTCTACAACGCACAAAGGAGTACAGAAGGTATCTCTACAGCGCACAAAGGAGTACAGAAGGTATCTCTACAGCGCACAAAGGAGTACAGAAGGTATCTCTACAGCGCACAAAGGAGTACAGAAGGTATCTCTACAGCGCACAAAGGAGTACAGGAAATATCTCTAGAACGTACAAAGGAGTACACGAGGTATCTCTACAGCGTACAAAGGAGTACAGAAGGTATCTCTACAGCGCACAAAGGAGTACAGAAGGTATCTCTACAGCGCACAAAGGAGTACAGAAGGTATCTCTCCAGCGCACAAAGGAGTACAGAAGGTATCTCCACAGCGCACAAAGGAGTACAGGAAATATCTCTAGAACGTACAAAGGAGTACGCGAGGTATCTCTACAGCGTACAAAGGAGTACAGAAGGTATCTCTACAGCGCACAAAGGAGTACAGAAGGTATCTCTACAGCGCACAAAGGAGTACAGAAGGTATCTCTACAGCGCACAAAGGAGTACAGAAGGTATCTCTACAGCGCACAAAGGAGTACAGAAGGTATCTCTACAGCGCACAAAGGAGTACAGAAGGTATCTCTACAGCGTACAAAGGAGTACAGAAGGTATCTCTGCAGCGCACAAAGGAGTACAGAAGGTATCTCTACAGCGCACAAAGGAGTACAGGAAATATCTCTAGAACGTACAAAGGAGTACACGAGGTATCTCTACAGCGTACAAAGAAGTACAGAAGGTATCTCTACAGCGCACAAAGGAGTACAGAAGGTATCTCTACAGCGCACAAAGGAGTACAGGAGGTATCTCTACAGCGCACAAAGGAGTACAGAAGGTATCTCTACAGCGCACAAAGGAGTACAGGAAATATCTCTAGAACGTACAAAGGAGTACACGAGGTATCTCTACAGCGTACAAAGGAGTACAGAAGGTATCTCTACAGCGCACAAAGGAGTACAGGAAATATCTCTAGAACGTACAAAGGAGTACACGAGGTATCTCTACAGCGTACGAAGGAGTACAGAAGGTATCTCTACAGCGCACAAAGGAGTACAGAAGGTATCTCTACAGCGCACAAAGGAGTACACGATGTATCTCTACAGCGCACAAAGGAGTACAGAAGGTATCTCTACAGCGCACAAAGGAGTACAGAAGGTATCTCTACAGCGCACAAAGGAGTACAGGAAATATCTCTAGAACGTACAAAGGAGTACACGAGGTATCTCTACAGCGTACAAAGGAGTACAGAAGGTATCTCTACAGCGCACAAAGGAGTACAGAAGGTATCTCTACAGCGCACAAAGGAGTACAGAAGGTATCTCTACAGCGCACAAAGGAGTACAGAAGGTATCTCTACAGCGCACAAAGGAGTACAGGAAATATCTCTAGAACGTACAAAGGAGTACACGAGGTATCTCTACAGCGTACAAAGGAGTACAGAAGGTATCTCTACAGCGCACAAAGGAGTACAGAAGGTATCTCTACAGCGCACAAAGGAGTACACGAGGTATCTCTACAGCGCACAAAGGAGTACAGAAGGTATCTCTACAGCGCACAAAGGAGTACAGAAGGTATCTCTACAGCGCACAAAGGAGTACAGAAGGTATCTCTACAGCGCACAAAGGAGTACAGGAAATATCTCTAGAACGTACAAAGGAGTACACGAGGTATCTCTACAGCCTACAAAGGAGTACAGAAGGTATCTCTACAGCGCACAAAGGAGTACAGAAGGTATCTCTACAGCGCACAAAGGAGTACAGAAGGTATCTCTACAGCGCACAAAGGAGTACAGAAGGTATCTCTACAGCGACCAAAGGAGTACAGGAAATATCTCTAGAACGTACAAAGGAGTACAGAAGGTATCTCTACAGCGCACAAAGGAGTACACGAGGTATCTCTACAGCGTACAAAGGAGTACAGAAGGTATCTCTACAGCGCACAAAGGAGTACAGAAGGTATCTCTACAGCGCACAAAGGAGTACAGAAGGTATCTCTACAGCGCACAAAGGAGTACAGGAAATATCTCTAGAACGTACAAAGGAGTACAGAAGGTATCTCTACAGCGCACAAAGGAGTACAGAAGGTATCTCTACAGCGCACAAAGGAGTACAGAAGGTATCTCTACAGCGCACAAAGGAGTACAGAAGGTATCTCTACAGCGCACAAAGGAGTACAAGAAATATCTCTAGAACGTACAAAGGAGTACACGAGGTATCTCTACAGCGTACAAAGGAGTACAGAAGGTATCTCTACAGCGCACAAAGGAGTACAGAAGGTATCTCTACAGCGCACAAAGGAGTACAGAAGGTATCTCTACAGCGCACAAAGGAGTACAGAAGGTATCTCTACAGCGCACAAAGGAGTACAGAAGGTATCTCTACAGCGCACAAAGGAGTACAGAAGGTATCTCTACAGCGCACAAAGGAGTACAGATGGTATCTCTACAGCGCACAAAGGAGTACAGAAGGTATCTCTACAGCGCACAAAGGAGTACAGAAGGTATCTCTACAGCGCACAAAGGAGTACAGAAGGTATCTCTACAGCGCACAAAGGAGTACAGAAGGTATCTCTACAGCGCACAAAGGAGTACAGAAGGTATCTCTACAGCGCACAAAGGAGTACAGAAGGTATCTCTACAGCGCACAAAGGAGTACAGGAAATATCTCTAGAACGTACAAAGGAGTACACGAGGTATCTCTACAGCGTACAAAGGAGTACAGAAGGTATCTCTACAGCGCACAAAGGAGTACAGAAGGCATCTCTACAGCGCACAAAGGAGTACAGGAAATATCGCTAGAACGTACAAAGGAGTACACGAGGTATCTCTACAGCGTACAAAGGAGTACAGAAGGTATCTCTACAGCGCACAAAGGAGTACAGAAGGTATCTCTACAGCGCACAAAGGAGTACAGAAGGTATCTCTACAGCGCACAAAGGAGTACACGAGGTATCTCTACAGCGCACAAAGGAGTACAGAAGGTATCTCTACAGCGCACAAAGGAGTACAGGAAATATCTCTAGAACGTACAAAGGAGTACACGAGGTATCTCTACAGCGTACAAAGGAGTACAGAAGGTATCTCTACAGCGCACAAAGGAGTACAGAAGGTATCTCTACAGCGCACAAAGGAGTACAGAAGGTATCTCTACAGCGCACAGAGGAGTACAGAAGGTATCTCTACTGCGCACAAAGGAGTACAGGAAATATCTCTAGAACGTACAAAGGAGTACACGAGGTATCTCTACAGCGTACAAAGGAGTATAGAAGGTATCTCTACAGCGCAAAAAAGGAGTACAGAAGGTATCTCTACAGCGCACAAAGGAGTACACGAGGTATCTCGACAGCGCACAAAGGAGTACAGAAGGTATCTCTACAGCGCACAAAGGAGTACAGAAGGTATCTCTACAGCGCACAAAGGAGTACAGGAAATATCTCTAGAACGTACAAAGGAGTACACGAGGTATCTCTACAGCGTACAAAGGAGTATAGAAGGTATCTCTACAGCGCACAAAGGAGTACAGAAGGTATCTCTACAGCGCACAAAGGAGTACAGAAGGTATCTCTTTAGCGCACAGAGGAGTACAGAAGGTATCTCTACAGCGCACAAAGGAGTACAGGAAATATCTCTAGAACGTACAAAGGAGTACAGAAGGTATCTCTACAGCGCACAAAGGAGTACAGAAGGTATCTCTACAGCGCATAAAGGAGTACACGAGGTATCTCTACAGCGTACAAAGGAGTACAGAAGGTATCTCTACAACGCACAAAGGAGTACAGAAGGTATCTCTACAGCGCACAAAGGAGTACAGAAGGTATCTCTACAGCGCACAAAGGAGTACAGGAAATATCTCTAGAACGTACAAAGGAGTACAGAAGGTATCTCTACAGCGCACGAAGGAGTACAGAAGGTATCTCTACAGCGCACAAAGGAGTACAGAAGGTATCTCTACAGCGCACAAAGGATTACAGAAGGTATCTCTACAGCGCACAAAGGAGTACAGGAAATATCTCTAGAACGTACAAAAGAGTACACGAGGTATCTCTACAGCGTACAAAGGAGTACAGAAGGTATCTCTACAGCGCACAAAGGAGTACAGAAGGTATCTCTACAGCGCACAAAGGAGTACAGAAGGTATCTCTACAGCGCACAAAGGAATACAGAAGGTATCTCTACAGCGCACAAAGGAGTACAGGAAATATCTCTAGAACGTATAAAGGAGTACACGAGGTATCTCTACAGCGTACAAAGGAGTACAGAAGGTATCTCTACAGCGCACAAAGAAGTACAGAAGGTATCTCTACAGCGCACAAAGGAGTACAGAAGGTATCTCTACAGCGCACAAAGGAGTACAGAAGGTATCTCTACAGCGCACAAAGGAGTACAGGAAATATCTCTAGAACGTACAAAGGAGTACACGAGGTATCTCTACAGCGTACAAAGAAGTACAGAAGGTATCTCTACAGCGCACAAAGGAGTACAGAAGGTATCTCTACAGCGCACAAAGGAGTACAGAAGGTATCTCTACAGCGCACAAAGGAGTACAGAAGGTATCTCTACAGCGCACTAACGAGTACATGAAATATCTCTAGAACGTACAAAGGAGTACACGAGGTATCTCTACAGCGTACAAAGGAGTACAGAAGGTATCTCTACAGCGCACAAAAGAGTACAGAAGGTATCTCTACAGCGCACAAAGGAGTACAGGAAATATCTCTAGAACGTACAAAGGAGTACAGAAGGTATCTCTACAGCGCACAAAGGAGTACAGAAGGTATCTCTACAGCGCACAAAGGAGTACAGAAGGTATCTCTACAGCGCACAAAGGAGTACAGGAAATATCTCTAGAACGCACAAAGGAGTACACGAGGTATCTCTACAGCGTACAAAGGAGTACAGAAGGTATCTCTTCAGCGCATAAAGGAGTACAGAAGGTATCTCTTCAGCGCACAAAACAGTACAGAAGGTATCTCTACAGCGCACAAAGGAGTACAGAAGGTATCTCTACAGCGCACAAAGGAGTACAGAAGGTATCTCTACAGCGCACAAAGGAGTACAGAAGGTATCTCTACAGCGCACAAAGGAGTACAGAAGGTATCTCTACAGCGCACAAAGGAGTACAGAAGGTATCTCTACAGCGCACAAAGGAGTACAGAAGGTATCTCTACAGCGCACAAAGGAGTACAGAAGGTATCTCTACAGCGCACAAAGGAGTACAGAAGGTATCTCTACAGTGCACAAAGGAGTACAGAAGGTATCTCTACAGCGTACAAAGAAGTACAGAAGGTATCTCTACAGCGCACAAAGGAGTACAGAAGGTATCTCTACAGCGCACAAAGGAGTACAGGAAATATCTCTAGAACGTACAAAGGAGTACACGAGGTATCTCTAC
Source organism: Morinoia aosen (assembly GCA_030386875.1). Classification (NCBI taxonomy): domain Eukaryota; kingdom Metazoa; phylum Arthropoda; class Malacostraca; order Amphipoda; family Talitridae; genus Morinoia; species Morinoia aosen. Next base: position 36,190,933 of record JASJYW010000027.1, on the reverse strand, counting down.
AGCGTACAAAGAAGTACAGAAGGTATCTCTACAGCGCACAAAGGAGTACAGAAGGTATCTCTACAGCGCACAAAGGAGTACAGAAGGTATCTCTACAGCGCACAAAGGAGTACAGAAGGTATCTCTCTAGCGCACAAAGGAGTACAGGAAATATCTCTAGAACGTACAAAGGAGTACACGAGGTATCTCTACAGCGCACAAAGGAGTACAGAAGGTATCTCTACAGCGCACAAAGGAGTACAGAAGGTATCTCTACAGCGCACAAAGGAGTACAGAAGGTATCTCTACAGCGCACAAAGGAGTACAGAAGGTATCTTTACAGCGCACAAAGGAGTACAGGAAATATCTCTAGAACGTACAAAGGAGTACACGAGGTTTCTCTACAGCGTTCAAAGGAGTACAGAAGGTATCTCTACAGCGCACAAAGGAGTGCAGAAGGTATCTCTACAGCGCACAAAGGAGTTCAGAAGGTATCTCTACAGCGCACAAAGGAGTACAGAAGGTATCTCTACAGCGCACAAAGGAGTACAGGAAATATCTTTGGAACGTACAAAGGAGTAAACGAGGTATCTCTACAGCGTACAAAGGAGTACAGAAGGTATCTCTACAGCGCACAAAGGAGTACAGAATGTATCTCTACAGCGCACAAAGGAGTACAGAAGGTATCTTTACAGCGCACAAAGGAGTACAGAAGGTATCTCTACAGCGCACAAAGGAGTACAGAAGGTATCTCTACAGCGCACAAAGGAGTACAGAAGGTATCTCTACAGCGCAAAAAGGAGTACAGAAGGTATCTCTACAGCGCACAAAGGAGTACAGGAAATATCTCTAGAACTTACAAAGGAGTACAGAAGGTATCTCTACAGCGCACAAAGGAGTACAGGAAATATCTCTAGAACGTACAAAGGAGTACACGAGGTATCTCTACAGCGTACAAAGGAGTACAGAAGGTATCTCTACAGCGCACAAAGGAGTACAGAAGGAATCTCTACAGCGCACAAAGGAGTACAGAAGGTATCTCTACAGCGCACAAAGGAGTACAGAAGGTATCTCTTCAGCGCACAAAGGAGTACACGAGGTATCTCTAAAGCGCACAAAGGAGTACAGAAGGTATCTCTACAGCGCACAAAGGAGTACAGAAGGTATCTCTACAGCGCACAAAGGAGTACAGGAAATATCTCTAGAACGTACAAAGGAGTACACGAGGTATCTCTACAGCGTACAAAGGAGTACAGAAGGTATCTCTACAGTGCACAAAGGAGTACAGAAGGTATCTCTACAGCGCACAAAGGAGTACAGAAGGTATCTCTACAGCGCACAATGGAGTACAGAAGGTATCTCTACAGCGCACAAAGGAGTACAGAAGGTATCTCTACAGCGCACAAAGGAGTACAGAAGGTATCTCTACAGCGCACAAAGGAGTACAGAAGGTATCTCTACAGCGCACAAAGGAGTACAGAAGGTATCTCTACAGCGCACAAAGGAGTTCAGAAGGTATCTCTACAGCGCACAAAGGAGTACAGAAGGTATCTCTACAGCGCACAAAGGATTACAGAAGGTATCTCTACAGCGCACAAAGGAGTACAGAAATTATCTCTACAGCGCACAAAGGAGTACAGAAGGTATCTCTACAGCGCACAAAGGAGTACAGGAAATATCTCTAGAACGTACAAAGGAGTACACGAGGTATCTCTACAGCGTACAAAGGAGTACAGAAGGTATCTCTACAGCGCACAAAGGAGTACAGAAGGTATCTCTACAGCGCACAAAGGAGTACAGGAAATATCTCTAGAACGTACAAAGGAGTACACGAGGTATCTCTACAGCGTACAAAGGAGTACAGAAGGTATCTCTACAGCGCACAAAGGAGTACGAAAGGTATCTCTACAGCGCACAAAGGAGTACAGAAGGTATCTCTACAGCGCACAAAGGAGTACACGAGGTATCTCTACAGCGCACAAAGGAGTACAGAAGGTATCTCTACAGCGCACAAAGGAGTACAGGAAATATCTCTAGAACGTACAAAGGAGTACACGAGGTATCTCTACAGCGTACAAAGGAGTACAGAAGGTATCTCTACAGCGCACAATGGAGTACAGAAGGTATCTCTACAGCGCACAAAGGAGTACAGAAGGTATCTCTACAGCGCACAAAGGAGTACAGGAAATATCTCTAGAACGTACAAAGGAATACACGAGGTATCTCTACAGCTTACAAAGGAGTACAGAAGGTATCTCTACAGCGCACAAAGGAGTACAGAAGGTATCTCTACAGCGCACAAAGCAGTACACGAGGTATCTCTACAGCGCACAAAGGAGTACAGAAGGTATCTCTACAGCGCACAAAGGAGTACAGAAGGTATCTCTACAGCGCACAAAGGAGTACAGGAAATATCTCTAGAACGTACAAAAGAGTACACGAGGTATCTCTACAGCGTACAAAGGAGTACAGAAGGTACCTCTACAGCGCACAAAGGAGTACAGAAGGTATCTCTACAGCGCACAAAGGAGTACAGAAGGTACCTCTACAGCGCACAAAGGAGTACAGAAGGTATCTCTACAGCGCACAAAGGAGTACAGAAGGTATCTCTACAGCGCACAAAGGAGTACAGTAAATATCTCTAGAACGTGCAAAGGAGTACACGAGGTATCTCTACAGCGTACAAAGGAGTACAGAAGGTATCTCTACAGCGCACAAAGGAGTACAGAAGGTATCTCTACAGCGCACAAAGGAGTACAGAAGGTATCTCTACAGCGCACAAAGGAGTACAGAAGGTATCTCTACAGCGCACAAAGGAGTACAGAAGGTATCTCTACAGCGCACAAAGGAGTACAGGAAATATCTCTAGAACGTACAAAGGAGTACAGAAGGTATCTCTACAGCGCACAAAGGAGTACAGAAGGTATCTCTACAGCGCACAAAGGAGTACAGAAGGTATCTCAACAGCGCACAAAGGAGTACAGAAGGTATCTCTACAGCGCACAAAGGAGTACAGGAAATATCTCTAGAACGTACAAAGGAGTACACGAGGTATCTCTACAGCGTACAAAGGAGTACAGAAGGTATCTCTACAGCGCACAAAGGAGTACAGGAAATATCTCTAGAACGTACAAAGGAGTACACGAGGTATCTCTACAGCGTACAAAGGAGTACAGAAGGTATCTCTACAGCGCACAAAGGAGTACAGAAGGTATCTCTACAGCGCACAAAGGAGTACAGAAGGTATCTCTACAGCGCACAAAGGAGTACAGAAGGTATCTCTACAGCGCACAAAGGAGTACAGAAGGTATCTCTACAGCGCACAAAGGAGTACAGGAAATATCGCTAGAACGTACAAAGGAGTACACGAGGTATCTCTACAGCGTACAACGGAGTACAGAAGGTATCTCTACAGCGCACAAAGGAGTACAGAAGGTATCTCTACAGCACACAAAGGAGTACAGGAAATTTCTCTAGAACGTACAAAGGAGTACACGAGGTATCTCTACAGCGTACAAAGGAGTACAGAAGGTATCTCTACAGCGCACAAAGGAGTACAGAAGGTATCTCTACAGCGCACAAAGGAGTACAGAAGGCATCTCTACAGCGCACAAAGGAGTACAGAAGGTATCTCTACAGCGCACAAAGGAGTACAGAAGGTATCCCTACAGCGCACAAAGGAGTACAGGAAATATCTCTAGAACGTACAAAGGAGTACACGAGGTATCTCTACAGCGTACAAAGAAGTACAGAAGGTATCTCTACAGCGCACAAAGGAGTACAGAAGGTATCTCTACAGCGCACAAAGGAGTACAGAAGGTATCTCTACAGCGCACAAAGGAGTACAGAAGGTATCTCTACAGCGCACAAAGGAGTACAGGGAATATCTCTAGAACGTACAAAGGAGTACACGAGGTATCTCTACAGCGTACAAAGGATTACAGAAGGTATCTCTACAGCGCACAAAGGAGTACAGAAGGTATCTCTACAGCGCACAAAGGAGTACAGGAAATATCTCTAGAACGTACAAAGGAGTACAGAAGGTATCTCTACAGCGCACAAAGGAGTGCAGAAGGTATCTCTACAGCGCACAAAGGAGTACAGAAGGTATCTCTACAGCGCACAAAGGAGTACAGAAGGTATCTCTACAGCGCACAAAGGAGTACAGAAGGTATCTCTACAGCGCACAAAGGAGTACAGAAGGTATCTCTACAGCGCACAAAGGAGTACAGGAAATATCTCTAGAACGTACAAAGGAGTACAGAAGGTATCTCTAGAACGCACAAAGGAGTACAGAAGGTATCTCTACAGCGCACAAAGGAGTACAGAAGGTATCTCTACAGCGCACAAAGGAGTACAGAAGGTATCTCTACAGCGCACAAAGGAGTACAGAAGGTATCTCTACAGCGCACAAAGGAGTACAGAAGGTATCTCTACAGCGCACAAAGGAGTACAGAAGGTATCTCTACAGCGCACAAAGGAGTACAGGAAATATCTCTAGAACGCACAAAGGAGTACACGAGGTATCTCTACAGCGTACAAAGGAGTACAGAAGGTATCTCTTCAGCGCATAAAGGAGTACAGAAGGTATCTCTACAGCGCACAAAACAGTACAGAAGGTATCTCTACAGCGCACAAAGGAGTACAGAAGGTATCTCTACAGCGCACAAAGGAGTACAGAAGGTATCTCTACAGCGCACAAAGGAGTACAGAAGGTATCTCTACAGCGCACAAAGGAGTACAGAAGGTATCTCTACAGCGCACAAAGGAGTACAGAAGGTATCTCTACAGCGCACAAAGGAGTACAGAAGGTATCTCTACAGCGCACAAAGGAGTACAGAAGGTATCTCTACAGCGCACAAAGGAGTACAGAAGGTATCTCTACAGTGCACAAAGGAGTACAGAAGGTATCTCTACAGCGTACAAAGAAGTACAGAAGGTATCTCTACAGCGCACAAAGGAGTACAGAAGGTATCTCTACAGCGCACAAAGGAGTACAGGAAATATCTCTAGAACGTACAAAGGAGTACACGAGGTATCTCTACAGCGTACAAAGAAGTACAGAAGGTATCTCTACAGCGCACAAAGGAGTACAGAAGGTATCTCTACAGCGCACAAAGGAGTACAGAATGTATCTCTACAGCGCACAAAGGAGTACAGAAGGTATCTCTCTAGCGCACAAAGGAGTACAGGAAATATCTCTAGAACGTACAAAGGAGTACACGAGGTATCTCTACAGCGTACAAAGGAGTACAGAAGGTATCTCTACAGCGCACAAAGGAGTACAGAAGGTATCTCTACAGCGCACAAAGGAGTACAGAAGGTATCTCTACAGCGCACAAAGGAGTACAGAAGGTATCTTTACAGCGCACAAAGGAGTACAGGAAATATCTCTAGAACGTACAAAGGAGTACACGAGGTTTCTCTACAGCGTACAAAGGAGTACAGAAGGTATCTCTACAGCGCACAAAGGAGTGCAGAAGGTATCTCTACAGCGCACAAAGGAGTTCAGAAGGTATCTCTACAGCGCACAAAGGAGTACAGAAGGTATCTCTACAGCGCACAAAGGAGTACAGGAAATATCTTTGGAACGTACAAAGGAGTAAACGAGGTATCTCTACAGCGTACAAAGGAGTACAGAAGGTATCTCTACAGCGCACAAAGGAGTACAGAATGTATCTCTACAGCGCACAAAGGAGTACAGAAGGTATCTTTACAGCGCACAAAGGAGTACAGAAGGTATCTCTACAGCGCACAAAGGAGTACAGAAGGTATCTCTACAGCGCACAAAGGAGTACAGAAGGTATCTCTACAGCGCAAAAAGGAGTACAGAAGGTATCTCTACAGCGCACAAAGGAGTACAGGAAATATCTCTAGAACGTACAAAGGAGTACAGAAGGTATCTCTACAGCGCACAAAGGAGTACAGGAAATATCTCTAGAACGTACAAAGGAGTACACGAGGTATCTCTACAGCGTACAAAGGAGTACAGAAGGTATCTCTACAGCGCACAAAGGAGTACAGAAGGAATCTCTACAGCGCACAAAGGAGTACAGAAGGTATCTCTACAGCGCACAAAGGAGTACAGAAGGTATCTCTTCAGCGCACAAAGGAGTACACGAGGTATCTCTAAAGCGCACAAAGGAGTACAGAAGGTATCTCTACAGCGCACAAAGGAGTACAGAAGGTATCTCTACAGCGCACAAAGGAGTACAGGAAATATCTCTAGAACGTACAAAGGAGTACACGAGGTATCTCTACAGCGTACAAAGGAGTACAGAAGGTATCTCTACAGTGCACAAAGGAGTACAGAAGGTATCTCTACAGCGCACAAAGGAGTACAGAAGGTATCTCTACAGCGCACAATGGAGTACAGAAGGTATCTCTACAGCGCACAAAGGAGTACAGAAGGTATCTCTACAGCGCACAAAGGAGTACAGAAGGTATCTCTACAGCGCACAAAGGAGTACAGAAGGTATCTCTACAGCGCACAAAGGAGTACAGAAGGTATCTCTACAGCGCACAAAGGAGTTCAGAAGGTATCTCTACAGCGCACAAAGGAGTACAGAAGGTATCTCTACAGCGCACAAAGGATTACAGAAGGTATCTCTACAGCGCACAAAGGAGTACAGAAGGTATCTCTACAGCGCACAAAGGAGTACAGAAGGTATCTCTACAGCGCACAAAGGAGTACAGGAAATATCTCTAGAACGTACAAAGGAGTACACGAGGTATCTCTACAGCGTACAAAGGAGTACAGAAGGTATCTCTACAGCGCACAAAGGAGTACAGAAGGTATCTCTACAGCGCACAAAGGAGTACAGGAAATATCTCTAGAACGTACAAAGGAGTACACGAGGTATCTCTACAGCGTACAAAGGAGTACAGAAGGTATCTCTACAGCGCACAAAGGAGTACGAAAGGTATCTCTACAGCGCACAAAGGAGTACAGAAGGTATCTCTACAGCGCACAAAGGAGTACACGAGGTATCTCTACAGCGCACAAAGGAGTACAGAAGGTATCTCTACAGCGCACAAAGGAGTACAGGAAATATCTCTAGAACGTACAAAGGAGTACACGAGGTATCTCTACAGCGTACAAAGGAGTACAGAAGGTATCTCTACAGCGCACAATGGAGTACAGAAGGTATCTCTACAGCGCACAAAGGAGTACAGAAGGTATCTCTACAGCGCACAAAGGAGTACAGGAAATATCTCTAGAACGTACAAAGGAATACACGAGGTATCTCTACAGCTTACAAAGGAGTACAGAAGGTATCTCTACAGCGCACAAAGGAGTACAGAAGGTATCTCTACAGCGCACAAAGCAGTACACGAGGTATCTCTACAGCGCACAAAGGAGTACAGAAGGTATCTCTACAGCGCACAAAGGAGTACAGAAGGTATCTCTACAGCGCACAAACGAGTAAAGGAAATATCTCTAGAACGTACAAAAGAGTACACGAGGTATCTCTACAGCGTACAAAGGAGTACAGAAGGTACCTCTACAGCGCACAAAGGAGTACAGAAGGTATCTCTACAGCGCACAAAGGAGTACAGAAGGTACCTCTACAGCGCACAAAGGAGTACAGAAGGTGTCTCTACAGCGCACAAAGGAGTACAGAAGGTATCTCTACAGCGCACAAAGGAGTACAGTAAATATCTCTAGAACGTGCAAAGGAGTACACGAGGTATCTCTACAGCGTACAAAGGAGTACAGAAGGTATCTCTACAGCGCACAAAGGAGTACAGAAGGTATCTCTACAGCGCACAAAGGAGTACAGAAGGTATCTCTACAGCGCACAAAGGAGTACAGAAGGTATCTCTACAGCGCACAAAGGAGTACAGAAGGTATCTCTACAGCGCACAAAGGAGTACAGGAAATATCTCTAGAACGTACAAAGGAGTACAGAAGGTATCTCTACAGCGCACAAAGGAGTACAGAAGGTATCTCTACAGCGCACAAAGGAGTACAGAAGGTATCTCAACAGCGCACAAAGGAGTACAGAAGGTATCTCTACAGCGCACAAAGGAGTACAGGAAATATCTCTAGAACGTACAAAGGAGTACACGAGGTATCTCTACAGCGTACAAAGGAGTACAGAAGGTATCTCTACAGCGCACAAAGGAGTACAGGAAATATCTCTAGAACGTACAAAGGAGTACACGAGGTATCTCTACAGCGTACAAAGGAGTACAGAAGGTATCTCTACAGCGCACAAAGGAGTACAGAAGGTATCTCTACAGCGCACAAAGGAGTACAGAAGGTATCTCTACAGCGCACAAAGGAGTACAGAAGGTATCTCTACAGCGCACAAAGGAGTACAGAAGGTATCTCTACAGCGCACAAAGGAGTACAGGAAATATCGCTAGAACGTACAAAGGAGTACACGAGGTATCTCTACAGCGTACAAAGGAGTACAGAAGGTATCTCTACAGCGCACAAAGGAGTACAGAAGGTATCTCTACAGCACACAAAGGAGTACAGGAAATTTCTCTAGAACGTACAAAGGAGTACACGAGGTATCTCTACAGCGTACAAAGGAGTACAGAAGGTATCTCTACAGCGCACAAAGGAGTACAGAAGGTATCTCTACAGCGCACAAAGGAGTACAGAAGGCATCTCTACAGCGCACAAAGGAGTACAGAAGGTATCTCTACAGCGCACAAAGGAGTACAGAAGGTATCCCTACAGCGCACAAAGGAGTACAGGAAATATCTCTAGAACGTACAAAGGAGTACACGAGGTATCTCTACAGCGTACAAAGAAGTACAGAAGGTATCTCTACAGCGCACAAAGGAGTACAGAAGGTATCTCTACAGCGCACAAAGGAGTACAGAAGGTATCTCTACAGCGCACAAAGGAGTACAGAAGGTATCTCTACAGCGCACAAAGGAGTACAGGGAATATCTCTAGAACGTACAAAGGAGTACACGAGGTATCTCTACAGCGTACAAAGGATTACAGAAGGTATCTCTACAGCGCACAAAGGAGTACAGAAGGTATCTCTACAGCGCACAAAGGAGTACAGGAAATATCTCTAGAACGTACAAAGGAGTACAGAAGGTATCTCTACAGCGCACAAAGGAGTGCAGAAGGTATCTCTACAGCGCACAAAGGAGTACAGAAGGTATCTCTACAGCGCACAAAGGAGTACAGAAGGTATCTCTACAGCGCACAAAGGAGTACAGAAGGTATCTCTACAGCGCACAAAGGAGTACAGAAGGTATCTCTACAGCGCACAAAGGAGTACAGGAAATATCTCTAGAACGTACAAAGGAGTACAGAAGGTATCTCTAGAACGCACAAAGGAGTACAGAAGGTATCTCTACAGCGCACAAAGGAGTACAGAAGGTATCTCTACAGCGCACAAAGGAGTACAGAAGGTATCTCTACAGCGCACAAAGGAGTACAGAAGGTATCTCTACAGCGCACAAAGAAGTACAGAAGGTATCTCTACAGCGCACAAAGGAGTACAGAAGGTATCTCTACAGCGCACAAAGGAGTACAGAAGGTGTCTCTACAGCGCACAAAGGAGTACAGGAAATATCTCTAGAACGTACAAAGGAGTACACGAGGTATCTCTACAGCGTACAAAGGAGTACAGAAGGTATCTCTACAGCGTACAAAGGAGTACAGAAGGTATCTCTACAGCGCACAAAGGAGTACAGAAGGTATCTCTACAGCGCACAAAGGAGTACAAAAGGTATCTCTACAGCGCACAAAGGAGTACAGAAGGTATCTCTACAGCGCACAAAGGAGTACAGGAAATATCTCTAGAACGTACAAAACAGTACAAGAGGTATCTCTACAGCGTACAAAGGAGTACAGAAGGTATCTCTACAGCGCACAAAGGAGTACAGAAGGTATCTCTACAGCGCACAAAGGAGTACAGAAGGTATCTCTACAGCGCACAAAGGAGTACAGAAGGTATCTCTACAGCGCACAAAGGAGTACAGAAGGTATCTCTACAGCGCACAAAGGAGTACAGAAGGTATCTCTACAGCGCACAAAGGAGTACAGAAGGTATCTCTACAGCGCACAAAGGAGTACAGAAGGTATCTCTACAGCGCAAAAAGGAGTACAGAAGGTATCTCTACAGCGCACAAAGGAGTACAGAAGGTATCTCTACAGCGCACAAAGGAGTACAGAAGGTATCTCTACAGCGCACAAAGGAGTACAGAAGGTATCTCTACAGCGCACAAAGGAGTACAGAAGGTATCTCTACAGCGCACAAAGGAGTACAGGAAATATCTCCAGAACGTACAAAGGAGTACACGAGGTATCTCTACAGCGTACAAAGGAGTACAGAAGGTATCTCTACAGCGCACAAAGGAGTACAGAAGGTATCTCTACAGCGCACAAAGGAGTAGAGGAAATATCTCTAGAACGTACAAAGGAGTACACGAGGTATCTCTACAGCGTACAAAGGAGTACAGAAGGTATCTCTACAGCGCACAAAGAAGTACAGAAGGTATCTCAACAGCGCACAAAGGAGTACAGAAAGTATCTCTACAGCGCACAAAGGAGTACACGAGGTATCTCTACAGCGCACAAAGGAGTACAGAAGGTATCTCTACAGCGCACAAAGGAGTACAGGAAATATCTCTAGAACGTACAAAGGAGAACACGAGGTATCTCTACAGCGTACAAAGGAGTACAGAAGGTATCTCTACAGCGCACAAAGGAGTACAGAAGGTATCTCTACAGCGCACAAAGGAGTACAGAAGGTATCTCTACAGCGCACAAAGGAGTACAGAAGGTATCTCTACAGCGCACAAAGGAGTAAAGAAGGTATCTCTACAGCGCACAAAGGAGTACAGAAGGTATCTCTACAGCGCACAAAGGAGTACAGAAGGTATCTCTACAGCGCACAAAGGAGTACATGAAATATCTCTAGAACGTACAAAGGAGTACACGAGGTATCTCTACAGCGTACAAAGGAGTACAGAAGGTATCTCTACAGCGCACAAAGGAGTACAGAAGGTATCTCTACAGCGCACAAAGGAGTACAGAAGGTATCTCTACAGCGCACAAAGGAGTACAGAAGGTATCTCTACAGCGCACAAAGGAGTACAGGAAATATCTCTAGAACGTACAAAGGAGTACACGAGGTATCTCTACAGCGTACAAAGGAGTACAGAAGGTATCTCTACAGCGCACAAAGGAGTACAGAAGGTATCTCTACAGCGCACAAAGGAGTACAGAAGGTTTCTCTACAGCGCACAAAGGAGTACAGAAGGTATCTCTACAGCGCACAAAGGAGTACACGAGGTATCTCTACAGCGCACAAAGGAGTACAGAAGGTATCTCTACAGCGCACAAAGGAGTACAGAAGGTATCTCTACAGCGCACAAAGGAGTACAGAAGGTATCTCTACAGCGCACAAAGGAGTACACGAGGTATCTCTACAGCGCACAAAGGAGTACAGAAGGTATCTCTACAGCGCACAAAGGAGTACAGGAAATATCTCTAGAACGTACAAAGGAGTACACGAGGTATCTCTACAGCGTACAAAGGAGTACAGAAGGTATCTCTACAGCGCACAAAGGAGTACAGAAGGTATCTCTACAGCGCACATAGGAGTACAGAAGGTATCTCTACAGCGCACAAAGGAGTACAGAAGGTATCTCTACAGCGCACAAAGGAGTACAGGAAATATCTCTAGAACGTACAAAGGAGTACACGAGGTATCTCTTCAGCGTACGAAGGAGTACAGAAGGTATCTCTACAGCGCACAAAGGAGTACCGAAAGTATCTCTACAGCGCACAAAGGAGTACACGAGGTATCTCTACAGCGCACAAAGGAGTACAGAAGGTATCTCTACAGCGCACAAAGGAGTACAGAAGGTATCTCAACAGCGCACAAAGGAGTACAGGAAATATCTCTAGAACGTACAAAGGAGTACACGAGGTATCTCTACAGCGTACAAAGGAGTACAGAAGGTATCTCTACAGCGCACAAAGGAGTACAGAAGGTATCTCTACAGCGCACAAAGGAGTATAGAAGGTATCTCTACAGCGCACAAAGGAGTACAGAAGGTATCTCTACAGCGCACAAAGGAGTACAGAAGGTATCTCTACAGCGCACAAAGGAGTACAGGAAATATCTCTAGAACGTACAAAGGAGTACACGAGGTATCTCTACAGCGTACAAAGGAGTACAGAAGGTATCTCTACAGCGCACAAAGGAGTACAGAAGGTATCTCTACAGCGCACAAAGGAGTACAGAAGGTACCTCTACAGCGCACAAAGGAGTACAGAAGGTATCTCTACAGCGCACAAAGGAGTACAGAAGGTATCTCTACAGCGCACAAAGGAGTACAGAAGGTATCTCTACCGCGCACAAAGGAGTACAGAAGGTATCTCTACAGCGCACAAAGGAGTACAGGAAATATCTCTAGAACGTACAAAGGAGTACACGAGGTATCTCTACAGCGTACAAAGGAGTACAGAAGGTATCTCTACAGCGCACAAAGGTTTACAGAAGGTATCTCTACAGCGCACAAAGGAGTACAGAAGGTATCTCTACAGCGCACAAAGGAGTACAGAAGGTATCTCTACAGCGCACAAAGGAGTACAGGAAATATCTCTAGAACGTACAAAGGAGTACACGAGGTATCTCTACTGCGTACAAAGGAGTACAGAAGGTATCTCTACAGCGCACAAAAGAGTACAGAAGGTATCTCTACAGCGCACAAAGGAGTACAGAAGGTATCTCTACAGCGCACAAAGGAGTACAGAAGGTATCTCTACAGCGCACAAAGGAGTACACGAGGTATCTCTACAGCGCACATAGGAGTACAGAAGGTGTCTCTACAGCGCACAAAGGAGTACAGAAGGTATCTCTACAGCGCACAAAGGAGTACAGAAGGTATCTCTACAGCGCACAAAGGAGTACAGAAGGTATCTTTACAGCGCACAAAGGAGTACAGGAAATATCTATAGAACGTACAAAGGAGTACACGAGGTATCTCTACAGCGCACAAAGGAGTACAAAAGGTATCTCTACAGCGCACAAAGGAGTACAGAAGGTATCTCTACAGCGCACAAAGGAGTACAGAAGGTATCTCTACAGCGCACAAAGGAGTACAGGAAATATCTCTAGAACGTACAAAGGAGTACACGAGGTATCTCTACAGCGTACAAATGAGTACAGAAGGTATCTCTACAGCGCACAAAGGAGTACAGAAAGTATCTCTACAGCGCACAAAGGAGTACAGAAGGTATCTCTACAGCGCACAAAGGAGTACAGAAGGTATCTCTACAGCGCACAAAGAAGTACAGAAGGTATCTCTACAGCGCACAAAGAAGTACAGAAGGTATCTCTACAGCGCACAAAGGAGTACAGAAGGTATCTCTACAGCGCACAAAGGAGTACAGGAAATATCTCTAGAACGTACAGAGGAGTACACGAGGTATCTCTACAGCGTACAAAGGAGTACAGAAGGTATCTCTACAGCGCACAAAGGAGTACAGAAGGTTTCTCTACAGCGCACAAAGGAGTACAGAAGGTATCTCTACAGCGCACAAAGGAGGACAGAAGGTATCTCTACTGCGCACAAAGGAGTAAAGGAAATATCTCTAGAACGTACAAAGGAGTACACGAGGTATCTCTACAGCGTACAAAGGAGTACAGAAGGTATCTCTACAGCGCACAAAGGAGTAAAGAAGGTATCTCTACAGCGCACGAAGGAGTACAGAAGGTATCTCTACAGCGCACAAAGGAGTACAGAAGGTATCTCTACAGCGCACAAAGGAGTACAGGAAATATCTCTAGAACGTACAAAGGAGTACAGAAGGTATCTCTACAGCGCACAAAGGAGTACAGAAGGTATCTCTACAGCGCACAAAGGAGTACAGAAAGTATCTCTTCAGCGCACAAAGGAGTACAGAAGGTATCTCTACAGCGAACAAAGGAGTACAGAAGGTATCTCTACAGCGCACAAAGGAGTACAGGAAATATCTCTAGAACGTACAAAGGAGTACACGAGGTATCTCTACAGCGTACAAAGGAGTACAGAAGGTATCTCTACAGCGCACAGAGGAGTACAGAAGGTATCTCTACAGCGCACAAAGGAGTACAGAAGGTATCTCTACAGCGCACAAAGGAGTACAGAAGGTATCTCTACAGTGCACAAAGGAGTACAGGAAATATCTCTAGAACGTACAAAGAAGTACACGAGGTATCTCTACAGCGTACAAAGGAGTACAGAAGGTATCTCTACAGCGCACAAAGGAGTACAGGAAATATCTTTAGAACGTACAAAGGAGTACAGAAGGTATCTCTACAGCGCACAAAGGAGTACAGGAAATATCTCTAGAACGTACAAAGGAGTACACGAGGTATCTCTACAGCGTACAAAGGAGTACAGAAGGTATCTCTACAGCGCACAAAGGAGTACAGAAGGTATCTCTACAGCGCACAAAGGAGTACAGAAGGTATCTCTACAGCGCACAAAGGAGTACAGAAGGTATCTCTACAGCGCACAAAGGAGTACAGAAGGTATCTCTACAGCGCACAAAGGAGTACAGAAGGTATCTCTACAGCGCACATAGGAGTACAGAAGGTATCTCTACAGCGCACAAAGGAGTACAGAAGGTATCTCTACAGCGCACAAACGAGAACAGGAAATATCTCTAGAACGTACAAAGGAGTACACGAGGTATCTCTACAGCGTACAAAGAAGTACAGAAGGTATCTCTACAGCGCACAAAAGAGTACACAAGATATACCTACAGCGCACAAAGGAGTACAGAAGGCATCTCTACAGCGCACAAAGGAGTACAGAAGGTATCTCTACAGCGCACAAAGGAGTACAGAAGGTATCTCTGCAGCGCACAAAGGAGTACAGAAGGTATCTCTTCAGCGCACAAAGGAGTACAGAAGGTATCTCTACAGCGCACAAAGGAGTACAGAAGGTATCTCTACAGCGCACAAAGGAGTACAGAAGGTATCTCTACAGCGCACAAAGGAGTACAGAAGGTATCTCTACAGCGCACAAAGGAGTACAGGAAATATCTCTAGAACGTACAAAGGAGTACACGAGGTATCTCTACAGCGTACAAAGGAGTACAGAAGGTATCTCTACAGCGCACAAAGGAGTACAGAAGGTATCTCTACAGCGCACAAATGAGTACAGGAAATATCTCTAGAACGTACAAAGGAGTACAGAAGGTATCTCTAAAGCGCACAAAGAAGTACAGAAGGTATCTCTACAGCGCACAAAGGTGTACAGAAGGTATCTCTACAGCGCACAAAGGAGTACAGAAGGAATCTCTACAGCGCACAAAGGAGTACAGGAAATATCTCTAGAGCGTACAAAGGAGTACAAGAGGTATCTCTACAGCATACAAAGGAGTACAGAAGGTATCTCTACAGCGCACAAAGGAGTTCAGGAAATATCTCTAGAACGTACAAAGGAGTACACGAGGTATCTCTACAGCGTACATAGGAGTACAGAAGGTATCTCTACAGCGCACAAAGGAGTACAGAAGGTATCTCTACAGCGCACAAAGGAGTACAGAAGGTATCTCTACAGCGCACAAAGGAGTACAGAAGGTATCTCTACAGCGCACAAAGGAGTACAGGAAATATCTCTAGAACGTACAAAGGAGTACACGAGGTATCTCTACAGCGTACAAAGGAGTACAGAAGGTATCTCTACAGCGCATAAAGGAGTACAGAAGGTATCTCTACAGCGCACGAAGGAGTACAGAAGGTATCTCTACAGCGCACAAAGGAGTACAGAAGGTATCTCTACAGCGCACAAAGGAGTACAGAAGGTATCTCTACAGCGCACAAAGGAATACAGAAGGTATCTCTAAAGCGCAAAAAGGAGTACAGAAGCTATCTTTACAGCGCACAAAGGAGTACAGAAGGTATCTCTACAGCGCACAAAGGAGTAAAGAAGGTATCTCTACAGCGCACAAAGGGGTACAGAAGGTATCTCTACAACGCACAAAGGAGTACAGAAGGTATCTCTACAGCGCACAAAGGAGTACAGAAGGTATCTCTACAGCGCACAAAGGAGTACAGAAGGTATCTATACAGCGCACAAAGGAGTACAGAAGGTATCTCTACAGCGCACAAAGGAGTACAGAAAATATCTCTAGAACGTACAAAGGAGTACACGAGGTATCTCTACAGCGTACAAAGAAGTACAGAAGGTATCTCTACAGCGAACAAAGGAGTACAGAAGGTATCTCTACAGCGCACAAAGGAGTACAGAAGGTATCTCCACAGCGCACAAAGGAGTACAGAAGGTATCTCTACAGCGCACAAAGGAGTACAGAAGGTATCTCTACAGCGCACAAAGGAGTACAGAAGGTATCTCTACAGCGCACAAAGGAGTACAGAAGGTATCTCTACAGCGCACAAAGGAGTACAGAAGGTATCTCTACAGCGCACAAAGGAGTACAGAAGGTATCTCTACAGCGCACAAAGGAGTACAGAAGGTATCTCTACAGCGCACAAAGGAGTACAGAAGGTTTCTCTACAGCGCACAAAGGAGTACAGAAGGTATCTCTACAGCGCACAAAGGAGTACAGAAGGTATCTCTACAGCGCACAAAGGAGTACAGAAGGTATCTCTACAGCGCACAAAGGAGTACAGAAGGTATCTCTACAGCGCACAAAGGAGTACAGGAAATATCTCTAGAACGTACAAAGGAGTACACGAGGTATGTCTACAGCGTACAAAGGAGTACAGAAGGTATCTCTACAGCGCACAAAGGAGTACAGAAGGTATCTCTACAGCGCACAAAGGAGTACAGAAGGTATCTCTACAGCGCACAAAGGAGTACAGAAGGTATCTCTACAGCGCACAAAGGAGTACAGAAGGTATCTCTACAGCGCACAAAGGAGTACAGATGGTATCTCTACAGCGCACATAGGAGTACAGAAGGTATCTCTACAGCGCACAAAGGAGTACAGGAAATATCTCTAGAACGTACAAAGAAGTACACGAAGTATCTCTACAGCGTACAAAGGAGTACAGAAGGTATCTCTACAGCGCACAAAGGAGTACAGAAGGTATCTCTACAGCGCACAAAGGAGTAGAGAAGGTATCTCTACAGCGCACAAAGGAGTACAGAAGGTATCTCTACAGCGCACAAAGGAGTACAGGAAATATCTCTAGAACGTACAAAGGAGTACACGAGGTATCTCTACAGCGTACAAAGGAGTACAGAAGGTATCTCTACAGCGCACAAAGGAGTACAGAAGGTATCTCTACAGCGCACAAAGGAGTACAGAAGGTATCTCTACAGCGCACAAAGGAGTACAGAAGGTATCTCTACAGCGCACAAAGGAGTACAGGAAATATCTCTAGAACGTACAAAGGAGTACACGAGGTATCTCTACAGCGTACAAAGGAGTACAGAAGGTATCTCTACAGCGCACAAAGGAGTACAGAAGGTATCTCTACAGCGCATAAAGGAGTACAGAAGGTATCTCTACAGCGCACAAAGGAGTACAGAAGGTATCTCTACAGCGCACAAAGAAGTACAGAAGGTATCTCTACAGCGCACAAAGGAGTACAGAAGGTATCTCTACAGCGCACAAAGGAGTACAGAAGGTATCTCTACAGCGCACAAAGGAGTACAGAAGGTATCTCTACAGCGCACAAAGGAGTACAGGAAATATCTCTAGAACGTACAAAGGAGTACACGAGGTATCTCTACAGCGTACAAAGGAGTACAGAAGGTATCTCTACAGCGCACAAAGGAGTACAGGAAATATCTCTAGAACGTACAAAGGAGTACACGAGGTATCTCTACAGCGTACAAAGGAGTACAGAAGGAATCTCTACAGCGCACAAAGGAGTACAGAAATTATCTCTACAGCGCACAAAGGAGTACACGAGGTAACTCTACAGTGCACAAAGGAGTACAGAAGGTATCTCTACAGCGCACAAAGGAGTACAGAAGGTATCTCTACAGCGCACAAAGGAGTACAGGAAATATCTCTAGAACGTACAAAGGAGTACACGAGGTATCTCTACAGCGTACAAATGAGTACAGAAGGTATCTCTACAGCGCACATAGGAGTACAGAAGGTATCTCTACAGCGCACAAAGGAGTACAGAAGGTATCTCTACAGCGCACAAAGGAGTACAGAAGGTATCTTTACAGCGCACAAAGGAGTACTGAAGGTATCTCTACAGCGCACAAAGGAGTACAGGAAATATCTCTAGAACGTACAAAGGAGTACACGAGGTATCTCTACAGCGTACAAAGGAGTACAGAAGGTATCTCTACAGCGCACAAAGGAGTACAGAAGGTATCTCTACAGCACACAAAGGAGTACAGAAGGTATCTCTACAGCGCACAAAGGAGTACAGAAGGTATCTCTACAGCGCACAAAGGAGTACAGAAGGTATCTCTACAGCGCACAAAGGAGTACAGAAGGTATCTCTACAGCGCACAAAGGAGTACAGAAGGTATCTCTACAGCGCACAAAGGAGTACAGGAAATATCTCTAGAACGTACAAAGGAGTACACGAGGTATCTCTACAGCGTACAAAGGAGTACAGAAGGTATCTCTACAGCGCACAAAGGAGTACAGAAGGTATCTCTACAGCGCACAAAGGAGTACAGAAGGTATCTCTACAGCGCACAAAGGAGTACAGAAGGTATCTCTACAGCGCACAAAGGAGTACAGGAAATATCTCTAGAACGTACAAAGGAGTACACGAGGTATCTCTACAGCGTACAAAGGAGTACAGAAGGTATCTCTACAGCGCACAAAGGAGTACAGAAGGTATCTCTACAGCGCACAAAGGAGTACAGAAGGTATCTCTACAGCGCACAAAGGAGTACAGAAGGTATCTCTACAGCGCACAAAGGAGTACAGGAAATATCTCTAGAACGTACAAAGGAATACAGAAGGTATCTCTACAGCGCACAAAGGAGTACAGAAGATATCTCTACAGCTCACAAAGGATTACAGAAGGTATCTCTACAGCGCACAAAGGAGTACACGAGGTATCTCTACAGCGTACAAAGGAGTACAGAAGGTATCTCTACAGCGCACAAAGGAGTACAGAAGGTATCTCTACAGCGCACAAAGGAGTACAGAAGGTATCTCTACAGCGCACAAAGGAGTACAGGAAATATCTCTAGAACGTACAAAGGAGTACAGAAGGTATCTCTACAGCGCACAAAGGAGTACAGAAGGTATCTCTACAGCGCACAAAGGAGTACAGAAGGTATCTCTACAGCGCACAAAGGAGTACAGGAAATATCTCTAGAACGTACAAAGGAGTACACGAGGTATCTCTACAGCGTACAAAGGAGTACAGAAGGTATCTCTACAGCGCACAAAGGAGTACAGAAGGTATCTCTACAGCGCACAAAGGAGTACAGGAAATATCTCTAGAACGTACAAAGGAGTACACGAGGTATCTCTACAGCGTACAAAGGAGTACAGAAGGTATCTCTAAAGCGCACAAAGGAGTACAGAAGGTATCTCTACAGCGCACAAAGGAGTACAGAAGGTATCTCTACAGCGCACAAAGGAGTACAGAAGGTTCCTCTACAGCGCACAAAGGAGTACAGAAGGTATCTCTACAGCGCACAAAGGAGTACAGGAAATATCTCTAGAACGTACAAAGGAGTACACGAGGTATCTCTACAGCGTACAAAGGAGTACAGAAGGTATCTCTACAGCGCGCAAAGGAGTACAGAAGGTATCTCTACAGCGCACAAAGGAGTACAGAAGGTATCTCTACAGCGCACAAAGGAGTACAGAAGGTATCTCTACAGCGCACAAATGAGTACAGAAGGTATCTCTACAGCGCACAAAGGAGTACAGAAGGTATCTCAACAGCGCACAAAGGAGTACAGAAGGTATCTCTACAGCGCACCAAGGAGTACAGGAAATATCTCTAGAACGTACAAAGGAGTACACGAGGTATCTCTACAGCGTACAAAGGAGTACAGAAGGTATCTCTACAGCGCACAAAGGAGTACAGAAGGTATCTCTACAGCGCACAAAGGAGTACAGAAGGTATCTCTACAGCGCACAAAGGAGTACAGGAAATATCTCTAGAACGTACAAAGGAGTACACGAGGTATCTCTACAGCGTACAAAGGAGTACAGAAGGTATCTCTACAGCGCACGAAGGAGTACAGAAGGTATCTCTAAAGCGCACAAAGGAGTACAGAAGGTATCTCTACAGCGCACAAAGGAGTACAGAAGGTATCTCTACAGCGCACAAAGGAGTACAGAAGGTATCTCTTCAGCGCACAAAGGAGTACACGAGGTATCTCTACAGCGTACAAAGGAGTACAGAAGGTATCTCTACAGCGCACAAAGGAGTACAGAAGGTATCTCTACAACGCACATAGGAGTACAGAAGGTATCTCTACAGCGCACAAAGCAGTACAGGAAATATCTCTAAAACGTACAAAGGAGTACAGAAGGTATCTCTACAGCGCACAAAGGAGTACAGAAGGTATCTCTACAGCGCACAAAGGAGTTCAGAAGGTATCTCTACAGCGCACAAAGGAGTTCAGAAGGTATCTCTACAGCGCACAAAGGAGTACAGAAGGTATATCTACAGCGCACAAAGGAGTACAGGAAATATCTCTAGAACGTACAAAGAAGTACACGAGGTATCTCTACAGCGTACAAAGGAGTACAGAAGGTATCTCTACAGCGCACAAAGGAGTACAGAAGGTATCTCTACAGCGCACAAAGGAGTACAGGAAATATCTCTAGAACGTACAAAGGAGTACACGAGGTATCTCTACAGCGTACAAAGGAGTACAGAAGGTATCTCTACAGCGCACAAAGGGGTACAGAAGGTATCTCTACAGCGCACAAAGGAGTACTGAAGGTATCTCTACAGCGCACAAAGGAGTACACGAGGTATCTCTACAGCGTACAAAGGAGTACAGAAGGTATCTCTATAGCGCACAAAGGAGTACAGAAGGTATCTCTACAGCGCACAAAGGAGTACAGAAGGTATCTCTACAGCGCACAAAGGAGTACAGGAAATATCTCTAGAACGTACAAAGGAGTACACGAGGTATCTCTACAGCGTACAAAGGAGTACAGAAGGTATCTCTACAGCGCACGAAGGAGTACAGAAGGTATCTCTAAAGCGCACAAAGGAGTACAGAAGGTATCTCTACAGCGCACAAAGGAGTACAGAAGGTATCTCTACAGCGCACAAAGGAGTACAGAAGGTATCTCTACAGTGCACAAAGGAGTACAGAAGGTATCTCTACAGCGCACAAAGGAGTACAGGAAATATCTCTAGAACGTACAAAGGAGTACACGAGGTATCTCTACAGCGTACAAAGGAGTACAGAAGGTATCTCTACAGCGCACAAAGGAGTACAGAAGGTATCTCTACAGCGCACAAAGGAGTACAGAAGGTATCTCTACAGCGCACAAAGGAGTACAGAAGGTATCTCTACAGCGCACAAAGGAGTACAGAAGGTATCTCTACAGCGCACAAAGGAGTACAGAAGGTATCTCTACAGCGCACATAGGAGTACAGAAGGTATCTCTACAGCGCACAAAGGAGTACAGGAAATATCTCTAGAACGTACAAAGGAGTACACGAGGTATCTCTACAGCGTACAAAGGAGTACAGAAGGTATCTCTACAGCGCACAAAGGAGTACAGAAGATATCTCTACAGCGCACAAAGGAGTACAGAAGGTATCTCTACAGCGCACAAAGGAGTACAGAATGTATCTCTACAGCGCACAAAGGAGTACAGGAAATATTTCTAGAACGTACAAAGGAGTACACGAGGTATCTCTTCAGCGTACAAAGGAGTACAGAAGGTATCTCTACAGCGCACAAAGGAGTACAGAAGGTATCTCTACAGCGCACAAAGGAGTACAGAAGGTATCTCTACAGCGCACAAAGGAGTACAAAAGGTATCTCTACAGCGCACAAAGGAATACAGGAAATATCTCTAGAACGTACAAAGGAGTACAGAAGGTATCTCTACAGCGCACAAAGGAGTACAGAAGGTATCTCTACAGCGCACAAAGGAGTACAGAAGGTATCTCTACAGCGCACAAAGGAGTACAGAAGGTATCTCTACAGCGCACAAAGGAGTACAGAAGGTCTCTCTACAGCGCACAAAGGAGTACAGAAGGTATCTCTACAGCGCACAAAGGAGTACAGGAAATATCTCTAGAACGTACAAAGGAGTACACGAGGTATCTCTACAGCGTACAAAGGAGTACAGAAGGTATCTCTACAGCGCACAAAGGAGTACAGAAGGTATCTCTACAGCGCACAAAGGAGTACAGGAAATATCTCTAGAACGTACAAAGGAGTACAGAAGGTATCTCTACAGCGCACAAAGGAGTACAGAAGGTATCTCTACAGCGCACAAAGGAGTACAGAAGGTATCTCTACAGCGCACAAAGGAGTACAGAAGGTATCTCTACAGCGCACAAAGGAGTGAAGGAAATATCTCTAGAACGTACAAATGAGTACACGAGGTATCTCTACAGCGTACAAAGGAGTACAGAAGGTATCTCTACAGCGCACAAAGGAGTACAGGAAATATCTCTAGAACGTACAAAGGAGTACACGAGGTATCTCCACAGCGTACAAAGGAGTACAGAAGGTATCTCTACAGCGCACAAAGGAGTACAGAAGGTATCTCTACAGCGCACAAAGGAGTACAGAAGGTATCTCTACAGCGCACAAAGGAGTACAGATGGTATCTCTACCGCGCACAAAGGAGTGAAGGAAATATCTCTAGAACGTACAAAGGAGTACACGAGGTATCTCTACAGCGTACAAAGGAGTACAGAAGGTATCTCTACAGCGCTCAAAGGAGTACAGAAGGTATCTCTACAGCGCACAAAGGAGTACAGAAGGTATCTCTACAGCGCACAAAGGAGTACAGAAGGTATCTCTACAGCGCACAAAGGAGTACAGGAAATATCTCTAGAACGTACAAAGGAGTACAGAAGGTATCTCTACAGCGTACAAAGGAGTACAGAAGGTATCTCTACAGCGCACAAAGGAGTACAGAAGGTATCTCTACAGCGCACAAAGGAGTACAGAAGGTATCTCTACAGCGCACAAAGGAGTACAGAAGGGATCTCTACAGCGCACAAAGGAGTACAGAAGGTATCTCTACAGCGCACAAAGGAGTACAGGAAATATCTCCAGAACGTACAAAGGAGTACACGAGGTATCTCTACAGCGTACAAAGGAGTATAGAAGGTATCTCTACAGCGCACAAAGGAGTACAGAAGGTATCTCTACAGCGCACAAAGGAGTACAGAATTTATCTCTACAGCGCACAAAGGAGTACAGAAGGTATCTCTACATCGCACAAAGGAGTACAGAAGGTATCTCTACAGCGCACAAAGGAGTACAGAAGGTATCTCTACAGCGCACAAAGGAGTACAGAAGGTATCTCTACAGCGCACAAAAGAGTACAAAAGGTATCTCTACAGCGCACAAAGGAGTACAGAAGATATCTCTACAGCGCACAAAGGAGTACAGAAGGTATCTCTACAGCGCACAAAGGAGTACAGAAGGTATCTCTACAGCGCACAAAGGAGTACAGGAAATATTTCTAGAACGTACAAAGGAGTACACGAGGTATCTCTTCAGCGTACAAAGGAGTACAGAAGGTATCTCTACAGCGCACAAAGGAGTACAGAAGGTATCTCTACAGCGCACAAAGGAGTACAGAAGGTATCTCTACAGCGCACAAAGGAGTACAGGAAATATCTCTAGAACGTACAAAGGAGTACACGAGGTATCTCTACAGCGTACAAAGGAGTACAGAAGGTATCTCTACAGCGCACAAAGGAGTACAGAAGGTATCTCTACAGCGCATAAAGGAGTACAGAAGGTATCTCTACAGCGCACAAAGGAGTACAGAAGGTATCTCTACAGCGCACAAAGAAGTACAGAAGGTATCTCTACAGCGCACAAAGGAGTACAGAAGGTATCTCTACAGCGCACAAAGGAGTACAGAAGGTATCTCTACAGCGCACAAAGGAGTACAGAAGGTATCTCTACAGCGCACAAAGGAGTACAGGAAATATCTCTAGAACGTACAAAGGAGTACACGAGGTATCTCTACAGCGTACAAAGGAGTACAGAAGGTATCTCTACAGCGCACAAAGGAGTACAGGAAATATCTCTAGAACGTACAAAGGAGTACACGAGGTATCTCTACAGCGTACAAAGGAGTACAGAAGGAATCTCTACAGCGCACAAAGGAGTACAGAAATTATCTCTACAGCGCACAAAGGAGTACACGAGGTAACTCTACAGTGCACAAAGGAGTACAGAAGGTATCTCTACAGCGCACAAAGGAGTACAGAAGGTATCTCTACAGCGCACAAAGGAGTACAGGAAATATCTCTAGAACGTACAAAGGAGTACACGAGGTATCTCTACAGCGTACAAATGAGTACAGAAGGTATCTCTACAGCGCACATAGGAGTACAGAAGGTATCTCTACAGCGCACAAAGGAGTACAGAAGGTATCTCTACAGCGCACAAAGGAGTACAGAAGGTATCTTTACAGCGCACAAAGGAGTACAGAAGGTATCTCTACAGCGCACAAAGGAGTACAGGAAATATCTCTAGAACGTACAAAGGAGTACACGAGGTATCTCTACAGCGTACAAAGGAGTACAGAAGGTATCTCTACAGCGCACAAAGGAGTACAGAAGGTATCTCTACAGCACACAAAGGAGTACAGAAGGTATCTCTACAGCGCACAAAGGAGTACAGAAGGTACCTCTACAGCGCACAAAGGAGTACAGAAGGTATCTCTACAGCGCACAAAGGAGTACAGAAGGTATCTCTACAGCGCACAAAGGAGTACAGAAGGTATCTCTACAGCGCACAAAGGAGTACAGGAAATATCTCTAGAACGTACAAAGGAGTACACGAGGTATCTCTACAGCGTACAAAGGAGTACAGAAGGTATCTCTACAGCGCACAAAGGAGTACAGAAGGTATCTCTACAGCGCACAAAGGAGTACAGAAGGTATCTCTACAGCGCACAAAGGAGTACAGAAGGTATCTCTACAGCGCACAAAGGAGTACAGGAAATATCTCTAGAACGTACAAAGGAGTACACGAGGTATCTCTACAGCGTACAAAGGAGTACAGAAGGTATCTCTACAGCGCACAAAGGAGTACAGAAGGTATCTCTACAGCGCACAAAGGAGTACAGAAGGTATCTCTACAGCGCACAAAGGAGTACAGAAGGTATCTCTACAGCGCACAAAGGAGTACAGGAAATATCTCTAGAACGTACAAAGGAATACAGAAGGTATCTCTACAGCGCACAAAGGAGTACAGAAGATATCTCTACAGCTCACAAAGGATTACAGAAGGTATCTCTACAGCGCACAAAGGAGTACACGAGGTATCTCTACAGCGTACAAAGGAGTACAGAAGGTATCTCTACAGCGCACAAAGGAGTACAGAAGGTATCTCTACAGCGCACAAAGGAGTACAGAAGGTATCTCTACAGCGCACAAAGGAGTACAGGAAATATCTCTAGAACGTACAAAGGAGTACAGAAGGTATCTCTACAGCGCACAAAGGAGTACAGAAGGTATCTCTACAGCGCACAAAGGAGTACAGAAGGTATCTCTACAGCGCACAAAGGAGTACAGGAAATATCTCTAGAACGTACAAAGGAGTACACGAGGTATCTCTACAGCGTACAAAGGAGTACAGAAGGTATCTCTACAGCGCACAAAGGAGTACAGAAGGTATCTCTACAGCGCACAAAGGAGTACAGGAAATATCTCTAGAACGTACAAAGGAGTACACGAGGTATCTCTACAGCGTACAAAGGAGTACAGAAGGTATCTCTAAAGCGCACAAAGGAGTACAGAAGGTATCTCTACAGCGCACAAAGGAGTACAGAAGGTATCTCTACAGCGCACAAAGGAGTACAGAAGGTTCCTCTACAGCGCACAAAGGAGTACAGAAGGTATCTCTACAGCGCACAAAGGAGTACAGGAAATATCTCTAGAACGTACAAAGGAGTACACGAGGTATCTCTACAGCGTACAAAGGAGTACAGAAGGTATCTCTACAGCGCGCAAAGGAGTACAGAAGGTATCTCTACAGCGCACAAAGGAGTACAGAAGGTATCTCTACAGCGCACAAAGGAGTACAGAAGGTATCTCTACAGCGCACAAATGAGTACAGAAGGTATCTCTACAGCGCACAAAGGAGTACAGAAGGTATCTCAACAGCGCACAAAGGAGTACAGAAGGTATCTCTACAGCGCACCAAGGAGTACAGGAAATATCTCTAGAACGTACAAAGGAGTACACGAGGTATCTCTACAGCGTACAAAGGAGTACAGAAGGTATCTCTACAGCGCACAAAGGAGTACAGAAGGTATCTCTACAGCGCACAAAGGAGTACAGAAGGTATCTCTACAGCGCACAAAGGAGTACAGGAAATATCTCTAGAACGTACAAAGGAGTACACGAGGTATCTCTACAGCGTACAAAGGAGTACAGAAGGTATCTCTACAGCGCACGAAGGAGTACAGAAGGTATCTCTAAAGCGCACAAAGGAGTACAGAAGGTATCTCTACAGCGCACAAAGGAGTACAGAAGGTATCTCTACAGCGCACAAAGGAGTACAGAAGGTATCTCTTCAGCGCACAAAGGAGTACACGAGGTATCTCTACAGCGTACAAAGGAGTACAGAAGGTATCTCTACAGCGCACAAAGGAGTACAGAAGGTATCTCTACAACGCACATAGGAGTACAGAAGGTATCTCTACAGCGCACAAAGCAGTACAGGAAATATCTCTAAAACGTACAAAGGAGTACAGAAGGTATCTCTACAGCGCACAAAGGAGTACAGAAGGTATCTCTACAGCGCACAAAGGAGTTCAGAAGGTATCTCTACAGCGCACAAAGGAGTACAGAAGGTATATCTACAGCGCACAAAGGAGTACAGGAAATATCTCTAGAACGTACAAAGAAGTACACGAGGTATCTCTACAGCGTACAAAGGAGTACAGAAGGTATCTCTACAGCGCACAAAGGAGTACAGAAGGTATCTCTACAGCGCACAAAGGAGTACAGGAAATATCTCTAGAACGTACAAAGGAGTACACGAGGTATCTCTACAGCGTACAAAGGAGTACAGAAGGTATCTCTACAGCGCACAAAGGGGTACAGAAGGTATCTCTACAGCGCACAAAGGAGTACTGAAGGTATCTCTACAGCGCACAAAGGAGTACACGAGGTATCTCTACAGCGTACAAAGGAGTACAGAAGGTATCTCTATAGCGCACAAAGGAGTACAGAAGGTATCTCTACAGCGCACAAAGGAGTACAGAAGGTATCTCTACAGCGCACAAAGGAGTACAGGAAATATCTCTAGAACGTACAAAGGAGTACACGAGGTATCTCTACAGCGTACAAAGGAGTACAGAAGGTATCTCTACAGCGCACGAAGGAGTACAGAAGGTATCTCTAAAGCGCACAAAGGAGTACAGAAGGTATCTCTACAGCGCACAAAGGAGTACAGAAGGTATCTCTACAGCGCACAAAGGAGTACAGAAGGTATCTCTACAGTGCACAAAGGAGTACAGAAGGTATCTCTACAGCGCACAAAGGAGTACAGGAAATATCTCTAGAATGTACAAAGGAGTACACGAGGTATCTCTACAGCGTACAAAGGAGTACAGAAGGTATCTCTACAGCGCACAAAGGAGTACAGAAGGTATCTCTACAGCGCACAAAGGAGTACAGAAGGTATCTCTACAGCGCACAAAGGAGTACAGAAGGTATCTCTACAGCGCACAAAGGAGTACAGAAGGTATCTCTACAGCGCACAAAGGAGTACAGAAGGTATCTCTACAGCGCACATAGGAGTACAGAAGGTATCTCTACAGCGCACAAAGGAGTACAGGAAATATCTCTAGAACGTACAAAGGAGTACACGAGGTATCTCTACAGCGTACAAAGGAGTACAGAAGGTATCTCTACAGCGCACAAAGGAGTACAGAAGATATCTCTACAGCGCACAAAGGAGTACAGAAGGTATCTCTACAGCGCACAAAGGAGTACAGAATGTATCTCTACAGCGCACAAAGGAGTACAGGAAATATTTCTAGAACGTACAAAGGAGTACACGAGGTATCTCTTCAGCGTACAAAGGAGTACAGAAGGTATCTCTACAGCGCACAAAGGAGTACAGAAGGTATCTCTACAGCGCACAAAGGAGTACAGAAGGTATCTCTACAGCGCACAAAGGAGTACAAAAGGTATCTCTACAGCGCACAAAGGAATACAGGAAATATCTCTAGAACGTACAAAGGAGTACAGAAGGTATCTCTACAGCGCACAAAGGAGTACAGAAGGTATCTCTACAGCGCACAAAGGAGTACAGAAGGTATCTCTACAGCGCACAAAGGAGTACAGAAGGTATCTCTACAGCGCACAAAGGAGTACAGAAGGTCTCTCTACAGCGCACAAAGGAGTACAGAAGGTATCTCTACAGCGCACAAAGGAGTACAGGAAATATCTCTAGAACGTACAGAGGAGTACACGAGGTATCTCTACAGCGTACAAAGGAGTACAGAAGGTATCTCTACAGCGCACAAAGGAGTACAGAAGGTATCTCTACAGCGCACAAAGGAGTACAGGAAATATCTCTAGAACGTACAAAGGAGTACAGAAGGTATCTCTACAGCGCACAAAGGAGTACAGAAGGTATCTCTACAGCGCACAAAGGAGTACAGAAGGTATCTCTACAGCGCACAAAGGAGTACAGAAGGTATCTCTACAGCGCACAAAGGAGTGAAGGAAATATCTCTAGAACGTACAAATGAGTACACGAGGTATCTCTACAGCGTACAAAGGAGTACAGAAGGTATCTCTACAGCGCACAAAGGAGTACAGGAAATATCTCTAGAACGTACAAAGGAGTACACGAGGTATCTCCACAGCGTACAAAGGAGTACAGAAGGTATCTCTACAGCGCACAAAGGAGTACAGAAGGTATCTCTACAGCGCACAAAGGAGTACAGAAGGTATCTCTACAGCGCACAAAGGAGTACAGATGGTATCTCTACCGCGCACAAAGGAGTACAGGAAATATCTCTAGAACGTACAAAGGAGTAAAGGAAATATCTCTAGAACGTACAAAGGAGTACACGAGGTATCTCTACAGCGTACAAAGGAGTACAGAAGGTATCTCTACAGCGCTCAAAGGAGTACAGAAGGTATCTCTACAGCGCACAAAGGAGTACAGAAGGTATCTCTACAGCGCACAAAGGAGTACAGAAGGTATCTCTACAGCGCACAAAGGAGTACAGGAAATATCTCTAGAACGTACAAAGGAGTACAGAAGGTATCTCTACAGCGTACAAAGGAGTACAGAAGGTATCTCTACAGCGCACAAAGGAGTACAGAAGGTATCTCTACAGCGCACAAAGGAGTACAGAAGGTATCTCTACAGCGCACAAAGGAGTACAGAAGGGATCTCTACAGCGCACAAAGGAGTACAGAAGGTATCTCTACAGCGCACAAAGGAGTACAGGAAATATCTCCAGAACGTACAAAGGAGTACACGAGGTATCTCTACAGCGTACAAAGGAGTATAGAAGGTATCTCTACAGCGCACAAAGGAGTACAGAAGGTATCTCTACAGCGCACAAAGGAGTACAGAATTTATCTCTACAGCGCACAAAGGAGTACAGAAGGTATCTCTACATCGCACAAAGGAGTACAGAAGGTATCTCTACAGCGCACAAAGGAGTACAGAAGGTATCTCTACAGCGCACAAAGGAGTACAGAAGGTATCTCTACAGCGCACAAAAGAGTACAAAAGGTATCTCTACAGCGCACAAAGGAGTACAGAAGATATCTCTACAGCGCACAAAGGAGTACAGAAGGTATCTCTACAGCGCACAAAGGAGTACAGAAGGTATCTCTACAGCGCACAAAGGAGTACAGGAAATATTTCTAGAACGTACAAAGGAGTACACGAGGTATCTCTTCAGCGTACAAAGGAGTACAGAAGGTATCTCTACAGCGCACAAAGGAGTACAGAAGGTATCTCTACAGCGCACAAAGGAGTACAGAAGGTATCTCTACAGCGCACAAAGGAGTACAGAAGGTATCTCTACAGCGCACAAAGGAGTACAGGAAATATCTCTAGAACGTACAAAGGAGTACAGAAGGTATCTCTACAGCGCACAAAGGAGTACAGAAGGTATCTCTACAGCGCACAAAGGAGTACAGAAGGTATCTCTACAGCGCACAAAGGAGTACAGAAGGTATCTCTACAGCGCACAAAGGAGTACAGAAGGTATCTCTACAGCGCACAAAGGAGTACAGAAGGTATCTCTACAGCGCACAAAGTAGTACAGGAAATATCTCTAGAACGTACAAAGGAGTACACGAGGTATCTCTACAGCGTACAAAGGAGTACAGAAGGTATCTCTACAACGCACAAAGGAGTACAGAAGGTATCTCTACAGCGCACAAAGGAGTACAGGAAATATCTCTAGAACGTACAAAGGAGTACAGAAGGTATCTCTACAGCGCACAAAGGAGTACAGAAGGTATCTCTACAGCGCACAAAGGAGTACAGAAGGTATCTCTACAGCGAACAAAGGAGTACAGAAGGTATCTCTACAGCGCACAAAGGAGTACAGGAAATATCTCTAGAACGTACAAATGAGTACACGAGGTATCTCTACAGCGAACAAAGGAGTACAGAAGGTATCTCTACAGCGCACAAAGGAGTACAGGAAATATCTCTAGAACGTACAAAGGAGTACACGAGGTATCTCTACAGCGTACAAAGGATACAGAAGGTATCTCTACAGCGCACAAAGGAGTACAGAAGGTATCTCTACAGCGCACAAAGGAGTACAGAAGGTATCTCTACAGCGCACAAAGGAGTACAGATGGTATCTCTACAGCGCACAAAGGAGTACAGGAAATATCTCTAGAACGTACAAAGGAGTACAGGAAATATCTCTAGAACGTACAAAGGAGTACACGAGGTATCTCTACAGCGTACAAAGGAGTACAGAAGGTATCTCTACAGCGCTCAAAGGAGTACAGAAGGTATCTCTACAGCGCACAAAGGAGTACAGAAGGTATCTCAACAGCGCACAAAGGAGTACAGAAGGTATCTCTACAGCGCACAAAGGAGTACAGGAAATATCTCTAGAACGTACAAAGGAGTACAGAAGGTATCTCTACAGCCTACAAAGGAGTACAGAAGGTATCTCTACAGCGCACAAAGGAGTACAGAAGGTATCTCTACAGCGCACAAAGGAGTACAGAAGGTATCTCTACAGCGCACAAAGGAGTACAGGAAATATCTCCAGAACGTACAAAGGAGTACACGAGGTATCTCTACAGCGTACAAAGGAGTATAGAAGGTATCTCTACAGCGCACAAAGGAGTACAGAAGGTATCTCTACAGCGCACAAAGGAGTACAGAATTTATCTCTACAGCGCACAAAGGAGTACAGAAGGTATCTCTACATCGCACAAAGGAGTACAGAAGGTATCTCTACAGCGCACAAAGGAGTACAGAAGGTATCTCTACAGCGCACAAAGGAGTACAGAAGGTATTTCTACAGCGCACAAAGGAGTACAAAAGGTATCTCTACAGCGCACAAAGGAGTACAGAAGGTATCTCTACAGCGCACAAAGGAGTACAGAAGGTATCTCTACAGCGCACAAAGGAGTACAGAAGGTATCTCTACAGCGCACAAAGGAGTACAGAAGGTATCTCTACAGCGCACAAAGGAGTACAGAAGGTATCTCTACAGCGCAAAAAGGAGTACAGAAGGTATCTCTACAGCTCACAAAGGAGTACAGGAAATATCTCTAGAACGTACAAAGGAGTACACAAGGTATCTCTACAGCGTACAAAGGAGTACAGAAGGTATCTCTACAGCGCAGAAAGGAGTACAGAAGGTATCTCTACAGCGCACAAAGGAGTACAGAAGGTATCTCTATAGCGCACAAAGGAGTACAGAAGGTATCTCTACAGCGCACAAAGGAGTACAGAAGGTATCTCTACAGCGCACAAAGGAGTACAGAAGGAATCTCTACAGCGCACAAAGGAGTACAGAAGGTATCTCTACAGCGCACAAACGAGTACAGGAAATATCTCTAGAACGTACAAAGGAGTACACGAGGTATCTCTACAGCGTACAAAGGAGTACAGAAGGTATCTCTACAGCGCACAAAGGAGTACATAAGGTATCTCTACAGCGCACAAAGGAGTACAGAAGGTATCTCTACAGCGCACAAAGGAGTACAGAAGGTATCTCTACAGCGCACAAAGGAGTACAGGAAATATCTCTAGAACGTACAAAGGAGTACACGAGGTATCTCTACAGCGTACAAAGGAGTACAGAAGCTATCTCTACAGCGCACAAAGGAGTACAGGAAATATCTCTAGAACGTACAAAGGAGTACACGAGGTATCTCTACAGCGTACAAAGGAGTACAGAAGGTACCTCTACAGCGCACAAAGGAGTACAGAAGGTATCTCTACAGCGCACAAAGGAGTACAGAAGGTATCTCTACAGCGCACAAAGGAGTACAGAAGGTATCTCTACAGCGCACAAAGGAGTACAGGAAATATCTCTAGAACGTACAAAGGAGTACACGAGGTATCTCTACAGCGTACAAAGGAGTACAGAAGGTATCTCTACAGCGCACAAAGGAGTACAGAAGGTATCTCTACAGCGCACAAAGGAGTACAGAAGGTATCTCTACAGCGCACAAAGGAGTACAGAAGGTATCTCTACAGCGCACAAAGGAGTACAGAAGGTATCTCTACAGCGCACAAAGGGGTACAGGAAATATCTCTAGAACGTACAAAGGAGTACACGAGGTATCTCTACAGCGTACAAAGGAGTACAGAAGGTATCTCTACAGCGCACAAAGGAGTACAGAAGGTATCTCTACAGCGCACAAAGGTGTACAGAAGGTATCTCTACAGCGCACAAAGGAGTACAGAAGGAATCTCTACAGCGCACGAAGGAGTACAGAAGGTATCTCTACAGCGCACAAAGGAGTACAGAAGGTATCTCAACAGCGCACAAAGGAGTACAGAAGGTATCTCTACAGCGCACAAAGGAGTACAGAAGGTATCTCTACAGCGCACAAAGGAGTACAGGAAATATCTCTAGAACGTACAAAGGAGTACACGAGGTATCTCTACAGCGTACAAAGGAGTACAGAAGGTATCTCTACAGCGCACAAAGGAGTACAGGAAATATCTCTAGAACGTACAAAGGAGTACACGAGGTATCTCTACAGCGTACAAAGGAGTACAGAAGGTATCTCTACAGCGCACAAAGGAGTACAGAAGGTATCTCTACAGCGCACAAAGGAGTACAGAAGGTATCTCTACAGCGCACAAAGGAGTACAGAAGGTATCTCTACAGCGCACAAAGGAGTACAGAAGGTATCTCTACAGCGCACAAAGGAGTACAGGAAATATCTCTAGAACGTACAAAGGAGTACACGAGGTATCTCTACAGCGTACAAAGGAGTACAGAAGGTATCTCTACAGCGCTCAAAGGAGTACAGAAGGTATCTCTACAGCGCACAAAGGAGTACAGAAGGTATCTCTACAGCGCACAAAGGAGTACAGAAGGTATCTCTACAGCGCTCAAAGGAGTACAGGAAATATCTCTAGAACGTACATAGGAGTACACGAGGTATCTCTACAGCGTACAAAGGAGTACAGAAGGTATCTCTACAGCGCACAAAGGAGTACAGAAGGTATCTCTACAGCGCACAAAGGAGTACAGAAGGTATCTCTACAGCGCACAAAGGAGTACAGAAGGTATCTCTACAGCGCACAAAGGAGTACAGAAGGTATCTCTACAGCGCACAAAGGGGTACAGGAAATATCTCTAGAACGTACAAAGGAGTACACGAGGTATCTCTACAGCGTACAAAGGAGTACAGAAGGTATCTCTACAGCGCACAAAGGAGTACAGAAGGTATCTCTACAGCGCACAAAGAAGTACAGAAGGTATCTTTACAGCGCACAAAGGAGTACAGAAGGTATCTCTACAGCGCACAAAGGAGTACAGAAGGTATCTCTACAGCGCACAAAGGAGTACAGAAGGTATCTCTACAGCGCACAAAGGAGTACAGAAGGTATCTCTACAGCGCACAAAGGAGTACAGAAGGTATCTCTACAGCGCACAAAAGAGTACAGGAAATATCTCTAGAACGTACAAAGGAGTACACGAGGTATCTCTACAGCGTACAAAGGAGTACAGAAGGTATCTCTACAGCGCACAAAGGAGTACAGGAAATATCTCTAGAACGTACAAAGGAGTACACGAGGTATCTCTACAGCGTACAAAGGAGTACAGAAGGTATCTCTACAGCACACAAAGGATTACAGAAGGTATCTCTACAGCGCACAAAGGAGTACACGAGGTATCTCTACAGCGCACAAAGGAGTACAGAAGGTATATCTACAGCGCACAAAGGAGTACAGAAGGTATCTCTACAGCGCACAAAGGAGTACAGGAAATATCTCTAGAACGTACAAAGGAGTACACGAGGTATCTCTACAGCGTACAAAGGAGTACAGAAGGTATCTCTACAGCGCACAAAGGAGTACAGAAGGGATCTCTACAGCGCGCGAAGGAGTACAGAAGGTATCTCTACAGCGCACAAAGGAGTACAGAAGGTATCTCTACAGCGCACAAAGGAGTACAGAAGGTATCTCTACAGCGCACAAAGGAGTACAGGAAATATCTCTTGAACGTACAAAGGAGTACACGAGGTATCTCTACAGCGTACAAAGGAGTACAGAAGGTATCTTCACAGCGCGCAAAGGAGTACAGAAGGTATCTCTACAGCGCACAAAGGAGTACAGAAGGTATCTCTACAGCGCACAAAGGAGTACAGGAAATATCTCTAGAACGTACAAAGGAGTACACGAGGTATCTCTACAGCGTACAAAGAAGTACAGAAGGTATCTCTACAGCGCACAAAGGAGTACAGAAGGTATCTCTACAGCGCACAAAGGAGTACAGAAGGTATCTCTACAGCGCACACAGGAGTACAGAAGGAATCTCTACAGCGCACGAAGGAGTACAGAAGGTATCTCTACAGCGCACAAAGGAGTACAGAAGGTATCTCAACAGCGCATAAAGGAGTACAGAAGGTATCTCTACAGCGCACAAAGGAGTTCAGAAGGTATCTCTACAGCGCACAAAGGAGTACAGGAAATATCTCTAGAACGTACAAAGGAGTACACGAGGTATCTCTACAGCGTACAAAGGAGTACAGAAGGTATCTCTACAGCGCACAAAGGAGTACAGGAAATATCTCTAGAACGTACAAAGGAGTACACGAGGTATCTCTACAGCGTACAAAGGAGTACAGAAGGTTTCTCTACAGCGCACAAAGGAGTACAGAAGGTATCTCTACAGCGCACAAAGGAGTACAGAAGGTATCTCTACAGCGCACAAAGGAGTACAGAAGGTATCTCTACAGCGCACAAAGGAGTACAGAAGGTATCTCTACAGCGCACAAAGGAGTACAGGAAATATCTCTAGAACGTACAAAGGAGTACACGAGGTATCTCTACAGCGTACAAAGGAGTACAGAAGGTATCTCTACAGCGCACAAAGGAGTACAGAAGGTATCTCTACAGCGCACAAAGGAGTACAGAAGGTATCTCTACAGCGCACAAAGGAGTACAGAAGGTATCTCTACAGCGCACAAAGGAGTACAGGAAATATCTCTAGAACGTACAAAGGAGTACACGAGGTATCTCTACAGCGTACAAAGGAGTACAGAAGGTATCTCTACAGCGCACAAAGGAGTACAGGAGGTATCTCTACAGCGCACAAAGGAGTACAGAAGGTATCTCTACAGCGCACAAAGGAGTACAGAAGGTATCTCTACAGCGCACAAAGGAGTACAGAAGGTATCTCTACAGCGCACAAAGGGGTACAGGAAATATCTCTAGAACGTACAAAGGAGTACACGAGGTATCTCTACAGCGTACAAAGGAGTACAGAAGGTATCTCTACAGCGCACAAAGGAGTACAGAAGGTATCTCTACAGCGCACAAAGAAGTACAGAAGGTATCTTTACAGCGCACAAAGGAGTACAGAAGGTATCTCTACAGCGCACAAAGGAGTACAGAAGGTATCTCTACAGCGCACAAAGGAGTACAGAAGGTATCTCTACAGCGCACAAAGGAGTACAGAAGGTATCTCTCCAGCGCACAAAGGAGTACAGAAGGTATCTCTACAGCGCACAAAGGAGTACAGGAAATATCTCTAGAACGTACAAAGGAGTACACGAGGTATCTCTACAGCGTACAAAGGAGTACAGAAGGTATCTCTACAGCGCACAAAGGAGTACAGGAAATATCTCTAGAACGTACAAAGGAGTACACGAGGTATCTCTACAGCGTACAAAGGAGTACAGAAGGTATCTCTACAGCGCACAAAGGAGTACAGAAGGTATCTCTACAGCGCACAAAGGAGTACACGAGGTATCTCTACAGCGCACAAAGGAGTACAGAAGGTATCTCTACAGCGCACAAAGGAGTACAGAAGGTATCTCTACAGCGCACAAAGGAGTACAGGAAATATCTCTAGAACGTACAAAGGAGTACACGAGGTATCTCTACAGCGTACAAAGGAGTACAGAAGGTATCTCTACAGCGCACAAAGGAGTACAGAAGGTATCTCTACAGCGCGCGAAGGAGTACAGAAGGTATCTCTACAGCGCACAAAGGAGTACAGAAGGTATCTCTACAGCGCACAAAGGAGTACAGAAGGTATCTCTACAGCGCACAAAGGAGTACAGGAAATATCTCTTGAACGTACAAAGGAGTACACGAGGTATCTCTACAGCGTACAAAGGAGTACAGAAGGTATCTTCACAGCGCGCAAAGGAGTACAGAAGGTATCTCTACAGCGCACAAAGGAGTACAGAAGGTATCTCTACAGCGCACAAAGGAGTACAGGAAATATCTCTAGAACGTACAAAGGAGTACAGAAGGTATCTCTACAGCGCACAAAGGAGTACAGAAGGTATCTCTACAGCGCACAAAGGAGTACAGAAGGTATCTCTACAGCGCACAAAGGAGTACAGAAGGTATCTCTACAGCGCACAAAGGAGTACAGGAAATATCTCTAGAACGTACAAAGGAGTACACGAGGTATCTCTACAGCGTACAAAGAAGTACAGAAGGTATCTCTACAGCGCACAAAGGAGTACAGAAGGTATCTCTACAGCGCACAAAGGAGTACAGGAAATATCTCTAGAACGTACATAGGGGTACACGAGGTATCTCTACAGCGTACAAAGGAGTACAGAAGGTATCTCTACAGCGCACAAAGGAGTACAGAAGGTATCTCTACAGCGCACAAAGGAGTACAGAAGGTATCTCTACAGAGCACAAAGGAGTACACGAGGTATCTCTACAGCGTACAAAGGAGTACAGAAGGTATCTCTACAGCGCACAAAGGAGTACAGAAGGTATCTCTACAGCGCACAAAGGAGTACAGAAGGTATCTCTACAGCGCACAAAGGAGTACAGGAAATATCTCTAGAACGTACAAAGGAGTACACGAGGTATCTCTACAGCGTACAAAGGAGTACAGAAGGTATCTCTACAGCGCACAAAAGAGTACAGAAGGTATCTCTACAGCGCACAAAGGAGTACAGAAGGTATCTCTACAGCGCACAAAGGAGTACAGAAGGTATCTCTACAGCGCACAAAGGAGTACAGAAGGAATCTCTACAGCGCACAAAGGAGTACAGAAGGTATCTCTACAGCGCACAAAGGAGTACAGGAAATATCTCTAGAACGTACAAAGGAGTACACGAGGTATCTCTACAGCGTACAAAGGAGTACAGAAGGTATCTCTACAGCGCACAAAGGAGTACAGAAGGTATCTCTACAGCGTACAAAGGAGTACAGAAGGTATCTCTACAGCGCACAAAGGAGTACAAAAGGTATCTCTACAGCGCACAAAGGAGTACAGAAGGTATCTCTACAGCGCACAAAGGAGTACAGAAGGTATCTCTACAGCGCACAAAGGAGTACAGAAGGTATCTCTACAGCCCACAAAGGAGTACAGGGAATATCTCTAGAACGTACAAAGGAGTACACGAGGTATCTCTACAGCGTACAAAGGAGTACAGAAGGTATCTCTACTGCGCACAAAGGAGTACAGAAGGTATCTCTACAGCGCACAAAGGAGTACAGAAGGTATCTCTACAGCGCACAAAGGAGTACAGAAGGTATCTCTACAGCGCACAAAGGAGTACAAAAGGTATCTCTACAGCGCACAAAGGAGTACAGAAGGTATCTCTACAGCGCACAAAGGAGTACAGGAAATATCTCTAGAACGTACAAAGGAGTACACGAGGTATCTCTACAGCGTACAAAGGAGTACAGAAGGTATCTCTACAGCGCACAAAGGAGTACAGAAGGTATCTCTACAGCGCGCAAAGGAGTACAGAAGGTATCTCTACAGCGCACAAAGGAGTACAGAAGGTATCTCTACAGCGCACAAAGGAGTACAGAAGGTATCTCTACAGCGCACAAAGGAGTACAGGAAATATCTCTAGAACGTACAAAGGAGTACACGAGGTATCTCTACAGCGTACAAAGGAGTACAGAAGGTATCTCTACAGCGCACAAAGGAGTACAGAAGGTATCTCTACAGCGCACAAAGGAGTACAAAAGGTATCTCTACAGCGCACAAAGGAGTACAGGAAATATCTCTAGAACGTACAAAAGAGTACAGAAGGTATCTCTACAGCGCACAAAGGAGTACAGAAGGTATATCTACAGCGCACAAAGGAGTACAGAAGGTATCTCTACAGCGCACAAAGGAGTACAGAAGGTATCTCTACAGCGCACAAAGGAGTACAGGAAATATCTCTAGAACGTACAAAGGAGTACACGAGGTATCTCTATAGCGTACAAAGAAGTACAGAAGGTATCTCTACAGCGCACAAAGGAGTACAGAAGGTATCTCTAAAGCGCACAAAGGAGTACTTGAAATATCTCTAAAACGTACAAAGGAGTACACGAGGTATCTCTACAGCGTACAAAGGAGTACAGAAGGTATCTCTACAGCGCACGAAGGAGTACAGAAGGTATCTCTACAGCGCACAAAGGAGTACAGAAGGTATCTCTACAGCGCACAAAGGAGTACAGAGGGTATCTCTACAGCGCACAAAGGAGTACAGGAAATATCTCTAGAACGTACAAAGGAGTACACGAGGTATCTCTACAGCGTACAAAGGAGTACAGAAGGTATCTCTACAGCGCACAAAGGAGTACAGAAGGTATCTCTACAGCGCACAAAGGAGTACAGAAGGTATCTCTACAGCGCACAAAGGAGTACAGAAGGTATCTCTACAGCGCACAAAGGAATACAGAAGGAATCTCTACAGTGCACAAAGAAGTACAGAAGGTATCTCTACAGCGCACAAAGGAGTACAGAAGGTATCTCTACAGCGCACAAAGGAGTACAGAAGGTATCTCTACAGCGCACAAAGGAGTACAGGAAATATCTCTAGAACGTACAAAGGAGTACACGAGGTATCTCTACAGCGTACAAAGGAGTACAGAAGGTATCTCTACAGCGCACAAAGGAGTACAGAAGGTATCTCTACAGCGCACAAAGGAGTACAGAAGGTATCTCTACAGCGCACAAAGGAGTACAGAAGGTATCTCTACAGCGCACAAAGGAGTACAGGAAATATCTCTAGAACGTACAAAGGAGTACAGAAGGTATCTCTGCAGCGCACAAAGGAGTACAGAAGGTATCTCTACAGCGCACAAAGGAGTACAGAAGGTATCTCTACAGCGCACAAAGGAGTACAGAAGGTATCTCTACAGCGCACAAAGGAGTACAGAAGGTATCTCTACAGCGCACAAAGGAGTACAGAAGGTATCTCTACAGCGCACAAAGGAGTACAGAAGGTATCTCTACAGCGCACAAAGGAGTACAGAAGGTATCTCTACAGCGCACAAAGGAGTACAGGAAATACCTCTAGAACGTACAAAGAAGTACACGAGGTATCTCTACAGCGTACAAAGGAGTACAGAAGGTATCTCTACAGCGCACAAAGGAGTACAGAAGGTATCTCTACAGCGTACAAAGGAGTACAGAAGGTATCTCTACAGCGCACAAAGGAGTACAGAAGGTATCTCTACAGCGCACAAAGGAGTACAGAAGGTATCTCTACAGCGCACAAAGGAGTACAGAAGGTATCTCTACAGCGCACAAAGGAGTACAGGAAATATCTCTAGAACGTACAAAGGAGTACAGAAGGTATCTCTACAGCGTACAAAGGAGTACAGAAGGTATCTCTACAGCGCACAAAGGAGTACAGAAGGTATCTCTACAGCGCACAAAGGAGTACAGAAGGTATCTCTACAGCGCACAAAGGAGTACAGAAGGTATCTCTACAGCGCACAAAGGAGTACAGAAGGTATCTCTACAGCGCACAAAGGAGTACAGGAAATATCTCTAGAACGTACAAAGGAGTACACGAGGTATCTCTACAGCGTACAAAGGAGTACAGAAGGTATCTCTACAGCGCACAAAGGAGTACAGAAGGTATCTCTACAGCGCACAAAGGAGTACAGAAGGTATCTCTACAGCGCACAAAGGAGTACAGAAGGTATCTCTACAGCGCACAAAGGAGTACAGAAGGTATCTTTACAGCGCACAAAGGAGTACAGAAGGTATCTCTACAGCGCACAAAGGAGTACAGAAGGTATCTCTACAGCGCACAGAGGAGTACAGAAGGTATCTCTACAGCGCACAAAGGAGTACAGAAGGTATCTCTACAGCGCACAAAGGAGTACAGAAGGTATCTCTACAGCGCACAAAGGAGTACAGAAGGAATCTCTACAGTGCACAAAGGAGTACAGAAGGTATCTCTACAGCGCACAAAGGAGTACAGAAGGTATCTCTACAGCGCACAAAGGAGTACAGAAGGTATCTCTACAGCGCACAAAGGAGTACAGGAAATATCTCTAGAACGTACAAAGGAGTACACGAGGTATCTTTACAGCGTACAAAGGAGTACAGAAGGTATCTCTACAGCGCACAAAGGAGTACAGAAGGTATCTCTACAGCGCACAAAGGAGTACAGAAGGTATCTCTACAGAGCACAAAGGAGTACACGAGGTATCTCTACAGCGTACAAAGGAGTACAGAAGGTATCTCTACAGCGCACAAAGGAGTACAGAAGGTATCTCTACAGCGCACAAAGGAGTACAGAAGGTATCTCTACAGCGCACAAAGGAGTACAGGAAATATCTCTAGAACGTACAAAGGAGTACACGAGGTATCTCTACAGCGTACAAAGGAGTACAGAAGGTATCTCTACAGCGCACAAAGGAGTACAGAAGGTATCTCTACAGCGCACAAAGGAGTACAGAAGGTATCTCTACAGCGCACAAAGGAGTACAGAAGGTATCTCTACAGCGCACAAAGGAGTACAGAAGGTATCTCTACAGCGCACAAAGGAGTACAGAAGGTATCTCTACAGCGCACAAAGGAGTACAGGAAATATCTCTAGAACGTACAAAGGAGTACACGAGGTATCTCTACAGCGTACAAAGGAGTACAGAAGGTATCTCTACAGCGCACAAAGGAGTACAGAAGGTATCTCTACAGCGTACAAAGGAGTACAGAAGGTATCTCTACAGCGCACAAAGGAGTACAAAAGGTATCTCTACAGCGCACAAAGGAGTACAGAAGGTATCTCTACAGCGCACAAAGGAGTACAGAAGGTATCTCTACAGCGCACAAAGGAGTACAGAAGGTATCTCTACAGCCCACAAAGGAGTACAGGGAATATCTCTAGAACGTACAAAGGAGTACACGAGGTATCTCTACAGCGTACAAAGGAGTACAGAAGGTATCTCTACAGCGCACAAAGGAGTACAGAAGGTATCTCTACAGCGCACAAAGAAGTACAGAAGGTATCTCTACAGCGCACAAAGGAGTACAGAAGGTATCTCTACAGCGCACAAAGGAGTACAAAAGGTATCTCTACAGCGCACAAAGGAGTACAGAAGGTATCTCTACAGCGCACAAAGGAGTACAGGAAATATCTCTAGAACGTACAAAGGAGTACACGAGGTATCTCTACAGCGTACAAAGGAGTACAGAAGGTATCTCTACAGCGCACAAAGGAGTACAGAAGGTATCTCTACAGCGCGCAAAGGAGTACAGAAGGTATCTCTACAGCGCACAAAGGAGTACAGAAGGTATCTCTACAGCGCACAAAGGAGTACAGAAGGTATCTCTACAGCGCACAAAGGAGTACAGGAAATATCTCTAGAACGTACAAAGGAGTACACGAGGTATCTCTACAGCGTACAAAGGAGTACAGAAGGTATCTCTACAGCGCACAAAGGAGTACAGAAGGTATCTCTACAGCGCACAAAGGAGTACAGAAGGTATCTCTACAGCGCACAAAGGAGTACAGGAAATATCTCTAGAACGTACAAAAGAGTACAGAAGGTATCTCTACAGCGCACAAAGGAGTAGAGAAGGTATATCTACAGCGCACAAAGGAGTACAGAAGGTATCTCTACAGCGCACAAAGGAGTACAGAAGGTATCTCTACAGCGCACAAAGGAGTACAGGAAATATCTCTAGAACGTACAAAGGAGTACACGAGGTATCTCTATAGCGTACAAAGAAGTACAGAAGGTATCTCTACAGCGCACAAAGGAGTACAGAAGGTATCTCTACAGCGCACAAAGGAGTACAGGAAATATCTCTAGAACGTACAAAGGAGTACACGAGGTATCTTTACAGCGTACAAAGGAGTACAGAAGGTATCTCTACAGCGCACAAAGGAGTACAGAAGGTATCTCTACAGCGCACAAAGGAGTACAGAAGGTATCTCTACAGAGCACAAAGGAGTACACGAGGTATCTCTACAGCGTACAAAGGAGTACAGAAGGTATCTCTACAGCGCACAAAGGAGTACAGAAGGTATCTCTACAGCGCACAAAGGAGTACAGAAGGTATCTCTACAGCGCACAAAGGAGTACAGGAAATATCTCTAGAACGTACAAAGGAGTACACGAGGTATCTCTACAGCGTACAAAGGAGTACAGAAGGTATCTCTACAGCGCACAAAGGAGTACAGAAGGTATCTCTACAGCGCACAAAGGAGTACAGAAGGTATCTCTACAGCGCACAAAGGAGTACAGAAGGTATCTCTACAGCGCACAAAGGAGTACAGAAGGTATCTCTACAGCGCACAAAGGAGTACAGAAGGTATCTCTACAGCGCACAAAGGAGTACAGGAAATATCTCTAGAACGTACAAAGGAGTACACGAGGTATCTCTACAGCGTACAAAGGAGTACAGAA
Organism: Morinoia aosen; assembly: GCA_030386875.1. Taxonomy (NCBI): domain Eukaryota; kingdom Metazoa; phylum Arthropoda; class Malacostraca; order Amphipoda; family Talitridae; genus Morinoia; species Morinoia aosen. Next base: position 36,147,553 of record JASJYW010000027.1, on the reverse strand, counting down.
GGTATCTCTACAGCGCACAAAGGAGTACAGAAGGTATCTCTACAGCGTACAAAGGAGTACAGAAGGTATCTCTACAGCGCACAAAGGAGTACAAAAGGTATCTCTACAGCGCACAAAGGAGTACAGAAGGTATCTCTACAGCGCACAAAGGAGTACAGAAGGTATCTCTACAGCGCACAAAGGAGTACAGAAGGTATCTCTACAGCCCACAAAGGAGTACAGGGAATATCTCTAGAACGTACAAAGGAGTACACGAGGTATCTCTACAGCGTACAAAGGAGTACAGAAGGTATCTCTACAGCGCACAAAGGAGTACAGAAGGTATCTCTACAGCGCACAAAGGAGTACAGAAGGTATCTCTACAGCGCACAAAGGAGTACAGAAGGTATCTCTACAGCGCACAAAGGAGTACAAAAGGTATCTCTACAGCGCACAAAGGAGTACAGAAGGTATCTCTACAGCGCACAAAGGAGTACAGGAAATATCTCTAGAACGTACAAAGGAGTACACGAGGTATCTCTACAGCGTACAAAGGAGTACAGAAGGTATCTCTACAGCGCACAAAGGAGTACAGAAGGTATCTCTACAGCGCGCAAAGGAGTACAGAAGGTATCTCTACAGCGCACAAAGGAGTACAGAAGGTATCTCTACAGCGCACAAAGGAGTACAGAAGGTATCTCTACAGCGCACAAAGGAGTACAGGAAATATCTCTAGAACGTACAAAGGAGTACACGAGGTATCTCTACAGCGTACAAAGGAGTACAGAAGGTATCTCTACAGCGCACAAAGGAGTACAGAAGGTATCTCTACAGCGCACAAAGGAGTACAGAAGGTATCTCTACAGCGCACAAAGGAGTACAGGAAATATCTCTAGAACGTACAAAAGAGTACAGAAGGTATCTCTACAGCGCACAAAGGAGTACAGAAGGTATATCTACAGCGCACAAAGGAGTACAGAAGGTATCTCTACAGCGCACAAAGGAGTACAGAAGGTATCTCTACAGCGCACAAAGGAGTACAGGAAATATCTCTAGAACGTACAAAGGAGTACACGAGGTATCTCTATAGCGTACAAAGAAGTACAGAAGGTATCTCTACAGCGCACAAAGGAGTACAGAAGGTATCTCTAAAGCGCACAAAGGAGTACTTGAAATATCTCTAAAACGTACAAAGGAGTACACGAGGTATCTCTACAGCGTACAAAGGAGTACAGAAGGTATCTCTACAGCGCACGAAGGAGTACAGAAGGTATCTCTACAGCGCACAAAGGAGTACAGAAGGTATCTCTACAGCGCACAAAGGAGTACAGAGGGTATCTCTACAGCGCACAAAGGAGTACAGGAAATATCTCTAGAACGTACAAAGGAGTACACGAGGTATCTCTACAGCGTACAAAGGAGTACAGAAGGTATCTCTACAGCGCACAAAGGAGTACAGAAGGTATCTCTACAGCGCACAAAGGAGTACAGAAGGTATCTCTACAGCGCACAAAGGAGTACAGAAGGTATCTCTACAGCGCACAAAGGAGTACAGAAGGTATCTCTACAGCGCACAAAGGAGTACAGAAGGTATCTCTACAGCGCACAAAGGAGTACAGGAAATACCTCTAGAACGTACAAAGAAGTACACGAGGTATCTCTACAGCGTACAAAGGAGTACAGAAGGTATCTCTACAGCGCACAAAGGAGTACAGAAGGTATCTCTACAGCGTACAAAGGAGTACAGAAGGTATCTCTACAGCGCACAAAGGAGTACAGAAGGTATCTCTACAGCGCACAAAGGAGTACAGAAGGTATCTCTACAGCGCACAAAGGAGTACAGAAGGTATCTCTACAGCGCACAAAGGAGTACAGGAAATATCTCTAGAACGTACAAAGGAGTACAGAAGGTATCTCTACAGCGTACAAAGGAGTACAGAAGGTATCTCTACAGCGCACAAAGGAGTACAGAAGGTATCTCTACAGCGCACAAAGGAGTACAGAAGGTATCTCTACAGCGCACAAAGGAGTACAGAAGGTATCTCTACAGCGCACAAAGGAGTACAGAAGGTATCTCTACAGCGCACAAAGGAGTACAGGAAATATCTCTAGAACGTACAAAGGAGTACACGAGGTATCTCTACAGCGTACAAAGGAGTACAGAAGGTATCTCTACAGCGCACAAAGGAGTACAGAAGGTATCTCTACAGCGCACAAAGGAGTACAGTTGGTATCTCTACAGCGCACAAAGGAGTACAGAAGGTATCTCTACAGCGCACAAAGGAGTACAGAAGGTATCTCTACAGCGCACAAAGGAGTACAGAAGGTATCTCTACAGCGCACAAAGGAGTACAGGAAATATCTCTAGAACGTACAAAGGAGTACACGAGGTATCTCTACAGCGTACAAAGGAGTACAGAAGGTATCTCTACAGCGCACAAAGGAGTACAGAAGGTATATCTACAGCGCACAAAGGAGTACAGAAGGTATCTCTACAGCGCACAAAGGAGTACAGAAGGTATCTCTACAGCGCACAAAGGAGTACAGGAAATATCTCTAGAACGTACAAAGGAGTACAGAAGGTATCTCTGCAGCGCACAAAGGAGTACAGAAGGTATCTCTACAGCGCACAAAGGAGTACAGAAGGTATCTCTACAGCGCACAAAGGAGTACAGAAGGTATCTCTACAGCGCACAAAGGAGTACAGAAGGTATCTCTACAGCGCACAAAGGAGTACAGAAGGTATCTCTACAGCGCACAAAGGAGTACAGAAGGTATCTCTACAGCGCACAAAGGAGTACAGAAGGTATCTCTACAGCGCACAAAGGAGTACAGGAAATACCTCTAGAACGTACAAAGAAGTACACGAGGTATCTCTACAGCGTACAAAGGAGTACAGAAGGTATCTCTACAGCGCACAAAGGAGTACAGAAGGTATCTCTACAGCGTACAAAGGAGTACAGAAGGTATCTCTACAGCGCACAAAGGAGTACAGAAGGTATCTCTACAGCGCACAAAGGAGTACAGAAGGTATCTCTACAGCGCACAAAGGAGTACAGAAGGTATCTCTACAGCGCACAAAGGAGTACAGGAAATATCTCTAGAACGTACAAAGGAGTACAGAAGGTATCTCTACAGCGTACAAAGGAGTACAGAAGGTATCTCTACAGCGCACAAAGGAGTACAGAAGGTATCTCTACAGCGCACAAAGGAGTACAGAAGGTATCTCTACAGCGCACAAAGGAGTACAGAAGGTATCTCTACAGCGCACAAAGGAGTACAGAAGGTATCTCTACAGCGCACAAAGGAGTACAGGAAATATCTCTAGAACGTACAAAGGAGTACACGAGGTATCTCTACAGCGTACAAAGGAGTACAGAAGGTATCTCTACAGCGCACAAAGGAGTACAGAAGGTATCTCTACAGCGCACAAAGGAGTACAGAAGGTATCTCTACAGCGCACAAAGGAGTACAGAAGGTATCTCTACAGCGCACAAGGAGTACAGAAGGTATCTTTACAGCGCACAAAGGAGTACAGAAGGTATCTCTACAGCGCACAAAGGAGTACAGAAGGTATCTCTACAGCGCACAGAGGAGTACAGAAGGTATCTCTACAGCGCACAAAGGAGTACAGAAGGTATCTCTACAGCGCACAAAGGAGTACAGAAGGTATCTCTACAGCGCACAAAGGAGTACAGAAGGAATCTCTACAGTGCACAAAGGAGTACAGAAGGTATCTCTACAGCGCACAAAGGAGTACAGAAGGTATCTCTACAGCGCACAAAGGAGTACAGAAGGTATCTCTACAGCGCACAAAGGAGTACAGGAAATATCTCTAGAACGTACAAAGGAGTACACGAGGTATCTTTACAGCGTACAAAGGAGTACAGAAGGTATCTCTACAGCGCACAAAGGAGTACAGAAGGTATCTCTACAGCGTACAAAGGAGTACAGAAGGTATCTCTACAGCGCACAAAGGAGTACAGAAGGTATCTCTACAGCGCACAAAGGAGTACAGAAGGTATCTCTACAGCGCACAAAGGAGTACAGAAGGTATCTCTACAGCGCACAAAGGAGTACAGAAGGTATCTCTACAGCGCACAAAGGAGTACAGAAGGTATCTCTACAGCGCACAAAGGAGTACAGGAAATATCTCTAGAACGTACAAAGGAGTACACGAGGTATCTCTACAGCGTACAAAGGAGTACAGAAGGTATCTCTACAGCGCACAAAGGAGTACAGAAGGTATCTCTACAGCGTACAAAGGAGTACAGAAGGTATCTCTACAGCGCACAAAGGAGTACAAAAGGTATCTCTACAGCGCACAAAGGACTACAGAAGGTATCTCTACAGCGCACAAAGGAGTACAGAAGGTATCTCTACAGCGCACAAAGGAGTACAGAAGGTATCTCTACAGCCCACAAAGGAGTACAGGGAATATCTCTAGAACGTACAAAGGAGTACACGAGGTATCTCTACAGCGTACAAAGGAGTACAGAAGGTATCTCTACAGCGCACAAAGGAGTACAGAAGGTATCTCTACAGCGCACAAAGGAGTACAGAAGGTATCTCTACAGCGCACAAAGGAGTACAGAAGGTATCTCTACAGCGCACAAAGGAGTACAAAAGGTATCTCTACAGCGCACAAAGGAGTACAGAAGGTATCTCTACAGCGCACAAAGGAGTACAGGAAATATCTCTAGAACGTACAAAGGAGTACACGAGGTATCTCTACAGCGTACAAAGGAGTACAGAAGGTATCTCTACAGCGCACAAAGGAGTACAGAAGGTATCTCTACAGCGCGCAAAGGAGTACAGAAAGTATCTCTACAGCGCACAAAGGAGTACAGAAGGTATCTCTACAGCGCACAAAGGAGTACAGAAGGTATCTCTACAGCGCACAAAGGAGTACAGGAAATATCTCTAGAACGTACAAAGGAGTACACGAGGTATCTCTACAGCGTACAAAGGAGTACAGAAGGTATCTCTACAGCGCACAAAGGAGTACAGAAGGTATCTCTACAGCGCACAAAGGAGTACAGAAGGTATCTCTACAGCGCACAAAGGAGTACAGGAAATATCTCTAGAACGTACAAAAGAGTACAGAAGGTATCTCTACAGCGCACAAAGGAGTACAGAAGGTATATCTACAGCGCACAAAGGAGTACAGAAGGTATCTCTACAGCGCACAAAGGAGTACAGAAGGTATCTCTACAGCGCACAAAGGAGTACAGGAAATATCTCTAGAACGTACAAAGGAGTACACGAGGTATCTCTACAGCGTACAAAGGAGTACAGAAGGTATCTCTACAGCGCACAAAGGAGTACAGAAGGTATCTCTACAGCGCACAAAGGAGTACAGAAGGTATCTCTACAGCGCACAAAGGAGTACAGAAGGTATCTCTACAGCGCACAAAGGAGTACAGAAGGTATCTCTACAGCGCACAAAGGAGTACAGAAGGTATCTCTACAGCGCACAAAGGAGTACAGGAAATATCTCTAGAACGTACAAAGGAGTACACGAGGTATCTCTACAGCGTACAAAGGAGTACAGAAGGTATCTCTACAGCGCACAAAGGAGTACAGAAGGTATCTCTACAGCGTACAAAGGAGTACAGAAGGTATCTCTACAGCGCACAAAGGAGTACAAAAGGTATCTCTACAGCGCACAAAGGAGTACAGAAGGTATCTCTACAGCGCACAAAGGAGTACAGAAGGTATCTCTACAGCGCACAAAGGAGTACAGAAGGTATCTCTACAGCCCACAAAGGAGTACAGGGAATATCTCTAGAACGTACAAAGGAGTACACGAGGTATCTCTACAGCGTACAAAGGAGTACAGAAGGTATCTCTACAGCGCACAAAGGAGTACAGAAGGTATCTCTACAGCGCACAAAGGAGTACAGAAGGTATCTCTACAGCGCACAAAGGAGTACAGAAGGTATCTCTACAGCGCACAAAGGAGTACAAAAGGTATCTCTACAGCGCACAAAGGAGTACAGAAGGTATCTCTACAGCGCACAAAGGAGTACAGGAAATATCTCTAGAACGTACAAAGGAGTACACGAGGTATCTCTACAGCGTACAAAGGAGTACAGAAGGTATCTCTACAGCGCACAAAGGAGTACAGAAGGTATCTCTACAGCGCGCAAAGGAGTACAGAAGGTATCTCTACAGCGCACAAAGGAGTACAGAAGGTATCTCTACAGCGCACAAAGGAGTACAGAAGGTATCTCTACAGCGCACAAAGGAGTACAGGAAATATCTCTAGAACGTACAAAGGAGTACACGAGGTATCTCTACAGCGTACAAAGGAGTACAGAAGGTATCTCTACAGCGCACAAAGGAGTACAGAAGGTATCTCTACAGCGCACAAAGGAGTACAGAAGGTATCTCTACAGCGCACAAAGGAGTACAGGAAATATCTCTAGAACGTACAAAAGAGTACAGAAGGTATCTCTACAGCGCACAAAGGAGTACAGAAGGTATATCTACAGCGCACAAAGGAGTACAGAAGGTATCTCTACAGCGCACAAAGGAGTACAGAAAATATCTCTACAGCGCACAAAGGAGTACAGGAAATATCTCTAGAACGTACAAAGGAGTACACGAGGTATCTCTATAGCGTACAAAGAAGTACAGAAGGTATCTCTACAGCGCACAAAGGAGTACAGAAGGTATCTCTAAAGCGCACAAAGGAGTACTTGAAATATCTCTAAAACGTACAAAGGAGTACACGAGGTATCTCTACAGCGTACAAAGGAGTACAGAAGGTATCTCTACAGCGCACGAAGGAGTACAGAAGGTATCTCTACAGCGCACAAAGGAGTACAGAAGGTATCTCTACAGCACACAAAGGAGTACAGAGGGTATCTCTACAGCGCACAAAGGAGTACAGGAAATATCTCTAGAACGTACAAAGGAGTACACGAGGTATCTCTACAGCGTACAAAGGAGTACAGAAGGTATCTCTACAGCGCACAAAGGAGTACAGAAGGTATCTCTACAGCGCACAAAGGAGTACAGAAGGTATTTCTACAGCGCACAAAGGAGTACAGAAGGTATCTCTACAGCGCACAAAGGAATACAGAAGGAATCTCTACAGTGCACAAAGAAGTACAGAAGGTATCTCTACAGCGCACAAAGGAGTACAGAAGGTATCTCTACAGCGCACAAAGGAGTACAGAAGGTATCTCTACAGCGCACAAAGGAGTACAGGAAATATCTCTAGAACGTACAAAGGAGTACACGAGGTATCTCTACAGCGTACAAAGGAGTACAGAAGGTATCTCTACAGCGCACAAAGGAGTACAGAAGGTATCTCTACAGCGCACAAAGGAGTACAGAAGGTATCTCTACAGCGCACAAAGGAGTACAGAAGGTATCTCTACAGCGCACAAAGGAGTACAGGAAATATCTCTAGAACGTACAAAGGAGTACAGAAGGTATCTCTGCAGCGCACAGAGGAGTACAGAAGGTATCTCTACAGCGCACAAAGGAGTACAGAAGGTATCTCTACAGCGCACAAAGGAGTACAGAAGGTATCTCTACAGCGCACAAAGGAGTACAGAAGGTATCTCTACAGCGCACAAAGGAGTACAGAAGGTATCTCTACAGCGCACAAAGGAGTACAGAAGGTATCTCTACAGCGCACAAAGGAGTACAGAAGGTATCTCTACAGCGCACAAAGGAGTACAGGAAATACCTCTAGAACGTACAAAGAAGTACACGAGGTATCTCTACAGCGTACAAAGGAGTACAGAAGGTATCTCTACAGCGCACAAAGGAGTACAGAAGGTATCTCTACAGCGTACAAAGGAGTACAGAAGGTATCTCTACAGCGCACAAAGGAGTACAGAAGGTATCTCTACAGCGCACAAAGGAGTACAGAAGGTATCTCTACAGCGCACAAAGGAGTACAGAAGGTATCTCTACAGCGCACAAAGGAGTACAGGAAATATCTCTAGAACGTACAAAGGAGTACAGAAGGTATCTCTACAGCGTACAAAGGAGTACAGAAGGTATCTCTACTGCGCACAAAGGAGTACAGAAGGTATCTCTACAGCGCACAAAGAAGTACAGAAGGTATCTCTACAGCGCACAAAGGAGTACAGAAGGTATCTCTACAGCGCACAAAGGAGTACAGAAGGTATCTCTACAGCGCACAAAGGAGTACAGGAAATATCTCTAGAACGTACAAAGGAGTACACGAGGTATCTCTACAGCGTACAAAGGAGTACAGAAGGTATCTCTACAGCGCACAAAGGAGTACAGAAGGTATCTCTACAGCGCACAAAGGAGTACAGAAGGTATCTCTACAGCGCACAAAGGAGTACAGAAGGTATCTCTACAGCGCACAAAGGAGTACAGAAGGTATCTTTACAGCGCACAAAGGAGTACAGAAGGTATCTCTACAGCGCACAAAGGAGTACAGAAGGTATCTCTACAGCGCACAGAGGAGTACAGAAGGTATCTCTACAGCGCACAAAGGAGTACAGAAGGTATCTCTACAGCGCACAAAGGAGTACAGAAGGTATCTCTACAGCGCACAAAGGAGTACAGAAGGAATCTCTACAGTGCACAAAGGAGTACAGAAGGTATCTCTACAGCGCACAAAGGAGTACAGAAGGTATCTCTACAGCGCACAAAGGAGTACAGAAGGTATCTCTACAGCGCACAAAGGAGTACAGGAAATATCTCTAGAACGTACAAAGGAGTACACGAGGTATCTTTACAGCGTACAAAGGAGTACAGAAGGTATCTCTACAGTGCACAAAGGAGTACAGAAGGTATCTCTACAGCGCACAAAGGAGTACAGAAGGTATCTCTACAGCGCACAAAGGAGTACAGAAGGTATCTCTACAGCGCACAAAGGAGTACAGAAGGTATCTCTACAGCGCACAAAGGAGTACAGAAGGTATCTCTACAGCGCACAAAGGAGTACAGAAGGTATCTCTACAGCGCACAAAGGAGTACAGAAGGTATCTCTACAGCGCACAAAGAAGTACAGAAGGTATCTCTACAGCGCACAAAGGAGTACAGAAGGTATCTCTACAGCGCACAAAGGAGTACAGAAGGTATCTCTACAGCGCACAAAGGAGTACAGAAGGTATCTCTACAGCGCACAAAGGAGTACAGAAGGTATCTCTACAGCGCACAAAGGAGTACAGAAGGTATCTCTACAGCGCACAAAGGAGTACCGGAAATATCTCTAGAACGTACAAAGGAGTACACGAGGTATCTCTACAGCTTACAAAGGAGTACAGAAGGTATCTCTACAGCGCACAAAGGAGTACAGAAGGTATCTCTACAGCGCACAAAGGAGTACAGAAGGTATCTCTACAGCGCACAAAGGAGTACAGAAGGTATCTCCACAGCGCACAAAACAGTACAGGAAATATCTCTAGAACGTACAAAGGAGTACACGAGGTATCTCTACAGCGTACAAAGGAGTACAGAAGGTATCTCTACAGCGCACAAAGGAGTACAGGAAATATCTCTAGAACGTACAAAGGAGTACACGAGGTATCTCTACAGCGTACAAAGGAGTACAGAAGGTATCTCTACAGCGCACAAAGGAGTACAGAAGGTATCTCTACAGCGCACAAAGGAGTACAGAAGGTATCTCTACAGCGCACAAAGGAGTACAGAAGGTATCTCTACAGCGCACAAAGGAGTACAGGATATATCTCTAGAACGTACAAAGGAATACACGAGGTATCTCTACAGCGTACAAAGGAGTACAGAAGGTATCTCTACAGCGCACGAAGGAGTACAGAAGGTATCTCTACAGCGCACGAAGGAGTACAGAAGGTATCTCTACAGCGCACAAAGGAGTACAGAAGGTATCTCTACAGCGCACAATGGAGTACAGAAGGTATCTCTACAGCGCACAAAGGAGTACAGGAAATATCTCTAGAATGTACAAAGGAGTACACGAGGTATCTCTACAGCGTACAAAGGAGTACAGAAGGTATCTCTACAGCGCACAAAGGAGTACAGAAGGTATCTCTACAGCGCACAAAGGAGTACAGAAGGTATCTCTACAGCGCACAAAGGAGTACAGAAGGTTTCTCTACAGCGCACAAAGGAGTACAGAAGGTATCTCTACAGCGCACAAAGGAGTACAGAAGGTATCTCTACAGCGCACAAAGGAGTACAGAAGGTATCTCTACAGCGCACAAAGGAGTACAGAAGGTATCTCTACAGCGCACAAAGGAGTACAGGAAATATCTCTAGAACGTACAAAGGAGTACACGAGGTATCTCTACAGCGTACAAAGGAGTAATGAAGGTATCTCTACAGCGCACAAAGGAGTACAGGAAATATCTCTAGAACGTACAAAGGAGTACACGAGGTATCTCTACAGCGTACAAAGGAGTACAGAAGGTATCTCTACAGCGCACAAAGGAGTACAGAAGGTATCTCTACAGCGCACAAAGGAGTACACAAGGTATCTCTACAGCGCACAAAGGAGTACAGAAGGTATCTCTACAGCACACAAAGGAGTACAGAAGGTATCTCTACAGCGCACAAAGGAGTACAGGAAATATCTCTAGAACGTACAAAGGAGTACACGAGGTATCTCTACAGCGTACAAAGGAGTACAGAAGGTATCTCTACAGCGCACAAAGGAGTACAGAAGGTATCTCTACAGCGCACAAAGGAGTACAGAAGGTATCTCTACAGCACACAAAGGAGTACAGAAGGTATCTCTACAGCGCACAAAGGAGTACAGAAGGTATCTCTACAGCGCACAAAGGAGTACAGGAAATATCTCTAGAACGTACAAAGGAGTACACGAGGTATCTCTACAGCATACAAAGGAGTACAGAAGGTATCTCTACAGCGCACAAAGGAGTACAGAAAGTATCTCTACAGCGCACAAAGGAGTACAGAAGGTATCTCTACAGCGCATAAAGGAGTATAGAAGGTATCTCTACAGCGCACAAAGGAGTACAGAAGGTATCTCTACAGCGCACAAAGGAGTACAGAAGGTATCTCTTCAGCGCACAAAGGAGTACAGAAGGTATCTCTACAGCGCACAAAGGAGTACAGGAAATATCTCTAGAACGCACGAAGGAGTACACGAGGTATCTCTACAGCGTACAAAGGAGTACAGAAGGTATCTCTACAGCGCACAAAGGAGTACAGAAGGTATCTCTTCAGCGCACAAAGGAGTACAGAAGGTATCTCTACAGCGCACAAAGGAGTACAGAAGGTATCTCTACAGCGCACAAAGGAGTACAGGAAATATCTCTAGAACGTACAAAGGAGTACACGAGGTATCTCTACAGCGTACAAAGGAGTACAGAAGGTATCTCTACAGCGCACAAAGGAGTACAGAAGGTATCTCTACAGCGCACAAAGGAGTACAGAAGGTATCTCTACAGCGCACAAAGGAGTACAGAAGGTATCTCTACAGCGCACAAAGGAGTACAGGAAATATCTCTAGAACGTACAAAGGAGTACAGAAGGTATCTCTACAGCGCACAAAGGAGTACAGAAGGTATCTCTACAGCGCACAAAGAAGTACAGAAGGTATCTCTACAGCGCACAAAGGAGTACACGAGGTATCTCTACAGCGTACAAAGGAGTACAGAAGGTATCTCTACAGCGCACAAAGGAGTACAGAAAGTATCTCTACAGCGCACAAAGGAGTACAGAAGGTATCTCTACAGCGCACAAAGGAGTACAGGAAATATCTCTAGAACGTACAAAGGAGTACAGAAGGTATCTCTACAGCGCACAAAGGAGTACAGAAGGTATCTCTACAGCGCACAAAGGAGTACAGAAGGTATCTCTACAGCGCACAAAGGAGTACAGAAGGTATCTCTACAGCGCACAAAGGAGTACAGAAGGTATCTCTACAGCGCACAAAGGAGTACAGGAAATATCTCTAGAACGTACAAAGGAGTACACGAGGTATCTCTACAGCGTACAAAGGAGTAGAGAAGGTATCTCTACAGCGCACAAAGGAGTACAGAAGGTATCTCTACAGCGCACAAAGGAGTGCAGAAGGTATCTCTACAGCGCACAAAGGAGTACAGAAGGTATCTCTACAGCGCACAAAGGAGTACAGGAAATATCTCTAGAACGTACAAAGGAGTACACGAGGTATCTCTACAGCGTACAAAGGAGTACAGAAGGTATCTCTACAACGCACAAAGGAGTACAGAAGGTATCTCTACAGCGCACAAAGGAGTACAGAAGGTATCTCTACAGCGCACAAAGGAGTACAGAAGGTATCTCTACAGCGCTCAAAGGAGTACAGAAGGTATCTCTACAGCGCACAAAGGAGTACAGAAGGTATCTCTACAGCGCACAAAGGAGTACAGGAAATATCTCTAGAACGTACAAAGGAGTACAGGAAATATCTCTAGGACGTACAAAGGAGTACACGAGGTATCTCTACAGCGTACAAAGGAGTACAGAAGGTATCTCTACAGCGCACAAAGGAGTACAAAAGGTATCTCTACACCGCACAAAGGAGTACAGAAGGTATCTCTACAGCGCACAAAGGAGTACAGAAGGTATCTCTACATCGCACAAAGGAGTACAGAAAATATCTCTAGAACGTACAAAGGAGTACAGAAGGTATCTCTACAGCGTACAAAGGAGTACAGAAGGTATCTCTACAGCGCACAAAGGAGTACAGAAGGTATCTCTACAGCGCACAAAGGAGTACAGAAGGTATCTCTACAGCGCACAAAGGAGTACAGAAGGTATCTCTACAGCGCACAAAGGAGTACAGAAGGTATCTCTACAGCGCACAAAGGAGTACAGGAAATATCTCTAGAACGTACAAAGGAGTACACGAGGTATCTCTACAGCGTACAAAGGAGTACAGAAGGTATCTCTACAGCGCACAAAGGAGTACAGAAGGTATCTCTACAGCGCACAAAGGAGTACAGAAGGTATCTCTACAGCGCACAAAGGAGTACAGAAGGTATCTCTACAGCGCACAAAGGAGTACAGAAGGTATCTCTACAGCGCACAAAGGAGTACAGAAGGTATCTCTACAGCGCACAAAGGAGTACAGAAGGTATCTCTACAGCGCACAAAGAAGTAAAGAAGGTATCTCTACAGCGCACAAAGGAGTACAGAAGGTATCTCTACAGCGCACAAAGGAGTACAGAAGGTATCTCTACAGCGCACAAAGGAGTACAGAAGGTATCTCTACAGCGCACAAAGGAGAACAGAAGGTATCTCCACAGCGCACAAAGGAGTAGAGAAGGTATCTCTACAGCGCACAAAGGAGTACAGAAGGTATCTCTACAGCGCACAAAGGAGTACAGGAAATATCTCGAGAACGTACAAAGGAGTACACGAGGTATCTCTACAGCGTACAAAGGAGTACAGAAGGTATCTCAACAGCGCACAAAGGAGTACAAAAGGTATCTCTACAGCGCACAAAGGAGTACATAAGGTATCTCTACAGCGCACAAAGGAGTACAGAAGGTATCTCTACAGCGCACAAAGGAGTACAGAAGGTATCTCTACAGCGCACAAAGGAGTACAAAAGGTATCTCTACAGCGCACAAAGGAGTACAGAAAGTATCTCTACAGCGCACAAAGGAGTGCAGAAGGTATCTCTACAGCGCACAAAGGAGTACAGAAGGTATCTCAACAGCGCACAAAGGAGTACAGAAGGTATCTCTACAGTGCACAAAGGAGTACAGAAGGTATCTCTACAGCGCACAAAGGAGTACAGAAGGTATCTCTACTGCGCACAGAGGAGTACAGAAGGTATCTCTACAGCGCACAAAGGAGTACAGAAGGTATCTCTACAGCGCACAAAGGAGTACAGAAGGTATCTCTACAGCGCACAAAGGAGTACAGAAGGTATCTCTACAGCGCACAAAGGAGTACAGGAAATATCTCTAGAACGTACAAAGGAGTACACGAAGTATCTCTACAGCGTACAAAGGAGTACAGAAGGTATCTCTACAGCGCACAAAGGAGTACAGAAGGTATCTCTACAGCGCACAAAGGAGTACAGAAGGTATCTCTACAGCGCACAAAGGAGTACAGAAGGTATCTCTACAGCGCACAAAGGAGTACAGGAAATATCTCTAGAACGTACAAAGGAGTACACGAGGTATCTCTACAGCGTACAAAGGAGTACAGAAGGTATCTCTACAGCGCACAAAGGAGTACAGAAGGTATCTCTACAGCGTACAAAGGAGTACAGAAGGTATCTCTACAGCGCACAAAGGAGTACAGAAGGTATCTCTACAGCGCACAAAGGAGTACAGAAGGTATCTCTACAGCGCACAAAGGAGTACAGAAGGTATCTCTACAGCGCACAAAGGAGTGCAGGAAATATCTCTAGAACGTACAAAGGAGTACAGAAGGTATCTCTACAGCGTACAAAGGAGTACAGAAGGTATCTCTACAGCGCACAAAGGAGTACAGAAGGAATCTCTACAGCGCACAAAGGAGTACAGAAGGTATCTCTACAGCGCACAAAGGAGTACAGAAGGTATCTCTACAGCGCACAAAGGAGTACAGAAGGTATCTCTACAGCGCACAAAGGAGTACAGGAAATATCTCTAGATCGTACAAAGGAGTACACGAGGTATCTCTACAGCGTACAAAGGAGTACAGAAGGTATCTCTACAGCGCACAAAGGAGTACAGAAGGTATTTCTACCGCGCACAAAGGAGTACAGAAGGTATCTCTACAGCGCACAAAGGAGTACAGAAGGTATCTCTACAGCGCACAAAGGAGTACAGAAGGTATCTCTACAGCGCACAAAGGAGTACAGAAGGTATCTCTACAGCGCACAAAGGAGTACAGAAGGTATCTCTACAGCGCACAAAGGAGTACAGAAGGTATCTCTACAGCGCACACAGGAGTACAGAAGGTATCTCTACAGCGCACAAAGGAGTACAGAAGGTATCTCTACAGCGCACAAAGGAGTACAGAAGGAATTTCTACAGTGCACAAAGAAGTACAGAAGGTATCTCTACAGCGCACAAAGGAGTACAGAAAGTATCTCTACAGCGCACAAAGGAGTACAGAAGGTATCTCTACAGCGCACAAAGGAGTACAGGAAATATCTCTAGAACGTACAAAGGAGTACACGAGGTATCTCTACAGCGTACAAAGGAGTACAGAAGGTATCTCTACAGCGCACAAAGGAGTACAAAAGGTATCTCTACAGCGCACAAAAAAGTACATAAGGTATCTCTACAGCGCACAAAGGAGTACAGAAGGTATCTCTACAGCGCACAAAGGAGTACAGAAGGTATCTCTACAGCGCACAAAGGAGTACAAAAGGTATCTCTACAGCGCACAAAGGAGTACAGATGGTATCTCTACAGCGCACAAAGGAGTGCAGAAGGTATCTCTACAGCGCACAAAGGAGTACAGAAGGTATCTCTACAGCGCACAAAGGAGTACAGAAGGTATCTCTACAGTGCACAAAGGAGTACAGAAGGTATCTCTACAGCGCACAAAGGAGTACAGAAGGTATCTCTACAGCGCACAGAGGAGTACAGAAGGTATCTCTACAGCGCACAAAGGAGTACAGAAGGTATCTCTACAGCGCACAAAGGAGTACAGAAGGTATCTCTACAGCGCACAAAGGAGTACAGAAGGTATCTCTACAGCGCACAAAGGAGTACAGGAAATATCTCTAGAACGTACAAAGGAGTACACGAGGTATCTCTACAGCGTACAAAGGAGTACAGAAGGTATCTCTACAGCGCACAAAGGAGTACAGAAGGTATCTCTACAGCGCACAAAGGAGTACAGAAGGTATCTCTACAGCGCACAAAGGAGTACAGAAGGTATCTCTACAGCGCACAAAGGAGTACAGGAAATATCTCTAGAACGTACAAAGGAGTACACGAGGTATCTCTACAGCGTACAAAGGAGTACAGAAGGTATCTCTACAGCGCACAAAGGAGTACAGAAGGTATCTCTACAGCGTACAAAGGAGTACAGAAGGTATCTCTACAGCGCACAAAGGAGTACAGAAGGTATCTCTACAGCGCACAAAGGAGTACAGAAGGTATCTCTACAGCGCACAAAGGAGTACAGAAGGTATCTCTACAGCGCACAAAGGAGTACAGGAAATATCTCTAGAACGTACAAAGGAGTACAGAAGGTATCTCTACAGCGTACAAAGGAGTACAGAAGGTATCTCTACAGCGCAAAAAGGAGTACAGAAGGTATCTCTACAGCGCACAAAGGAGTACAGAAGGTATCTCTACAGCGCACAAAGGAGTACAGAAGGTATATCTACAGCGCACAAAGGAGTACAGAAGGTATCTCTACAGCGCACAAAGGAGTACAGGAAATATCTCTAGATCGTACAAAGGAGTACACGAGGTATCTCTACAGCGTACAAAGGAGTACAGAAGGTATCTCTACAGCGCACAAAGGAGTACAGAAGGTATCTCTACCGCGAACAAAGGAGTACAGAAGGTATCTCTACAGCGCACAAAGGAGTACAGAAGGTATCTCTACAGCGCACAAAGGAGTACAGAAGGTATCTCTACAGCGCACAAAGGAGTACAGAAGGTATCTCTACAGCGCACAAAGGAGTACAGAAGGTATCTCTACAGCGCACAAAGGAGTACAGAAGGTATCTCTACAGCGCACACAGGAGTACAGAAGGTATCTCTACAGCGCACAAAGGAGTACAGAAGGTATCTCTACAGCGCACAAAGGAGTACAGAAGGAATCTCTACAGTGCACAAAGAAGTAGAGAAGGTATCTCTACAGCGCACAAAGGAGTACAGAAGGTATCTCTACAGCGCACAAAGGAGTACAGAAGGTATCTCTACAGCGCACAAAGGAGTACAGGAAATATCTCTAGAACGTACAAAGGAGTACACGAGGTATCTCTACAGCGTACAAAGGAGTACAGAAGGTATCTCTACAGCGCACAAAGGAGTACAGAAGGTATCCCTACAGCGCACAAAGGAGTACAGAAGGTATCTCTACAGCGCACAAAGGAGTACAGAAGGTATCTCTACAGCGCACAAAGGAGTACAGGAAATATCTCTAGAACGTACAAAGGAGTACAGAAGGTATCTCTACAGCGCACAAAGGAGTACAGAAGGTATCTCTACAGCGCACAAAGGAGTACAGAAGGTATCTCTACAGCGCACAAAGGAGTACAGAAGGTATCTCTACAGCGCACAAAGGAGTACAGAAGGTATCTCTACAGCGCACAAAGGAGTACAGGAAATATCTCTAGAACGTACAAAGGAGTACAGAAGGTATCTCTACAGCGCACAAAGGAGTACAGAAGGTATCTCTACAGCGCACAAAGGAGTACAGAAGGTATCTCTACAGCGCACAAAGGAGTACAGAAGGTATCTCTACAGCGCACAAAGGAGTACAGAAGGTATCTCTACAGCGCACAAAGGAGTACAGAAGGTATCTCTACAGCGCACAAAGGAGTACAGGAAATATCTCTAGAACGTACAAAGGAGTACAGAAGGTATCTCTACAGCGCACAAAGAAGTACAGAAGGTATCTCTACAGCGCACAAAGGAGTACAGAAGGTATCTCTACAGCGCACAAAGGAGTACAGAAGGTATCTCTACAGCGCACAAAGGAGTACAGAAGGTATCTCTACAGCGCACAAAGGAGTACAGAAGGTATCTCTACAGCGCACAAAGGAGTACAGAAGGTATCTCTACAGCGCACAAAGGAGTACAGAAGGTATCTCTACAGCGCACAAAGGAGTACAGAAGGTATCTCAACAGCGCACAAAGGAGTAAAAGAAATATCTCTAGAACGTACAAAGGAGTACACGAGGTATCTCTACTGCGTACAAAGGAGTACAGAAGGTATCTCTACAGCGCACAAAGGAGTACAGAAGGTATCTGTACAGCGCACAAAGGAGTACAGGAAATATCTCTAGAACGTACAAAGGAGTACAGAAGGTATCTCTACAGCGCACAAAGGAGTACAGAAGGTATCTCTACAGCGCACAAAGGAGTACAGAAGGAATCTCTACAGCGCACAAAGGAGTACAGAAAGTAACTCTACAGCGCACAAAGGAGTACAGGAAATATCTCTAGAACGTACAAAGGAGTACACGAGGTATCTCTACAGCGTACAAAGGAGTACAGAAGGTATCTTTACAGCGCACAAAGGAGTACAGGAAATATCTCTAGAACGTACAAAGGAGTACACGAGGTATCTCTACAGCGTACAAAGGAGTACAGAAGGTATCTCTACAGCGCACAAAGGAGTACAAAAGGTATCTCTACAGCGCACAAAGGAGTACCGAAGGTATCTCTACAGCGCACAAAGGAGTACAGAAGGTATCTCTACAGCGCACAAAGGAGTACAGGAAATATCTCTAGAACGTACAAAGGAGTACAGGAAATATCTCTAGAACGTACAAAGGAGTACACGAGGTATCTCTACAGCGTACAAACAAGTACAGAAGGTATCTCTACAGCGCACAAAGGAGTACAGAAGGTATCTCTACAGCGCACAAAGGAGTACAGAAGGAATCTCTACAGCGCACAAAGGAGTACAGGAAATATCTCTAGAACGTACAAAGGAGTACAGAAGGTATCTCTACAGCGTACAAAGGAGTACAGAAGGTATCTCTACAGCGCACAAAGGAGTACAGAAGGTATCTCTACAGCGCACAAAGGAGTACAGAAGGTATCTCTACAGCGCACAAAGGAGTACAGAAATTATCTCTACAGCGCACAAAGGAGTACAGGAAATATCTCTAGAACGTTCAAAGGAGTACAGAAGGTATCTCTACAGCGTACAAAGGAGTACAGAAGGTATCTCTACAGCGCACAAAGGAGTACAGAAGGTATCTCTACAGCGCACAAAGGAGTACAGAAGGTATCTCTACAGCGCACAAAGGAGTACAGAAGGTATCTCTACAGCGCACAAAGGAGTACAGAAGGTATCTCTACAGCGCACAAAGGAGTACAGGAAATATCTCTAGAACGTACAAAGGAGTACACGAGGTATCTCTACAGCGTACAAAGGAGTACAGAAGGTATCTCTACAGCGCACAAAGGAGTACAGAAGGTATCTCTACAGCGCACAAAGGAGTACAGAAGGTATCTCTACAGCGTACAAAGGAGTACAGAAGGTATCTCTACAGCGCACAAAGGAGTACAGAAGGTATCTCTACAGCGCACAAAGGAGTACAGAAGGTATCTCTACAGCGCACAAAGGAGTACAGAAGGTATCTCTACAGCGCACAAAGGAGTACAGGAAATATCTCTAGAACGTACAAAGGAGTACAGAAGGTATCTCTACAGCGTACAAAGGAGTACAGAAGGTATCTCTACAGCGCAAAAAGGAGTACAGAAGGTATCTCTACAGCGCACAAAGGAGTACAGAAGGTATCTCTACAGCGCACAAAGGAGTACAGAAGGTATATCTACAGCGCACAAAGGAGTACAGAAGGTATCTCTACAGCGCACAAAGGAGTACAGGAAATATCTCTAGATCGTACAAAGGAGTACACGAGGTATCTCTACAGCGTACAAAGGAGTACAGAAGGTATCTCTACAGCGCACAAAGGAGTACAGAAGGTATCTCTACCGCGAACAAAGGAGTACAGAAGGTATCTCTACAGCGCACAAAGGAGTACAGAAGGTATCTCTACAGCGCACAAAGGAGTACAGAAGGTATCTCTACAGCGCACAAAGGAGTACAGAAGGTATCTCTACAGCGCACAAAGGAGTACAGAAGGTATCTCTACAGCGCACAAAGGAGTACAGAAGGTATCTCTACAGCGCACACAGGAGTACAGAAGGTATCTCTACAGCGCACAAAGGAGTACAGAAGGTATCTCTACAGCGCACAAAGGAGTACAGAAGGAATCTCTACAGTGCACAAAGAAGTAGAAAAGGTATCTCTACAGCGCACAAAGGAGTACAGAAGGTATCTCTACAGCGCACAAAGGAGTACAGAAGGTATCTCTACAGCGCACAAAGGAGTACAGGAAATATCTCTAGAACGTACAAAGGAGTACACGAGGTATCTCTACAGCGTACAAAGGAGTACAGAAGGTATCTCTACAGCGCACAAAGGAGTACAGAAGGTATCTCTACAGCGCACAAAGGAGTACAGAAGGTATCTCTACAGCGCACAAAGGAGTACAGAAGGTATCTCTACAGCGCACAAAGGAGTACAGGAAATATCTCTAGAACGTACAAAGGAGTACAGAAGGTATCTCTACAGCGCACAAAGGAGTACAGAAGGTATCTCTACAGCGCACAAAGGAGTACAGAAGGTATCTCTACAGCGCACAAAGGAGTACAGAAGGTATCTCTACAGCGCACAAAGGAGTACAGAAGGTATCTCTACAGCGCACAAAGGAGTACAGAAGGTATCTCTACAGCGCACAAAGGAGTACAGGAAATATCTCTAGAACGTACAAAGGAGTACAGAAGGTATCTCTACAGCGCCAAAGAAGTACAGAAGGTATCTCTACAGCGCACAAAGGAGTACAGAAGGTATCTCTACAGCGCACAAAGGAGTACAGAAGGTATCTCTACAGCGCACAAAGGAGTACAGAAGGTATCTCTACAGCGCACAAAGGAGTACAGAAGGTATCTCTACAGCGCACAAAGGAGTACAGAAGGTATCTCTACAGCGCACAAAGGAGTACAGAAGGTATCTCTACAGCGCACAAAGGAGTACAGAAGGTATCTCAACAGCGCACAAAGGAGTACAAGAAATATCTCTAGAACGTACAAAGGAGTACACGAGGTATCTCTACTGCGTACAAAGGAGTACAGAAGGTATCTCTACAGCGCACAAAGGAGTACAGAAGGTATCTGTACAGCGCACAAAGGAGTACAGGAAATATCTCTAGAACGTACAAAGGAGTACAGAAGGTATCTCTACAGCGCACAAAGGAGTACAGAAGGTATCTCTACAGCGCACAAAGGAGTACAGAAGGAATCTCTACAGCGCACAAAGGAGTACAGAAAGTAACTCTACAGCGCACAAAGGAGTACAGGAAATATCTCTAGAACGTACAAAGGAGTACACGAGGTATCTCTACAGCGCACAAAGGAGTACAGAAGGTATCTCTACAGCGCACAAAGGAGTACAGGAAATATCTCTAGAACGTACAAAGGAGTACACGAGGTATCTCTACAGCGTACAAAGGAGTAGAGAAGGTATCTCTACAGCGCACAAAGGAGTACAGAAGGTATCTCTACAGCGCACAAAGGAGTGCAGAAGGTATCTCTACAGCGCACAAAGGAGTACAGAAGGTATCTCTACAGCGCACAAAGGAGTACAGGAAATATCTCTAGAACGTACAAAGGAGTACACGAGGTATCTCTACAGCGTACAAAGGAGTACAGAAGGTATCTCTACAACGCACAAAGGAGTACAGAAGGTATCTCTACAGCGCACAAAGGAGTACAGAAGGTATCTCTACAGCGCACAAAGGAGTACAGAAGGTATCTCTACAGCGCTCAAAGGAGTACAGAAGGTATCTCTACAGCGCACAAAGGAGTACAGAAGGTATCTCTACAGCGCACAAAGGAGTACAGGAAATATCTCTAGAACGTACAAAGGAGTACAGGAAATATCTCTAGGACGTACAAAGGAGTACACGAGGTATCTCTACAGCGTACAAAGGAGTACAGAAGGTATCTCTACAGCGCACAAAGGAGTACAAAAGGTATCTCTACACCGCACAAAGGAGTACAGAAGGTATCTCTACAGCGCACAAAGGAGTACAGAAGGTATCTCTACATCGCACAAAGGAGTACAGAAAATATCTCTAGAACGTACAAAGGAGTACAGAAGGTATCTCTACAGCGTACAAAGGAGTACAGAAGGTATCTCTACAGCGCACAAAGGAGTACAGAAGGTATCTCTACAGCGCACAAAGGAGTACAGAAGGTATCTCTACAGCGCACAAAGGAGTACAGAAGGTATCTCTACAGCGCACAAAGGAGTACAGAAGGTATCTCTACAGCGCACAAAGGAGTACAGGAAATATCTCTAGAACGTACAAAGGAGTACACGAGGTATCTCTACAGCGTACAAAGGAGTACAGAAGGTATCTCTACAGCGCACAAAGGAGTACAGAAGGTATCTCTACAGCGCACAAAGGAGTACAGAAGGTATCTCTACAGCGCACAAAGGAGTACAGAAGGTATCTCTACAGCGCACAAAGGAGTACAGAAGGTATCTCTACAGCGCACAAAGGAGTACAGAAGGTATCTCTACAGCGCACAAAGGAGTACAGAAGGTATCTCTACAGCGCACAAAGAAGTAAAGAAGGTATCTCTACAGCGCACAAAGGAGTACAGAAGGTATCTCTACAGCGCACAAAGGAGTACAGAAGGTATCTCTACAGCGCACAAAGGAGTACAGAAGGTATCTCTACAGCGCACGAAGGAGTACAGAAGGTATCTCTACAGCGCACAAAGGGGTAGAGAAGGTATCTCTACAGCGCACAAAGGAGTACAGAAGGTATCTCTACAGCGCACAAAGGAGTACAGGAAATATCTCGAGAACGTACAAAGGAGTACACGAGGTATCTCTACAGCGTACAAAGGAGTACCGAAGGTATCTCTACAGCGCACAAAGGAGTACAGAAGGTATCTCTACAGCGCACAGAGGAGTACAGAAGGTATCTCTACAGCGCACAAAGGAGTACAGAAGGTATCTCTACAGCGCACAAAGGAGTACAGAAGGTATCTCTACAGCGCACAAAGGAGTACAGAAGGTATCTCTACAGCGCACAAAGGAGTACAGAAGGTATCTCTACAGCGCACAAAGGAGTACAGAAGGTATCTCTACAGCGCACACAGGAGTACAGAAGGTATCTCTACAGCGCACAAAGGAGTACAGAAGGTATCTCTACAGCGCACAAAGGAGTACAGAAGGAATCTCTACAGTGCACAAAGAAGTAGAGAAGGTATCTCTACAGCGCACAAAGGAGTACAGAAGGTATCTCTACAGCGCACAAAGGAGTACAGAAGGTATCTCTACAGCGCACAAAGGAGTACAGGAAATATCTCTAGAACGTACAAAGGAGTACAGAAGGTATCTCTACAGCGCACAAAGGAGTACAGAAGGTATCTCTACAGCGCACAAAGGAGTACAGAAGGTATCTCTACAGCGCACAAAGGAGTACAGAAGGTATCTCTACAGCGCACAAAGGAGTACAGAAGGTATCTCTACAGCGCACAAAGGAGTACAGAAGGTATCTCTACAGCGCACAAAGGAGTACAGAAGGTATCTCTACAGCGCACAAAGGAGTACAGAAGGTATCTCTACAGCGCACACAGGAGTACAGAAGGTATCTCTACAGCGCACAAAGGAGTACAGAAGGTATCTCTACAGCGCACAAAGGAGTACAGAAGGAATCTCTACAGTGCACAAAGAAGTAGAGAAGGTATCTCTACAGCGCACAAAGGAGTACAGAAGGTATCTCTACAGCGCACAAAGGAGTACAGAAGGTATCTCTACAGCGCACAAAGGAGTACAGGAAATATCTCTAGAACGTACAAAGGAGTACAGAAGGTATCTCTACAGCGCACAAAGGAGTACAGAAGGTATCTCTACAGCGCACAAAGGAGTACAGAAGGTATCTCTACAGCGCACAAAGGAGTACAGAAGGTATCTATACAGCGCACAAAGGAGTACAGAAGGTATCTCTACTGCGCACAAAGGAGTACAGAAGGTATCTCTACAGCGCACAAAGGAGTACAGGAAATATCTCTAGAACGTACAAAGGAGTACAGAAGGTATCTCTACAGCGCACAAAGAAGTACAGAAGGTATCTCTACAGCGCACAAAGGAGTACAGAAGGTATCTCTACAGCGCACAAAGGAGTACAGAAGGTATCTCTACAGCGCACAAAGGAGTACAGAAGGTATCTCTACAGCGCACAAAGGAGTACAGAAGGTATCTCTACAGCGCACAAAGGAGTACAGAAGGTATCTCTACAGCGCACAAAGGAGTACAGAAGGTATCTCTACAGCGCACAAAGGAGTACAGAAGGTATCTCAACAGCGCACAAAGGAGTACAAGAAATATCTCTAGAACGTACAAAGGAGTACGCGAGGTATCTCTACTGCGTACAAAGGAGTACAGAAGGTATCTCTACAGCGCACAAAGGAGTACAGAAGGTATCTGTACAGCGCACAAAGGAGTACAGGAAATATCTCTAGAACGTACAAAGGAGTACAGAAGGTATCTCTACAGCGCACAAAGGAGTACAGAAGGTATCTCTACAGCGCACAAAGGAGTACAGAAGGAATCTCTAAAGCGCACAAAGGAGTACAGAAAGTAACTCTACAGCGCACAAAGGAGTACAGGAAATATCTCAAGAACGTACAAAGGAGTACACGAGGTATCTCTACAGCGTACAAAGGAGTACAGAAGGTATCTTTACAGCGCACAAAGGAGTACAGGAAATATCTCTAGAACGTACAAAGGAGTACACGAGGTATCTCTACAGCGTACAAAGGAGTACAGAAGGTATCTCTACAGCGCACAAAGGAGTACAAAAGGTATCTCTACAGCGCACAAAGGAGTACCGAAGGTATCTCTACAGCGCACAAAGGAGTACAGAAGGTATCTCTACAGCGCACAAAGGAGTACAGGAAATATCTCTAGAACGTACAAAGGAGTACAGGAAATATCTCTAGAACGTACAAAGGAGTACACGAGGTATCTCTACAGCGTACAAAGAAGTACAGAAGGTATCTCTACAGCGCACAAAGGAGTACAGAAGGTATCTCTACAGCGCACAAAGGAGTACAGAAGGAATCTCTACAGCGCACAAAGGAGTACAGGAAATATCTCTAGAACGTACAAAGGAGTACAGAAGGTATCTCTACAGCGTACAAAGGAGTACAGAAGGTATCTCTACAGCGCACAAAGGAGTACAGAAGGTATCTCTACAGCGCACAAAGGAGTACAGAAGGTATCTCTACAGCGCACAAAGGAGTACAGAAATTATCTCTACAGCGCACAAAGGAGTACAGGAAATATCTCTAGAACGTACAAAGGAGTACAGAAGGTATCTCTACAGCGTACAAAGGAGTACAGAAGGTATCTCTACAGCGCACAAAGGAGTACAGAAGGTATCTCTACAGCGCACAAAGGAGTACAGAAGGTATCTCTACAGCGCACAAAGGAGTACAGAAGGTATCTCTACAGCGCACAAAGGAGTACAGAAGGTATCTCTACAGCGCACAAAGGAGTACAGGAAATATCTCTAGAACGTACAAAGGAGTACACGAGGTATCTCTACAGCGTACAAAGGAGTACAGAAGGTATCTCTACAGCGCACAAAGGAGTACAGAAGGTATCTCTACAGCGCACAAAGGAGTACAGAAGGTATCTCTACAGCGTACAAAGGAGTACAGAAGGTATCTCTACAGCGCACAAAGGAGTACAGAAGGTATCTCTACAGCGCACAAAGGAGTACAGAAGGTATCTCTACAGCGCACAAAGGAGTACAGAAGGTATCTCTACAGCGCACAAAGGAGTACAGGAAATATCTCTAGAACGTACAAAGGAGTACAGAAGGTATCTCTACAGCGTACAAAGGAGTACAGAAGGTATCTCTACAGCGCAAAAAGGAGTACAGAAGGTATCTCTACAGCGCACAAAGGAGTACAGAAGGTATCTCTACAGCGCACAAAGGAGTACAGAAGGTATATCTACAGCGCACAAAGGAGTACAGAAGGTATCTCTACAGCGCACAAAGGAGTACAGGAAATATCTCTAGATCGTACAAAGGAGTACACGAGGTATCTCTACAGCGTACAAAGGAGTACAGAAGGTATCTCTACAGCGCACAAAGGAGTACAGAAGGTATCTCTACCGCGAACAAAGGAGTACAGAAGGTATCTCTACAGCGCACAAAGGAGTACAGAAGGTATCTCTACAGCGCACAAAGGAGTACAGAAGGTATCTCTACAGCGCACAAAGGAGTACAGAAGGTATCTCTACAGCGCACAAAGGAGTACAGAAGGTATCTCTACAGCGCACAAAGGAGTACAGAAGGTATCTCTACAGCGCACACAGGAGTACAGAAGGTATCTCTACAGCGCACAAAGGAGTACAGAAGGTATCTCTACAGCGCACAAAGGAGTACAGAAGGAATCTCTACAGTGCACAAAGAAGTAGAAAAGGTATCTCTACAGCGCACAAAGGAGTACAGAAGGTATCTCTACAGCGCACAAAGAAGTACAGAAGGTATCTCTACAGCGCACAAAGGAGTACAGGAAATATCTCTAGAACGTACAAAGGAGTACACGAGGTATCTCTACAGCGTACAAAGGAGTACAGAAGGTATCTCTACAGCGCACAAAGGAGTACAGAAGGTATCTCTACAGCGCACAAAGGAGTACAGAAGGTATCTCTACAGCGCACAAAGGAGTACAGAAGGTATCTCTACAGCGCACAAAGGAGTACAGGAAATATCTCTAGAACGTACAAAGGAGTACAGAAGGTATCTCTACAGCGCACAAAGGAGTACAGAAGGTATCTCTACAGCGCACAAAGGAGTACAGAAGGTATCTCTACAGCGCACAAAGGAGTACAGAAGGTATCTCTACAGCGCACAAAGGAGTACAGAAGGTATCTCTACAGCGCACAAAGGAGTACAGAAGGTATCTCTACAGCGCACAAAGGAGTACAGGAAATATCTCTAGAACGAACAAAGGAGTACAGAAGGTATCTCTACAGCGCACAAAGGAGTACAGAAGGTATCTCTACAGCGCACAAAGGAGTACAGAAGGTATCTCTACAGCGCACAAAGGAGTACAGAAGGTATCTCTACAGCGCACAAAGGAGTACAGAAGGTATCTCTACAGCGCACAAAGGAGTACAGAAGGTATCTCTACAGCGCACAAAGGAGTACAGGAAATATCTCTAGAACGTACAAAGGAGTACAGAAGGTATCTCTACAGCGCCAAAGAAGTACAGAAGGTATCTCTACAGCGCACAAAGGAGTACAGAAGGTATCTCTACAGCGCACAAAGGAGTACAGAAGGTATCTCTACAGCGCACAAAGGAGTACAGAAGGTATCTCTACAGCGCACAAAGGAGTACAGAAGGTATCTCTACAGCGCACAAAGGAGTACAGAAGGTATCTCTACAGCGCACAAAGGAGTACAGAAGGTATCTCTACAGCGCACAAAGGAGTACAGAAGGTATCTCAACAGCGCACAAAGGAGTACAAGAAATATCTCTAGAACGTACAAAGGAGTACACGAGGTATCTCTACTGCGTACAAAGGAGTACAGAAGGTATCTCTACAGCGCACAAAGGAGTACAGAAGGAATCTCTACAGCGCACAAAGGAGTACAGAAAGTAACTCTACAGCGCACAAAGGAGTACAGGAAATATCTCTAGAACGTACAAAGGAGTACACGAGGTATCTCTACAGCGTACAAAGGAGTACAGAAGGTATCTTTACAGCGCACAAAGGAGTACAGGAAATATCTCTAGAACGTACAAAGGAGTACACGAGGTATCTCTACAGCGTACAAAGGAGTACAGAAGGTATCTCTACAGCGCACAAAGGAGTACAAAAGGTATCTCTACAGCGCACAAAGGAGTACCGAAGGTATCTCTACAGCGCACAAAGGAGTACAGAAGGTATCTCTACAGCGCACAAAGGAGTACAGGAAATATCTCTAGAACGTACAAAGGAGTACAGGAAATATCTCTAGAACGTACAAAGGAGTACACGAGGTATCTCTACAGCGTACAAAGAAGTACAGAAGGTATCTCTACAGCGCACAAAGGAGTACAGAAGGTATCTCTACAGCGCACAAAGGAGTACAGAAGGAATCTCTACAGCGCACAAAGGAGTACAGGAAATATCTCTAGAACGTACAAAGGAGTACAGAAGGTATCTCTACAGCGTACAAAGGAGTACAGAAGGTATCTCTACAGCGCACAAAGGAGTACAGAAGGTATCTCTACAGCGCACAAAGGAGTACAGAAGGTATCTCTACAGCGCACAAAGGAGTACAGAAATTATCTCTACAGCGCACAAAGGAGTACAGGAAATATCTCTAGAACGTACAAAGGAGTACAGAAGGTATCTCTACAGCGTACAAAGGAGTACAGAAGGTATCTCTACAGCGCACAAAGGAGTACAGAAGGTATCTCTACAGCGCACAAAGGAGTACAGAAGGTATCTCTACAGCGCACAAAGGAGTACAGAAGGTATCTCTACAGCGCACAAAGGAGTACAGAAGGTATCTCTACAGCGCACAAAGGAGTACAGGAAATATCTCTAGAACGTACAAAGGAGTACACGAGGTATCTCTACAGCGTACAAAGGAGTACAGAAGGTATCTCTACAGCGCACAAAGGAGTACAGAAGGTATCTCTACAGCGCACAAAGGAGTACAGAAGGTATCTCTACAGCACACAAAGGAGTACAGAAGGTATCTCTACAGCGCACAAAGGAGTACAGAAGGTATCTCTACAGCGCACAAAGGAGTACAGAAGGTATCTCTACAGCGCACAAAGGAGTACAGAAGGTATCTCTACAGCGCACAAAGGAGTACAGAAGGTATCTCTACAGCGCACAAAGGAGTACAGAAGGTATCTCTACAGCGCACAAAGGAGTACAGAAGGTATCTCTACAGCGCACAAAGGAGTACAGAAGGAATCTCTACAGTGCACAAAGGAGTACAGAAGGTATCTCTACAGCGCACAAAGGAGTACAGAAGGTATCTCTACAGCGCACAAAGGAGTACAGAAGGTATCTCTACAGCGCACAAAGGAGTACAGGAAATATCTCTAGAACGTACAAAGGAGTACACGAGGTATCTCTACAGCGTACAAAGGAGTACAGAAGGTATCTCTACAGCGCACAAAGGAGTACAGAAGGTATCTCTACAGCGCACAAAGGAGTACAGAAGGTATCTCTACAGCGCACAAAGGAGTACAGAAGGTATCTCTACAGCGCACAAAGGAGTACAGAAGGTATCTCTACAGCGCACAAAGGAGTACAGAAGGTATCTCTACAGCGCACAAAGGAGTACAGAAGGTATCTCTACAGCGCACAAAGGAGTACAGAAGGTATCTCTACAGCGCACAAAGGAGTACAGAAGGTATCTCTACAGCGCACAAAGGAGTACAGAAGGTATCTCTACAGCGCACAAAGGAGTACAGAAGGTATCTCTACAGCGCACAAAGGAGTACAGAAGGTATCTCTACAGCGCACAAAGGAGTACAGAAGGTATCTCTACAGCGCACAAAGGAGTACAGAAGGTATCTCTACAGCGCACAAAGGAGTACAGAAGGTATCTCTACAGCGCACAAAGGAGTACAGGAAATATCTCTAGAACGTACAAAGGAGTACACGAGGTATCTCTACAGCGTACAAAGGAGTACAGAAGGTATCTCTACAGCGCACAAAGGAGTACAGAAGGTATCTCTACAGCGCACAAAGGAGTACAGAAGGTATCTCTACAGCGCACAAAGGAGTACAGAAGGTATCTCTACAGCGCACAAAGGAGTACAGGAAATATCTCTAGAACGTACAAAGGAGTACACGAGGTATCTCTACAGCGTACAAAGGAGTACAGAAGGTATCTCTCTAGCGCACAAAGGAGTACAGAAGGTATCTCTACAGCGCACAAAGGAGTACAGAAGGTATCTCTACAGCGCACAAAGGAGTACAGAAGGTATCTCTACAGCGCACAAAGGAGTACAGAAGGTATCTCTACAGCGCACAAAGGAGTACAGAATGTATCTCTACAGCGCACAAAAGAGTACAGAAGGTATCTCTACAGCGCACAAAGGAGTACAGAAGGTATCTCTACAGCGCACAAAGGAGTACAGAAGGTATCTCTACAGCGCACAAAGGAGTACAGAAGGTATCTCTACAGCGCACAAAGGAGTACAGGAAATATCTCTAAAACGTACAAAGGAGTACACGAGGTATCTCTACAGCGTACAAAGGAGTACAGAAGGTATCTCTACAGCGCACAAAGGAGTACAGAAGGAATCTCTACAGCGCACAAAGGAGTACAGGAAATATCTCTAGAACGTACAAAGGAGTACAGAAGGTATCTCTACAGCGTACAAAGGAGTACAGAAGGTATCTCTACAGCGCACAAAGGAGTACAGAAGGTATCTCTACAGCGCACAAAGGAGTACAGAAGGTATATCTACAGCGCACAAAGGAGTACAGAAATTATCTCTACAGCGCACAAAGGAGTACAGGAAATATCTCTAGAACGTACAAAGGAGTACAGAAGGTATCTCTACAGCGTACAAAGGAGTACAGAAGGTATCTCTACAGCGCACAAAGGAGTACAGAAGGTATCTCTACAGCGCACAAAGGAGTACAGAAGGTATCTCTACAGCGCACAAAGGAGTACAGAAGGTATCTCTACAGCGCACAAAGGAGTACAGAAGGTATCTCTACAGCGCACAAAGGAGTACAGGAAATATCTCTAGAACGTACAAAGGAGTACACGAGGTATCTCTACAGCGTACAAAGGAGTACAGAAGGTATCTCTACAGCGCACAAAGGAGTACAGAAGGTATCTCTACAGCGCACAAAGGAGTACAGAAGGTATCTCTACAGCACACAAAGGAGTACAGAAGGTATCTCTACAGCGCACAAAGGAGTACAGAAGGTATCTCTACAGCGCACAAAGGAGTACAGAAGGTATCTCTACAGCGCACAAAGGAGTACAGAAGGTATCTCTACAGCGCACAAAGGAGTACAGAAGGTATCTCTACAGCGCACAAAGGAGTACAGAAGGTATCTCTACAGCGCACAAAGGAGTACAGAAGGTATCTCTACAGCGCACAAAGGAGTACAGAAGGAATCTCTACAGTGCACAAAGGAGTACAGAAGGTATCTCTACAGCGCACAAAGGAGTACAGAAGGTATCTCTACAGCGCACAAAGGAGTACAGAAGGTATCTCTACAGCGCACAAAGGAGTACAGGAAATATCTCTAGAACGTACAAAGGAGTACACGAGGTATCTCTACAGCGTACAAAGGAGTACAGAAGGTATCTCTACAGCGCACAAAGGAGTACAGAAGGTATCTCTACAGCGCACAAAGGAGTACAGAAGGTATCTCTACAGCGCACAAAGGAGTACAGAAGGTATCTCTACAGCGCACAAAGGAGTACAGAAGGTATCTCTACAGCGCACAAAGGAGTACAGAAGGTATCTCTACAGCGCACAAAGAAGTACAGAAGGTATCTCTACAGCGCACAAAGGAGTACAGAAGGTATCTCTACAGCGCACAAAGGAGTACAGAAGGTATCTCTACAGCGCACAAAGGAGTACAGAAGGTATCTCTACAGCGCACAAAGGAGTACAGAAGGTATCTCTACAGCGCACAAAGGAGTACAGAAGGTATCTCTACAGCGCACAAAGGAGTACAGAAGGTATCTCTACAGCGCACAAAGGAGTACAGAAGGTATCTCTACAGCGCACAAAGGAGTACAGAAGGTATCTCTACAGCGCACAAAGGAGTACAGAAGGTATCTCTACAGCGCACAAAGGAGTACAGGAAATATCTCTAGAACGTACAAAGGAGTACACGAGGTATCTCTACAGCGTACAAAGGAGTACAGAAGGTATCTCTACAGCGCACAAAGGAGTACAGAAGGTATCTCTACAGCGCACAAAGGAGTACAGAAGGTATCTCTACAGCGCACAAAGGAGTACAGAAGGTATCTCTACAGCGCACAAAGGAGTACAGGAAATATCTCTAGAACGTACAAAGGAGTACACGAGGTATCTCTACAGCGTACAAAGGAGTACAGAAGGTATCTCTCTAGCGCACAAAGGAGTACAGAAGGTATCTCTACAGCGCACAAAGGAGTACAGAAGGTATCTCTACAGCGCACAAAGGAGTACAGAAGGTATCTCTACAGCGCACAAAGGAGTACAGAAGGTATCTCTACAGCGCACAAAGGAGTACAGAATGTATCTCTACAGCGCACAAAAGAGTACAGAAGGTATCTCTACAGCGCACAAAGGAGTACAGAAGGTATCTCTACAGCGCACAAAGGAGTACAGAAGGTATCTCTACAGCGCACAAAGGAGTACAGAAGGTATCTCTACAGCGCACAAAGGAGTACAGGAAATATCTCTAAAACGTACAAAGGAGAACACGAGGTATCTCTACAGCGTACAAAGGAGTACAGAAGGTATCTCTACAGCGCACAAAGGAGTACAGAAGGTATCTCTACAGCGCACAAAGGAGTACAGAAGGTATCTCTACAGCGCACAAAGGAGTACAGAAGGTATCTCTACAGCGCACAAAGGAGTACAGGAAATATCTCTAGAACGTACAAAGGAGTACACGAGGTATCTCTACAGCGTACAAAGGAGTACAGAAGGTATCTCTACAGCGCACAAAGGAGTACAGAAGGTATCTCTACAGCGCACAAAGGAGTACAGAAGGTATCTCTACAGCGCACAAAGGAGTACAGGAAATATCTCTAGAACGTACAAAGGAGTACACGAGGTATCTCTACAGCGTACAAAGGAGTAATGAAGGTATCTCTACAGCGCACAAAGGAGTACAGGAAATATCTCTAGAACGTACAAAGGAGTACACGAGGTATCTCTACAGCGTACAAAGGAGTACAGAAGGTATCTCTACAGCGCACAAAAGAGTACAGAAGGTATCTCTACAGCGCACAAAGGAGCACACGAGGTATCTCTACAGCGAACAAAGGAGTACAGAAGGTATCTCTACAGCGCACAAAGGAGTACAGAAGGTATCTCTACAGCGCACAAAGGAGTACAGGAAATATCTCTAGAACGTACAAAGGAGTACACGAGGTATCGCTACAGCGTACAAAAAAGTACAGAAGGTATCTCTACAGCGCGCAAAGGAGTACAGAAGGTATCTCTACAGCGCACAAAGGAGTACAGAAGGTATCTCTACAGCACACTAAGGAGTACAGAAGGTATCTCTACAGCGCACAAAGGAGTACAGAAGGTATCTCTACAGCGCACAAAGGAGTACAGAAGGTATCTCTACAGCGCACAAAGGAGTACAGAAGGTATCTCTACAGCGCACAAAGGAGTACAGGAAATATCTCTAGAACGTACAAAGGAGTACACGAGGTATCTCTACAGCGTACAAAGGAGTAATGAAGGTATCTCTACAGCGCACAAAGGAGTACAGGAAATATCTCTAGAACGTACAAAGGAGTACACGAGGTATCTCTACAGCGTACAAAGGAGTACAGAAGGTATCTCTACAGCGCACAAAAGAGTACAGAAGGTATCTCTACAGCGCACAAAGGAGTACACGAGGTATCTCTACAGCGCACAAAGGAGTACAGAAGGTATCTCTACAGCGCACAAAGGAGTACAGAAGGTATCTCTACAGCGCACAAAGGAGTACAGAAGGTATCTCTACAGCGCACAAAGAAGTACAGAAGGTATCTCTACAGCGCACAAAGGAGTACAGAAGGTATCTCTACAGCGCACAAAGAAGTACAGAAGGTATCTCTACAGCGCACAAAGGAGTACAGAAGGTATCTCTACAGCGCACAAAGGAGTACAGGAAATATCTCTAGAACGTACAAAGGAGTACACGAGGTATCTCTACAGCGTACAAAGGAGTACAGAAGGTATCTCTACAGCGCACAAAGGAGTACAGAAGGTATCTCTACAGCGCACAAAGGAGTACAGAAGGTATCTCTACAGCACACAAAGGAGTACAGAAGGTATCTCTACAGCGCACAAAGGAGTACAGAAGGTATCTCTACAGCGCACAAAGGAGTACAGAAGGTATCTCTACAGCGCACAAAGGAGTACAGAAGGTATCTCTACAGCGCACAAAGGAGTACAGAAGGTATCTCTACAGCGCACAAAGGAGTACAGAAGGTATCTCTACAGCGCACAAAGGAGTACAGAAGGTATCTCTACAGCGCACAAAGGAGTACAGAAGGAATCTCTACAGTGCACAAAGGAGTACAGAAGGTATCTCTACAGCGCACAAAGGAGTACAGAAGGTATCTCTACAGCGCACAAAGGAGTACAGAAGGTATCTCTACAGCGCACAAAGGAGTACAAGAAATATCTCTAGAACGTACAAAGGAGTACACGAGGTATCTCTACAGCGTACAAAGGAGTACAGAAGGTATCTCTACAGCGCACAAAGGAGTACAGAAGGTATCTCTACAGCGCACAAAGGAGTACAGAAGGTATCTCTACAGCGCACAAAGGAGTACAGAAGGTATCTCTACAGCGCACAAAGGAGTACAGAAGGTATCTCTACAGCGCACAAAGGAGTACAGAAGGTATCTCTACAGCGCACAAAGGAGTACAGAAGGTATCTCTACAGCGCACAAAGGAGTACAGAAGGTATCTCTACAGCGCACAAAGGAGTACAGAAGGTATCTCTACAGCGCACAAAGGAGTACAGAAGGTATCTCTACAGCGCACAAAGGAGTACAGAAGGTATCTCTACAGCGCACAAAGGAGTACAGAAGGTATCTCTACAGCGCACAAAGGAGTACAGAAGGTATCTCTACAGCGCACAAAGGAGTACAGAAGGTATCTCTACAGCGCACAAAGGAGTACAGAAGGTATCTCTACAGCGCACAAAGGAGTACAGAAGGTATCTCTACAGCGCAAAAAGGAGTACAGGAAATATCTCTAGAACGTACAAAGGAGTACACGAGGTATCTCTACAGCGTACAAAGGAGTACAGAAGGTATCTCTACAGCGCACAAAGGAGTACAGAAGGTATCTCTACAGCGCACAAAGGAGTACAGAAGGTATCTCTACAGCGCACAAAGGAGTACAGAAGGTATCTCTACAGCGCACAAAGGAGTACAGGAAATATCTCTAGAACGTACAAAGGAGTACACGAGGTATCTCTACAGCGTACAAAGGAGTACAGAAGGTATCTCTCTAGCGCACAAAGGAGTACAGAAGGTATCTCTACAGCGCACAAAGGAGTACAGAAGGTATCTCTACAGCGCACAAAAGAGTACAGAAGGTATCTCTACAGCGCACAAAGGAGTACAGAAGGTATCTCTACAGCGCACAAAGGAGTACAGAATGTATCTCTACAGCGCACAAAAGAGTACAGAAGGCATCTCTACAGCGCACAAAGGAGTACAGAAGGTATCTCTACAGCGCACAAAGGAGTACAGAAGGTATCTCTACAGCGCACAAAGGAGTACAGAAGGTATCTCTACAGCGCACAAAGGAGTACAGGAAATATCTCTAAAACGTACAAAGGAGTACACGAGGTATCTCTACAGCGTACAAAGGAGTACAGAAGGTATCTCTACAGCGCACAAAGGAGTACAGAAGGAATCTCTACAGCGCACAAAGGAGTACAGGAAATATCTCTAGAACGTACAAAGGAGTACAGATGGTATCTCTACAGCGTACAAAGGAGTACAGAAGGTATCTCTACAGCGCACAAAGGAGTACAGAAGGTATCTCTACAGCGCACAAAGGAGTACAGAAGGTATCTCTACAGCGCACAAAGGAGTAAAGAAATTATCTCTACAGCGCACAAAGGAGTACAGGAAATATCTCTAGAACGTACAAAGGAGTACAGAAGGTATCTCTACAGCGTACAAAGGAGTACAGAAGGTATCTCTACAGCGCACAAAGGAGTACAGAAGGTATCTCTACAGCGCACAAAGGAGTACAGAAGGTATCTCTACAGCGCACAAAGGAGTACAGAAGGTATCTCTACAGCGCACAAAGGAGTACAGAAGGTATCTCTACAGCGCACAAAGGAGTACAGGAAATATCTCTAGAACGTACAAAGGAGTACACGAGGTATCTCTACAGCGTACAAAGGAGTACAGAAGGTATCTCTACAGCGCACAAAGGAGTACAGAAGGTATCTCTACAGCGCACAAAGGAGTACAGAAGGTATCTCTACAGCACACAAAGGAGTACAGAAGGTATCTCTACAGCGCACAAAGGAGTACAGAAGGTATCTCTACAGCGCACAAAGGAGTACAGAAGGTATCTCTACAGCGCACAAAGGAGTACAGAAGGTATCTCTACAGCGCACAAAGGAGTACAGAAGGTATCTCTACAGCGCACAAAGGAGTACAGAAGGTATCTCTACAGCGCACAAAGGAGTACAGAAGGTATCTCTACAGCGCACAAAGGAGTACAGAAGGAATCTCTACAGTGCACAAAGGAGTACAGAAGGTATCTCTACAGCGCACAAAGGAGTACAGAAGGTATCTCTACAGCGCACAAAGGAGTACAGAAGGTATCTCTACAGCGCACAAAGGAGTACAGGAAATATCTCTAGAACGTACAAAGGAGTACGCGAGGTATCTCTACAGCGTACAAAGGAGTACAGAAGGTATCTCTACAGCGCACAAAGGAGTACAGAAGGTATCTCTACAGCGCACAAAGGAGTACAGAAGGTATCTCTACAGCGCACAAAGGAGTACAGAAGGTATCTCTACAGCGCACAAAGGAGTACAGAAGGTATCTCTACAGCGCACAAAGGAGTACAGAAGGTATCTCTACAGCGCACAAAGGAGTACAGAAGGTATCTCTACAGCGCACAAAGGAGTACAGAAGGTATCTCTACAGCGCACAAAGGAGTACAGAAGGTATCTCTACAGCGCACAAAGGAGTACAGAAGGTATCTCTACAGCGCACAAAGGAGTACAGAAGGTATCTCTACAGCGCACAAAGGAGTACAGAAGGTATCTCTACAGCGCACAAAGGAGTACAGAAGGTATCTCTACAGCGCACAAAGGAGTACAGAAGGTATCTCTACAGCGCACAAAGGAGTACAGAAGGTATCTCTACAGCGCACAAAGGAGTACAGAAGGTATCTCTACAGCGCACAAAGGAGTACAGGAAATATCTCTAGAACGTACAAAGGAGTACACGAGGTATCTCTACAGCGTACAAAGGAGTACAGAAGGTATCTCTACAGCGCACAAAGGAGTACAGAAGGTATCTCTACAGCGCACAAAGGAGTACAGAAGGTATCTCTACAGCGCACAAAGGAGTACAGAAGGTATCTCTACAGCGCACAAAGGAGTACAGGAAATATCTCTAGAACGTACAAAGGAGTACACGAGGTATCTCTACAGCGTACAAAGGAGTACAGAAGGTATCTCTCTAGCGCACAAAGGAGTACAGAAGGTATCTCTACAGCGCACAAAGGAGTACAGAAGGTATCTCTACAGCGCACAAAGGAGTACAGAAGGTATCTCTACAGCGCACAAAGGAGTACAGAAGGTATCTCTACAGCGCACAAAGGAGTACAGAATGTATCTCTACAGCGCACAAAAGAGTACAGAAGGTATCTCTACAGCGCACAAAGGAGTACAGAAGGTATCTCTACAGCGCACAAAGGAGTACAGAAGGTATCTCTACAGCGCACAAAGGAGTACAGAAGGTATCTCTACAGCGCACAAAGGAGTACAGGAAATATCTCTAAAACGTACAAAGGAGTACACGAGGTATCTCTACAGCGTACAAAGGAGTACAGAAGGTATCTCTACAGCGCACAAAGGAGTACAGAAGGTATCTCTACAGCGCACAAAGGAGTACAGAAGGTATCTCTACAGCGCACAAAGGAGTACAGAAGGTATCTCTACAGCGCGCAAAGGAGTACAGGAAATATCTCTAGAACGTACAAAGGAGTACACGAGGTATCTCTACAGCGTACAAAGGAGTAATGAAGGTATCTCTACAGCGCACAAAGGAGTACAGGAAATATCTCTAGAACGTACAAAGGAGTACACGAGGTATCTCTACAGCGTACAAAGGAGTACAGAAGGTATCTCTACAGCGCACAAAAGAGTACAGAAGGTATCTCTACAGCGCACAAAGGAGTACACGAGGTATCTCTACAGCGCACAAAGGAGTACAGAAGGTATCTCTACAGCGCACAAAGGAGTACAGAAGGTATCTCTACAGCGCACAAAGGAGTACAGGAAATATCTCTAGAACATACAAAGGAGTACACGAGGTATCGCTACAGCGTACAAAAAAGTACAGAAGGTATGTCTACAGCGCGCAAAGGAGTACAGAAGGTATCTCTACAGCGCACAAAGGAGTACAGAAGGTATCTCTACAGCACACTAAGGAGTACAGAAGGTATCTCTACAGCGCACAAAGGAGTACAGAAGGTATCTCTACAGCGCACAAAGGAGTACAGAAGGTATCTCTACAGCGCACAAAGGAGTACAGAAGGTATCTCTACAGCGCACAAAGGAGTACAGGAAATATCTCTAGAACGTACAAAGGAGTACACGAGGTATCTCTACAGCGTACAAAGGAGTAATGAAGGTATCTCTACAGCGCACAAAGGAGTACAGGAAATATCTCTAGAACGTACAAAGGAGTACACGAGGTATCTCTACAGCGTACAAAGGAGTACAGAAGGTATCTCTACAGCGCACAAAAGAGTACAGAAGGTATCTCTACAGCGCACAAAGGAGTACACGAGGTATCTCTACAGCGCACAAAGGAGTACAGAAGGTATCTCTACAGCGCACAAAGGAGTACAGAAGGTATCTCTACAGCGCACAAAGGAGTACAGGAAATATCTCTAGAACGTACAAAGGAGTACACGAGGTATCGCTACAGCGTACAAAAAAGTACAGAAGGTATCTCTACAGCGCGCAAAGGAGTACAGAAGGTATCTCTACAGCGCACAAAGGAGTACAGAAGGTATCTCTACAGCACACTAAGGAGTACAGAAGGTATCTCTACAGCGCACAAAGGAGTACAGAAGGTATCTCTACAGCGCGCAAAGGAGTACAGAAGGTATCTCTACAGCGCACAAAGGAGTACAGAAGGTATCTCTACAGCGCACAAAGGAGTACAGAAGGTATCTCTACAGCGCACAAAGGAGTACAGGAAATATCTCTAGAACGTACAAAGGAGTACACGAGGTATCTCTACAGCGTACAAAGGAGTACAGAAGGTATCTCTACAGCGCACAAAGGAGTACAGAAGGTATCTCTACAGCGCACAAAGGAGTACAGAAGGTATCTCTACAGCGCACAAAGGAGTACAGGAAATATCTCTAGAACGTACAAAGGAGTACAGAAGGTATCTCTACAGCGCACAAAGGAGTACAGAAGGTATCTCTACAGCGCACAAAGGAGTACAGAAGGTATCTCTACAGCGCACAAAGGAGTACAGAAGGTATCTCTACAGCGCACAAAGGAGTACAGGAAATATCTCTAGAACGTACAAAGGAGTACACGAGGTATCTCTATAGCGTACAAAGAAGTACAGAAGGTATCTCTACAGCGCACAAAGGAGTACAGAAGGTATCTCTAAAGCGCACAAAGGAGTACTTGAAATATCTCTAAAACGTACAAAGGAGTACACGAGGTATCTCTACAGCGTACAAAGGAGTACAGAAGGTATCTCTACAGCGCACGAAGGAGAACAGAAGGTATCTCTACAGCGCACAAAGGAGTACAGAAGGTATCTCTACAGCGCACAAAGGAGTACAGAGGGTATCTCTACAGCGCACAAAGGAGTACAGGAAATATCTCTAGAACGTACAAAGGAGTACACGAGGTATCTCTACAGCGTACAAAGGAGTACAGAAGGTATCTCTACAGCGCACAAAGGAGTACAGAAGGTATCTCTACAGCGCACAAAGGAGTACAGAAGGTATCTCTACAGCGCACAAAGGAGTACGGAAGGTATCTCTACAGCGCACAAAAGAGTACAGAAGGAATCTCTACAGTGCACAAAGAAGTACAGAAGGTATCTCTACAGCGCACAAAGGAGTACAGAAGGTATCTCTACAGCGCACAAAGGAGTACAGAAGGTATCTTTACAGCGCACAAAGGAGTACAGGAAATATCTCTAGAACGTACAAAGGAGTACACGAGGTATCTCTACAGCGTACAAAGGAGTACAGAAGGTATCTCTACAGCGCACAAAGGAGTACAGAAGGTATCTCTACAGCGCACAAAGGAGTACAGAAGGTATCTCTACAGCGCACAAAGGAGTACAGAAGGTATCTCTACAGCGCACAAAGGAGTACAGGAAATATCTCTAGAACGTACAAAGGAGTACAGAAGGTATCTCTGCAGCGCACAAAGGAGTACAGAAGGTATCTCTACAGCGCACAAAGGAGTACAGAAGGTATCTCTACAGCGCACAAAGGAGTACAGAAGGTATCTCTACAGCGCACAAAGGAGTACAGAAGGTATCTCTACAGCGCACAAAGGAGTACAGAAGGTATCTCTACAGCGCACAAAGGAGTACAGAAGGTATCTCTACAGCGCACAAAGGAGTACAGAAGGTATCTCTACAGCGCACAAAGGAGTACAGGAAATACCTCTAGAACGTACAAAGAAGTACACGAGGTATCTCTACAGCGTACAAAGGAGTACAGAAGGTATCTCTACAGCGCACAAAGGAGTACAGAAGGTATCTCTACAGCGTACAAAGGAGTACAGAAGGTATCTCTACAGCGCACAAAGGAGTACAGAAGGTATCTCTACAGCGCACAAAGGAGTACAGAAGGTATCTCTACAGCGCACAAAGGAGTACAGAAGGTATCTCTACAGCGCACAAAGGAGTACAGGAAATATCTCTAGAACGTACAAAGGAGTACAGAAGGTATCTCTACAGCGTACAAAGGAGTACAGAAGGTATCTCTACAGCGCACAAAGGAGTACAGAAGGTATCTCTACAGCGCACAAAGGAGTACAGAAGGTATCTCTACAGCGCTCAAAGGAGTACAGAAGGTATCTCTACAGCGCACAAAGGAGTACAGAAGGTATCTCTACAGCGCACAAAGGAGTACAGGAAATATCTCTAGAACGTACAAAGGAGTACACGAGGTATCTCTACAGCGTACAAAGGAGTACAGAAGGTATCTCTACAGCGCACAAAGGAGTACAGAAGGTATCTCTACAGCGCACAAAGGAGTACAGAAGGTATCTCTACAGCGCACAAAGGAGTACAGAAGGTATCTCTACAGCGCACAAAGGAGTACAGAAGGTATCTTTACAGCGCACAAAGGAGTACAGAAGGTATCTCTACAGCGCACAAAGGAGTACAGAAGGTATCTCTACAGCGCACAGAGGAGTACAGAAGGTATCTCTACAGCGCACAAAGGAGTACAGAAGGTATCTCTACAGCGCACAAAGGAGTACAGAAGGTATCTCTACAGCGCACAAAGGAGTACAGAAGGAATCTCTACAGTGCACAAAGGAGTACAGAAGGTATCTCTACAGCGCACAAAGGAGTACAGAAGGTATCTCTACAGCGCTCAAAGGAGTACAGAAGGTATCTCTACAGCGCACAAAGGAGTACAGAAGGTATCTCTACAGCGCACAAAGGAGTACAGGAAATATCTCTAGAACGTACAAAGGAGTACACGAGGTATCTCTACAGCGTACAAAGGAGTACAGAAGGTATCTCTACAGCGCACAAAAGAGTACAGAAGGTATCTCTACAGCGCACAAAGGAGTACACGAGGTATCTCTACAGCGCACAAAGGAGTACAGAAGGTATCTCTACAGCGCACAAAGGAGTACAGAAGGTATCTCTACAGCGCACAAAGGAGTACAGGAAATATCTCTAGAACGTACAAAGGAGTACACGAGGTATCGCTACAGCGTACAAAAAAGTACAGAAGGTATCTCTACAGCGCGCAAAGGAGTACAGAAGGTATCTCTACAGCGCACAAAGGAGTACAGAAGGTATCTCTACAGCACACTAAGGAGTACAGAAGGTATCTCTACAGCGCACAAAGGAGTACAGAAGGTATCTCTACAGCGCGCAAAGGAGTACAGAAGGTATCTCTACAGCGCACAAAGGAGTACAGAAGGTATCTCTACAGCGCACAAAGGAGTACAGAAGGTATCTCTACAGCGCACAAAGGAGTACAGGAAATATCTCTAGAACGTACAAAGGAGTACACGAGGTATCTCTACAGCGTACAAAGGAGTACAGAAGGCATCTCTACAGCGCACAAAGGAGTACAGAAGGTATCTCTACAGCGCACAAAGGAGTACAGAAGGTATCTCTACAGCGCACAAAGGAGTACAGAAGGTATCTCTACAGCGCACAAAGGAGTACAGAAGGTATCTCTACAGCGCACAAAGGAGTACAGGAAATACCTCTAGAACGTACAAAGAAGTACACGAGGTATCTCTACAGCGTACAAAGGAGTACAGAAGGTATCTCTACAGCGCACAAAGGAGTACAGAAGGTATCTCTACAGCGTACAAAGGAGTACAGAAGGTATCTCTACAGCGCACAAAGGAGTACAGAAGGTATCTCTACAGCGCACAAAGGAGTACAGAAGGTATCTCTACAGCGCACAAAGGAGTACAGAAGGTATCTCTACAGCGCACAAAGGAGTACAGGAAATATCTCTAGAACGTACAAAGGAGTACAGAAGGTATCTCTACAGCGTACAAAGGAGTACAGAAGGTATCTCTACAGCGCACAAAGGAGTACAGAAGGTATCTCTACAGCGCACAAAGGAGTACAGAAGGTATCTCTACAGCGCTCAAAGGAGTACAGAAGGTATCTCTACAGCGCACAAAGGAGTACAGAAGGTATCTCTACAGCGCACAAAGGAGTACAGGAAATATCTCTAGAACGTACAAAGGAGTACACGAGGTATCTCTACAGCGTACAAAGGAGTACAGAAGGTATCTCTACAGCGCACAAAGGAGTACAGAAGGTATCTCTACAGCGCACAAAGGAGTACAGAAGGTATCTCTACAGCGCACAAAGGAGTACAGAAGGTATCTCTACAGCGCACAAAGGAGTACAGAAGGTATCTTTACAGCGCACAAAGGAGTACAGAAGGTATCTCTACAGCGCACAAAGGAGTACAGAAGGTATCTCTACAGCGCACAGAGGAGTACAGAAGGTATCTCTACAGCGCACAAAGGAGTACAGAAGGTATCTCTACAGCGCACAAAGGAGTACAGAAGGTATCTCTACAGCGCACAAAGGAGTACAGAAGGAATCTCTACAGTGCACAAAGGAGTACAGAAGGTATCTCTACAGCGCACAAAGGAGTACAGAAGGTATCTCTACAGCGCTCAAAGGAGTACAGAAGGTATCTCTACAGCGCACAAAGGAGTACAGAAGGTATCTCTACAGCGCACAAAGGAGTACAGGAAATATCTCTAGAACGTACAAAGGAGTACACGAGGTATCTCTACAGCGTACAAAGGAGTACAGAAGGTATCTCTACAGCGCACAAAAGAGTACAGAAGGTATCTCTACAGCGCACAAAGGAGTACACGAGGTATCTCTACAGCGCACAAAGGAGTACAGAAGGTATCTCTACAGCGCACAAAGGAGTACAGAAGGTATCTCTACAGCGCACAAAGGAGTACAGGAAATATCTCTAGAACGTACAAAGGAGTACACGAGGTATCGCTACAGCGTACAAAAAAGTACAGAAGGTATCTCTACAGCGCGCAAAGGAGTACAGAAGGTATCTCTACAGCGCACAAAGGAGTACAGAAGGTATCTCTACAGCACACTAAGGAGTACAGAAGGTATCTCTACAGCGCACAAAGGAGTACAGAAGGTATCTCTACAGCGCGCAAAGGAGTACAGAAGGTATCTCTACAGCGCACAAAGGAGTACAGAAGGTATCTCTACAGCGCACAAAGGAGTACAGAAGGTATCTCTACAGCGCACAAAGGAGTACAGGAAATATCTCTAGAACGTACAAAGGAGTACACGAGGTATTTCTACAGCGTACAAAGGAGTACAGAAGGCATCTCTACAGCGCACAAAGGAGTACAGAAGGTATCTCTACAGCGCACAAAGGAGTACAGAAGGTATCTCTACAGCGCACAAAGGAGTACAGGAAATATCTCTAGAACGTACAAAGGAGTACAGAAGGTATCTCTACAGCGCACAAAGGAGTACAGAAGGTATCTCTACAGCGCACAAAGGAGTACAGAAGGTATCTCTACAGCGCACAAAGGAGTACAGAAGATATCTCTAC
Organism: Morinoia aosen; assembly: GCA_030386875.1. Taxonomy (NCBI): domain Eukaryota; kingdom Metazoa; phylum Arthropoda; class Malacostraca; order Amphipoda; family Talitridae; genus Morinoia; species Morinoia aosen. The sequence continues at coordinate 36,103,641 of JASJYW010000027.1, read as the reverse complement.
AGCGCACAAAGGAGTACAGGAAATATCTCTAGAACGTACAAAGGAGTACACGAGGTATCTCTATAGCGTACAAAGAAGTACAGAAGGTATCTCTACAGCGCACAAAGGAGTACAGAAGGTATCTCTAAAGCGCACAAAGGAGTACTTGAAATATCTCTAAAACGTACAAAGGAGTACACGAGGTATCTCTACAGCGTACAAAGGAGTACAGAAGGTATCTCTACAGCGCACGAAGGAGTACAGAAGGTATCTCTACAGCGCACAAAGGAGTACAGAAGGTATCTCTACAGCGCACAAAGGAGTACAGAGGGTATCTCTACAGCGCACAAAGGAGTACAGGAAATATCTCTAGAACGTACAAAGGAGTACACGAGGTATCTCTACAGCGTACAAAGGAGTACAGAAGGTATCTCTACAGCGCACAAAGGAGTACAGAAGGTATCTCTACAGCGCACAAAGGAGTACAGAAGGTATCTCTACAGCGCACAAAGGAGTACAGAAGGTATCTCTACAGCGCACAAAGGAGTACAGAAGGAATCTCTACAGTGCACAAAGAAGTACAGAAGGTATCTCTACAGCGCACAAAGGAGTACAGAAGGTATCTCTACAGCGCACAAAGGAGTACAGAAGGTATCTCTACAGCGCACAAAGGAGTACAGGAAATATCTCTAGAACGTACAAAGGAGTACACGAGGTATCTCTACAGCGTACAAAGGAGTACAGAAGGTATCTCTACAGCGCACAAAGGAGTACAGAAGGTATCTCTACAGCGCACAAAGGAGTACAGAAGGTATCTCTACAGCGCACAAAGGAGTACAGAAGGTATCTCTACAGCGCACAAAGGAGTACAGGAAATATCTCTAGAACGTACAAAGGAGTACAGAAGGTATCTCTGCAGCGCACAAAGGAGTACAGAAGGTATCTCTACAGCGCACAAAGGAGTACAGAAGGTATCTCTACAGCGCACAAAGGAGTACAGAAGGTATCTCTACAGCGCACAAAGGAGTACAGAAGGTATCTCTACAGCGCACAAAGGAGTACAGAAGGTATCTCTACAGCGCACAAAGGAGTACAGAAGGTATCTCTACAGCGCACAAAGGAGTACAGAAGGTATCTCTACAGCGCACAAAGGAGTACAGGAAATACCTCTAGAACGTACAAAGAAGTACACGAGGTATCTCTACAGCGTACAAAGGAGTACAGAAGGTATCTCTACAGCGCACAAAGGAGTACAGAAGGTATCTCTACAGCGTACAAAGGAGTACAGAAGGTATCTCTACAGCGCACAAAGGAGTACAGAAGGTATCTCTACAGCGCACAAAGGAGTACAGAAGGTATCTCTACAGCGCACAAAGGAGTACAGAAGGTATCTCTACAGCGCACAAAGGAGTACAGGAAATATCTCTAGAACGTACAAAGGAGTACAGAAGGTATCTCTACAGCGTACAAAGGAGTACAGAAGGTATCTCTACAGCGCACAAAGGAGTACAGAAGGTATCTCTACAGCGCACAAAGGAGTACAGAAGGTATCTCTACAGCGCTCAAAGGAGTACAGAAGGTATCTCTACAGCGCACAAAGGAGTACAGAAGGTATCTCTACAGCGCACAAAGGAGTACAGGAAATATCTCTAGAACGTACAAAGGAGTACACGAGGTATCTCTACAGCGTACAAAGGAGTACAGAAGGTATCTCTACAGCGCACAAAGGAGTACAGAAGGTATCTCTACAGCGCACAAAGGAGTACAGAAGGTATCTCTACAGCGCACAAAGGAGTACAGAAGGTATCTCTACAGCGCACAAAGGAGTACAGAAGGTATCTTTACAGCGCACAAAGGAGTACAGAAGGTATCTCTACAGCGCACAAAGGAGTACAGAAGGTATCTCTACAGCGCACAGAGGAGTACAGAAGGTATCTCTACAGCGCACAAAGGAGTACAGAAGGTATCTCTACAGCGCACAAAGGAGTACAGAAGGTATCTCTACAGCGCACAAAGGAGTACAGAAGGAATCTCTACAGTGCACAAAGGAGTACAGAAGGTATCTCTACAGCGCACAAAGGAGTACAGAAGGTATCTCTACAGCGCACAAAGGAGTACAGAAGGTATCTCTACAGCGCACAAAGGAGTACAGGAAATATCTCTAGAACGTACAAAGGAGTACACGAGGTATCTTTACAGCGTACAAAGGAGTACAGAAGGTATCTCTACAGCGCACAAAGGAGTACAGAAGGTATCTCTACAGCGCACAAAGGAGTACAGAAGGTATCTCTACAGCGCACAAAGGAGTACAGAAGGTATCTCTACAGCGCACAAAGGAGTACAGAAGGTATCTCTACAGCGCACAAAGGAGTACAGAAGGTATCTCTACAGCGCACAAAGGAGTACAGAAGGTATCTCTACAGCGCACAAAGGAGTACAGAAGGTATCTCTACAGCGCACAAAGAAGTACAGAAGGTATCTCTACAGCGCACAAAGGAGTACAGAAGGTATCTCTACAGCGCACAAAGGAGTACAGAAGGTATCTCTACAGCGCACAAAGGAGTACAGAAGGTATCTCTACAGCGCACAAAGGAGTACAGAAGGTATCTCTACAGCGCACAAAGGAGTACAGAAGGTATCTCTACAGCGCACAAAGGAGTAACGGAAATATCTCTAGAACGTACAAAGGAGTACACGAGGTATCTCTACAGCTTACAAAGGAGTACAGAAGGTATCTCTACAGCGCACAAAGGAGTACAGAAGGTATCTCTACAGCGCACAAAGGAGTACAGAAGGTATCTCTACAGCGCACAAAGGAGTACAGAAGGTATCTCTACAGCGCACAAAACAGTACAGGAAATATCTCTTGAACGTACAAAGGAGTACACGAGGTATCTCTACAGCGTACAAAGGAGTACAGAAGGTATCTCTACAGCGCACAAAGGAGTACAGGAAATATCTCTAGAACGTACAAAGGAGTACACGAGGTATCTCTACAGCGTACAAAGGAGTACAGAAGGTATCTCTACAGCGCACAAAGGAGTACAGAAGGTATCTCTACAGCGCACAAAGGAGTACAGAAGGTATCTCTACAGCGCACAAAGGAGTACAGAAGGTATCTCTACAGCGCACAAAGGAGTACAGGAAATATCTCTAGAACGTACAAAGGAGTACACGAGGTATCTCTACAGCGTACAAAGGAGTACAGAAGGTATCTCTACAGCGCACGAAGGAGTACAGAAGGTATCTCTACAGCGCACGAAGGAGTACAGAAGGTATCTCTACAGCGCACAAAGGAGTACAGAAGGTATCTCTACAGCGCACAATGGAGTACAGAAGGTATCTCTACAGCGCACAAAGGAGTACAGGAAATATCTCTAGAATGTACAAAGGAGTACACGAGGTATCTCTACAGCGTACAAAGGAGTACAGAAGGTATCTCTACAGCGCACAAAGGAGTACAGAAGGTATCTCTACAGCGCACAAAGGAGTACAGAAGGTATCTCTACAGCGCACAAAGGAGTACAGAAGGTTTCTCTACAGCGCACAAAGGAGTACAGAAGGTATCTCTACAGCGCACAAAGGAGTACAGAAGGTATCTCTACAGCGCACAAAGGAGTACAGAAGGTATCTCTACAGCGCACAAAGGAGTACAGAAGGTATCTCTACAGCGCACAAAGGAGTACAGGAAATATCTCTAGAACGTACAAAGGAGTACACGAGGTATCTCTACAGCGTACAAAGGAGTAATGAAGGTATCTCTACAGCGCACAAAGGAGTACAGGAAATATCTCTAGAACGTACAAAGGAGTACACGAGGTATCTCGACAGCGTACAAAGGAGTACAGAAGGTATCTCTACAGCGCACAAAGGAGTACATAAGGTATCTCTACAGCGCACAAAGGAGTACACAAGGTATCTCTACAGCGCACAAAGGAGTACAGAAGGTATCTCTACAGCGCACAAAGGAGTACAGAAGGTATCTCTACAGCGCACAAAGGAGTACAGGAAATATCTCTAGAACGTACAAAGGAGTACACGAGGTATCTCTACAGCGTACAAAGGAGTACAGAAGGTATCTCTACAGCGCACAAAGGAGTACAGAAGGTATCTCTACAGCGCACAAAGGAGTACAGAAGGTATCTCTACAGCACACAAAGGAGTACAGAAGGTATCTCTACAGCGCACAAAGGAGTACAGAAGGTATCTCTACAGCGCACAAAGGAGTACAGGAAATATCTCTAGAACGTACAAAGGAGTACACGAGGTATCTCTACAGCATACAAAGGAGTACAGAAGGTATCTCTACAGCGCACAAAGGATTACAGAAAGTATCTCTACAGCGCACAGAGGAGTACAGAAGGTATCTCTACAGCGCATAAAGGAGTATAGAAGGTATCTCTACAGCGCACAAAGGAGTACAGAAGGTATCTCTACAGCGCACAAAGGAGTACAGAAGGTATCTCTACAGCGCACAAAGGAGTACAGAAGGTATCTCTACAGCGCACAAAGGAGTACAGGAAATATCTCTAGAACGCACGAAGGAGTACACGAGGTATCTCTACAGCGTACAAAGGAGTACAGAAGGTATCTCTACAGCGCACAAAGGAGTACAGAAGGTATCTCTTCAGCGCACAAAGGAGTACAGAAGGTATCTCTACAGCGCACAAAGGAGTACAGAAGGTATCTCTACAGCGCACAAAGGAGTACAGGAAATATCTCTAGAACGTACAAAGGAGTACACGAGGTATCTCTACAGCGTACAAAGGAGTACAGAAGGTATCTCTACAGCGCACAAAGGAGTACAGAAGGTATCTCTACAGCGCACAAAGGAGTACAGAAGGTATCTCTACAGCGCACAAAGGAGTACAGAAGGTATCTCTACAGCGCACAAAGGAGTACAGGAAATATCTCTAGAACGTACAAAGGAGTACAGAAGGTATCTCTACAGCGCACAAAGGAGTACAGAAGGTATCTCTACAGCGCACAAAGAAGTACAGAAGGTATCTCTACAGCGCACAAAGGAGTACACGAGGTATCTCTACAGCGTACAAAGGAGTACAGAAGGTATCTCTACAGCGCACAAAGGAGTACAGAAAGTATCTCTACAGCGCACAAAGGAGTACAGAAGGTATCTCTACAGCGCACAAAGGAGTACAGGAAATATCTCTAGAACGTACAAAGGAGTACAGAAGGTATCTCTACAGCGCACAAAGGAGTACAGAAGGTATCTCTACAGCGCACAAAGGAGTACAGAAGGTATCTCTACAGCGCACAAAGGAGTACAGAAGGTATCTCTACAGCGCACAAAGGAGTACAGAAGGTATCTCTACAGCGCACAAAGGAGTACAGGAAATATCTCTAGAACGTACAAAGGAGTACACGAGGTATCTCTACAGCGTACAAAGGAGTAGAGAAGGTATCTCTACAGCGCACAAAGGAGTACAGAAGGTATCTCTACAGCGCACAAAGGAGTGCAGAAGGTATCTCTACAGCGCACAAAGGAGTACAGAAGGTATCTCTACAGCGCACAAAGGAGTACAGGAAATATCTCTAGAACGTACAAAGGAGTACACGAGGTATCTCTACAGCGTACAAAGGAGTACAGAAGGTATCTCTACAACGCACAAAGGAGTACAGAAGGTATCTCTACAGCGCACAAAGGAGTACAGAAGGTATCTCTACAGCGCACAAAGGAGTACAGAAGGTATCTCTACAGCGCTCAAAGGAGTACAGAAGGTATCTCTACAGCGCACAAAGGAGTACAGAAGGTATCTCTACAGCGCACAAAGGAGTACAGGAAATATCTCTAGAACGTACAAAGGAGTACAGGAAATATCTCTAGAACGTACAAAGGAGTACACGAGGTATCTCTACAGCGTACAAAGGAGTACAGAAGGTATCTCTACAGCGCACAAAGGAGTACAAAAGGTATCTCTACACCGCACAAAGGAGTACAGAAGGTATCTCTACAGCGCACAAAGGAGTACAGAAGGTATCTCTACAGCGCACAAAGGAGTACAGAAAATATCTCTAGAACGTACAAAGGAGTACAGAAGGTATCTCTACAGCGTACAAAGGAGTACAGAAGGTATCTCTACAGCGCACAAAGGAGTACAGAAGGTATCTCTACAGCGCACAAAGGAGTACAGAAGGTATCTCTACAGCGCACAAAGGAGTACAGAAGGTATCTCTACAGCGCACAAAGGAGTACAGAAGGTATCTCTACAACGCACAAAGGAGTACAGGAAATATCTCTAGAACGTACAAAGGAGTACACGAGGTATCTCTACAGCGTACAAAGGAGTACAGAAGGTATCTCTACAGCGCACAAAGGAGTACAGAAGGTATCTCTACAGCGCACAAAGGAGTACAGAAGGTATCTCTACAGCGCACAAAGGAGTACAGAAGGTATCTCTACAGCGCACAAAGGAGTACAGAAGGTATCTCTACAGCGCACAAAGGAGTACAGAAGGTATCTCTACAGCGCACAAAGGAGTACAGAAGGTATCTCTACAGCGCACAAAGAAGTACAGAAGGTATCTCTACAGCGCACAAAGGAGTACAGAAGGTATCTCTACAGCGCACAAAGGAGTACAGAAGGTATCTCTACAGCGCACAAAGGAGTACAGAAGGTATCTCTACAGCGCACAAAGGAGTACAGAAGGTATCTCTACAGCGCACAAAGGAGTAGAGAAGGTATCTCTACAGCGCACAAAGGAGTACAGAAGGTATCTCTACAGCGCACAAAGGAGTACAGGAAATATCTCGAGAACGTATATAGGAGTACACGAGGTATCTCTACAGCGTACAAAGGAGTACAGAAGGTATCTCAACAGCGCACAAAGGAGTACAAAAGGTATCTCTACAGCGCACAAAGGAGTACATAAGGTATCTCTACAGCGCACAAAGGAGTACAGAAGGTATCTCTACAGCGCACAAAGGAGTACAGAAGGTATCTCTACAGCGCACAAAGGAGTACAAAAGGTATCTCTACAGCGCACAAAGGAGTACAGAAGGTATCTCTACAGCGCACAAAGGAGTGCAGAAGGTATCTCTACAGCGCACAAAGGAGTACAGAAGGTATCTCTACAGCGCACAAAGGAGTACAGAAGGTATCTCTACAGTGCACAAAGGAGTACAGAAGGTATCTCTACAGCGCACAAAGGAGTACAGAAGGTATCTCTACAGCGCACAGAGGAGTACAGAAGGTATCTTTACAGCGCACAAAGGAGTACAGAAGGTATCTCTACAGCGCACAAAGGAGTACAGAAGGTATCTCTACAGCGCACAAAGGAGTACAGAAGGTATCTCTACAGCGCACAAAGGAGTACAGGAAATATCTCTAGAACGTACAAAGGAGTACACGAAGTATCTCTACAGCGTACAAAGGAGTACAGAAGGTATCTCTACAGCGCACAAAGGAGTACAGAAGGTATCTCTACAGCGCACAAAGGAGTACAGAAGGTATCTCTACAGCGCACAAAGGAGTACAGAAGGTATCTCTAGAGCGCACAAAGGAGTACAGGAAATATCTCTAGAACGTACAAAGGAGTACACGAGGTATCTCTACAGCGTACAAAGGAGTACAGAAGGTATCTCTACAGCGCACAAAGGAGTACAGAAGGTATCTCTACAGCGTACAAAGGAGTACAGAAGGTATCTCTACAGCGCACAAAGGAGTACAGAAGGTATCTCTACAGCGCACAAAGGAGTACAGAAGGTATCTCTACAGCGCACAAAGGAGTACAGAAGGTATCTCTACAGCGCACAAAGGAGTACAGGAAATATCTCTAGAACGTACAAAGGAGTACAGAAGGTATCTCTACAGCGTACAAAGGAGTACAGAAGGTATCTCTACAGCGCACAAAGGAGTACAGAAGGTATCTCTACAGCGCACAAAGGAGTACAGAAGGTATCTCTACAGCGCACAAAGGAGTACAGAAGGTATCTCTACAGCGCACAAAGGAGTACAGAAGGTATCTCTACAGCGCACAAAGGAGTACAGGAAATATCTCTAGATCGTACAAAGGAGTACACGAGGTATCTCTACAGCGTACAAAGGAGTACAGAAGGTATCTCTACAGCGCACAAAGGAGTACAGAAGGTATCTCTACCGCGCACAAAGGAGTACAGAAGGTATCTCTACAGCGCACAAAGGAGTACAGAAGGTATCTCTACAGCGCACAAAGGAGTACAGAAGGTATCTCTACAGCGCACAAAGGAGTACAGAAGGTATCTCTACAGCGCACAAAGGAGTACAGAAGGTATCTCTACAGCGCACAAAGGAGTACAGAAGGTATCTCTACAGCGCACACAGGAGTACAGAAGGTATCTCTACAGCGCACAAAGGAGTACAGAAGGTATCTCTACAGCGCACAAAGGAGTACAGAAGGAATCTCTACAGTGCACAAAGAAGTACAGAAGGTATCTCTACAGCGCACAAAGGAGTACAGAAGGTATCTCTACAGCGCACAAAGGAGTACAGAAGGTATCTCTACAGCGCACAAAGGAGTACAGGAAATATCTCTAGAACGTACAAAGGAGTACACGAGGTATCTCTACAGCGTACAAAGGAGTACAGAAGGTATCTCTACAGCGCACAAAGGAGTACAGAAGGTATCTCTACAGCGCACAAAGGAGTACAGAAGGTATCTCTACAGCGCACAAAGGAGTACAGAAGGTATCTCTACAGCGCACAAAGGAGTACAGGAAATATCTCTAGAACGGACAAAGGAGTACAGAAGGTATCTCTACAGCGCACAAAGGAGTACAGAAGGTATCTCTACAGCGCACAAAGGAGTATAGAAGGTATCTCTACAGCGCACAAAGGAGTACAGAAGGTATCTCTACAGCGCACAAAGGAGTACAGAAGGTATCTCTACAGCGCACAAAGGAGTACAGAAGGTATCTCTACAGCGCACAAAGGAGTACAGGAAATATCTCTAGAACGTACAAAGGAGTACAGAAGGTATCTCTAAAGCGCACAAAGAAGTACAGAAGGTATCTCTACAGCGCACAAAGGAGAACAGAAGGTATCTCTACAGCGCACAAAGGAGTACAGAAGGTATCTCTACAGCGCACAAAGGAGTACAGAAGGTATCTCTACAGCGCACAAAGGAGTACAGAAGGTATCTCTACAGCGCACAAAGGAGTACAGAAGGTATCTCTACAGCGCACAAAGGAGTACAGAAGGTATCTCTACAGCGCACAAAGGAGTACAGAAGGTATCTCTACAGCGCACAAAGAAGTACAGAAGGTATCACTACAGCGCACAAAGGAGTACAGAAGGTATCTCTACAGCGCACAAAGGAGTACAGAAGGTATCTCTACAGCGCACAAAGGAGTACAGAAGGTATCTCTACAGCGCACAAAGGAGTTCAGAAGGTATCTCTACAGCGCACAAAGGAGTAGAGAAGGTATCTCTACAGCGCACAAAGGAATACAGAAGGTATCTCTACAGCGCACAAAGGAGTACAGGAAATATCTCGAGAACGTACAAAGGAGTACACGAGGTATCTCTACAGCGTAAAAAGGAGTACAGAAGGTATCTCAACAGCGCACAAAGGAGTACAAAAGGTATCTCTACAGCGCACAAAGGAGTACATAAGGTATCTCTACAGCGCACAAAGGAGTACAGAAGGTATCTCTACAGCGCACAAAGGAGTACAGAAGGTATCTCTACAGCGCACAAAGGAGTACAAAAGGTATCTCTACAGCGCACAAAGGAGTACAGAAGGTATCTCTACAGCGCACAAAGGAGTGCAGAAGGTATCTCTACAGCGCACAAAGGAGTAAAGAAGGTATCTCTACAGCGCACAAAGGAGTACAGAAGGTATCTCTACAGTGCACAAAGGAGTACAGAAGGTATCTCTACAGCGCACAAAGGAGTACAGAAGGTATCTCTACAGCGCACAGAGGAGTACAGAAGGTATCTCTACAGCGCACAAAGGAGTACAGAAGGTATCTCTACAGCGCACAAAGGAGTACAGAAGGTATCTCTACAGCGCACAAAGGAGTACAGAAGGTATCTCTACAGCGCACAAAGGAGTACAGGAAATATCTCTAAAACGTACAAAGGAGTACACGAGGTATCTCTACAGCGTACAAAGGAGTACAGAAGGTATCTCTACAGCGCACAAAGGAGTACAGAAGGTATCTCTACAGCGCACAAAGGAGTACAGAAGGTATCTCTACAGCGCACAAAGGAGTACAGAAGGTATCTCTACAGCGCACAAAGGAGTACAGGAAATATCTCTAGAACGTACAAAGGAGTACACGAGGTATCTCTACAGCGTACAAAGGAGTACAGAAGGTATCTCTACAGCGCACAAAGGAGTACAGAAGGTATCTCTACAGCGTACAAAGGAGTACAGAAGGTATCTCTACAGCGCACAAAGGAGTACAGAAGGTATCTCTACAGCGCACAAAGGAGTACAGAAGGTATCTCTACAGCGCACAAAGGAGTACAGAAGGTATCTCTACAGCGCACAAAGGAGTACAGGAAATATCTCTAGAACGTACAAAGGAGTACAGAAGGTATCTCTACAGCGTACAAAGGAGTACAGAAGGTATCTCTACAGCGCAAAAAGGAGTACAGAAGGTATCTCTACAGCGCACAAAGGAGTACAGAAGGTATCTCTACAGCGCACAAAGGAGTACAGAAGGTATCTCTACAGCGCACAAAGGAGTACAGAAGGTATCTCTACAGCGCACAAAGGAGTACAGGAAATATCTCTAGATCGTACAAAGGAGTACACGAGGTATCTCTACAGCGTACAAAGGAGTACAGAAGGTATCTCTACAGCGCACAAAGGAGTACAGAAGGTATCTCTACCGCGAACAAAGGAGTACAGAAGGTATCTCTACAGCGCACAAAGGAGTACAGAAGGTATCTCTACAGCGCACAAAGGAGTACAGAAGGTATCTCTACAGCGCACAAAGGAGTACAGAAGGTATCTCTACAGCGCACAAAGGAGTACAGAAGGTATCTCTACAGCGCACAAAGGAGTACAGAAGGTATCTCTACAGCGCACACAGGAGTACAGAAGGTATCTCTACAGCGCACAAAGGAGTACAGAAGGTATCTCTACAGCGCACAAAGGAGTACAGAAGGAATCTCTACAGTGCACAAAGAAGTAGAGAAGGTATCTCAACAGCGCACAAAGGAGTACAGAAGGTATCTCTACAGCGCACAAAGGAGTACAGAAGGTATCTCTACAGCGCACAAAGGAGTACAGGAAATATCTCTAGAACGTACAAAGGAGTACACGAGGTATCTCTACAGCGTACAAAGGAGTACAGAAGGTATCTCTACGCGCACAAAGGAGTACAGAAGGTATCTCTACAGCGCACAAAGGAGTACAGAAGGTATCTCTACAGCGCACAAAGGAGTACAGAAGGTATCTCTACAGCGCACAAAGGAGTACAGGAAATATCTCTAGAACGTACAAAGGAGTACAGAAGGTATCTCTACAGCGCACAAAGGAGTACAGAAGGTATCTCTACAGCGCACAAAGGAGTACAGAAGGTATCTCTACAGCGCACAAAGGAGTACAGAAGGTATCTCTACAGCGCACAAAGGAGTACAGAAGGTATCTCTACAGCGCACAAAGGAGTACAGAAGGTATCTCTACAGCGCACAAAGGAGTACAGGAAATATCTCTAGAACCTACAAAGGAGTACAGAAGGTATCTCTACAGCGCACAAAGAAGTACAGAAGGTATCTCTACAGCGCACAAAGGAGTACAGAAGGTATCTCTACAGCGCACAAAGGAGTACAGAAGGTATCTCTACAGCGCACAAAGGAGTACAGAAGGTATCTCTACAGCGCACATAGGAGTACAGAAGGTATCTCTACAGCGCACAAAGGAGTACAGAAGGTATCTCTACAGCGCACAAAGGAGTACAGAAGGTATCTCTACAGCGCACAAAGGAGTACAGAAGGTATCTCAACAGCGCACAAAGGAGTACAAGAAAGATCTCTAGAACGTACAAAGGAGTACCCGAGGTATCTCTACAGCGTACAAAGGAGTACAGAAGGTATCTCTACAGCGCACAAAGGAGTACAGAAGGTATCTGTACAGCGCACAAAGGAGTACAGGAAATATCTCTAGAACGTACAATGGAGTACAGAAGGTATCTCTACAGCGCACAAAGGAGTACAGAAGGTATCTCTACAGCGCACAAAGGAGTACAGAAGGAATCTCTACAGCGCACAAAGGAGTACAGAAGGTAACTCTACAGCGCACAAAGGAGTACAGGAAATATCTCTAGAACGTACAAAGGAGTACACGAGGTATCTCTACAGCGTACAAAGGAGTACAGAAGGTATCTTTACAGCGCACAAAGGAGTACAGGAAATATCTCTAGAACGTACAAAGGAGTACACGAGGTATCTCTACAGCGTACAAAGGAGTACAGAAGGTATCTCTACAGCGCACAAAGGAGTACAAAAGGTATCTCTACAGCGCACAAAGGAGTACCGAAGGTATCTCTACAGCGCACAAAGGAGTACAGAAGGTATCTCTACAGCGCACAAAGGAGTACAGGAAATATCTCTAGAACGTACAAAGGAGTACAGGAAATATCTCTAGAACGTACAAAGGAGTACACGAGGTATCGCTACAGCGTACAAAGGAGTACAGAAGGTATCTCTACAGCGCACAAAGGAGTACAGAAGGTATCTCTACAGCGCACAAAGGAGTACAGAAGGTATCTCTACAGCACACAAAGGAGTACAGAAGGTATCTCTACAGCGCACAAAGGAGTACAGAAGGTATCTCTACAGCGCACAAAGGAGTACAGGAAATATCTCTAGAACGTACAAAGGAGTACACGAGGTATCTCTACAGCGTACAAAGGAGTACAGAAGGTATCTCTACAGCGCACAAAGGAGTACAGAAAGTATCTCTACAGCGCACAAAGGAGTACAGAAGGTATCTCTACAGCGCACAAAGGAGTATAGAAGGTATCTCTACAGCGCACAAAGGAGTACAGAAGGTATCTCTACAGCGCACAAAGGAGTACAGAAGGTATCTCTACAGCGCACAAAGGAGTACAAAAGGTATCTCTACAGCGCACAAAGGAGTACAGGAAATATCTCTAGAACGTACAAAGGAGTACACGAGGTATCTCTACAGCGTACAAAGGAGTACAGAAGGTATCTCTACAGCGCACAAAGGAGTACAGAAGGTATCTCTTCAGCGCACAAAGGAGTACAGAAGGTATCTCTACAGCGCACAAAGGAGTACAGAAGGTATCTCTACAGCGCACAAAGGAGTACAGGAAATATCTCTAGAACGTACAAAGAAGTACACGAGGTATCTCTACAGCGTACAAAGGAGTACAGAAGGTATCTCTACAGCGCACAAAGGAGTACAGAAGGTATCTCTACAGCGCACAAAGGAGTACAGAAGGTATCTCTACAGCGCACAAAGGAGTACAGAAGGTATCTCTACGGCGCACAAAGGAGTACAGGAAATATCTCTAGAACGTACAAAGGAGTACAGAAGGTATCTCTACAGCGCACAAAGGAGTACAGAAGGTATCTCTACAGCGCACAAAGAAGTACAGAAGGTATCTCTACAGCGCACAAAGGAGTACACGAGGTATCTCTACAGCGTACAAAGGAGTACAGAAGGTATCTCTACAGCGCACACAGGAGTACAGAAAGTATCTCTACTGCGCACAAAGGAGTACAGAAGGTATCTCTACAGCGCACAAAGGAGTACAGGAAATATCTCTAGAACGTACAAAGGAGTACAGAAGGTATCTCTACAGCGCACAAAGGAGTACAGAAGGTATCTCTACAGCGCACAAAGGAGTACAGAAGGTATCTCTACAGCGCACAAAGGAGTACAGAAGGTATCTCTACAGCGCACAAAGGAGTACAGGAGGTATCTCTACAGCGCACAAAGGAGTACAGGAAATATCTCTAGAACGTACAAAGGAGTACACGAGGTATCTCTACAGCGTACAAAGGAGTACAGAAGGTATCTCTACAGCGCACAAAGGAGTACAGAAGGTATCTCTACAGCGCACAAAGGAGTGCAGAAGGTATCTCTACAGCGCACAAAGGAGTACAGAAGGTATCTCTACAGCGCACAAAGGAGTACAGGAAATATCTCTAGAACGTACAAAGGAGTACACGAGGTATCTCTACAGCGTACAAAGGAGTACAGAAGGTATCTCTACAACGCACAAAGGAGTACAGAAGGTATCTCTACAGCGCACAAAGGAGTACAGAAGGTATCTCTACAGCGCACAAAGGAGTACAGAAGGTATCTCTACAGCGCACAAAGGAGTACAGAAGGTATCTCTACAGCGCACAAAGGAGTACAGAAGGTATCTCTACAGCGCACAAAGGAGTACAGAAGGTATCTCTACAGCGCACAAAGAAGTACAGAAGGTATCTCTACAGCGCACAAAAGAGTACAGAAGGTATCTCTACAGCGCACAAAGGAGTACAGGAAATATCTCTAGAACGTACAAAGGAGTACACGAGGTATCTCTACAGCGTACAAAGGAGTACAGAAGGTATCTCTACAGCGCACAAAGGAGTACAGAAGGTATCTCTACAGCGCACAAAGGAGTACAGAAGGTATCTCTACAGCGCACAAAGGAGTACAGAAGGTATCTCTACAGCGCACAAAGGAGTACAGAAGGTATCTCTAGAGCGCACAAAGGAGTACAGAAGGTATCTCTACAGCGCACAAAGGAGTACAGAAGGTATCTCTACAGCGCACAAAGGAGTACAGGAAATATCTCTAGAACGTACAAAGGAGTACACGAGGTATCTCTACAGCGTACAAAGGAGTACAGAAGGTATCTCTACAGCGCACAAAGGAGTACAGAAGGTATCTCTACAGCGCACAAAGGAGTACAGAAGGTATCTCTACAGCGCACAAAGGAGTACAGAAGGTATCTCTACAGCGCACAAAGGAGTACAGGAAATATCTCTAGAACGTACAAAGGAGTACACGAGGTATCTCTACAGCGTACAAAGGAGTACAGAAGGTATCTCTACAGCGCACAAAGGAGTACAGAAGGTATCTCTACAGCGCACAAAGGAGTACAGGAAATATCTCTAGAACGTACAAAGGAGTACAAAAGGTATCTCTACAGCGCACAAAGGAGTACAGAAGGTATCTCTACAGCGCACAAAGGAGTGCAGAAGGTATCTCTACAGCGCACAAAGGAGTACAGGAAATATCTCTAGAACGTACAAAGGAGTACACGAGGTATCTCTACAGCGTACAAAGGAGTACAGAAGATATCTCTACAGCGCACAAAGGAGTACAGGAAATATCTCTAGAACGTACAAAAGAGTACACGAGGTATCTCTACAGCGTACAAAGGAGTACAGAAGGTATCTCTACAGCGCACAAAGGAGTACAGAAGGTATCTCTACAGCGCACAAAGGAGTAAAGAAGGTATCTCTACAGCGCACAAAGGAGTACAGAATGTATCTCTACAGCGCACAAAGGAGTACAGGAAATATCTCTAGAACATACAAAGGAGTACACGAGGTATCTCTACAGCGTACAAAGGAGTACAGAAGGTATCTCTACAGCGCACAAATGAGTACAGAGGGTATCTCTACAGCGCACAAAGGAGTACAGAAGGTATCTCTACAGCGCACAAAGGAGTACAGAAGGTATCTCTACAGCGCACGAAGGAGTACAGAAGGTATCTCTACAGCGCACAAAGGAGTACAGGAAATATCTCTACAGCGCACAAAGGAGTATAGAAGGTATCTCTACAGCGCACAAAGGAGTACAGAAGGAATCTCTACAGTGCACAAAGGAGTACAGAAGGTATCTCTACAGCGCACAAAGGAGTACAGAAGGTATCTCTACAGCGCACAAAGGAGTACAGAAGGTATCTCTACAGCGCACAAAGGAGTACAGGAAATATCTCTAGAACGTACAAAGGAGTACACGAGGTATCTCTACAGCGTACAAAGGAGTACAGAAGGTATCTCTACAGCGCACAAAGGAGTACAGAAGGTATCTCTACAGCGCACAAAGGAGTACAGAAGGTATCTCTACAGCGCACAAAGGAGTACAGAAGGTATCTCTACAGCGCACAAAGGAGTACAGAAGGTATCTCTACAGCGCACAAAGGAGTACAGAAGGTATCTCTACAGCGCACAAAGGAGTACAGAAGGTATCTCTACAGCGCACAAAGGAGTACAGAAGGTATTTCTACAGCGCACAAAGGAGTACAGAAGGTATCTCTACAGCGCACAAAGGAGTACAGAAGGTATCTCTACAGCGCACAAAGGAGTACAGAAGGTATCTCTACAGCGCACAAAGGAGTACAGAAGGTATCTCTACAGCGCACAAAGGAGTACAGAAGGTATCTCTACAGCGCACAAAGGAGTACAGAAGGTATCTCTACAGCGCACAAAGGAGTACAGGAAATATCTCTAGAACGTACAAAGGAGTACACGAGGTATCTCTATAGCGTACAAAGGAGTACAGAAGGTATCTCTACAGCGCACAAAGGAGTACAGAAGGTATCTCTACAACGCACAAAGGAGTACAGAAGGTATCTCAACAGCGCACAAAGGAGTACAGAAGGTATCTCTACGGCGCACAAAGGAGTACAGGAAATATCTCTAGAACGTACAAAGGAGTACAGAAGGTATCTCTACAGCGCACAAAGGAGTACAGAAGGTATCTCTACAGCGCACAAAGAAGTACAGAAGGTATCTCTACAGCGCACAAAGGAGTACACGAGGTATCTCTACAGCGTACAAAGGAGTACAGAAGGTATCTCTACAGCGCACACAGGAGTACAGAAAGTATCTCTACTGCGCACAAAGGAGTACAGAAGGTATCTCTACAGCGCACAAAGGAGTACAGGAAATATCTCTAGAACGTACAAAGGAGTACAGAAGGTATCTCTACAGCGCACAAAGGAGTACAGAAGGTATCTCTACAGCGCACAAAGGAGTACAGAAGGTATCTCTACAGCGCACAAAGGAGTACAGAAGGTATCTCTACAGCGCACAAAGGAGTACAGGAGGTATCTCTACAGCGCACAAAGGAGTACAGGAAATATCTCTAGAACGTACAAAGGAGTACACGAGGTATCTCTACAGCGTACAAAGGAGTACAGAAGGTATCTCTACAGCGCACAAAGGAGTACAGAAGGTATCTCTACAGCGCACAAAGGAGTGCAGAAGGTATCTCTACAGCGCACAAAGGAGTACAGAAGGAATCTCTACAGCGCACAAAGGAGTACAGGAAATATCTCTAGAACGTACAAAGGAGTACACGAGGTATCTCTACAGCGTACAAAGGAGTACAGAAGGTATCTCTACAGCGCACAAAGGAGTACAGAAGGTATCTCTACAGCGCACAAAGGAGTACAGAAGGTATCTCTACAGCGCACAAAGGAGTACAGAAGGTATCTCTACAGCGCACAAAGGAGTACAGAAGGTATCTCTACAGCGCACAAAGGAGTACAGAAGGTATCTCTACAGCGCACAAAGAAGTACAGAAGGTATCTCTACAGCGCACAAAAGAGTACAGAAGGTATCTCTACAGCGCACAAAGGAGTACAGGAAATATCTCTAGAACGTACAAAGGAGTACACGAGGTATCTCTACAGCGTACAAAGGAGTACAGAAGGTATCTCTACAGCGCACAAAGGAGTACAGAAGGTATCTCTACAGCGCACAAAGGAGTACAGAAGGTATCTCTACAGCGCACAAAGGAGTACAGAAGGTATCTCTACAGCGCACAAAGGAGTACAGAAGGTATCTCTAGAGCGCACAAAGGAGTACAGAAGGTATCTCTACAGCGCACAAAGGAGTACAGAAAGTATCTCTACAGCGCACAAAGGAGTACAGGAAATATCTCTAGAACGTACAAAGGAGTACACGAGGTATCTCTACAGCGTACAAAGGAGTACAGAAGGTATCTCTACAGCGCACAAAGGAGTACAGAAGGTATCTCTACAGCGCACAAAGGAGTACAGAAGGTATCTCTACAGCGCACAAAGGAGTACTGAAGGTATCTCTACAGCGCACAAAGGAGTACAGGAAATATCTCTAGAACGTACAAAGGAGTACACGAGGTATCTCTACAGCGTACAAAGGAGTACAGAAGGTATCTCTACAGCGCACAAAGGAGTACAGAAGGTATCTCTACAGCGCACAAAGGAGTACAGGGAATATCTCTAGAACGTACAAAGGAGTACAAAAGGAATCTCTACAGCGCACAAAGGAGTACAGAAGGTATCTCTACAGCGCACAAAGGAGTACAGAAGGTATCTCTACAGCGCACAAAGGAGTACAGAAGGTATCTCTACAGCGCACAAAGGAGTACAGGAAATATCTCTAGAACGTACAAAGGAGTACACGAGGTATCTCTACAGCGTACAAAGGAGTACAGAAGATATCTCTACAGCGCACAAAGGAGTACAGGAAATATCTCTAGAACGTACAAAGGAGTACACGAGGTATCTCTACAGCGTACAAAGGAGTACAGAAGGTATCTCTACAGCGCACAAAGGAGTACAGAAGGTATCTCTACAGCGCACAAAGGAGTAAAGAAGGTATCTCTACAGCGCACAAAGGAGTACAGAAGGTATCTCTACAGCGCACAAAGGAGTACAGGAAATATCTCTAGAACGTACAAAGGAGTACACGAGGTATCTCTACAGCGTACAAAGGAGTACAGAAGGTATCTCTACAGCGCACAAATGAGTACAGAGGGTATCTCTACAGCGCACAAAGGAGTACAGAAGGTATCTCTACAGCGCACAAAGGAGTACAGAAGGTATCTCTACAGCGCACAAAGGAGTACAGAAGGTATCTCTACAGCGCACAAAGGAGTACAGGAAATATCTCTACAGCGCACAAAGGAGTATAGAAGGTATCTCTACAGCGCACAAAGGAGTACAGAAGGAATCTCTACAGTGCACAAAGGAGTACAGAAGGTATCTCTACAGCGCACAAAGGAGTACAGAAGCTATCTCTACAGCGCACAAAGGAGTACAGAAGGTATCTCTACAGCGCACAAAGGAGTACAGGAAATATCTCTAGAACGTACAAAGGAGTACACGAGGTATCTCTACAGCGTACAAAGGAGTACAGAAGGTATCTCTACAGCGCACAAAGGAGTACAGAAGGTATCTCTACAGCGCACAAAGGAGTACAGAAGGTATCTCTACAGCGCACAAAGGAGTACAGAAGGTATCTCTACAGCGCACAAAGGAGTACAGAAGGTATCTCTACAGCGCACAAAGGAGTACAGAAGGTATCTCTACAGCGCACAAAGGAGTACAGAAGGTATCTCTACAGCGCACAAAGGAGTACAGAAGGTATCTCTACAGCGCACAAAGTAGTACAGAAGGTATCTCTACAGCGCACAAAGGAGTACAGAAGGTATCTCTACAGCGCACAAAGGAGTACAGAAGGTATCTCTACAGCGCACAAAGGAGTACAGAAGGTATCTCTACAGCGCACAAAGGAGTACAGAAGGTATCTCTACAGCGCACAAAGGAGTACAGAAGGTATCTCTACAGCGCACAAAGGAGTACAGGAAATATCTCTAGAACGTACAAAGGAGTACACGAGGTATCTCTACAGCGTACAAAGGAGAACAGAAGGTATCTCTACAGCGCACAAAGGAGTACAGAAGGTATCTCTACAGCGCACAAAGGAGTACAGAAGGTATCTCTACAGCGCACAAAGGAGTACAGAAGGTATCTCTACAGCGCACAAAGGAGTACAGGAAATATCTCTAGAACGTACAAAGGAGTACACGAGGTATCTCTACAGCGTACAAAGGAGTACAGAAGGTATCTCTACAGCGCACAAAGGAGTACAGAAGGTATCTCTACAGCGCACAAAGGAGTACAGAAGGTATCTCTACAGCGCACAAAGGAGTACAGAAGGAATCTCTACAGCGCACGAAGGAGTACAGAAGGTATCTCTACAGCGCACAAAGGAGTACAGAATGTATCTCTACAGCGCACAAAAGAGTACAGAAGGTATCTCTACAGCGCACAAAGGAGTACAGAAGGTATCTCTACAGCGCACAAAGGAGTACAGAAGGTATCTCTACAGCGCACAAAGGAGTACAGAATTTATCTCTACAGCGCACAAAGGAGTACAGGAAATATCTCTAAAACGTACAAAGGAGTACACGAGGTATCTCTACAGCGTACAAAGGAGTACAGAAGGTATCTCTACAGCGCACAAAGGAGTACAGAAGGTATCTCTACAGCGCACAAAGGAGTACAGAAGGTATCTCTACAGCGCACAAAGGAGTACAGAAGGTATCTCTACAGCGCACAAAGGAGTACAGGAAATATCTCTAGAACGTACAAAGGAGTACACGAGGTATCTCTACAGCGTACAAAGGAGTACAGAAGGTATCTCTACAGCGCACAAAGGAGTACAGGAAATATCTCTAGAACGTACAAAGGAGTACACGAGGTATCTCTACAGCGTACAAAGGAGTACAGAAGGTATCTCTACAGCGCACAAAGGAGTACAGAAGTTATCTCTACAGCGCACAAAGGAGTACAGAAGGTATCTCTACAGCGCACAAAGGAGTACAGAAGGTATCTCTACAGCGCACAAAGGAGTACAGGAAATATCTCTAGAACGTACAAAGGAGTACACGAGGTATCTCTACAGCGTACAAAGGAGTACAGAAGGTATCTCTACAGCACACGAAGGAGTACAGAAGGTATCTCTACAGCGCACAAAGGAGTACAGAAGGTATATCTACAGCGCAAAAAAGGAGTACAGAAGGTATCTCTACAGCGCACAAAGGAGTACAGAAGGTATCTCTACAGCGCACAAAGGAGTACAGGAAATATCTCTAGAACGTACAAAGGAGTACACGAGGTATCTCTACAGCGTACAAAGGAGTACAGAAGGTATCTCTACAGCGCACAAAGGAGTACAGAAGGTATCTCTACAGCGCACAAAGCAGTACATAAGGTATCTCTACAGCGCACACAGGAGTACAGAAGGTTTCTCTACAGCGCACAAAGGAGTACAGAAGGTATCTCTACAGCACACAAAGGAGTACAGAAGGTATCTCTACAGCGCACAAAGGAGTACAGAAGGTATCTCTACAGCGCACAAAGGAGTACAGAAGGTATCTCTACAGCGCACAAAGGAGTACAGGAAATATCTCTAGAACGTACAAAGGAGTACACGAGGTATCTCTACAGCGTACAAAGGAGTAATGAAGGTATCTCTACAGCGCACAAAGGAGTACAGGAAATATCTCTAGAACGTACAAAGGATTACACGAGGTATCTCTACAGCGTACAAAGGAGTACAGAAGGTATCTCTACAGCGCACAAAGGAGTACAGAAGGTATCTCTACAGCGCACAAAGGAGTACACGAGGTATCTCTACAGCGCACAAAGGAGTACAGAAGGTATCTCTACAGCGCACAAAGGAGTACAGAAGGTATCTCTACAGCGCACAAAGGAGTACAGGAAATATCTCTAGAACGTACAAAGGAGTACACGAGGTATCGCTACAGCGTACAAAGGAGTACAGAAGGTATCTCTACAGCGCACAAAGGAGTACAGAAAGTATCTCTACAGCGCACAAAGGAGTACAGAAGGTATCTCTTCAGCACACAAAGGAGTACAGAAGGTATCTCTACAGCGCACAAAGGAGTACAGAAGGTATCTCTACAGCGCACAAAGGAGTACAGGAAATATCTCTAGAACGTACAAAGGAGTACACGAGGTATCTCTACAGCGTACAAAGGAGTACAGAAGGTATCTCTACAGCGCACAAAGGAGTACAGAAAGTATCTCTACAGCGCACAAAGGAGTACAGAAGGTATCTCTACAGCGCACAAAGGAGTATAGAAGGTATCTCTACAGCGCACAAAGGAGTACAGAAGGTATCTCTACAGCGCACAAAGGAGTACAGAAGGTATCTCTACAGCGCACAAAGGAGTACAAAAGGTATCTCTACAGCGCACAAAGGAGTACAGGAAATATCTCTAGAACGTACAAAGGAGTACACGAGGTATCTCTACAGCGTACAAAGGAGTACAGAAGGTATCTCTACAGCGCACAAAGGAGTACAGAAGGTATCTCTTCAGCGCACAAAGGAGTACAGAAGGTATCTCTACAGCGCACAAAGGAGTACAGAAGGTATCTCTACAGCGCACAAAGGAGTACAGAAGGTATCTCTACAGCGCACAAAGGAGTACAGAAGGTATCTCTACAGCGCACAAAGGAGTACAGGAAATATCTCTAGAACGTACAAAGGAGTACACGAGGTATCTCTACAGCGTACAAAGGAGTACAGAAGGTATCTCTACAGCGCACAAAGGAGTACAGAAGGTATCTCTACAGCGCACAAAGGAGTACAGAAGGTATCTCTACAGCGCACAAAGGAGTACAGAAGGTATCTCTACAGCGCACGAAGGAGTACAGAAGGTATCTCTACAGCGCACAAAGGAGTACAGAATGTATCTCTACAGCGCACAAAAGAGTACAGAAGGTATCTCTACAGCGCACAAAGGAGTACAGAAGGTATCTCTACAGCGCACAAAGGAGTACAGAAGGTATCTCTACAGCGCACAAAGGAGTACAGAAGGTATCTCTACAGCGCACAAAGGAGTACAGGAAATATCTCTAAAACGTACAAAGGAGTACACGAGGTATCTCTACAGCGTACATAGGAGTACAGAAGGTATCTCTACAGCGCACAAAGGAGTACAGAAGGTATCTCTACAGCGCACAAAGGAGTACAGAAGGTATCTCTACAGCGCACAAAGGAGTACAGAAGGTATCTCTACAGCGCACAAAGGAGTACAGGAAATATCTCTAGAACGTACAAAGGAGTACACGAGGTATCTCTACAGCGTACAAAGGAGTACAGAAGGTATCTCTACAGCGCACAAAGGAGTACAGGAAATATCTCTTGAACGTACAAAGGAGTACACGAGGTATCTCTACAGCGTACAAAGGAGTACAGAAGGTATCTCTACAGCGCACAAAGGAGTACAGAAGGTATCTCTACAGCGCACAAAGGAGTACAGAAGGTATCTCTACAGCGCACAAAGGAGTACAGAAGGTATCTCTACAGCGCACAAAGGAGTACAGGAAATATCTCTAGAACGTACAAAGGAGTACACGAGGTATCTCTACAGCGTACAAAGGAGTACAGAAGGTATCTCTACAGCGCACGAAGGAGTACAGAAGGTATCTCTACAGCGCACAAAGGAGTACAGAAGGTATCTCTACAGCGCAAAAAAGGAGTACAGAAGGTATCTCTACAGCGCACAAAGGAGTACAGAAGGTATCTCTACAGCGCACAAAGGAGTACAGGAAATATCTCTAGAACGTACAAAGGAGTACACGAGGTATCTCTACAGCGTACAAAGGAGTACAGAAGGTATCTCTACAGCGCACAAAGGAGTACAGAAGGTATCTCTACAGCGCACAAAGGAGTACATAAGGTATCTCTACAGCGCACAAAGGAGTACAGAAGGTTTCTCTACAGCGCACAAAGGAGTACAGAAGGTATCTCTACAGCGCACAAAGGAGTACAGAAGGTATCTCTACAGCGCACAAAGGAGTACAGAAGGTATCTCTACAGCGCACAAAGGAGTACAGAAGGTATCTCTACAGCGCACAAATGAGTACAGGAAATATCTCTAGAACGTACAAAGGAGTACACGAGGTATCTCTACAGCGTACAAAGAAGTAATGAAGGTATCTCTACAGCGCACAAAGGAGTACAGGAAATATCTCTAGAACGTACAAAGGATTACACGAGGTATCTCTACAGCGTACAAAGGAGTACAGAAGGTATCTCTACAGCGCACAAAGGAGTACAGAAGGTATCTCTACAGCGCACAAAGGAGTACACGAGGTATCTCTACAGCGCACAAAGGAGTACAGAAGGTATCTCTACAGCGCACAAAGGAGTACAGAAGGTATCTTTACAGCGCACAAAGGAGTACAGGAAATATCTCTAGAACGTACAAAGGAGTACACGAGGTATCGCTACAGCGTACAAAGGAGTACAGAAGGTATCTCTACAGCGCACAAAGGAGTACAGAAGGTATCTCTACAGCGCACAAAGGAGTACAGAAGGTATCTCTACAGCACACAAAGGAGTACAGAAGGTATCTCTACAGCGCACAAAGGAGTACAGAAGGTATCTCTACAGCGCACAAAGGAGTACAGGAAATATCTCTAGAACGTACAAAGGAGTACACGAGGTATCTCTACAGCGTACAAAGGAGTACAGAAGGTATCTCTACAGCGCACAAAGGAGTACAGAAAGTATCTCTACAGCGCACAAAGGAGTACAGAAGGTATCTCTACAGCGCACAAAGGAGTATAGAAGGTATCTCTACAGCGCACAAAGGAGTACAGAAGGTATCTCTACAGCGCCCAAAGGAGTACAGAAGGTATCTCTACAGCGCACAAAGGAGTACAAAAGGTATCTCTACAGCGCACAAAGGAGTACAGGAAATATCTCTAGAACGTACAAAGGAGTACACGAGGTATCTCTACAGCGTACATAGGAGTACAGAAGGTATCTCTACAGCGCACAAAGGAGTACAGAAGGTATCTCTTCAGCGCACAAAGGAGTACAGAAGGTATCTCTACAGCGCACAAAGGAGTACAGAAGGTATCTCTACAGCGCACAAAGGAGTACAGGAAATATCTCTAGAACGTACAAAGGAGTACACGAGGTATCTCTACAGCGTACAAAGGAGTACAGAAGGTATCTCTACAGCGCACAAAGGAGTACAGAAGGTATCTCTACAGCGCACAAAGGAGTACAGAAGGTATCTCTACAGCGCACAAAGGAGTACAGAAGGTATCTCTACGGCGCACAAAGGAGTACATGAAATATCTCTAGAACGTACAAAGGAGTACAGAAGGTATCTCTACAGCGCACAAAGGAGTACAGAAGGTATCTCTACAGCGCACAAAGAAGTACAGAAGGTATCTCTACAGCGCACAAAGGAGTACACGAGGTATCTCTACAGCGTACAAAGGAGTACAGAAGGTATCTCTACAGCGCACACAGGAGTACAGAAAGTATCTCTACAGCGCACAAAGGAGTACAGAAGGTATCTCTACAGCGCACAAAGGAGTACAGGAAATATCTCTAGAACGTACAAAGGAGTACAGAAGGTATCTCTACAGCGCACAAAGGAGTACAGAAGGTATCTCTACAGCGCACAAAGGAGTACAGAAGGTATCTCTAGAGCGCACAAAGGAGTACAGAAGGTATCTCTACAGCGCACAAAGGAGTACAGAAGGTATCTCTACAGCGCACAAAGGAGTACAGGAAATATCTCTAGAACGTACAAAGGATTACACGAGGTATCTCTACAGCGTACAAAAGAGTACAGAAGATATCTCTACAGCGCACAAAGGAGTACAGAAGGTATCTCTACAGCGCCCAAAGGAGTACAGAAGGTATCTCTACAGCGCACAAAGGAGTACAGAAGGTATCTCTACAGCGCACAAAGGAGTACAGAAGGTATCTCTACAGCGCACAAAGGAGTACAGGAAATATCTCTAGAACGTACAAAGGAGTACACGAGGTATCTCTACAGCGTACAAAGGAGTACAGAAGGTATCTCTACAGCGCACAAAGGAGTACAGAAAGTATCTCTACAGCGCACAAAGGAGTACAGAAGGTATCTCTACAGCGCACAAAGGAGTATAGAAGGTATCTCTACAGCGCACAAAGGAGTACAGAAGGTATCTCTACAGCGCACAAAGGAGTACAGAAGGTATCTCTACAGCGCACAAAGGAGTACAAAAGGTATCTCTACAGCGCACAAAGGAGTACAGGAAATATCTCTAGAACGTACAAAGGAGTACACGAGGTATCTCTACAGCGTACAAAGGAGTACAGAAGGTATCTCTACAGCGCACAAAGGAGTACAGAAGGTATCTCTTCAGCGCACAAAGGAGTACAGAAGGTATCTCTACAGCGCACAAAGGAGTACAGAAGGTATCTCTACAGCGCACAAAGGAGTACAGGAAATATCTCTAGAACGTACAAAGGAGTACACGAGGTATCTCTACAGCGTACAAAGGAGTACAGAAGGTATCTCTACAGCGCACAAAGGAGTACAGAAGGTATCTCTGCAGCGCACAAAGGAGTACAGAAGGTATCTCTACAGCGCACAAAGGAGTACAGAAGGTATCTCTACGGCCCACAAAGGAGTACAGGAAATATCTCTAGAACGTACAAAGGAGTACAGAAGGTATCTCTACAGCGCACAAAGGAGTACAGAAGGTATCTCTACAGCGCACAAAGAAGTACAGAAGGTATCTCTACAGCGCACAAAGGAGTACACGAGGTATCTCTACAGCGTACAAAGGAGTACAGAAGGTATCTCTACAGCGCACACAGGAGTACAGAAAGTATCTCTACAGCGCACAAAGGAGTACAGAAGGTATCTCTACAGCGCACAAAGGAGTACAGGAAATATCTCTAGAACGTACAAAGGAGTACAGAAGGTATCTCTACAGCGCACAAAGGAGTACAGAAGGTATCTCTACAGCGCACAAAGGAGTACAGAAGGTATCTCTACAGCGCACAAAGGAGTACAGAAGGTATCTCTACAGCGCACAAAGGAGTACAGAAGGTATCTCTACAGCGCACAAAGGAGTACAGGAAATATCTCTAGAACGTACAAAGGAGTACACGAGGTATCTCTACAGCGTACAAAGGAGTACAGAAGGTATCTCTACAGCGCACAAAGGAGTACAGAAGGTATCTCTACAGCGCACAAAGGAGTGCAGAAGGTATCTCTACAGCGCACAAAGGAGTACAGAAGGTATCTCTACAGCGCACAAAGGAGTACAGGAAATATCTCTAGAACGTACAAAGGAGTACACGAGGTATCTCTACAGCGTACAAAGGAGTACAGAAGGTATCTCTACAACGCACAAAGGAGTACAGAAGGTATCTCTACAGCGCACAAAGGAGTACAGAAGGTATCTCTACAGCGCACAAAGGAGTACAGAAGGTATCTCTACAGCGCACAAAGGAGTACAGAAGGTATCTCTACAGCGCACAAAGGAGTACAGAAGGTATCTCAACAGCGCACAAAGGAGTACAGAAGGTATCTCTACAGCGCACAAAGAAGTACAGAAGGTATCTCTACAGCGCACAAAAGAGTACAGAAGGTATCTCTACAGCGCACAAAAGAGTACAGGAAATATCTCTAGAACGTACAAAGGAGTGCACTAGGTATCTCTACAGCGTACAAAGGAGTACAGAAGGTATCTCTACAGCGCACAAAGGAGTACAGGAAATATCTCTAGAACGTACAAAGGAGTACACGAGGTATCTCTACAGCGTACCAAGGAGTGCAGAAGGTATCTCTACAGCGCACAAAGGAGTACAGAAGGTATCTCTACAGCGCACAAAGGAGTACAGAAGGTATCTCTACAGCGCACAAAGGAGTACAGAAGGTATCTCTACAGCGCACAAAGGAGTACAGGAAATATCTCTAGAACGTACAAAGGAGTACACGAGGTATCTCTACAGCGTACAAAGGAGTACAGAAGGTATCTCTACAGGGCACAAAGGAGTACAGAAGGTATCTCTACAGCGCACAAAGGAGTACAGGAAATATCTCTAGAACGTACAAAGGAGTACAAAAGGTATCTCTACAGCGCACAAAGGAGTACAGAAGGTATCTCTACAGCGCACAAAGGAGTACAGAAGGTATCTCTACAGCGCACAAAGGAGTACAGAAGGTATCTCTACAGCGCACAAAGGAGTACAGGAAATATCTCTAGAACGTACAAAGGAGTACACGAGGTATCTCTACAGCGTACAAAGGAGTACAGAAGATATCTCTACAGCGCACAAAGGAGTACAGGAAATATCTCTAGAACGTACAAAGGAGTACACGAGGTATCTCTACAGCGTACAAAGGAGTACAGAAGGCATCTCTACAGCGCACAAAGGAGTACAGAAGGTATCTCTACAGCGCACAAAGGAGTACAGAAGGTTTCTCTACAGCGAACAAAGGAGTACAGAAGGTATCTCTACAGCGCACAAAGAAGTACAGAAGGTATCTCTACAGCGCACAAAGGAGTACAGAAGGTATCTCTACAGCGCACAAAGGAGCACAGAAGGTATCTCTACAGCGCACAAAGGAGTACAGAAGGTATCTCTACAGCGCACAAAGGAGTACAGAAGGTATCTCTACAGCGCACAAAAGAGTACAGAAAGTATCTCTACAGCGCACAAAGGAGTACAGAAGGTATCTCTACAGCGCACAAAGGAGTACAGAAGGTATCTCTACAGCGCACAAAAGAGTACAGAAGGTATCTCTACAGCGCACAAAGGAGTACAGAAAGTATCTCTACAGCACACAAAGGAGTACAGAAGGTATCTCTACAGCGCACAAAGGAATACAGAAGGTATCTCTACAGCGCACAAAGGAGTACAGAAGGTATCTCTACAGCGCACAAAGGAGTACGAGAAATATCTCTAGAACGTACAAAGGAGTACACGAGGTATCTCTACAGCGTACAAAGGAGTACAGAAGGTATCTCTAGAGCGCACAAAGGAGTACAGAAGGTATCTCTACAGCGCACAAAGGAGTACAGGAAATATCTCTAGAACGTACAAAGGAGTACAGAAGGTATCTCTACAGCGCACAAAGGAGTACAGAAGGTATCTCTACAGCGCACAAAGGAGTACAGAAGGTATCTCTACAGCGCACAAAGGAGTACAGAAGGTATCTCTACAGCGCACAAAGGAGTACAGAAAGTATCTCTACAGCGCACAAAGGAGTACAGGAAATACCTCTAGAACGTACAAAGGAGTACACGAGGTATCTCTACAGCGTACAAAGGAGTACAGAAGGTATCTCTACAGCGCACAAAGGAGTACAGAAGGTATCTCTACAGCGTACAAAGGAGTACAGAAGGTATCTCTACAGCGCACAAAGGAGTACAGAAGGTATCTCTACAGCGCACAAAGAAGTACAGAAGGTATCTCTACAGCGCAAAAAAAAAGTACAGAAGGTATCTCTACAGCGCACAGAGGAGTACAGGAAATATCTCTAGAATGTACAAAGGAGTACAGAAGGTATCTCTACAGCGTACAAAGGAGTACAGAAGGTATCTCTACAGCGCACAAAAGAGTACAGAAGGTATCTCTACAGCGCACAAAGGAGTACAGAAGGTATCTCTACAGCGCACAAAGGAGTACAGAAGGTATCTCTACAGCGCACAAAGGAGTACAGAAGGTATCTCTACAGCGCACAAAGGAGTACAGGAAATATCTCTAGAACGTACAAAGGAGTACACGAGGTATCTCTACAGCGTACAAAGGAGTACAGAAGGTATCTCTACAGCGCACAAAGGAGTACAGAAGGTATCTCTACAGCGCACAAAGAAGTACAGAAGGTATCTCTACTGCGCACAAAAGAGTACAGAAGGTATCTCTACAGCGCACAAAGGAGTACAGAAGGTATCTCTACAGCGCACAAAGGAGTACAGAAGGTATCTCTACAGCGCACAAAGGAGTACAGAAGGTATCTCTACAGCGCACAAAGGAGTACAGAAGGTATCTCTACAGCGCACAAAGGAGTACAGAAGGTATCTCTACAGCGCACAAAGGAGTACAGAAGGTATCTCTACAGCGCACAAAGGAGTACAGAAGGAATCTCTACAGTGCACAAAGGAGTACAGAAGGTATCTCTACAGTGCACAAAGGAGTACAGAAGGTATCTCTACAGCGCACAAAGGAGTACAGAAGGTATCTCTACAGCGCACAAAGGAGTACAGGAAATATCTCTAGAACGTACAAAGGAGTACACGAGGTATCTCTACAGCGTACAAAGGAGTACAGAAGGTATCTCTACAGCGCACAAAGGAGTACAGAAGGTATCTCTACAGCGCACAAAGGAGTACAGAAGGTATCTCTACAGCGCACAAAGGAGTACAGAAGGTATCTCTACAGCGCACAAAGGAGTACAGAAGGTATCTCTACAGCGCACAAAGGAGTACAGAAGGTATCTCTACAGCGCACAAAGGAGTACAGAAGGTATCTCTACAGCGCACGAAGGAGTACAGAAGGTATCTCTACAGCGCACAAAGGAGTACAGAAGGTATCTCTACAGCGCCCAAAGGAGTACAGAAGGTATCTCTACAGCGCACAAAGGAGTACAAAAGGTATCTCTACAGCGCACAAAGGAGTACAGGAAATATCTCTAGAACGTACAAAGGAGTACACGAGGTATCTCTACAGCGTACAAAGGAGTACAGAAGGTATCTCTACAGCGCACAAAGGAGTACAGAAGGTATCTCTTCAGCGCACAAAGGAGTACAGAAGGTATCTCTACAGCGCACAAAGGAGTACAGAAGGTATCTCTACAGCGCACAAAGGAGTACAGGAAATATCTCTAGAACGTACAAAGGAGTACACGAGGTATCTCTACAGCGTACAAAGGAGTACAGAAGGTATCTCTACAGCGCACAAAGGAGTACAGAAGGTATCTCTACAGCGCACAAAGGAGTACAGAAGGTATCTCTACAGCGCACAAAGGAGTACAGAAGGTATCTCTACGGCGCACAAAGGAGTACATGAAATATCTCTAGAACGTACAAAGGAGTACAGAACGTATCTCTACAGCGCACAAAGGAGTACAGAAGGTATCTCTACAGCGCACAAAGAAGTACAGAAGGTATCTCTACAGCGCACAAAGGAGTACACGAGGTATCTCTACAGCGTACAAAGGAGTACAGAAGGTATCTCTACAGCGCACACAGGAGTACAGAAAGTATCTCTACAGCGCACAAAGGAGTACAGAAGGTATCTCTACAGCGCACAAAGGAGTACAGGAAATATCTCTAGAACGTACAAAGGAGTACAGAAGGTATCTCTACAGCGCACAAAGGAGTACAGAAGGTATCTCTACAGCGCACAAAGGAGTACAGAAGGTATCTCTAGAGCGCACAAAGGAGTACAGAAGGTATCTCTACAGCGCACAAAGGAGTACAGAAGGTATCTCTACAGCGCACAAAGGAGTACAGGAAATATCTCTAGAACGTACAAAGGAGTACACGAGGTATCTCTACAGCGTACAAAAGAGTACAGAAGATATCTCTACAGCGCACAAAGGAGTACAGAAGGTATCTCTACAGCGCCCAAAGGAGTACAGAAGGTATCTCTACAGCGCACAAAGGAGTACAGAAGGTATCTCTACAGCGCACAAAGGAGTACAGAAGGTATCTCTACAGCGCACAAAGGAGTACAGGAAATATCTCTAGAACGTACAAAGGAGTACACGAGGTATCTCTACAGCGTACAAAGGAGTACAGAAGGTATCTCTACAGCGCACAAAGGAGTACAGAAAGTATCTCTACAGCGCACAAAGGAGTACAGAAGGTATCTCTACAGCGCACAAAGGAGTATAGAAGGTATCTCTACAGCGCACAAAGGAGTACAGAAGGTATCTCTACAGCGCACAAAGGAGTACAGAAGGTATCTCTACAGCGCACAAAGGAGTACAAAAGGTATCTCTACAGCGCACAAAGGAGTACAGGAAATATCTCTAGAACGTACAAAGGAGTACACGAGGTATCTCTACAGCGTGCAAAGGAGTACAGAAGGTATCTCTACAGCGCACAAAGGAGTACAGAAGGTATCTCTTCAGCGCACAAAGGAGTACAGAAGGTATCTCTACAGCGCACAAAGGAGTACAGAAGGTATCTCTACAGCGCACAAAGGAGTACAGGAAATATCTCTAGAACGTACAAAGGAGTACACGAGGTATCTCTACAGCGTACAAAGGAGTACAGAAGGTATCTCTACAGCGCACAAAGGAGTACAGAAGGTATCTCTACAGCGCACAAAGGAGTACAGAAGGTATCTCTACAGCGCACAAAGGAGTACAGAAGGTATCTCTACGGCCCACAAAGGAGTACAGGAAATATCTCTAGAACGTACAAAGGAGTACAGAAGGTATCTCTACAGCGCACAAAGGAGTACAGAAGGTATCTCTACAGCGCACAAAGAAGTACAGAAGGTATCTCTACAGCGCACAAAGGAGTACACGAGGTATCTCTACAGCGTACAAACGAGTACAGAAGGTATCTCTACAGCGCCCACAGGAGTACAGAAAGTATCTCTACAGCGCACAAAGGAGTACAGAAGGTATCTCTACAGCGCACAAAGGAGTACAGGAAATATCTCTAGAACGTACAAAGGAGTACAAAAGGTATCTCTACAGCGCACAAAGGAGTACAGAAGGTATCTCTACAGCGCACAAAGGAGTACAGAAGGTATCTCTACAGCGCACAAAGGAGTACAGAAGGTATCTCTACAGCGCACAAAGGAGTACAGAAGGTATCTCTACAGCGCACAAAGGAGTACAGGAAATATCTCTAGAACGTACAAAGGAGTACACGAGGTATCTCTACAGCGTACAAAGGAGTACAGAAGGTATCTCTACAGCGCACAAAGGAGTACAGAAGGTATCTCTACAGCGCACAAAGGAGTGCAGAAGGTATCTCTACAGCGCACAAAGGAGTACAGAAGGTATCTCTACAGCGCACAAAGGAGTACAGGAAATATCTCTAGAACGTACAAAGGAGTACACGAGGTATCTCTACAGCGTACAAAGGAGTACAGAAGGTATCTCTACAACGCACAAAGGAGTACAGAAGGTATCTCTACAGCGCACAAAGGAGTACGGAAGGTATCTCTACAGCGCACAAAGGAGTACAGAAGGTATATCTACAGCGCACAAAGGAGTACAGAAGGTATCTCTACAGCGCACAAAGGAGTACAGAAGGTATCTCAACAGCGCACAAAGGAGTACAGAAGGTATCTCTACAGCGCACAAAGAAGTACAGAAGGTATCTCTACAGCGCACAAAAGAGTACAGAAGGTATCTCTACAGCGCACAAAGGAGTACAGGAAATATCTCTAGAACGTACAAAGGAGTGCACTAGGTATCTCTACAGCGTACAAAGGAGTACAGAAGGTATCTCTACAGCGCACAAAGGAGTACAGGAAATATCTCTAGAACGTACAAAGGAGTACACGAGGTATCTCTACAGCGTACCAAGGAGTGCAGAAGGTATCTCTACAGCGCACAAAGGAGTACAGAAGGTATCTCTACAGCGCACAAAGGAGTACAGAAGGTATCTCTACAGCGCACAAAGGAGTACAGAAGGTATCTCTACAGCGCACAAAGGAGTACAGGAAATATCTCTAGAACGTACAAAGGAGTACACGAGGTATCTCTACAGCGTACAAAGGAGTACAGAAGGTATCTCTACAGGGCACAAAGGAGTACAGAAGGTATCTCTACAGCGCACAAAGGAGTACAGGAAATATCTCTAGAACGTACAAAGGAGTACAAAAGGTATCTCTACAGCGCACAAAGGAGTACAGAAGGTATCTCTACAGCGCACAAAGGAGTACAGAAGGTATCTCTACAGCGCACAAAGGAGTACAGAAGGTATCTCTACAGCGCACAAAGGAGTACAGGAAATATCTCTAGAACGTACAAAGGAGTACACGAGGTATCTCTACAGCGTACAAAGGAGTACAGAAGATATCTCTACAGCGCACAAAGGAGTACAGGAAATATCTCTAGAACGTACAAAGGAGTACACGAGGTATCTCTACAGCGTACAAAGGAGTACAGAAGGCATCTCTACAGCGCACAAAGGAGTACAGAAGGTATCTCTACAGCGCACAAAGGAGTAAAGAAGGTATCTCTACAGCGCACAAAGGAGTACAGAAGGTATCTCTACAGCGCACAAAGGAGTACAGGAAATATCTCTAGAACGTACAAAGGAGTACACGAGGTATCTCTACAGCGTACAAAGGAGTACAAAAGGTATCTCTACAGCGCACAAATGAGTACAGAGGGTATCTCTACAGCGCACAAAGGAGTACAGAAGGTATCTCTACAGCGCACAAAGGAGTACAGAAGGTATCTCTACAGCGCACAAAGGAGTACAGAAGGTATCTCTACAGCGCACAAAGGAGTACAGAAGGTATCTCTACAGCGCACAAAGGAGTACAGAAGGTTTCTCTACAGCGCACAAAGGAGTACAGAAGGTATCTCTACAGCGCACAAAGAAGTACAGAAGGTATCTCTACAGCGCACAAAGGAGTACAGAAGGTATCTCTACAGCGCACAAAGGAGCACAGAAGGTATCTCTACAGCGCACAAAGGAGTACAGAAGGTATCTCTACAGCGCACAAAGGAGTACAGAAGGTATCTCTACAGCGCACAAAAGAGTACAGAAAGTATCTCTACAGCGCACAAAGGAGTACAGAAGGTATCTCTACAGCGCACAAAGGAGTACAGAAGGTATCTCTACAGCGCACAAAAGAGTACAGAAGGTATCTCTACAGCGCACAAAGGAGTACAGAAAGTATCTCTACAGCACACAAAGGAGTACAGAAGGTATCTCTACAGCGCACAAAGGAATACAGAAGGTATCTCTACAGCGCACAAAGGAGTACAGAAGGTATCTCTACAGCGCACAAAGGAGTACGAGAAATATCTCTAGAACGTACAAAGGAGTACACGAGGTATCTCTACAGCGTACAAAGGAGTACAGAAGGTATCTCTAGAGCGCACAAAGGAGTACAGAAGGTATCTCTACAGCGCACAAAGGAGTACAGGAAATATCTCTAGAACGTACAAAGGAGTACAGAAGGTATCTCTACAGCGCACAAAGGAGTACAGAAGGTATCTCTACAGCGCACAAAGGAGTACAGAAGGTATCTCTACAGCGCACAAAGGAGTACAGAAGGTATCTCTACAGCGCACAAAGGAGTACAGAAAGTATCTCTACAGCGCACAAAGGAGTACAGGAAATACCTCTAGAACGTACAAAGGAGTACACGAGGTATCTCTACAGCGTACAAAGGAGTACAGAAGGTATCTCTACAGCGCACAAAGGAGTACAGAAGGTATCTCTACAGCGTACAAAGGAGTACAGAAGGTATCTCTACAGCGCACAAAGGAGTACAGAAGGTATCTCTACAGCGCACAAAGAAGTACAGAAGGTATCTCTACAGCGCAAAAAAAAAGTACAGAAGGTATCTCTACAGCGCACAGAGGAGTACAGGAAATATCTCTAGAACGTACAAAGGAGTACAGAAGGTATCTCTACAGCGTACAAAGGAGTACAGAAGGTATCTCTACAGCGCACAAAAGAGTACAGAAGGTATCTCTACAGCGCACAAAGGAGTACAGAAGGTATCTCTACAGCGCACAAAGGAGTACAGAAGGTATCTCTACAGCGCACAAAGGAGTACAGAAGGTATCTCTACAGCGCACAAAGGAGTACAGGAAATATCTCTAGAACGTACAAAGGAGTACACGAGGTATCTCTACAGCGTACAAAGGAGTACAGAAGGTATCTCTACAGCGCACAAAGGAGTACAGAAGGTATCTCTACAGCGCACAAAGAAGTACAGAAGGTATCTCTACTGCGCACAAAAGAGTACAGAAGGTATCTCTACAGCGCACAAAGGAGTACAGAAGGTATCTCTACAGCGCACAAAGGAGTACAGAAGGTATCTCTACAGCGCACAAAGGAGTACAGAAGGTATCTCTACAGCGCACAAAGGAGTACAGAAGGTATCTCTACAGCGCACAAAGGAGTACAGAAGGTATCTCTACAGCGCACAAAGGAGTACAGAAGGTATCTCTACAGCGCACAGAGGAGTACAGAAGGAATCTCTACAGTGCACAAAGGAGTACAGAAGGTATCTCTACAGTGCACAAAGGAGTACAGAAGGTATCTCTACAGCGCACAAAGGAGTACAGAAGGTATCTCTACAGCGCACAAAGGAGTACAGGAAATATCTCTAGAACGTACAAAGGAGTACACGAGGTATCTCTACAGCGTACAAAGGAGTACAGAAGGTATCTCTACAGCGCACAAAGGAGTACAGAAGGTATCTCTACAGCGCACAAAGGAGTACAGAAGGTATCTCTACAGCGCACAAAGGAGTACAGAAGGTATCTCTACAGCGCACAAAGGAGTACAGAAGGTATCTCTACAGCGCACAAAGGAGTACAGAAGGTATCTCTACAGCGCACAAAGGAGTACAGAAGGTATCTCTACAGCGCACGAAGGAGTACAGAAGGTATCTCTACAGCGCACAAAGGAGTACAGAAGGTATCTCTACAGCGCACAAAGGAGTACAGAAGGTATCTCTACAGCGCACAAAGGAGTACAGAAGGTATCTCTACAGCGCACAAAGGAGTACAGAAGGTATCTCTACAGCGCACAAAGGAGTACAGAAGGTATCTCTACAGCGCACAAAGGAGTACAGAAGGTATCTCTACAGCACACAAAGGAGTACAGGAAATATCTCTAGAACGTACAAAGGAGTACACGAGGTATCTCTACAGCGTACAAAGGAGTACAGAAGGTATCTCTACAGCGCACAAAGGAGTACAGAAGGTATCTCTACAGCGCACAAAGGAGTACAGAAGGTATCTCTACAGCGCACAAAGGAGTACAGAAGGTATCTCTACAGCGCACAAAGGAGTACAGGAAATACCTCTAGAACGTACAAAGGAGTACACGAGGTATCTCTACAGCGTACAAAGGAGTACAGAAGGTATCTCTACAGCGCACAAAGGAGTACAAGAAATATCTCTAGAACGTACAAAGGAGTACACGAGGTATCTCTACAGCGTACAAAGGAGTACAGAAGGTATCTCTACAGCGCACAAAGGAGTACAGAAGGTATCTCTACAGCGCACAAAGGAGTACAGAAGGTATCTCTACAGCGCACAAAGGAGTACAGAAGGTATCTCTACAGCGCACAAAGGAGTACAGGAAATATCTCTAGAACGTACAAAAGAGTACACGAGGTATCTCTACAGCGTACAAAGGAGTACAGAAGGTATCTCTACAGCGCACGAAGGAGTACAGAAGGTATCTCTACAGCGCACAAAGGAGTACAGAAGGTATCTCTACAGCGCACAAAGGAGTACAGAAGGTATCTCTACAGCGCACAAAGGAGTACAGAAGGTATCTCTACAGCGCACAAAGGAGTACAGGAAATGTCTCTAGAACGTACAAAGGAGTACACGAGGTATCTCTACAGCGTACAAAGGAGTACAGAAGGTATCTCTACAGCGCACAAAGGAGTACATAAGGTATCTCTACAGCGCACAAAGGAGTACAGAAGGTATCTCTACAGCGCACAAAGGAGTACAGAAGGTTTCTCTACAGCGCACAAAGGAGTACAGAAGGTATCTCTTCAGCGCACAAAGGAGTACAGAAGGTATCTCTACAGCGCACAAAGGAGTACAGAAGGTATCTCTACAGCGCACAAAGGAGTACAGAAGGTATCTCTACAGCGCACAAAGGAGTACAGGAAATATCTCTAGAACGTACAAAGGAGTACACGAGGTATCTCTACAGCGTACAAAGGAGTAATGAAGGTATCTCTACAGCGCACAAAGGAGTACAGGAAATATCTCTAGAACGTACAAAGGAGTACACGAGGTATCTCAACAGCGTACAAAGGAGTACAGAAGGTATCTCTACAGCGCACAAAGGAGTACAGAAGGTATCTCTACAGCGCACAAAGGAGTACACAAGGTATCTCTACAGCACACAAAGGAGTACAGAAGGTATCTCTACAGCGCACAAAGGAGTACAGAAGGTATCTCTTCAGCGCACAAAGGAGTACAGGAAATATCTCTAGAACGTACAAAGGAGTACACGAGGTATCTCTACAGCGTACAAAGGAGTACAGAAGGTATCTCTACAGCGCACAAAGGAGTACAGAAGGTATCTCTACAGCGCACAAAGGAGTACAGAAGGTATCTCTACAGCACACAAAGGAGTACAGAAGGTATCTCTACAGCGCACAAAGGAGTACAGAAGGTATCTCTACAGCGCACAAAGGAGTACAGGAAATATCTCTAGAACGTACAAAGGAGTACACGAGGTATCTCTACAGCGTACAAAGGAGTACAGAAGGTATCTCTACAGCGCACAAAGGAGTACAGAAAGTATCTCTACAGCGCACAAAGGAGTACAGAAGGTATCTCTACAGCGCACAAAGGAGTATAGAAGGTGTCTCTACAGCGCACAAAGGAGTACAGAAGGTATCTCTACAGCGCACAAAGGAGTACAGAAGGTATCTCTACAGCGCACAAAGGAGTACAGAAGGTATCTCTACAGCGCACAAAGGAGTACAGGAAATACCTCTAGAACGTACAAAGGAGTGCACGAGGTATCTCTACAGCGTACAAAGGAGTACAGAAGGTATCTCTACAGCGCACAAAGGAGTACAGGAAATATCTCTAGAACGTACAAAGGAGTACACGAGGTATCTCTACAGCGTACAAAGGAGTACAGAAGGTATCTCTACAGCGCACAAAGGAGTACAGAAGGTATCTCTACAGCGCACAAAGGAGTACAGAAGGTATCTCTACAGCGCACAAAGGAGTACAGAAGGTATCTCTACAGCGCACAAAGGAGTACAGGAAATATCTCTAGAACGTACAAAAGAGTACACGAGGTATCTCTACAGCGTACAAAGGAGTACAGAAGGTATCTCTACAGCGCACGAAGGAGTACAGAAGGTATCTCTACAGCGCACAAAGGAGTACAGAAGGTATCTCTACAGCGCACAAAGGAGTACAGAAGGTATCTCTACAGCGCACAAAGGAGTACAGAAGGTATCTCTACAGCGCACAAAGGAGTACAGGAAATGTCTCTAGAACGTACAAAGGAGTACACGAGGTATCTCTACAGCGTACAAAGGAGTACAGAAGGTATCTCTACAGCGCACAAAGGAGTACAGAAGGTATCTCTACAGCGCTCAAAGGAGTACAGAAGGTATCTCTACAGCGCACAAAGGAGTACAGAAAGTTTCTCTACAGCGCACAAAGGAGTACAGAAGGTATCTCTTCAGCGCACAAAGGAGTACAGAAGGTATCTCTACAGCGCACAAAGGAGTACAGAAGGTATCTCTACAGCGCACAAAGGAGTACAGAAGGTATCTCTACAGCGCACAAAGGAGTACAGGAAATATCTCTAGAACGTACAAAGGAGTACACGAGGTATCTCTACAGCGTACAAAGGAGTAATGAAGGTATCTCTACAGCGCACAAAGGAGTACAGGAAATATCTCTAGAACGTACAAAGGAGTACACGAGGTATCTCAACAGCGTACAAAGGAGTACAGAAGGTATCTCTACAGCGCACAAAGGAGTACAGAAGGTATCTCTACAGCGCACAAAGGAGTACACAAGGTATCTCTACAGCGCACAAAGGAGTACAGAAGGTATCTCTACAGCGCACAAAGGAGTACAGAAGGTATCTCTTCAGCGCACAAAGGAGTACAGGAAATATCTCTAGAACGTACAAAGGAGTACACGAGGTATCTCTACAGCGTACAAAGGAGTACAGAAGGTATCTCTACAGCGCACAAAGGAGTACAGAAGGTATCTCTACAGCGCACAAAGGAGTACAGAAGGTATCTCTACAGCACACAAAGGAGTACAGAAGGTATCTCTACAGCGCACAAAGGAGTACAGAAGGTATCTCTACAGCTCACAAAGGAGTACAGGAAATATCTCTAGAACGTACAAAGGAGTACACGAGGTATCTCTACAGCGTACAAAGGAGTACAGAAGGTATCTCTACAGCGCACAAAGGAGTACAGAAAGTATCTCTACAGCGCACAAAGGAGTACAGAAGGTATCTCTACAGTGCACAAAGGAGTATAGGAGGTATCTCTACAGCGCACAAAGGAGTACAGAAGGTATCTCTACAGCGCACAAAGGAGTACAGAAGGTATCTCTACAGCGCACAAAGGAGTACAGAAGGTATCTCTACAGCGAACAAAGGAGTACAGGAAATATCTCTAGAACGTACGAAGGAGTACACGAGGTATCTCTACAGCGTACAAAGGAGTACAGAAGGTATCTCTACAGCGCACAAAGGAGTACAGAAGGTATCTCTTCAGCGCACAAAGGAGTACAGAAGGTATCTCTACAGCGCACAAAGGAGTACAGAAGGTATCTCTACAGCGCACAAAGGAGTACAGGAAATATCTCTAGAACGTACAAAGGAGTACACGAGGTATCTCTACAGCGTACAAAGGAGTACAGAAGGTATCTCTACAGCGCACAAAGGAGTACAGAAGGTATCTCTACAGCGCACAAAGGAGTACAGAAGGTATCTCTACAGCGCACAAAGGAGTACAGAAGGTATCTCTGCAGCGCACAAAGGAGTACAGGAAATATCTCTAGAACGTACAAAGGAGTACAGAAGGTATCTCTACAGCGCACAAAGGAGTACAGAAGGTATCTCTACAGCGCACAAAGAAGTACAGAAGGTATCTCTACAGCGCACAAAGGAGTACACGAGGTATCTCTACAGCGTACAAAGGAGTACAGAAGGTATCTCTACAGCGCACAAAGGAGTACAGAAAGTATCTCTACAGCGCACAAAGGAGTACAGAAGGTATCTCTACAGCGCACAAAGGAGTACAGGAAATATCTCTAGAACGTACAAAGGAGTATAGAAGGTATCTCTACAGCGCACAAAGGAGTACAGAAGGTATCTCTACAGCGCACAAAGGAGTACAGAAGGTATCTCTACAGCGCACAAAGGAGTACAGAAGGTATCTCTACAGCGCACAAAGGAGTACAGAAGGTATCTCTACAGCGCACAAAGGAGTACAGGAAATATCTCTAGAACGTACAAAGGAGTACACGAGGTATCTCTACAGCGTACAAAGGAGTACAGAAGGTATCTCTACAGCGCACAAAGGAGTACAGAAGGTATCTCTACAGCGCACAAAGAAGTACAGAAGGTATCTCTACAGCGCACAAAGGAGTACAGAAGGTATCTCTACAGCGCACAAAGGAGTACAGGAAATATCTCTAGAACGTACAAATGAGTACACGAGGTATCTCTACAGCGTACAAAGGAGTACAGAAGGTATCTCTACAACGCACAAAGGAGTACAGAAGGTATCTCTACAGCGCACAAAGGAGTTCAGAAGGTATCTCTACAGCGCACAAAGGAGTACAGAAGGTATCTCTACAGCGCACAAAGGAGTACAGAAGGTATCTCTACAGCGCACAAAGGAGTACAGAAGGTATCTCTACAGCGCACAAAGGAGTACAGGAAATATCTCTAGAACGTACAAAGGAGTACAGGAAATATCTCTAGAACGTACAAAGGAGTACACGAGGTATCTCTACAGCGTACAAAGGAGTACAGAAGGTATCTCTACAGCACACAAAGGCGTACAGAAGGTATCTCTACACCGCACAAAGGAGTACAGAAGGTATCTCTACAGCGCACAAAGGAGTACAGAAGGTATCTCTACAGCGCACAAAGGAGTACAGGAAATATCTCTAGAACGTACAAAGGAGTACAGAAGGTATCTCTACAGCGTACAAAGGAGTACAGAAGGTATCTCTACAGCGCACAAAGGAGTACAGAAGGTATCTCTACAGCGCACAAAGGAGTACAGAAGGTATCTCTACAGCGCACAAAGGAGTACAGAAGGTATCTCTACAGCGCACAAAGGAGTACAGAAGGTATCTCTACAGCGCACAAAGGAGTACAGGAAATATCTCTAGAACGTACAAAGGAGTACACGAGGTATCTCTACAGCGTACAAAGGAGTACAGAAGGTATCTCTACAGCGCACAAAGGAGTACAGAAGGTATCTCTACAGCGCACAAAGGAGTACAGAAGGTATCTCTACAGCGCACAAAGGAGTACAGAAGGTATCTCTACAGCGCACAAAGGAGTACAGAAGGTATCTCTAATGCGCACAAAGGAGTACAGAAGGTATCTCTACAGCGCACAAAGGAGTACAGAAGGTATCTCTACAGCGCACAAAGGAGTACAGAAGGTATCTCTACAGCGCACAAAGGAGTACAGAAGGTATCTCTACAGCGCACAAAGGAGTGCAGAAGGTATCTCTACAGCGCACAAAGGAGTACAGAAGGTATCTCTACAGCGCACAAAGGAGTGCAGAAGGTATCTCTACAGCGCACAAAGGAGTTCAGAAGGTATCTCTACAGCGCACAAAGGAGTACAGAAGGTATCTCTACAGCGCACAAAGGAGTACAGAAGGTATCTCTACAGCGCACAAAGGAGTACAGAAGGTATCTCTACAGCGCACAAAGGAGTACAGAAGGTATCTCTTCAGCGCACAAAGGAGTACAGGAAATATCTCTAGAACGTACAAAGGAGTACACGAGGTATCTCTACAGCGTACAAAGGAGTACAGAAGGTATCTCTACAGCGCACAAAGGAGTACAGAAGGTATCTCTACAGCGCACAAAGGAGTACAGAAGGTATCTCTACAGCGCACAAAGGAGTACAGAAGGTGTCTCTACAGCGCACAAAGGAGTACAGGAAATATCTCTAGAACGTACAAATGAGTACACGAGGTATCTCTACAGCGTACAAAGGAGTACAGAAGGTATCTCTACAACGCACAAAGGAGTACAGAAGGTATCTCTACAGCGCACAAAGGAGTACAGAAGGTATCTCTACAGCGCACAAAGGAGTACAGAAGGTATCTCTACAGCGCACAAAGGAGTACAGAAGGTATCTCTACAGCGCACAAAGGAGTACAGAAGGTATCTCTACAGCGCACAAAGGAGTACAGGAAATATCTCTAGAACGTACAAAGGAGTACAGGAAATATCTCTAGAACGTACAAAGGAGTACACGAGGTATCTCTACAGCGTACAAAGGAGTACAGAAGGTATCTCTACAGCGCACAAAGGCGTACAGAAGGTATCTCTACACCGCACAAAGGAGTACAGAAGGTATCTCTACAGCGCACAAAGGAGTACAGAAGGTATCTCTACAGCGCACAAAGGAGTACAGGAAATATCTCTAGAACGTACAAAGGAGTACAGAAGGTATCTCTACAGCGTACAAAGGAGTACAGAAGGTATCTCTACAGCGCACAAATAGTACAGAAGGTATCTCTACAGCGCACAAAGGAGTACAGAAGGTATCTCTACAGCGCACAAAGGAGTACAGAAGGTATCTCTACAGCGCACAGAGGAGTACAGAAGGTATCTCTACAGCGCACAAAGGAGTACAGGAAATATCTCTAGAACGTACAAAGGAGTACACGAGGTATCTCTACAGCGTACAAAGGAGTACAGAAGGTATCTCTACAGCGCACAAAGGAGTACAGAAGGTATCTCTACAGCGCACAAAGGAGTACAGAAGGTATCTCTACAGCGCACAAAGGAGTACAGAAGGTATCTCTACAGCGCACAAAGGAGTACAGAAGGTATCTCTACAGCGCACA
Organism: Morinoia aosen; assembly: GCA_030386875.1. Classification (NCBI taxonomy): domain Eukaryota; kingdom Metazoa; phylum Arthropoda; class Malacostraca; order Amphipoda; family Talitridae; genus Morinoia; species Morinoia aosen. The sequence goes on along the minus strand of JASJYW010000027.1, from coordinate 36,060,335 downwards.
AAGGAGTACAGAAGGTATCTCTACAGCGCACAAAGGAGTACAGAAGGTATCTCTACAGCGCACAAAGGAGTACAGAAGGTATCTCTACAGCGCACAAAGGAGTACAGAAGGTATCTCTACAGCGCACAAAGGAGTACAGAAGGTATCTGTACAGCGCATAAAGGAGTACAGAAGGTATCTCTACAGCGCACAAAGGAGTACAGAAGGTATCTCTACAGCGCACAAAGGAGTAGAGAATGTATCTCTACAGCGCACAAAGGAGTACAGAAGGTATCTCTACAGCGCACAAAGGAGTACAGGAAATATCTCTAGAACGTACAAAGGAGTACACGAGGTATCTCTACAGCGTACAAAGAAGTACAGAAGGTATCTCAACAGCGCACAAAGGAGTACAGAAGGTATCTCTACAGCGCACAAAGGAGTACATAAGGTATCTCTACAGCGCACAAAGGAGTACAGAAGGTATCACTACAGCGCACAAAGGAGTACAGAAGGTATCTCTACAGCGCACAAAGGAGTACAGAAGGTATCTCTACAGCGCACAAAGGAGTACAGAAGGTATCTCTACAGCGCACAAAGGAGTGCAGAAGGTATCTCTACAGCGCACAAAGGAGTACAGAAGGTATCTCTACAGCGCACAAAGGAGTACAGAAGGTATCTCTACAGTGCACAAAGGAGTACAGAAGGTATCTCTACAGCGCACAAAGGAGTACAGAAGGTATCTCTACAGTGCACAAAGGAGTTCAGAAGGTATCTCTACAGCGCACAAAGGAGTACAGAAGGTATCTCTACAGCGCACAAAGGAGTACAGAAGGTATCTCTACAGCGCACAAAGGAGTACAGAAGGTATCTCTACAGCGCACAAAGGAGTACAGGAAATATCTCTAGAACGTACAAAGGAGTACACGAGGTATCTCTACAGCGTGCAAAGGAGTACAAAAGGTATCTCTACAGCGCACAAAGGAGTACAGAAGGTATCTCTACAGCGCACAAAGGAGTACAGAAGGTATCTCTACAGCGCACAAAGGAGTACAGAAGGTATCTCTACAGCGCACAAAGGAGTACAGGAAATATCTCTAGAACGTACAAAGGAGTACACGAGGTATCTCTACAGCGTACAAAGGAGTACAGAAGGTATCTCTACAGCGCACAAAGGAGTACAGAAGGTATCTCTACAGCGTACAAAGGAGTACAGAAGGTATCTCTACAGCGCACAAAGGAGTACAGAAGGTATCTCTACAGCGCACAAAGGAGTACAGAAGGTATCTCTACAGCGCACAAAGGAGTACAGAAGGTATCTCTACAGCGCAAAAAGGAGTACAGGAAATATCTCTAGAACGTACAAAGGAGTACAGAAGGTATCTCTACAGCGTACAAAGGAGTACAGAAGGTATCTCTACAGCGCACAAAGGAGTACAGAAGGTATCTCTACAGCGCACAAAGGAGTACAGAAGGTACCTCTACAGCGCACAAAGGAGTACAGAAGGTATCTCTACAGCGCACAAAGGAGTACAGAAGGTATCTCTACAGCGCACAAAGGAGTACAGGAAATATCTCTAGATCGTACAAAGGAGTACACGAGGTATCTCTACAGCGTACAAAGGAGTACAGAAGGTATCTTTACAGCGCACAAAGGAGTACAGAAGGTATATCTACAGCGCACAAAGGAGTACAGAAGGTATCTCTACAGCGCACAAAGGAGTACAGAAGGTATCTCTACAGCGCACAAAGGAGTACAGAAGGTATCTCTACAGCGCACAAAGGAGTACAGAAGGTATCTCTACAGCGCACAAAGGAGTACAGAAGGTATCTCTACAGCGCACAAAGGAGTACAGAAGGTGTCTCTAAAGCGCACACAGGAGTACAGAAGGTATCTCTACAGCGCACAAAGGAGTACAGAAGGTATCTCTACAGCGCACAAAGGAGTACAGAAGGTATCTCTACAGCGCACAAAGGAGTACAGAAGGTATCTCTACAGCGCACAAAGGAGTACAGAAGGTATCTCTACAGCGCACAAAGGAGTACAGGAAATATCTCTAGAACGTACAAATGAGTACACGAGGTATCTCTACAGCGTACAAAGGAGTACAGAAGGTATCTCTACAACGCACAAAGGAGTACAGAAGGTATCTCTACAGCGCACAAAGGAGTACAGAAGGTATCTCTACAGCGCACAAAGGAGTACAGAAGGTATCTCTACAGCGCACAAAGGAGTACAGAAGGTATCTCTACAGCGCACAAAGGAGTACAGAAGGTATCTCTACAGCGCACAAAGGAGTACAGGAAATATCTCTAGAACGTACAAAGGAGTACAGGAAATATCTCTAGAACGTACAAAGGAGTACACGAGGTATCTCTACAGCGTACAAAGGAGTACAGAAGGTATCTCTACAGCGCACAAAGGCGTACAGAAGGTATCTCTACACCGCACAAAGGAGTACAGAAGGTATCTCTACAGCGCACAAAGGAGTACAGAAGGTATCTCTACAGCGCACAAAGGAGTACAGGAAATATCTCTAGAACGTACAAAGGAGTACAGAAGGTATCTCTACAGCGTACAAAGGAGTACAGAAGGTATCTCTACAGCGCACAAATAGTACAGAAGGTATCTCTACAGCGCACAAAGGAGTACAGAAGGTATCTCTACAGCGCACAAAGGAGTACAGAAGGTATCTCTACAGCGCACAAAGGAGTACAGAAGGTATCTCTACAGCGCACAAAGGAGTACAGGAAATATCTCTAGAACGTACAAAGGAGTACACGAGGTATCTCTACAGCGTACAAAGGAGTACAGAAGGTATCTCTACAGCGCACAAAGGAGTACAGAAGGTATCTCTACAGCGCACAAAGGAGTACAGAAGGTATCTCTACAGCGCACAAAGGAGTACAGAAGGTATCTCTACAGCGCACAAAGGAGTACAGAAGGTATCTCTACAGCGCACAAAGGAGTACAGAAGGTATCTCTACAGCGCACAAAGGAGTACAGAAGGTATCTCTACAGCGCACAAAGGAGTACAGAAGGTATCTCTACAGCGCACAAAGGAGTACAGAAGGTATCTCTACAGCGCACAAAGGAGTACAGAAGGTATCTGTACAGCGCATAAAGGAGTACAGAAGGTATCTCTACAGCGCACAAAGGAGTACAGAAGGTATCTCTACAGCGCACAAAGGAGTAGAGAATGTATCTCTACAGCGCACAAAGGAGTACAGAAGGTATCTCTACAGCGCACAAAGGAGTACAGGAAATATCTCTAGAACGTACAAAGGAGTACACGAGGTATCTCTACAGCGTACAAAGAAGTACAGAAGGTATCTCAACAGCGCACAAAGGAGTACAGAAGGTATCTCTACAGCGCACAAAGGAGTACATAAGGTATCTCTACAGCGCACAAAGGAGTACAGAAGGTATCACTACAGCGCACAAAGGAGTACAGAAGGTATCTCTACAGCGCACAAAGGAGTACAGAAGGTATCTCTACAGCGCACAAAGGAGTACAGAAGGTATCTCTACAGCGCACAAAGGAGTGCAGAAGGTATCTCTACAGCGCACAAAGGAGTACAGAAGGTATCTCTACAGCGCACAAAGGAGTACAGAAGGTATCTCTACAGTGCACAAAGGAGTACAGAAGGTATCTCTACAGCGCACAAAGGAGTACAGAAGGTATCTCTACAGTGCACAAAGGAGTTCAGAAGGTATCTCTACAGCGCACAAAGGAGTACAGAAGGTATCTCTACAGCGCACAAAGGAGTACAGAAGGTATCTCTACAGCGCACAAAGGAGTACAGAAGGTATCTCTACAGCGCACAAAGGAGTACAGGAAATATCTCTAGAACGTACAAAGGAGTACACGAGGTATCTCTACAGCGTGCAAAGGAGTACAAAAGGTATCTCTACAGCGCACAAAGGAGTACAGAAGGTATCTCTACAGCGCACAAAGGAGTACAGAAGGTATCTCTACAGCGCACAAAGGAGTACAGAAGGTATCTCTACAGCGCACAAAGGAGTACAGGAAATATCTCTAGAACGTACAAAGGAGTACACGAGGTATCTCTACAGCGTACAAAGGAGTACAGAAGGTATCTCTACAGCGCACAAAGGAGTACAGAAGGTATCTCTACAGCGTACAAAGGAGTACAGAAGGTATCTCTACAGCGCACAAAGGAGTACAGAAGGTATCTCTACAGCGCACAAAGGAGTACAGAAGGTATCTCTACAGCGCACAAAGGAGTACAGAAGGTATCTCTACAGCGCACAAAGGAGTACAGGAAATATCTCTAGAACGTACAAAGGAGTACAGAAGGTATCTCTACAGCGTACAAAGGAGTACAGAAGGTATCTCTACAGCGCACAAAGGAGTACAGAAGGTATCTCTACAGCGCACAAAGGAGTACAGAAGGTACCTCTACAGCGCACAAAGGAGTACAGAAGGTATCTCTACAGCGCACAAAGGAGTACAGAAGGTATCTCTACAGCGCACAAAGGAGTACAGGAAATATCTCTAGATCGTACAAAGGAGTACACGAGGTATCTCTACAGCGTACAAAGGAGTACAGAAGGTATCTTTACAGCGCACAAATGAGTACAGAAGGTATATCTACAGCGCACAAAGGAGTACAGAAGGTATCTCTACAGCGCACAAAGGAGTACAGAAGGTATCTCTACAGCGCACAAAGGAGTACAGAAGGTATCTCTACAGCGCACAAAGGAGTACAGAAGGTATCTCTACAGCGCACAAAGGAGTACAGAAGGTATCTCTACAGCGCACAAAGGAGTACAGAAGGTGTCTCTAAAGCGCACACAGGAGTACAGAAGGTATCTCTACAGCGCACAAAGGAGTACAGAAGGTATCTCTACAGCGCACAAAGGAGTACAGAAGGAATCTCTACAGTGCACAAAGAAGTACAGAAGGTATCTCTACAGCGCACAAAGGAGTACAGAAGGTATCTCTACAGCGCACAAAGGAGTACAGAAGGTATCTCTACAGCGCACAAAGGAGTACAGGAAATATCTCTAGAACGTACAAAGGAGTACACGAGGTATCTCTACAGCGTACAAAGGAGTACAGAAGGTATCTCTACAGCGCACAAAGGAGTACAGAAGGTATCTCTACAGCGCACAAAGGAGTACAGAAGGTATCTCTACAGCGCACAAAGGAGTACAGAAGGTATCTCTACAGCGCACAAAGGAGTACAGGAAATATCTCTTGAACGTACAAAGGAGTACAGAAGGTATCTCTACAGCGCACAAAGGAGTACAGAAGGTATCTCTACAGCTCACAAAGGAGTACAGAAGGTATCTCTACAGCGCACAAAGGAGTACAGAAGGTATCTCTACAGCGCACAAAGGAGTACAGAAGGTATCTCTACAGCGCACAAAGGAGTACAGAAGGTATCTCTACAGCGCACAAAGGAGTACAGGAAATATCTCTAGAACGTACAAAGGAGTACAGAAGGTATCTCTACAGCGCACAAAGAAGTACAGAAGGTATCTCTACAGCGCACAAAGGAGTACAGAAGGTATCTCTACAGCGCACAACGGAGTACAGAAGGTATCTCTACAGCGCACAAAGGAGTACAGAAGGTATCTCTACAGCGCACAAAGGAGTACAGAAGGTATCTCTACAGCGCACAAAAGAGTACAGAAGGTATCTCTACAGCGCACAAAGGAGTACAGAAGGTATCTCTACAGCGCACAAAGGAGTACAAGAAATATCTCTAGAACGTACAAAGGAGTACACGAGGTATCTCTACAGCGTACAAAGGAGTACAGAAGGTATCTCTACAGCGCACAAAGGAGTACAGAAGGTATCTCTACAGCGCACAAAGGAGTACAGGAAATATCTCTAGAACGTACAAAGGAGTACAGAAGGTATCTCTACAGCGCACAAAGGAGTACAGAAGGTATCTCTACAGCGCACAAAGGAGTACAGAAGGTATCTCTACAGCGCACAAAGGAGTACAGAAGGTATCTCTACAGCGCACAAAGGATTACAGGAAATATCTCTAGAACGTACAAAGGAGTACACGAGGTATCTCTACAGCGTACAAAGGAGTACAGAAGGTATCTTTACAGCGCACAAAGGAGTACAGGAAATATCTCTAGAACGTACAAAGGAGTACACGAGGTATCTCTACAGCGTACAAAGGAGTACAGAAGGTATCTCTACAGCGCACAAAGGAGTACAAAAGGTATCTCTACAGCGCACAAAGGAGTACCGAAGGTATCTCTACAGCGCACAAAGGAGTACAGAAGGTATCTCTACAGCGCACAAAGGAGTACAGGAAATATCTCTAGAACGTACAAAGGAGTACAGGAAATATCTCTAGAACGTACAAAGGAGTACACGAGGTATCTCTACAGCGCACAAAGGAGTACAGAAGGTATCTCTACAGCGCACAAAGGAGTACAGAAGGTATCTCTACAGCGCACAAAGGAGTACAGAAGGTATCTGTACAGCGCATAAAGGAGTACAGAAGGTATCTCTACAGCGCACAAAGGAGTACAGAAGGTATCTCTACAGCGCACAAAGGAGTAGAGAATGTATCTCTACAGCGCACAAAGGAGTACAGAAGGTATCTCTACAGCGCACAAAGGAGTACAGGAAATATCTCTAGAACGTACAAAGGAGTACACGAGGTATCTCTACAGCGTACAAAGAAGTACAGAAGGTATCTCAACAGCGCACAAAGGAGTACAGAAGGTATCTCTACAGCGCACAAAGGAGTACATAAGGTATCTCTACAGCGCACAAAGGAGTACAGAAGGTATCACTACAGCGCACAAAGGAGTACAAGAAATATCTCTAGAACGTACAAAGGAGTACACGAGGTATCTCTACAGCGTACAAAGGAGTACAGAAGGTATCTCTACAGCGCACAAAGGAGTACAGAAGGTATCTCTACAGCGCACAAAGGAGTACAGGAAATATCTCTAGAACGTACAAAGGAGTACAGAAGGTATCTCTACAGCGCACAAAGGAGTACAGAAGGTATCTCTACAGCGCACAAAGGAGTACAGAAGGTATCTCTACAGCGCACAAAGGAGTACAGAAGGTATCTCTACAGCGCACAAAGGATTACAGGAAATATCTCTAGAACGTACAAAGGAGTACACGAGGTATCTCTACAGCGTACAAAGGAGTACAGAAGGTATCTTTACAGCGCACAAAGGAGTACAGGAAATATCTCTAGAACGTACAAAGGAGTACACGAGGTATCTCTACAGCGTACAAAGGAGTACAGAAGGTATCTCTACAGCGCACAAAGGAGTACAAAAGGTATCTCTACAGCGCACAAAGGAGTACCGAAGGTATCTCTACAGCGCACAAAGGAGTACAGAAGGTATCTCTACAGCGCACAAAGGAGTACAGGAAATATCTCTAGAACGTACAAAGGAGTACAGGAAATATCTCTAGAACGTACAAAGGAGTACACGAGGTATCTCTACAGCGCACAAAGGAGTACAGAAGGTATCTCTACAGCGCACAAAGGAGTACAGAAGGTATCTCTACAGCGCACAAAGGAGTACAGAAGGTATCTGTACAGCGCATAAAGGAGTACAGAAGGTATCTCTACAGCGCACAAAGGAGTACAGAAGGTATCTCTACAGCGCACAAAGGAGTAGAGAATGTATCTCTACAGCGCACAAAGGAGTACAGAAGGTATCTCTACAGCGCACAAAGGAGTACAGGAAATATCTCTAGAACGTACAAAGGAGTACACGAGGTATCTCTACAGCGTACAAAGAAGTACAGAAGGTATCTCAACAGCGCACAAAGGAGTACAGAAGGTATCTCTACAGCGCACAAAGGAGTACATAAGGTATCTCTACAGCGCACAAAGGAGTACAGAAGGTATCACTACAGCGCACAAAGGAGTACAGAAGGTATCTCTACAGCGCACAAAGGAGTACAGAAGGTATCTCTACAGCGCACAAAGGAGTACAGAAGGTATCTCTACAGCGCACAAAGGAGTGCAGAAGGTATCTCTACAGCGCACAAAGGAGTACAGAAGGTATCTCTACAGCGCACAAAGGAGTACAGAAGGTATCTCTACAGTGCACAAAGGAGTACAGAAGGTATCTCTACAGCGCACAAAGGAGTACAGAAGGTATCTCTACAGTGCACAAAGGAGTACAGAAGGTATCTCTACAGCGCACAAAGGAGTACAGAAGGTATCTCTACAGCGCACAAAGGAGTACAGAAGGTATCTCTACAGCGCACAAAGGAGTACAGAAGGTATCTCTACAGCGCACAAAGGAGTACAGGAAATATCTCTAGAACGTACAAAGGAGTACACGAGGTATCTCTACAGCGTGCAAAGGAGTACAAAAGGTATCTCTACAGCGCACAAAGGAGTACAGAAGGTATCTCTACAGCGCACAAAGGAGTACAGAAGGTATCTCTACAGCGCACAAAGGAGTACAGAAGGTATCTCTACAGCGCACAAAGGAGTACAGGAAATATCTCTAGAACGTACAAAGGAGTACACGAGGTATCTCTACAGCGTACAAAGGAGTACAGAAGGTATCTCTACAGCGCACAAAGGAGTACAGAAGGTATCTCTACAGCGTACAAAGGAGTACAGAAGGTATCTCTACAGCGCACAAAGGAGTACGGAAGGTATCTCTACAGCGCACAAAGGAGTACAGAAGGTATCTCTACAGCGCACAAAGGAGTACAGAAGGTATCTCTACAGCGCACAAAGGAGTACAGGAAATATCTCTAGAACGTACAAAGGAGTACAGAAGGTATCTCTACAGCGTACAAAGGAGTACAGAAGGTATCTCTACAGCGCTCAAAGGAGTACAGAAGGTATCTCTACAGCGCACAAAGGAGTACAGAAGGTACCTCAACAGCGCACAAAGGAGTACAGAAGGTATCTCTACAGCGCACAAAGGAGTACAGAAGGTATCTCTACAGCGCACAAAGGAGTACAGGAAATATCTCTAGATCGTACAAAGGAGTACACGAGGTATCTCTACAGCGTACAAAGGAGTACAGAAGGTATCTTTACAGCGCACAAAGGAGTACAGAAGGTATATCTACAGCGCACAAAGGAGTAAAGAAGGTATCTCTACAGCGCACAAAGGAGTACAGAAGGTATCTCTACAGCGCACAAAGGAGTACAGAAGGTATCTCTACAGCGCACAAAGGAGTACAGAAGGTATCTCTACAGCGCACAAAGGAGTACAGAAGGTATCTCTACAGCGCACAAAGGAGTACAGAAGGTATCTCTAAAGCGCACACAGGAGTACAGAAGGTATCTCTACAGCGCACAAAGGAGTACAGAAGGTATCTCTACAGCGCACAAAGGAGTACAGAAGGAATCTCTACAGTGCACAAAGAAGTACAGAAGGTATCTCTACAGCGCACAAAGGAGTACAGAAGGTATCTCTACAGCGCACAAAGGAGTACAGAAGGTATCTCTACAGCGCACAAAGGAGTACAGGAAATATCTCTAGAACGTACAAAGGAGTACACGAGGTATCTCTACAGCGTACAAAGGAGTACAGAAGGTATCTCTACAGCGCACAAAGGAGTACAGAAGGTATCTCTACAGCGCACAAAGGAGTACAGAAGGTATCTCTATAGCGCACAAAGGAGTACAGAAGGTATCTCTACAGCGCACAAAGGAGTACAGGAAATATCTCTAGAACGTACAAAGGAGTACAGAAGGTATCTCTACAGCGCACAAAGGAGTACAGAAGGTATCTCTACAGCTCACAAAGGAGTACAGAAGGTATCTCTACAGCGCACAAAGGAGTACAGAAGGTATCTCTACAGCGCACAAAGGAGTACAGAAGGTATCTCTACAGCGCACAAAGGAGTACAGAAGGTATCTCTACAGCGCACAAAGGAGTACAGGAAATATCTCTAGAACGTACAAAGGAGTACAGAAGGTATCTCTACAGCCCACAAAGAAGTACAGAAGGTATCTCTACAGCGCACAAAGGAGTACAGAAGGTATCTCTACAGCGCACAACGGAGTACAGAAGGTATCTCTACAGCGCACAAAGGAGTACAGAAGGTATCTCTACAGCGCACAAAGGAGTACAGAAGGTATCTCTACAGCGCACAAAAGAGTACAGAAGGTATCTCTACAGCGCACAAAGGAGTACAGAAGGTATCTCTACAGCGCACAAAGGAGTACAAGAAATATCTCTAGAACGTACAAAGGAGTACACGAGGTATCTCTACAGCGTACAAAGGAGTACAGAAGGTATCTCTACAGCGCACAAAGGAGTACAGAAGGTATCTCTACAGCGCACAAAGGAGTACAGGAAATATCTCTAGAACGTACAAAGGAGTACAGAAGGTATCTCTACAGCGCACAAAGGAGTACAGAAGGTATCTCTACAGCGCACAAAGGAGTACAGAAGGTATCTCTACAGCGCACAAAGGAGTACAGAAGGTATCTCTACAGCGCACAAAGGATTACAGGAAATATCTCTAGAACGTACAAAGGAGTACACGAGGTATCTCTACAGCGTACAAAGGAGTACAGAAAGTACCTTTACAGCGCACAAAGGAGTACAGGAAATATCTCTAGAACGTACAAAGGAGTACACGAGGTATCTCTACAGCGTACAAAGGAGTACAGAAGGTATCTCTACAGCGCACAAAGGAGTACAAAAGGTATCTCTACAGCGCACAAAGGAGTACCGAGGGTATCTCTACAGCGCACAAAGGAGTACAGAAGGTATCTCTACAGCGCACAAAGGAGTACAGGAAATATCTCTAGAACGTACAAAGGAGTACAGGAAATATCTCTAGAACGTACAAAGGAGTACACGAGGTATCTCTACAGCGTACAAAGGAGTACAGAAGGTATCTCTACAGCGCACAAAGGAGTACAGAAGGTATCTCTACAGCGCACAAAGGAGTACAGAAGGAATCTCTACAGCGCACAAAGGAGTACAGGAAATATCTCTAGAACGTACAAAGGAGTACAGAAGGTATCTCTACAGCGTACAAAGGAGTACAAAAGGTATCTCTACAGCGCACAAAGGAGTACAGAAGGTATCTCTACAGCGCACAAAGGAAAACAGAAGGTATCTCTACAGCGCACAAAGGATTACAGAAGGTATCTCTACAGCGCACAAAGGAGTACAGAAGGTATCTCTACAGCGCACAAAGGAGTACAGGAAATATCTCTAGAACGTACAAAGGAGTACACGAGGTATCTCTACAGCGTACAAAGGAGTACAGAAGGTATCTCTACAGCGCACAAAGGAGTACAGAAGGTATCTCTACAGCGCACAAAGGAGTACAGAAGGTATCTCTACAGCGCACAAAGGAGTACAGAAGGTATCTCTACAGCGCACAAAGGAGTAAAGAAGGTATCTCTACAGCGCACAAAGGAGTAGAGAAGGTATCTCTACAGCACACAAAGGAGTACAGAAGGTATCTCTACAGCGCACAAAGGAGTACAGGAAATATCTCTAGAACGTACAAAGGAGTACACGAGGTATCTCTACAGCGTACAAAGGAGTACAGAAGGTATCTCTACAGCGCACAAAGGAGTACAGAAGGTATCTCTACAGCGCACAAAGGAGTACAGAAGGTATCTCTACAGCGCACAAAGGAGTACAGAAGGTATCTCTACAGCGCACAAAGGAGTACAGAAGGTATCTCTACAGCGCACAAAGGAGTACAGAAGGTATCTCTACAGCGCACAAAGGTGTACAGAAGGTATCTCTACAGCGCACAAAGGAGTGCAGAAGGTATCTCTACAGCGCACAAAGGAGTACAGAAGGTATCTCTACAGCGCACAAAGGAGTACAGAAGGTATCTCTACAGTGCACAAAGGAGTACAGAAGGTATCTCTACAGCGCACAAAGGAGTACAGAAGGTATCTCTACAGCGCACAAAGGAGTACAGAAGGTATCTCTACAGCGCACAAAGGAGTACAGAAGGTATCTCTACAGCGCACAAAGGAGTACAGAAGGTATCTCTACAGCGCACAAAGGAGTACAGAAGGTATCTCTACAGCGCACAAAGGAGTACAGGAAATATCTCTAGAACGTACAAAGGAGTACACGAGGTATCTCTACAGCGTACAAAGGAGTACAGAAGGTATCTCTACAGCGCACAAAGGAGTACAGAAGGTATCTCTACAGCGCACAAAGGAGTACAGAAGGTATCTCTACAGCGCACAAAGGAGTACAGAAGGTATCTCTACAGCGCACAAAGGAGTACAGGAAATACCTCTAGAACGTACAAAGGAGTACACGAGGTATTTCTACATCGTACAAAGGAATACAGAAGGTATCTCTACAGCGCACAAAGGAGTACAGAAGGTATCTCTACAGCGTACAAAGGAGTAAAGAAGGTATCTCTACAGCGCACAAAGGAGTACAGAAGGTATCTCTACAGCGCACAAAGGAGTACAGAAGGTATCTCTACAGCGCACAAAGGAGTACAGAAGGTATCTTTACAGCGCACAAAGGAGTACAGGAAATATCTCTAGAACGTACAAAGGAGTACAGAAGGTATCTCTACAGCGTACAAAGGAGTACAGAAGGTATCTCTACAGCGCACAAAGGAGTACAGAAGGTATCTCTACAGCGCACAAAGGAGTACAGAAGGTATCTCTACAGCGCACAAAGGAGTACAGAAGGTATATCTACAGCGCACAAAGGAGTACAGAAAGTATCTCTACAGCGCACAAAGGAGTACAGGAAATATCTCTAGAACGTACAAAGGAGTACACGAGGTATCTCTACAGCGTACAAAGGAGTACAGAAGGTATCTCTACAGCGCACAAAGGAGTACAGAAGGTATCTCTACAGCGCACAAAGGAGTACAGAAGGTATCTCTACAGCGCACAAAGGAGTACAGAAGGTATCTCTACAGCGCACAAAGGAGTACAGAAGGTATCTCTACAGCGCACAAAGGAGTACAGAAGGTATCTCTACAGCGCACAAAGGAGTACAGAAGGAATCTCTACAGCGCACAAAGGAGTACAGAAGGTATCTCTACAGCGCACAAAGGGGTACAGAAGGTATCTCTACAGCGCACAAAGGAGTACAGAAGGTATCTCTACAGCGCACAAAGGAGTACAGAAGGAATCTCTACAGTGCACGAAGGAGTACAGAAGGTATCTCTACAGCGCACAAAGGAGTACAGAAGGTATCTCTATAGCGCACAAAGGAGTACAGAAGGTATCTCTACAGCGCACAAAGGAGTACAGGAAATATCTCTAGAACGTACAAAGGAGTACACGAGGTATCTCTACAGCGTACAAAGGAGTACAGAAGGTATCTCTACAGCGCACAAAGGAGTACAGAAGGTATCTCTACAGCGCACAAAGGAGTACAGAAGGTATCTCTACAGCGCACAAAGAAGTACAGAAGGTATCTCTACAGCACACAAAGGAGTACAGAAGGTATCTCTACAGCGCACAAACGAGTACAGAAGGTATCTCTACAGCGCACAAAGGAGTACAGAAGGTATCTCTACAGCGCACAAAGGAGTACAGAAGGTATCTCTACAGCGCACAAAGGAGTACAGAAGGTATCTCTACAGCGCACAAAGGAGTACAGAAGGTATCTCTACAGCGCACAAAGGAGTACAGAAGGTATCTCTACTGCGCACAAAGGAGTACAGAAGGTATCTCTACAGCGCACAAAGGAGTACAGAAGGTATCTCTACAGCGCACAAAGGAGTACAGAAGGTATCTCTACAGCGCACAAAGGAGTACAGAAGGTATCTCTACAGCGCACAAAGGAGTACAGAAGGTATCTCTACAGCGCACAAAGGAGTACAGGAAATATCTCTAGAACGTACAAAGGAGTACACGAGGTATCTCTACAGCGTACAAAGGAGTACAGAAGGTATCTCTACAGCGCACAAAGGAGTACAGAAGGTATCTCTACAGCGCACAAAGGAGTACAGAAGGTATCTCTACAGCGCACAAAGGAGTACAGAAGGTATCTCTACAGCGCACAAAGGAGTACAGGAAATATCTCTAGAACGTACAAAGGAGTACACGAGGTATGTCTACAGCGTACAAAGGAGTACAGAAGGTATCTCTACAGCGCACAAAGGAGTACAGAAGGTATCTTTACAGCGCACAAAGGAGTACAGAAGGTATCTCTACAGCGCACAAAGGAGTACAGAAGGTATCTCTACAGCGCACAAAGGAGTACAGAAGGTATCTCTACAGCGCACAAAGGAGTACAGAAGGTATCTCTACAGCGCACAAAGGAGTACAGAAGGTATCTCTACAGCGCACAAAGGAGTACAGAAGGTATCTCTACAGCGCACAAAGGAGTACAGAAGGTATCTCTACAGCGCACAAAGGAGTACAGAAGGTATCTCTACAGCACACAAAGGAGTACAGGAAATATCTCTAGAACGTACAAAGGAGTACACGAGGTATCTCTACAGCGTACAAAGGAGTACAGAAGGTATCTCTACAGCGCACAAAGGAGTACAGAAGGTATCTCTACAGCGCACAAAGGAGTACAGAAGGTATCTCTACAGCGCACAAAGGAGTACAGAAGGTATCTCTACAGCGCACAAAGGAGTACAGAAGGTATCTCTACAGCGCACAAAGGAGTACAGGAAATATCTCTAGAACGTACAAAGGAGTACACGAAGTATCTCTACAGCGTACAAAGGAGTACAGAAGGTATCTCTACAGCGCACAAAGGAGTACAGAAGGTATCTCTACAGCGCACAAAGGAGTACAGAAGGTATCTCTACAGCGCACAAAGGAGTACAGAAGGTTTCTCTACAGCGCACAAAGGAGTACAGAAGGTATCTCTACAGCGCACAAAGGAGTACAGAAGGTATCTCTACAGCGCACAAAGGAGTACAGAAGGTATATCTACAGCGCACAAAGGAGTACAGAAGGTATCTCTACAGCGAACAAAGGAGTACAGGAAATATCTCTAGAACGTACAAAGGAGTACACAAGGTATCTCTACAGCGTACAAAGGAGTACAAAAGGTATCTCTACAGCGCACAAAGGAGTACAGAAGGTATCTCTACAGCGCACAAAGGAAAACAGAAGGTATCTCTACAGCGCACAAAGGATTACAGAAGGTATCTCTACAGCGCACAAAGGAGTACAGAAGGTATCTCTACAGCGCACAAAGGAGTACAGGAAATATCTCTAGAACGTACAAAGGAGTACACGAGGTATCTCTACAGCGTACAAAGGAGTACAGAAGGTATCTCTACAGCGCACAAAGGAGTACAGAAGGTATCTCTACAGCGCACAAAGGAGTACAGAAGGTATCTCTACAGCGCACAAAGGAGTACAGAAGGTATCTCTACAGCGCACAAAGGAGTAAAGAAGGTATCTCTACAGCGCACAAAGGAGTAGAGAAGGTATCTCTACAGCACACAAAGGAGTACAGAAGGTATCTCTACAGCGCACAAAGGAGTACAGGAAATATCTCTAGAACGTACAAAGGAGTACACGAGGTATCTCTACAGCGTACAAAGGAGTACAGAAGGTATCTCTACAGCGCACAAAGGAGTACAGAAGGTATCTCTACAGCGCACAAAGGAGTACAGAAGGTATCTCTACAGCGCACAAAGGAGTACAGAAGGTATCTCTACAGCGCACAAAGGAGTACAGAAGGTATCTCTACAGCGCACAAAGGAGTACAGAAGGTATCTCTACAGCGCACAAAGGTGTACAGAAGGTATCTCTACAGCGCACAAAGGAGTGCAGAAGGTATCTCTACAGCGCACAAAGGAGTACAGAAGGTATCTCTACAGCGCACAAAGGAGTACAGAAGGTATCTCTACAGTGCACAAAGGAGTACAGAAGGTATCTCTACAGCGCACAAAGGAGTACAGAAGGTATCTCTACAGCGCACAAAGGAGTACAGAAGGTATCTCTACAGCGCACAAAGGAGTACAGAAGGTATCTCTACAGCGCACAAAGGAGTACAGAAGGTATCTCTACAGCGCACAAAGGAGTACAGAAGGTATCTCTACAGCGCACAAAGGAGTACAGGAAATATCTCTAGAACGTACAAAGGAGTACACGAGGTATCTCTACAGCGTACAAAGGAGTACAGAAGGTATCTCTACAGCGCACAAAGGAGTACAGAAGGTATCTCTACAGCGCACAAAGGAGTACAGAAGGTATCTCTACAGCGCACAAAGGAGTACAGAAGGTATCTCTACAGCGCACAAAGGAGTACAGGAAATACCTCTAGAACGTACAAAGGAGTACACGAGGTATTTCTACATCGTACAAAGGAATACAGAAGGTATCTCTACAGCGCACAAAGGAGTACAGAAGGTATCTCTACAGCGTACAAAGGAGTAAAGAAGGTATCTCTACAGCGCACAAAGGAGTACAGAAGGTATCTCTACAGCGCACAAAGGAGTACAGAAGGTATCTCTACAGCGCACAAAGGAGTACAGAAGGTATCTTTACAGCGCACAAAGGAGTACAGGAAATATCTCTAGAACGTACAAAGGAGTACAGAAGGTATCTCTACAGCGTACAAAGGAGTACAGAAGGTATCTCTACAGCGCACAAAGGAGTACAGAAGGTATCTCTACAGCGCACAAAGGAGTACAGAAGGTATCTCTACAGCGCACAAAGGAGTACAGAAGGTATATCTACAGCGCACAAAGGAGTACAGAAAGTATCTCTACAGCGCACAAAGGAGTACAGGAAATATCTCTAGAACGTACAAAGGAGTACACGAGGTATCTCTACAGCGTACAAAGGAGTACAGAAGGTATCTCTACAGCGCACAAAGGAGTACAGAAGGTATCTCTACAGCGCACAAAGGAGTACAGAAGGTATCTCTACAGCGCACAAAGGAGTACAGAAGGTATCTCTACAGCGCACAAAGGAGTACAGAAGGTATCTCTACAGCGCACAAAGGAGTACAGAAGGTATCTCTACAGCGCACAAAGGAGTACAGAAGGAATCTCTACAGCGCACAAAGGAGTACAGAAGGTATCTCTACAGCGCACAAAGGGGTACAGAAGGTATCTCTACAGCGCACAAAGGAGTACAGAAGGTATCTCTACAGCGCACAAAGGAGTACAGAAGGAATCTCTACAGTGCACGAAGGAGTACAGAAGGTATCTCTACAGCGCACAAAGGAGTACAGAAGGTATCTCTATAGCGCACAAAGGAGTACAGAAGGTATCTCTACAGCGCACAAAGGAGTACAGGAAATATCTCTAGAACGTACAAAGGAGTACACGAGGTATCTCTACAGCGTACAAAGGAGTACAGAAGGTATCTCTACAGCGCACAAAGGAGTACAGAAGGTATCTCTACAGCGCACAAAGGAGTACAGAAGGTATCTCTACAGCGCACAAAGAAGTACAGAAGGTATCTCTACAGCACACAAAGGAGTACAGAAGGTATCTCTACAGCGCACAAACGAGTACAGAAGGTATCTCTACAGCGCACAAAGGAGTACAGAAGGTATCTCTACAGCGCACAAAGGAGTACAGAAGGTATCTCTACAGCGCACAAAGGAGTACAGAAGGTATCTCTACAGCGCACAAAGGAGTACAGAAGGTATCTCTACAGCGCACAAAGGAGTACAGAAGGTATCTCTACTGCGCACAAAGGAGTACAGAAGGTATCTCTACAGCGCACAAAGGAGTACAGAAGGTATCTCTACAGCGCACAAAGGAGTACAGAAGGTATCTCTACAGCGCACAAAGGAGTACAGAAGGTATCTCTACAGCGCACAAAGGAGTACAGAAGGTATCTCTACAGCGCACAAAGGAGTACAGGAAATATCTCTAGAACGTACAAAGGAGTACACGAGGTATCTCTACAGCGTACAAAGGAGTACAGAAGGTATCTCTACAGCGCACAAAGGAGTACAGAAGGTATCTCTACAGCGCACAAAGGAGTACAGAAGGTATCTCTACAGCGCACAAAGGAGTACAGAAGGTATCTCTACAGCGCACAAAGGAGTACAGGAAATATCTCTAGAACGTACAAAGGAGTACACGAGGTATGTCTACAGCGTACAAAGGAGTACAGAAGGTATCTCTACAGCGCACAAAGGAGTACAGAAGGTATCTTTACAGCGCACAAAGGAGTACAGAAGGTATCTCTACAGCGCACAAAGGAGTACAGAAGGTATCTCTACAGCGCACAAAGGAGTACAGAAGGTATCTCTACAGCGCACAAAGGAGTACAGAAGGTATCTCTACAGCGCACAAAGGAGTACAGAAGGTATCTCTACAGCGCACAAAGGAGTACAGAAGGTATCTCTACAGCGCACAAAGGAGTACAGAAGGTATCTCTACAGCGCACAAAGGAGTACAGAAGGTATCTCTACAGCACACAAAGGAGTACAGGAAATATCTCTAGAACGTACAAAGGAGTACACGAGGTATCTCTACAGCGTACAAAGGAGTACAGAAGGTATCTCTACAGCGCACAAAGGAGTACAGAAGGTATCTCTACAGCGCACAAAGGAGTACAGAAGGTATCTCTACAGCGCACAAAGGAGTACAGAAGGTATCTCTACAGCGCACAAAGGAGTACAGAAGGTATCTCTACAGCGCACAAAGGAGTACAGGAAATATCTCTAGAACGTACAAAGGAGTACACGAAGTATCTCTACAGCGTACAAAGGAGTACAGAAGGTATCTCTACAGCGCACAAAGGAGTACAGAAGGTATCTCTACAGCGCACAAAGGAGTACAGAAGGTATCTCTACAGCGCACAAAGGAGTACAGAAGGTTTCTCTACAGCGCACAAAGGAGTACAGAAGGTATCTCTACAGCGCACAAAGGAGTACAGAAGGTATCTCTACAGCGCACAAAGGAGTACAGAAGGTATATCTACAGCGCACAAAGGAGTACAGAAGGTATCTCTACAGCGAACAAAGGAGTACAGGAAATATCTCTAGAACGTACAAAGGAGTACACAAGGTATCTCTACAGCGTACAAAGGAGTAATGAAGGTATCTCTACAGCGCACGAAGGAGTACAGGAAATATCTCTAGAACGTACAAAGGAGTACACGAGGTATCTCTACAGCGTACAAAGGAGTACAGAAGGTATCTCTACAGCGCACAAAGGAGTACAGAAGGTATCTCTACAGCGCACAAAGGAGTACACGAGGTATCTCTACAGCGCACAAAGGAGTACAGAAGGTATCACTACAGCGCACAAAGGAGTACAGAAGGTATCACTACAGCGCACAAAGGAGTACAGGAAATATCTCTAGAACGTACAAAGGAGTACACGAGGTATCTCTACAGCGTACAAAGGAGTACAGAAGGTATCTCCACAGCGCACAAAGGAGTGCAGAAGGTATCTCTACAGCGCACAAAGGAGTACAGAAGGTATCTCTACAGCACACAAAGGAGTACAGAAGGTATCTCTACAGCGCACAAAGGAGTACAGAAGGTATCTCTACAGCGCACAAAGGAGTACAGGAAATATCTCTAGAACGTACAAAGGAGTACACGAGGTATCTCTACAGCGTACAAAGGAGTACAGAAGGTATCTCTACAGCGCACAAAGGAGTACAGAAAGTATCTCTACAGCGCACAAAGGAGTACAGAAGGTATCTCTACAGCGCACAAAGGAGTATAGAAGGTATCTCTACAGCGCACAAAGGAGTACAGAAGGTATCTCTACAGCGCACAAAGGAGTACAGAAGGTATCTCTACAGCGCACAAAGGAGTACAGAAGGTATCTCTACAGCGCACAAAGGAGTACAGGAAATATCTCTAGAACGTACAAAGGAGTACACGAGGTATCTCTACAGCGTACAAAGGAGTACAGAAGGTATCTCTACAGCGCACAAAGGAGTACAGAAGGTATCTCTTCAGCGCACAAAGGAGTACAGAAGGTATCTCTACAGCGCACAAAGGAGTACAGAAGGTATCTCTACAGCGCACAAAGGAGTACAGGAAATATCTCTAGAACGTACAAAGGAGTACACGAGGTATCTCTACAGCGTACAAAGGAGTACAGAAGGTATCTCTACAGCGCACAAAGGAGTACAGAAGGTATCTCTACAGCGCACAAAGGAGTACAGAAGGTATCTCTACAGCGCACAAAGGAGTACAGAAGGTATCTCTACGGCGCACAAAGGAGTACAGGAAATATCTCTAGAACGTACAAAGGAGTACAGAAGGTATCTCTACAGCGCACAAAGGAGTACAGAAGGTATCTCTACAGCGCACAAAGAAGTACAGAAGGTATCTCTAGAGCGCACAAAGGAGTACACGAGGTATCTCTACAGCGTACAAAGGAGTACAGAAGGTATCTCTACAGCGCACACAGGAGTACAGAGAGTATCTCTACAGCGCACAAAGGAGTACAGAAGGTATCTCTACAGCGCACAAAGGAGTACAGGAAATATCTCTAGAACGTACAAAGGAGTACAGAAGGTATCTCTACAGCGCACAAAGGAGTACAGAAGGTATCTCTACAGCGCACAAAGGAGTACAGAAGGTATCTCTACAGCGCACAAAGGAGTACAGAAGGTATCTCTACAGCGCACAAAGGAGTACAGAAGGTATCTCTACAGCGCACAAAGGAGTTCAGGAAATATCTCTAGAACGTACAAAGGAGTACACGAGGTATCTCTACAGCGTACAAAGGAGTACAGAAGGTATCTCTACAGCGCACAAAGGAGTACAGAAGGTATCTCTACAGCGCACAAAGGAGTACAGAAGGTATCTCTACAGCGCACAAAGGAGTACAGAAGGTATCTCTACAGCGCACAAAGGAGTACAGGAAATATCTCTAGAACGTACAAAGGAGTACACGAGGTATCTCTACAGCGTACAAAGGAGTACAGAAGGTATCTCTACAACGCACAAAGGAGTACTGAAGGTATCTCTACAGCGCACAAAGGAGCACAGAAGGTATCTCTACAGCGCACAAAGGAGTACAGAAGGTATCTCTACAGCGCACAAAGGAGTACAGAAGGTATCTCTACAGCGCACAAAGGAGTACAGAAGGTATCTCTACAGCGCACAAAGGAGTACAGAAGGTATCTCTACAGCGCACAAAGGAGTACAGAAGGTATCTCTACAGCGCACAAAAGAGTACAGAAGGTATCTCTACAGCGCACAAAGGAGTACAGGAAATATCTCTAGAACGTACAAAGGAGTACACGAGGTATCTCTACAGCGTACAAAGGAGTACAGAAGGTATCTCTACAGCGCACAAAGGAGTACAGAAGGTATCTCTACAGCGCACAAAGGAGTACAGAAGGTATCTCTACAGCGCACAAAGGAGTACAGAAGGTATCTCTACAGCGCACAAAGGAGTACAGAAGGTATCTCTACAGCGCACAAAGGAGTACAGGAAATATCTCTAGAACGTACAAAGGAGTACACGAGGTATCTCTACAGCGTACAAAGGAGTACAGAAGGTATCTCTACAGCGCACAAAGGAGTACAGAAGGTATCTCTACAGCGCACAAAGGAGTACAGGAAATATCTCTAGAACGTACAAAGGAGTACAGAAGGTATCTCTACAGCGCACAAAGGAGTACAGAAGGTATCTCTACAGCGCACAAAGGAGTACAGAAGGTATCTCTACAGCGCACAAAGGAGTACAGAAGGTATCTCTACAGCGCACAAAGGAGTACAGGAAATATCTCTAGAACGTACAAAGGAGTACACGAGGTATCTCTACAGCGTACAAAGGAGTACAGAAGATATCTCTACAGCGCACAAAGGAGTACAGGAAATATCTCTAGAACGTACAAAGGAGTACACGAGGTATCTCTACAGCGTACAAAGGAGTACAGAAGGTATCTCTACAGCGCACAAAGGAGTACAGAAGGTATCTCTACAGCGCACAAAGGAGTAAAGAAGGTATCTCTACAGCGCACAAAGGAGTACAGAAGGTATCTCTACAGCGCACAAAGGAGTACAGGAAATATCTCTAGAACGTACAAAGGAGTGCACGAGGTATCTCTACAGCGTACAAAGGAGTACAGAAGGTATCTCTACAGCGCACAAATGAGTACAGAGGGTATCTCTACAGCGCACAAAGGAGTACAGAAGGTATCTCTACAGCGCACAAAGGAGTACAGAAGGTATCTCTACAGCGCACAAAGGAGTACAGAAGGTATCTCTACAGCGCACAAAGGAGTACAGGAAATATCTCTACAGCGCACAAAGGAGTACAGAAGGTATCTCTACAGCGCACAAAGGAGTACAGGAAATATCTCTAGAACGTACAAAGGAGTACACGAGGTAACTCTACAGCGTACAAAGGAGTACAGAAGGTATCTCTACAGCGCACAAAGAAGTACAGAAGGTATCTCTACAGCGCACAAAGGAGTACAGAAGGTATCTCTACAGCGCACAAAGGAGTACAGAAGGTATCTCTACAGCGCACAAAGAAGTACAGAAGGTATCTCTACAGCGCACAATGGAGTACAGAAGGTATCTTTACAGCGCACAAAGGAGTACAGAAGGTATCTCTACAGCGCACAAAGGAGTACAGGAAATATCTCTAGAACGTACAAAGGAGTACACGAGGTATCTCTACAGCGTACATAGGAGTACAGAAGGTATCTCTACAGCGCACAAAGGAGTACAGGAAATATCTCTAGAACGTACAAAGGAGTACACGAGGTATCTCAACAGCGTACAAAGGAGTACAGAAGGTATCTCTACAGCGCACAAAGGAGTACAGAAGGTATCTCTACAGCGCACAAAGGAGTACACGAGGTATCTCTACAGCGCACAAAGGAGTACCGAAGGTATCTCTACTGCGCACAAAGGAGTAAAGAAGGTATCTCTACAGCGCACAAAGGAGTACAGGAAATATCTCTAGAACGTACAAGGGAGTACACGAGGTATCTCTACAGCGTACAAAGGAGTACAGAAGGTATCTCTACAGCGCACAAAGGAGTCCAGAAGGTATCTCTACAGCGCACAAAGGAGTACAGAAGGTATCTCTACAGCGCACAAAGGAGTACAGAAAGTATCTCTACAGCGCACAAAGGAGTACAGAAGGTATCTCTACAGCGCACAAAGGAGTACAGAAGGTATCTCTACAGCGCACAAAGGAGTACAGAAGGTATCTCTACAGCGCACAAAGGAGTACAGAAGGTATCTCTACAGCGCACAAAAGAGTACAGAAGGTATCTCTACAGCGCACAAAGGAGCACAGAAGGTATCTCTACAGCGCACAAAGGAGTACAGAAGGTATCTCTACAGCGCACAAAGGAGTACAGAAGGTATCTCTACAGCGCACAAAAGAGTACAGAAGGTATCTCTACAGCGCACAAAGGAGTACAGAAGGTATCTCTACAGCGCACAAAGGAGTACAGAAGGTATCTCTACAGCGCACAAAGGAGTACAGAAGGTATCTCTACAGCGCACAAAGGAGTACAGAAGGTATCTCTACAGCGCACAAAGGAGTACAGAAGGTATCTCTACAGCGCACAAAGGAGTACAGAAGGTATCTCTACAGCGCACAAAGGAGTACAGAAGGTATCTCTACAGCGCACAAAGGAGTACAGAAGGTATCTCTACAGCGCACAAAGGAGTACAGAAGGTATCTCTACAGCGCACAAAGGAGTACAGAAGGTATCTCTACAGCGCACAAAGGAGTACAGAAGGTATCTCTACAGCGCACAAAAGAGTACAGAAGGTATCTCTACAGCGCACAAAGGAGTACAGAAGGTATCTCTAAAGCGCACAAAGGAGTACAGAAGGTATCTCTACAGCGCACAAAGGAGTACAGAAGGTATCTCTACAGCGCACAAAGGAGTACAGAAGGTATCTCTACAGCGCACAAAGGAGTACAGGAAATATCTCTAGAACATACAAAGGAGTACACGAGGTATCTCTACAGCGTACAAAGGAGTACAAAAGGTATCTCTACAGCGCACAAAGGAGTACAGAAGGTATCTCTACAGCGCACAAAGGAGTACAGAAGGTATCTCTACAGCGCACAAAGGAGTACAGAAGGTATCTCTACAGCGCACAAAGGAGTACAGGAAATATCTCTAGAACGTACAAAGGAGTACACGAGGTATCTCTACAGCGTACAAAGGAGTACAGAAGGTATCTCTACAGCGCACAAAAGAGTACAGGAGATATTTCTAGAACGTACAAAGGAGTACACGAGGTATCTCTACAGCGTACAAAGGAGTACAGAAGGTATCTCTACAGTGCACAAAGGAGTACAGAAGGTATCTCTACAGCGCACAAAGGAGTACAGAAGGTATCTCTACAGCGCACAAAGGAGTACAGAAGGTATCTCTACAGCGCACAAAGGTGTACAGGAAATATCTCTAGAACGTACAAAGGAGTACACGAGGTATCTCTACAGCGTACAAAGGAGTACAGAAGGTATCTCTACAGCGCACGAAGGAGTACACAAGGTATCTCTACAGCGCACAAAGGAGTACAGAAGGTATCTCTACAGCGCACAAAGGAGTACAGAAGGTATCTCTACAGCGCACAAAGGAGTACAGAAGGTATCTCTACAGCGCACAAAGGAGTACAGGAAATATCTCTAGAACGTACAAAGGAGTACACGAGGTATCTCTACAGCGTACAAAGGAGTACAGAAGGTATCTCTACAGCGCACAAAGAAGTACAGAAGGTATCTCTACAGCGCACAAAGGAGTACAGAAGGTATCTCTACAGCGCACAAAGGAGTACAGAAGGTTTCTCTACAGCGCACAAAGGAGTACAGAAGGTATCTCTACAGCGCACAAAGGAGTACAGAAGGTATCTCTACAGCGCACAAAGGAGTACAGAAGGTGTCTCTACAGCGCACAAAGGAGTACAGAAGGTATCTCTACAGCGCACAAAGGAGTACAGGAAATATCTCTAGAACGTACAAAGGAGTACACGAAGTATCTCTACAGCGTACAAAGGAGTAATGAAGGTATCTCTACAGCGCACAAAGGAGTACAGGAAATATCTCTAGAACGTACAAAGGAGTACACGAGGTATCTCTACAGCGTACAAAGGAGTACAGAAGGTATCTCTACAGCGAACAAAGGAGTACAGAAGGTATCTCTACAGCGCACAAAGGAGTACACGAGGTATCTCTACAGCGCACAAAGGAGTACAGAAGGTATCTCTACAGTGCACAAAGGAGTACAGAAGGTATCTCTACAGCGCACAAAGGAGTACAGGAAATATCTCTAGAACGTACAAAGGAGTACACGAGGTATCTCTACAGCGTGCAAAGGAGTACAGAAGGTATCTCTACAGCGCACAAAGGAGTACAGAAGGTATCTCTACAGCGCACAAAGGAGTACACGAGGTATGTCTACAGCGTACAAAGGAGTACAGAAGGTATCTCTACAGCGCACAAAGGAGTACAGAAGGTATCTTTACAGCGCACAAAGGAGTACAGAAGGTATCTCTACAGCGCACAAAGGAGTACAGAAGGTATCTCTACAGCGCACAAAGGAGTACAGAAGGTATCTCTACAGCGCACAAAGGAGTACAGAAGGTATCTCTACAGCGCACAAAGGAGTACAGAAGGTATCTCTACAGCGCACAAAGGAGTACAGAAGGTATCTCTACAGCGCACAAAGGAGTACAGAAGGTAACTCTACAGCGCACAAAGGAGTACAGAAGGTATCTCTACAGCACACAAAGGAGTACAGGAAATATCTCTAGAACGTACAAAGGAGTACACGAGGTATCTCTACAGCGTACAAAGGAGTACAGAAGGTATCTCTACAGCGCACAAAGGAGTACAGAAGGTATCTCTACAGCGCACAAAGGAGTACAGAAGGTATCTCTACAGCGCACAAAGGAGTACAGAAGGTATCTCTACAGCGCACAAAGGAGTACAGAAGGTATCTGTACAGCGCACAAAGGAGTACAGGAAATATCTCTAGAACGTACAAAGGAGTACACGAAGTATCTCTACAGCGTACAAAGGAGTACAGAAGGTATCTCTACAGCGCACAAAGGAGTGCAGAAGGTATCTCTACAGCGCACAAAGGAGTACAGAAGGTATCTCTACAGCGCACAAAGGAGTACAGAAGGTTTCTCAACAGCGCACAAAGGAGTACAAAAGGTATCTCTACAGCGCACAAAGGAGTACAGAAGGTATCTCTACAGCGCACAAAGGAGTACAGAAGGTATATCTACAGCGCACAAAGGAGTACAGAAGGTATCTCTACAGCGAACAAAGGAGTACAGGAAATATCTCTAGAACGTACAAAGGAGTACACAAGGTATCTCTACAGCGTACAAAGGAGTAATGAAGGTATCTCTACAGCGCACGAAGGAGTACAGGAAATATCTCTAGAACGTACAAAGGAGTACACGAGGTATCTCTACAGCGTACAAAGGAGTACAGAAGGTATCTCTACAGCGCACAAAGGAGTACAGAAGGTATCTCTACAGCGCACAAAGGAGTACACGAGGTATCTCTACAGCGCACAAAGGAGTACAGAAGGTATCACTACAGCGCACAAAGGAGTACAGAAGGTATCACTACAGCGCACAAAGGAGTACAGGAAATATCTCTAGAACGTACAAAGGAGTACACGAGGTATCTCTACAGCGTACAAAGGAGTACAGAAGGTATCTCTACAGCGCACAAAGGAGTACAGAAGGTATCTCTACAGCGCACAAAGGAGTACAGAAGGTATCTCTACAGCGCACAAAGGAGTACAGAAGGTATCTCTACAGCGCACAAAGGAGTACAGGAAATATCTCTAGAACGTACAAAGGAGTACACGAGGTATCTCTACAGCGTACAAAGGAGTACAGAAGATATCTCTACAGCGCACAAAGGAGTACAGGAAATATCTCTAGAACGTACAAAGGAGTACACGAGGTATCTCTACAGCGTACAAAGGAGTACAGAAGGTATCTCTACAGCGCACAAAGGAGTACAGAAGGTATCTCTACAGCGCACAAAGGAGTAAAGAAGGTATCTCTACAGCGCACAAAGGAGTACAGAAGGTATCTCTACAGCGCACAAAGGAGTACAGGAAATATCTCTAGAACGTACAAAGGAGTACACGAGGTATCTCTACAGCGTACAAAGGAGTACAGAAGGTATCTCTACAGCGCACAAATGAGTACAGAGGGTATCTCTACAGCGCACAAAGGAGTACAGAAGGTATCTCTACAGCGCACAAAGGAGTACAGAAGGTATCTCTACAGCGCACAAAGGAGTACAGAAGGTATCTCTACAGCGCACAAAGGAGTACAGGAAATATCTCTACAGCGCACAAAGGAGTACAGAAGGTATCTCTACAGCGCACAAAGGAGTACAGGAAATATTTCTAGAACGTACAAAGGAGTACACGAGGTAACTCTACAGCGTACAAAGGAGTACAGAAGGTATCTCTACAGCGCACAAAGAAGTACAGAAGGTATCTCTACAGCGCACAAAGGAGTACAGAAGGTATCTCTACAGCGCACAAAGGAGTACAGAAGGTATCTCTACAGCGCACAAAGAAGTACAGAAGGTATCTCTACAGCGCACAATGGAGTACAGAAGGTATCTTTACAACGCACAAAGGAGTACAGAAGGTATCTCTACAGCGCACAAAGGAGTACAGGAAATATCTCTAGAACGTACAAAGGAGTACACGAGGTATCTCTACAGCGTACAAAGGAGTAAAGAAGGTATCTCTACAGCGCAAAAAGGAGTACAGGAAATATCTCTAGAACGTACAAAGGAGTACACGAGGTATCTCAACAGCGTACAAAGGAGTACAGAAGGTATCTCTACAGCGCACAAAGGAGTACAGAAGGTATCTCTACAGCGCACAAAGGAGTACACGAGGTATCTCTACAGCGCACAAAGGAGTACCGAAGGTATCTCTACTGCGCACAAAGGAGTAAAGAAGGTATCTCTACAGCGCACAAAGGAGTACAGGAAATATCTCTAGAACGTACAAGGGAGTACACGAGGTATCTCTACAGCGTACAAAGGAGTACAGAAGGTATCTCTACAGCGCACAAAGGAGTCCAGAAGGTATCTCTACAGCGCACAAAGGAGTACAGAAGGTATCTCTACAGCGCACAAAGGAGTACAGAAAGTATCTCTACAGCGCACAAAGGAGTACAGAAGGTATCTCTACAGCGCACAAAGGAGTACAGAAGGTATCTCTACAGCGCACAAAGGAGTACAGAAGGTATCTCTACAGCGCACAAAGGAGTACAGAAGGTATCTCTACAGCGCACAAAGGAGTACAGAAGGTATCTCTACAGCGCACAAAGGAGCACAGAAGGTATCTCTACAGCGCACAAAGGAGTACAGAAGGTATCTCTACAGCGCACAAAGGAGTACAGAAGGTATCTCTACAGCGCACAAAAGAGTACAGAAGGTATCTCTACAGCGCACAAAGGAGTACAGAAGGTATCTCTACAGCGCACAAAGGAGTACAGAAGGTATCTCTACAGCGCACAAAGGAGTACAGAAGGTATCTCTACAGCGCACAAAGGAGTACAGAAGGTATCTCTACAGCGCACAAAGGAGTACAGAAGGTATCTCTACAGCGCACAAAGGAGTACAGAAGGTATCTCTACAGTGCACAAAGGAGTACAGAAGGTATCTCTACAGCGCACAAAGGAGTACAGAAGGTATCTCTACAGCGCACAAAGGAGTACAGGAAATATTTCTAGAACGTACAAAGGAGTACACGAGGTAACTCTACAGCGTACAAAGGAGTACAGAAGGTATCTCTACAGCGCACAAAGAAGTACAGAAGGTATCTCTACAGCGCACAAAGGAGTACAGAAGGTATCTCTACAGCGCACAAAGGAGTACAGAAGGTATCTCTACAGCGCACAAAGAAGTACAGAAGGTATCTCTACAGCGCACAATGGAGTACAGAAGGTATCTTTACAACGCACAAAGGAGTACAGAAGGTATCTCTACAGCGCACAAAGGAGTAAAGAAGGTATCTCTACAGCGCACAAAGGAGTACAGGAAATATCTCTAGAACGTACAAAGGAGTACACGAGGTATCTCAACAGCGTACAAAGGAGTACAGAAGGTATCTCTACAGCGCACAAAGGAGTACAGAAGGTATCTCTACAGCGCACAAAGGAGTACACGAGGTATCTCTACAGCGCACAAAGGAGTACCGAAGGTATCTCTACTGCGCACAAAGGAGTAAAGAAGGTATCTCTACAGCGCACAAAGGAGTACAGGAAATATCTCTAGAACGTACAAGGGAGTACACGAGGTATCTCTACAGCGTACAAAGGAGTACAGAAGGTATCTCTACAGCGCACAAAGGAGTCCAGAAGGTATCTCTACAGCGCACAAAGGAGTACAGAAGGTATCTCTACAGCGCACAAAGGAGTACAGAAAGTATCTCTACAGCGCACAAAGGAGTACAGAAGGTATCTCTACAGCGCACAAAGGAGTACAGAAGGTATCTCTACAGCGCACAAAGGAGTACAGAAGGTATCTCTACAGCGCACAAAGGAGTACAGAAGGTATCTCTACAGCGCACAAAGGAGTACAGAAGGTATCTCTACAGCGCACAAAGGAGCACAGAAGGTATCTCTACAGCGCACAAAGGAGTACAGAAGGTATCTCTACAGCGCACAAAGGAGTACAGAAGGTATCTCTACAGCGCACAAAAGAGTACAGAAGGTATCTCTACAGCGCACAAAGGAGTACAGAAGGTATCTCTACAGCGCACAAAGGAGTACAGAAGGTATCTCTACAGCGCACAAAGGAGTACAGAAGGTATCTCTACAGCGCACAAAGGAGTACAGAAGGTATCTCTACAGCGCACAAAGGAGTACAGAAGGTATCTCTACAGCGCACAAAGGAGTACAGAAGGTATCTCTACAGCGCACAAAGGAGTACAGAAGGTATCTCTACAGCGCACAAAGGAGTACAGAAGGTATCTCTACAGCGCACAAAGGAGTACAGAAGGTATCTCTACAGCGCACAAAGGAGTACAGAAGGTATATCTACAGCGCACAAAGGAGTACAGAAGGTATCTCTACAGCGCACAAAAGAGTACAGAAGGTATCTCTACAGCGCACAAAGGAGTACAGAAGGTATCTCTACAGCGCACAAAGGAGTACAGAAGGTATCTCTACAGCGCACAATGGAGTACAGAAGGTATCTCTACAGCGCACAAAGGAGTACAGAAGGTATCTCTACAGCGCACAAAGGAGTACAGGAAATATCTCTAGAACATACAAAGGAATACACGAGGTATCTCTACAGCGTACAAAGGAGTACAGAAGGTATCTCTACAGCGCACAAAGGAGTACAGAAGGTATCTCTACAGCGCACAAAGGAGTACAGAAGGTATCTCTACAGCGCACAAAGGAGTACAGAAGGTATCTCTACAGCGCACAAAGGAGTACAGGAAATATCTCTAGAACGTACAAAGGAGTACACGAGGTATCTCTACAGCGTACAAAGGAGTACAGAAGGTATCTCTACAGCGCTCAAAAGAGTACAGGAAATATCTCTAGAACGTACAAAGGAGTACACGAGGTATCTCTACAGCGTACAAAGGAGTACAGAAGGTATCTCTACAGTGCACAAAGGAGTACAGAAGGTATCTCTACAGCGCACAAAGGAGTACAGAAGGTATCTCTACAGCGCACAATGGAGTACAGAAGGTATCTCTACAGCGCACAAAGGTGTACAGGAAATATCTCTAGAACGTACAAAGGAGTACACGAGGTATCTCTACAGCGTACAAAGGAGTACAGAAGGTATCTCTACAGCGCACGAAGGAGTACACAAGGTATCTCTACAGCGCACAAAGGAGTACAGAAGGTATCTCTACAGCGCACAAAGGAGTACAGAAGGTATCTCTACAGCGCACAAAGGAGTACAGAAGGTATCTCTACAGCGCACAAAGGAGTACAGGAAATATCTCTAGAACGTACAAAGGAGTACACGAGGTATCTCTACAGCGTACAAAGGAGTACAGAAGGTATCTCTACAGCGCACAAAGGAGTACAGAAGGTATCTCTACAGCGCACAAAGGAGTACAGAAGGTATCTCTACAGCGCACAAAGGAGTACAGAAGGTTTCTCTACAGCGCACAAAGGAGTACAGAAGGTATCTCTACAGCGCACAAAGGAGTACAGAAGGTATCTCTACAGCGCACAAAGGAGTACAGAAGGTATCTCTACAGCGCACAAAGGAGTACAGAAGGTATCTCTACAGCGCACAAAGGAGTACAGGAAATATCTCTAGAACGTACAAAGGAGTACACGAAGTATCTCTACAGCGTACAAAGGAGTAATGAAGGTATCTCTACAGCGCACAAAGGAGTACAGGAAATATCTCTAGAACGTACAAAGGAGTACACGAGG
This sequence comes from Morinoia aosen, assembly GCA_030386875.1. Lineage (NCBI taxonomy): Eukaryota > Metazoa > Arthropoda > Malacostraca > Amphipoda > Talitridae > Morinoia > Morinoia aosen. Next base: position 36,029,089 of record JASJYW010000027.1, on the reverse strand, counting down.
TATCTCTACAGCGTACAAAGGAGTACAGAAGGTATCTCTACAGCGAACAAAGGAGTACAGAAGGTATCTCTACAGCGCACAAAGGAGTACACGAGGTATCTCTACAGCGCACAGAGGAGTACAGAAGGTATCTCTACAGTGCACAAAGGAGTACAGAAGGTATCTCTACAGCGCACAAAGGAGTACAGGAAATATCTCTAGAACGTACAAAGGAGTACACGAGGTATCTCTACAGCGTGCAAAGGAGTACAGAAGGTATCTCTACAGCGCACAAAGGAGTACAGAAGGTATCTCTACAGCGCACAAAGGAGTACACGAGGTATGTCTACAGCGTACAAAGGAGTACAGAAGGTATCTCTACAGCGCACAAAGGAGTACAGAAGGTATCTTTACAGCGCACAAAGGAGTACAGAAGGTATCTCTACAGCGCACAAAGGAGTACAGAAGGTATCTCTACAGCGCACAAAGGAGTACAGAAGGTATCTCTACAGCGCACAAAGGAGTACAGAAGGTATCTCTACAGCGCACAAAGGAGTACAGAAGGTATCTCTACAGCGCATAAAGGAGTACAGAAGGTATCTCTACAGCGCACAAAGGAGTACAGAAGGTATCTCTACAGCGCACAAAGGAGTACAGAAGGTATCTCTACAGCACACAAAGGAGTACAGGAAATATCTCTAGAACGTACAAAGGAGTACACGAGGTATCTCTACAGCGTACAAAGGAGTACAGAAGGTATCTCTACAGCGCACAAAGGAGTACAGAAGGTATCTCTACAGCGCACAAAGGAGTACAGAAGGTATCTCTACAGCGCACAAAGGAGTACAGAAGGTATCTCTACAGCGCACAAAGGAGTACAGAAGGTATCTCTACAGCGCACAAAGGAGTACAGGAAATATCTCTAGAACGTACAAAGGAGTACACGAAGTATCTCTACAGCGTACAAAGGAGTACAGAAGGTATCTCTACAGCGCACAAAGGAGTACAGAAGGTATCTCTACAGCGCACAAAGGAGTACAGAAGGTATCTCTACAGCGCACAAAGGAGTACAGAAGGTTTCTCTACAGCGCACAAAGGAGTACAGAAGGTATCTCTACAGCGCACAAAGGAGTACAGAAGGTATCTCTACAGCGCACAAAGGAGTACAGAAGGTATATCTACAGCGCACAAAGGAGTACAGAAGGTATCTCTACAGCGAACAAAGGAGTACAGGAAATATCTCTAGAACGTACAAAGGAGTACACAAGGTATCTCTACAGCGTACAAAGGAGTAATGAAGGTATCTCTACAGCGCACGAAGGAGTACAGGAAATATCTCTAGAACGTACAAAGGAGTACACGAGGTATCTCTACAGCGTACAAAGGAGTACAGAAGGTATCTCTACAGCGCACAAAGGAGTACAGAAGGTATCTCTACAGCGCACAAAGGAGTACACGAGGTATCTCTACAGCGCACAAAGGAGTACAGAAGGTATCACTACAGCGCACAAAGGAGTACAGAAGGTATCACTACAGCGCACAAAGGAGTACAGGAAATATCTCTAGAACGTACAAAGGAGTACACGAGGTATCTCTACAGCGTACAAAGGAGTACAGAAGGTATCTCTACAGCGCACAAAGGAGTACAGAAGGTATCTCTACAGCGCACAAAGGAGTACAGAAGGTATCTCTACAGCACACAAAGGAGTACAGAAGGTATCTCTACAGCGCACAAAGGAGTACAGAAGGTATCTCTACAGCGCACAAAGGAGTACAGGAAATATCTCTAGAACGTACAAAGGAGTACACGAGGTATCTCTACAGCGTACAAAGGAGTACAGAAGGTATCTCTACAGCGCACAAAGGAGTACAGAAAGTATCTCTACAGCGCACAAAGGAGTACAGAAGGTATCTCTACAGCGCACAAAGGAGTATAGAAGGTATCTCTACAGCGCACAAAGGAGTACAGAAGGTATCTCTACAGCGCACAAAGGAGTACAGAAGGTATCTCTACAGCGCACAAAGAAGTACAGAAGGTATCTCTACAGCGCACAAAGGAGTACAGGAAATATCTCTAGAACGTACAAAGGAGTACACGAGGTATCTCTACAGCGTACAAAGGAGTACAGAAGGTATCTCTACAGCGCACAAAGGAGTACAGAAGGTATCTCTTCAGCGCACAAAGGAGTACAGAAGGTATCTCTACAGCGCACAAAGGAGTACAGAAGGTATCTCTACAGCGCACAAAGGAGTACAGGAAATATCTCTAGAACGTACAAAGGAGTACACGAGGTATCTCTACAGCGTACAAAGGAGTACAGAAGGTATCTCTACAGCGCACAAAGGAGTACAGAAGGTATCTCTACAGCGCACAAAGGAGTACAGAAGGTATCTCTACAGCGCACAAAGGAGTACAGAAGGTATCTCTACGGCGCACAAAGGAGTACAGGAAATATCTCTAGAACGTACAAAGGAGTACAGAAGGTATCTCTACAGCGCACAAAGGAGTACAGAAGGTATCTCTACAGCGCACAAAGAAGTACAGAAGGTATCTCTACAGCGCACAAAGGAGTACACGAGGTATCTCTACAGCGTACAAAGGAGTACAGAAGGTATCTCTACAGCGCACACAGGAGTACAGAGAGTATCTATACAGCGCACAAAGGAGTACAGAAGGTATCTCTACAGCGCACAAAGGAGTACAGGAAATATCTCTAGAACGTACAAAGGAGTACAGAAGGTATCTCTACAGCGCACAAAGGAGTACAGAAGGTATCTCTACAGCGCACAAAGAAGTACAGAAGGTATCTCTACAGCGCACAAAGGAGTACAGAAGGTATCTCTACAGCGCACAAAGGAGTACAGAAGGTATCTCTACAGCGCACAAAGGAGTTCAGGAAATATCTCTAGAACGTACAAAGGAGTACACGAGGTATCTCTACAGCGTACAAAGGAGTACAGAAGGTATCTCTACAGCGCACAAAGGAGTACAGAAGGTATCTCTACAGCGCACAAAGGAGTACAGAAGGTATCTCTACAGCGCACAAAGGAGTAAAGAAGGTATCTCTACAGCGCACAAAGGAGTACAGGAAATATCTCTAGAACGTACAAAGGAATACACGAGGTATCTCTACAGCGTACAAAGGAGTACAGAAGGTATCTCTACAACGCACAAAGGAGTACAGAAGGTATCTCTACAGCGCACAAAGGAGTACAGAAGGTATCTCTACAGCGCACAAAGGAGTACAGAAGGTATCTCTACAGCGCACAAAGGAGTACAGAAGGTATCTCTACAGCGCACAAAGGAGTACAGAAGGTATCTCTACAGCGCACAAAGGAGTACAGAAGGTATCTCTACAGCGCACAAAGGAGTACAGAAGGTATCTCTACAGCGCACAAAAGAGTACAGAAGGTATCTCTACAGCGCACAAAGGAGTACAGGAAATATCTCTAGAACGTACAAAGGAGTACACGAGGTATCTCTACAGCGTACAAAGGAGTACAGAAGGTATCTCTACAGCGCACAAAGGAGTACAGAAGGTATCTCTACAGCGCACAAAGGAGTACAGAAGGTATCTCTACAGCGCACAAAGGAGTACAGAAGGTATCTCTACAGTGCACAAAGGAGTACAGAAGGTATCTCTACAGCGCACAAAGGAGTACAGGAAATATCTCTAGAACGTACAAAGGAGTACACGAGGTATCTCTACAGCGTACAAAGGAGTACAGAAGGTATCTCTACAGCGCACAAAGGAGTACAGAAGGTATCTCTACAGCGCACAAAGGAGTACAGGAAATATCTCTAGAACGTACAAAGGAGTACAGAAGATATCTCTACAGCGCACAAAGGAGTACAGAAGGTATCTCTACAGCGCACAAAGGAGTACAGAAGGTATCTCTACAGCGCACAAAGGAGTACAGAAGGTATCTCTACAGCGCACAAAGGAGTACAGGAAATATCTCTAGAACGTACAAAGGAGTACACGAGGTATCTCTACAGCGTACAAAGGAGTACAGAAGATATCTCTACAGCGCACAAAGGAGTACAGGAAATATCTCTAGAACGTACAAAGGAGTACACGAGGTATCTCTACAGCGTACAAAGGAGTACAGAAGGTATCTCTACAGCGCACAAAGGAGTACAGAAGGTATCTCTACAGCGCACAAAGGAGTAAAGAAGGTATCTCTACAGCGCACAAAGGAGTACAGAAGGTATCTCTACAGCGCACAAAGGAGTACAGGAAATATCTCTAGAACGTACAAAGGAGTACACGAGGTATCTCTACAGCGTACAAAGGAGTACAGAAGGTATCTCTACAGCGCACAAATGAGTACAGAGGGTATCTCTACAGCGCACAAAGGAGTACAGAAGGTATCTCTACAGCGCACAAAGGAGTACAGAAGGTATCTCTACAGCGCACAAAGGAGTACAGAAGGTATCTCTACAGCGCACAAAGGAGTACAGGAAATATCTCTACAGCGCACAAAGGAGTACAGAAGGTATCTCTACAGCGCACAAAGGAGTACAGGAAATATCTCTAGAACGTACAAAGGAGTACACGAGGTAACTCTACAGCGTACAAAGGAGTACAGAAGGTATCTCTACAGCGCACAAAGAAGTACAGAAGGTATCTCTACAGCGCACAAAGGAGTACAGAAGGTATCTCTACAGCGCACAAAGGAGTACAGAAGGTATCTCTACAGCGCACAAAGAAGTACAGAAGGTATCTCTACAGCGCACAATGGAGTACAGAAGGTATCTTTACAGCGCACAAAGGAGTACAGAAGGTATCTCTACAGCGCACAAAGGAGTACAGGAAATATCTCTAGAACGTACAAAGGAGTACACGAGGTATCTCTACAGCGTACAAAGGAGTACAGAAGGTATCTCTACAGCGCACAAAGGAGTACAGGAAATATCTCTAGAACGTACAAAGGAGTACACGAGGTATCTCAACAGCGTACAAAGGAGTACAGAAGGTATCTCTACAGCGCACAAAGGAGTACAGAAGGTATCTCTACAGCGCACAAAGGAGTACACGAGGTATCTCTACAGCGCACAAAGGAGTACCGAAGGTATCTCTACTGCGCACAAAGGAGTAAAGAAGGTATCTCTACAGCGCACAAAGGAGTACAGGAAATATCTCTAGAACGTACAAGGGAGTACACGAGGTATCTCTACAGCGTACAAAGGAGTACAGAAGGTATCTCTACAGCGCACAAAGGAGTCCAGAAGGTATCTCTACAGCGCACAAAGGAGTACAGAAGGTATCTCTACAGCGCACAAAGGAGTACAGAAAGTATCTCTACAGCGCACAAAGGAGTACAGAAGGTATCTCTACAGCGCACAAAGGAGTACAGAAGGTATCTCTACAGCGCACAATAGAGTACAGAAGGTATCTCTACAGCGCACAAAGGAGTACAGAAGGTATCTCTACAGCGCACAAAGGAGTACAGAAGGTATCTCTACAGCGCACAAAGGAGCACAGAAGGTATCTCTACAGCGCACAAAGGAGTACAGAAGGTATCTCTACAGCGCACAAAGGAGTACAGAAGGTATCTCTACAGCGCACAAAAGAGTACAGAAGGTATCTCTACAGCGCACAAAGGAGTACAGAAGGTATCTCTACAGCGCACAAAGGAGTACAGAAGGTATCTCTACAGCGCACAAAGGAGTACAGAAGGTATCTCTAGAGCGCACAAAGGAGTACAGAAGGTATCTCTACAGCGCACAAAGGAGTACAGAAGGTATCTCTACAGCGCACAAAGGAGTACAGAAGGTATCTCTACAGCGCACAAAGGAGTACAGAAGGTATCTCTACAGCGCACAAAGGAGTACAGAAGGTATCTCCACAGCGCACAAAGGAGTACAGAAGGTATCTCTACAGCGCACAAAGGAGTACAGAAGGTATCTCTACAGCGCACAAAAGAGTACAGAAGGTATCTCTACAGCGCACAAAGGAGTACAGAAGGTATCTCTACAGCGCACAAAGGAGTACAGAAGGTATCTCTACAGCGCACAAAGGAGTACAGAAGGTATCTCTACAGCGCACAAAGGAGTACAGAAGGTATCTCTACAGCGCACAAAGGAGTACAGGAAATATCTCTAGAACATACAAAGGAGTACACGAGGTATCTCTACAGCGTACAAAGGAGTACAGAAGGTATCTCTACAGCGCACAAAGGAGTACAGAAGGTATTTCTACAGCGCACAAAGGAGTACAGAAGGTATCTCTACAGCGCACAAAGGAGTACAGAAGGTATCTCTACAGCGCACAAAGGAGTACAGGAAATATCTCTAGAACGTACAAAGGAGTACACGAGGCATCTCTACAGCGTACAAAGGAGTACAGAAGGTATCTCTACAGCGCACAAAAGAGTACAGGAAATATCTCTAGAACGTACGAAGGAGTACACGAGGTATCTCTACAGCGTACAAAGGAGTACAGAAGGTATCTCTACAGTGCACAAAGGAGTACAGAAGGTATCTCTACAGCGCACAAAGGAGTACAGAAGGTATCTCTACAGCGCACAAAGGAGTACAGAAGGTATCTCTACAGCGCACAAAGGAGTACAGGAAATATCTCTAGAACGTACAAAGGAGTACACGAGGTATCTCTACAGCGTACAAAGGAGTACAGAAGGTATCTCTACAGCGCACGAAGGAGTACACAAGGTATCTCTACAGCGCACAAAGGAGTACAGAAGGTATCTCTACAGCGCACAAAGGAGTACAGAAGGTATCTCTACAGCGCACAAAAAAGTACAGAAGGTATCTCTACAGCGCACAAAGGAGTACAGGAAATATCTCTAGAACGTACAAAGGAGTACACGAGGTATCTCTACAGCGTACAAAGGAGTACAGAAGGTATCTCTACAGCGCACAAAGGAGTACAGAAGGTATCTCTACAGCGCACAAAGGAGTACAGAAGGTATCTCTACAGCGCACAAAGGAGTACAGAAGGTTTCTCTACAGCGCACAAAGGAGTACAGAAGGTATCTCTACAGCGCACAAAGGAGTACAGAAGGTATCTCTACAGCGCACAAAGGAGTACAGAAGGTATCTCTACAGCGCACAAAGGAGTACAGAAGGTATCTCTACAGCGCACAAAGGAGTACAGGAAATATCTCTAGAACGTACAAAGAAGTACACGAAGTATCTCTACAGCGTACAAAGGAGTAATGAAGGTATCTCTACAGCGCACAAAGGAGTACAGGAAATATCTCTAGAACGTACAAAGGAGTACACGAGGTATCTCTACAGCGTACAAAGGAGTACAGAAGGTATCTCTACAGCGAACAAAGGAGTACAGAAGGTATCTCTACAGCGCACAAAGGAGTACACGAGGTATCTCTACAGCGCACAAAGGAGTACAGAAGGTATCTCTACAGTGCACAAAGGAGTACAGAAGGTATCTCTACAGCGCACAAAGGAGTACAGGAAATATCTCTAGAACGTACAAAGGAGTACACGAGGTATCTCTACAGCGTGCAAAGGAGTACAGAAGGTATCTCTACAGCGCACAAAGGAGTACAGAAGGTATCTCTACAGCGCACATAGGAGTACAGAAGGTATCTCTACAGCACACAAAGGAGTACAGAAGGTATCTCTACAGCGCACAAAGGAGTACAGAAGGTATCTCTACAGCGCACCAAGGAGTACAGGAAATATCTCTAGAACGTACAAAGGAGTACACGAGGTATCTCTACAGCGTACAAAGGAGTACAGAAGGTATCTCTACAGCGCACAAAGGAGTACAGAAAGTATCTCTACAGCGCACAAAGGAGTACAGAAGGTATCTCTACAGCGCACAAAGGAGTATAGAAGGTATCTCTACAGCGCACAAAGGAGTACAGAAGGTATCTCTACAGCGCACAGAGGAGTACAGAAGGTATCTCTACAGCGCACAAAGGAGTACAGAAGGTATCTCTACAGCGCACAAAGGAGTACAGGAAATATCTCTAGAACGTACAAAGGAGTACACGAGGTATCTCTACAGCGTACAAAGGAGTACAGAAGGTATCTCTACAGCGCACAAAGGAGTACAGAAGGTATCTCTTCAGCGCACAAAGGAGTACAGAAGGTATCTCTACAACGCACAAAGGAGTACAGAAGGTATCTCTACAGCGCACAAAGGAGTACAGGAAATATCTCTAGAACGTACAAAGGAGTACACGAGGTATCTCTACAGCGTACAAAGGAGTACAGAAGGTATCTCTACAGCGCACAAAGGAGTACAGAAGGTATCTCTACAGCGCACAAAGGAGTACAGAAGGTATCTCTACAGCGCACAAAGGAGTACAGAAGGTATCTCTACAGCGCACAAAGGAGTACAGGAAATATCTCTAGAACGTACAAAGGAGTACACGAGGTATCTCTACAGCGTACAAAGGAGTAATGAAGGTATCTCTACAGCGCACAAAGGAGTACAGGAAATATCTCTAGAACGTACAAAGGAGTACACGAGGTATCTCTACAGCGTACAAAGGAGTACAGAAGGTATCTCTACAGCGAACAAAGGAGTACAGAAGGTATCTCTACAGCGCACAAAGGAGTACACGAGGTATCTCTACAGCGCACAAAGGAGTACAGAAGGTATCTCTACAGCGCACAAAGGAGTACAGAAGGTATCTCTACAGCGCACAAAGGAGTACAGGAAATATCTCTAGAACGTACAAAGGAGTACACGAGGTATCTCTACAGCGTGCAAAGGAGTACAGAAGGTATCTCTACAGCGCACAAAGGAGTACAGAAGGTATCTCTACAGCGCACAAAGGAATACAGAAGGTATCTCTACAGCACACAAAGGAGTACAGAAGGTATCTCTACAGCGCACAAAGGAGTACAGAAGGTATCTCTACAGCGCACCAAGGAGTACACGAAATATCTCTAGAACGTACAAAGGAGTACACGAGGTATCTCTACAGCGTACAAAGGAGTACAGAAGGTATCTCTACAGCGCACAAAGGAGTAGAGAAAGTATCTCTACAGCGCACAAAGGAGTACAGAAGGTATCTCTACAGCGCACAAAGGAGTATAGAAGGTATCTCTACAGCGCACAAAGGAGTACAGAAGGTATCTCTACAGCGCACAGAGGAGTACAGAAGGTATCTCTACAGCGCACAAAGGAGTACAGAAGGTATCTCTACAGCGCACAAAGGAGTACAGGAAATATCTCTAGAACGTACAAAGGAGTACACGAGGTATCTCTACAGCGTACAAAGGAGTACAGAAGGTATCTCTACAGCGCACAAAGGAGTACAGAAGGTATCTCTTCAGCGCACAAAGGAGTACAGAAGGTATCTCTACAACGCACAAAGGAGTACAGAAGGTATCTCTACAGCGCACAAAGGAGTACAGGAAATATCTCTAGAACGTACAAAGGAGTACACGAGGTATCTCTACAGCGTACAAAGGAGTACAGAAGGTATCTCTACAGCGCACAAAGGAGTACAGAAGGTATCTCTACAGCGCACAAAGGAGTACAGAAGGTATCTCTACAGCGCACAAAGGAGTACAGAAGGTATCTCTACAGCGCACAAAGGAGTACAGGAAATATCTCTAGAACGTACAAAGGAGTACAGAAGGTATCTCAACAGCGCACAAAGAAGTACAGAAGGTATCTCTACAGCGCACAAAGGAGTACACGAGGTATCTCTACAGCGTACAAAGGAGTACAGAAGGTATCTCTACAGCGCACAAAGGAGTACAGAAAGTATCTCTACAGCGCACAAAGGAGTACAGAAGGTATCTCTACAGCGCACAAAGGAGTACAGGAAATATCTCTAGAACGTACAAAGGAGTACAGAAGGTATCTCTACAGCGCACAAAGGATTACAGAAGGTATCTCTACAGCGCACAAAGGAGTACAGAAGGTATCTCTACAGCGCACAAAGGAGTACAGAAGGTATCTCTACAGCGCACAAAGGAGTACAGAAGGTATCTCTACAGCGCACAAAGGAGTACAGGAAATATCTCTAGAACGTACAAAGGAGTACACGAGGTATTTCTACAGCGTACAAAGGAGTACAGAAGGTATCTCTACAGCGCACAAAGGAGTACAGAAGGTATCTCTACAGCGCACAAAGGAGTACAGAAGGTATCTCTACAGCGCACAAAGGAGTACAGAAGGTATCTCTACAGCGCACAAAGGAGTACAGGAAATATCTCTAGAACGTACAAAGGAGTACACGAGGTATCTCTACAGCGTACAAAGGAGTACAGAAGGTATCTCTACAGCGCACAAAGGAGTACAGAAGGTATCTCTACAGCGCACAAAGGAGTACAGAAGGTATCTCTACAGCGCACAAAGGAGTACAGAAGGTATCTCTACAGCGCATAAAGGAGTACAGAAGGTATCTCTACAGCGCACAAAGGAGTACAGAAGGTATCTCTACAGCGCACAAAGGAGTACAGAAGGTATCTCTACAGCGCACAAAGGAGTACAGAAGGTATCTCTACAGCGCACAAAAGAATACAGAAGGTATCTCTTCAGCGCACAAAGGAGTACAGGAAATATCTCTAGAACGTACAAAGGAGTACACGAGGTATCTCTACAGCGTACAAAGGAGTACAGAAGGTATCTCTTCAGCGCACCAAGGAGTACAGAAGGTATCTCTACAGCGCACAAAGGAGTACAGAAGGTATTTCTACAGCGCACAAAGGAGTACAGAAGGTATCTCTACAGCGCACAAAGGAGTACAGAAGGTATCTCTACAGCGCACAAAGGAGTACAGGAAATATCTCTAGAACGTACAAAGGAGTACACGAGGCATCTCTACAGCGTACAAAGGAGTACAGAAGGTATCTCTACAGCGCACAAAAGAGTACAGGAAATATCTCTAGAACGTACGAAGGAGTACACGAGGTATCTCTACAGCGTACAAAGGAGTACAGAAGGTATCTCTACAGTGCACAAAGGAGTACAGAAGGTATCTCTACAGCGCACAAAGGAGTACAGAAGGTATCTCTACAGCGCACAAAGGAGTACAGAAGGTATCTCTACAGCGCACAAAGGAGTACAGGAAATATCTCTAGAACGTACAAAGGAGTACACGAGGTATCTCTACAGCGTACAAAGGAGTACAGAAGGTATCTCTACAGCGCACGAAGGAGTACACAAGGTATCTCTACAGCGCACAAAGGAGTACAGAAGGTATCTCTACAGCGCACAAAGGAGTACAGAAGGTATCTCTACAGCGCACAAAAAAGTACAGAAGGTATCTCTACAGCGCACAAAGGAGTACAGGAAATATCTCTAGAACGTACAAAGGAGTACACGAGGTATCTCTACAGCGTACAAAGGAGTACAGAAGGTATCTCTACAGCGCACAAAGGAGTACAGAAGGTATCTCTACAGCGCACAAAGGAGTACAGAAGGTATCTCTACAGCGCACAAAGGAGTACAGAAGGTTTCTCTACAGCGCACAAAGGAGTACAGAAGGTATCTCTACAGCGCACAAAGGAGTACAGAAGGTATCTCTACAGCGCACAAAGGAGTACAGAAGGTATCTCTACAGCGCACAAAGGAGTACAGAAGGTATCTCTACAGCGCACAAAGGAGTACAGGAAATATCTCTAGAACGTACAAAGAAGTACACGAAGTATCTCTACAGCGTACAAAGGAGTAATGAAGGTATCTCTACAGCGCACAAAGGAGTACAGGAAATATCTCTAGAACGTACAAAGGAGTACACGAGGTATCTCTACAGCGTACAAAGGAGTACAGAAGGTATCTCTACAGCGAACAAAGGAGTACAGAAGGTATCTCTACAGCGCACAAAGGAGTACACGAGGTATCTCTACAGCGCACAAAGGAGTACAGAAGGTATCTCTACAGTGCACAAAGGAGTACAGAAGGTATCTCTACAGCGCACAAAGGAGTACAGGAAATATCTCTAGAACGTACAAAGGAGTACACGAGGTATCTCTACAGCGTGCAAAGGAGTACAGAAGGTATCTCTACAGCGCACAAAGGAGTACAGAAGGTATCTCTACAGCGCACATAGGAGTACAGAAGGTATCTCTACAGCACACAAAGGAGTACAGAAGGTATCTCTACAGCGCACAAAGGAGTACAGAAGGTATCTCTACAGCGCACCAAGGAGTACAGGAAATATCTCTAGAACGTACAAAGGAGTACACGAGGTATCTCTACAGCGTACAAAGGAGTACAGAAGGTATCTCTACAGCGCACAAAGGAGTACAGAAAGTATCTCTACAGCGCACAAAGGAGTACAGAAGGTATCTCTACAGCGCACAAAGGAGTATAGAAGGTATCTCTACAGCGCACAAAGGAGTACAGAAGGTATCTCTACAGCGCACAGAGGAGTACAGAAGGTATCTCTACAGCGCACAAAGGAGTACAGAAGGTATCTCTACAGCGCACAAAGGAGTACAGGAAATATCTCTAGAACGTACAAAGGAGTACACGAGGGTATCTCTACAGCGTACAAAGGAGTACAGAAGGTATCTCTACAGCGCACAAAGGAGTACAGAAGGTATCTCTTCAGCGCACAAAGGAGTACAGAAGGTATCTCTACAACGCACAAAGGAGTACAGAAGGTATCTCTACAGCGCACAAAGGAGTACAGGAAATATCTCTAGAACGTACAAAGGAGTACACGAGGTATCTCTACAGCGTACAAAGGAGTACAGAAGGTATCTCTACAGCGCACAAAGGAGTACAGAAGGTATCTCTACAGCGCACAAAGGGAGTACAGAAGGTATCTCTACAGCGCACAAAGGAGTACAGAAGGTATCTCTACAGCGCACAAAGGAGTACAGGAAATATCTCTAGAACGTACAAAGGAGTACACGAGGTATCTCTACAGCGTACAAAGGAGTAATGAAGGTATCTCTACAGCGCACAAAGGAGTACAGGAAATATCTCTAGAACGTACAAAGGAGTACACGAGGTATCTCTACAGCGTACAAAGGAGTACAGAAGGTATCTCTACAGCGAACAAAGGAGTACAGAAGGTATCTCTACAGCGCACAAAGGAGTACACGAGGTATCTCTACAGCGCACAAAGGAGTACAGAAGGTATCTCTACAGCGCACAAAGGAGTACAGAAGGTATCTCTACAGCGCACAAAGGAGTACAGGAAATATCTCTAGAACGTACAAAGGAGTACACGAGGTATCTCTACAGCGTGCAAAGGAGTACAGAAGGTATCTCTACAGCGCACAAAGGAGTACAGAAGGTATCTCTACAGCGCACAAAGGAATACAGAAGGTATCTCTACAGCACACAAAGGAGTACAGAAGGTATCTCTACAGCGCACAAAGGAGTACAGAAGGTATCTCTACAGCGCACCAAGGAGTACACGAAATATCTCTAGAACGTACAAAGGAGTACACGAGGTATCTCTACAGCGTACAAAGGAGTACAGAAGGTACTCTACAGCGCACAAAGGAGTACAGAAAGTATCTCTACAGCGCACAAAGGAGTACAGAAGGTATCTCTACAGCGCACAAAGGAGTATAGAAGGTATCTCTACAGCGCACAAAGGAGTACAGAAGGTATCTCTACAGCGCACAGAGGAGTACAGAAGGTATCTCTACAGCGCACAAAGGAGTACAGAAGGTATCTCTACAGCGCACAAAGGAGTACAGGAAATATCTCTAGAACGTACAAAGGAGTACACGAGGTATCTCTACAGCGTACAAAGGAGTACAGAAGGTATCTCTACAGCGCACAAAGGAGTACAGAAGGTATCTCTTCAGCGCACAAAGGAGTACAGAAGGTATCTCTACAACGCACAAAGGAGTACAGAAGGTATCTCTACAGCGCACAAAGGAGTACAGGAAATATCTCTAGAACGTACAAAGGAGTACACGAGGTATCTACAGCGTACAAAGGAGTACAGAAGGTATCTCTACAGCGCACAAAGGAGTACAGAAGGTATCTCTACAGCGCACAAAGGAGTACAGAAGGTATCTCTACAGCGCACAAAGGAGTACAGAAGGTATCTCTACAGCGCACAAAGGAGTACAGGAAATATCTCTAGAACGTACAAAGGAGTACAGAAGGTATCTCAACAGCGCACAAAGAAGTACAGAAGGTATCTCTACAGCGCACAAAGGAGTACACGAGGTATCTCTACAGCGTACAAAGGAGTACAGAAGGGTATCTCTACAGCGCACAAAGGAGTACAGAAAGTATCTCTACAGCGCACAAAGGAGTACAGAAGGGTATCTCTACAGCGCACCAAAGGAGTACAGAGAATATCTCTAGAACGTACAAAGGAGTCAGAAGGTATCTCTACAGGCCACAAAGGCTTACAGACAGGTATCTCTACAGCGCACAAAGGAGTACAGAAGGTATCTCTACAGCGCACAAAGGCAGTACAGAAGGTATCTCTACAGCGCACAAAGGAGTACAGAAGGTATCTCTACAGCGCACAAAGGAGTACAGGAAATATCTCTAGAACGTACAAAGGAGTACACGAGGTATTTCTACAGCGTACAAAGGAGT